>CANUEZ040000175.1:5227500-5957500 GCA_948099385.1 Fasciola hepatica
AAGAGAACACTCCGCAGAAAAAGGAGCTCATTTCTTATTGTGTCTTCGGAGCAGATTTTTCTTGCTCTGTTAACTAAGCAACGTATAAGATTCCTCTTCATTTTGAGGGGCACAAAGCTGTGAAAATGGATGTATTGTCCGTTCCCTGTAGCTTTTCTATGCACTGATAACTGGACGGAAAAATCATTCCGACCGCCTATGCATGCATCTAAATACGATAGACTATTGTCTTTTTCTTCTTCCAAAGTAAATTGAACATTTGGATGGGCAGCGTTAACATTGTTAAGAAGCAGGTTTGTGTCCAGATTGGCGTCTAGCACAAATATGACGTCGTCTACGTATCGTTTGTACAAGGTAAAATCTCGGATCATGGGTTCAAGTTGATTATTTTCAAGTTTTGCCATGAAAATATCAGCAAATAGGGGTCCTAAAGGTGATTCCACTGCAACTCCGTCCTTCTGACGATAGATTTCACCATTGAACTGAAACTGGATATTATGTGTGCAGACATATAGTAACTGTTTCAGTTCATCCAACGGGATCCCCAAATCGATTTCGTTGCTCTGAATATAATCGCACAGATAGATGATTGTTTCACTGATCGGGACACTTGTGAACAGTGAAGTAACATCAAGTGATATCATTCGCTTTCTTTCTAGATCCAGGTTCCTCACAGTTTCTACAAAATGGAGGGTGTCTTGTAGATTGTTTCTGGAAATTGCCACTCTTACTGGTTTCAATAAGCCAGTCAACCTCTTCGCTACTGCATGCTATAGAGAGCTACACATATCCAGAATCGGTCTCAATGGGACGCCTTCTTTGTGTACCTTCGGTAGACCGTACCATCTGGGAATTACCGTCCCTGTCGGTCGCATCCTCTCGAAGGTCATCGCGTCGATTATTCCTTCCCGCTTCAAGGATCTTATTCTCGTTGAAACTGATTTTTCTATCTGAGACGTCTTATCCTTCTCAGATAGGGTCTTCGTGAACTTGGAGCCATCACTCACTATCACCTTCATCTTCTCCACATAATCCGATTTATTGAGAATTACGATACCCGCACCTTTATCTGGTTTTGACAACATTATTTCTCTATTGGCCTGCAATTCTTTGAGGCTCTTCAGGTGTTCCGACGTTAATAATCCTTTTGCCAACGGTCTATTTTCGCGATATTGATAACATGAGTTCACGAACGTGGACTTCAGTTTCTCTAACTCCTGCGACGAGGATGGAACAAGACCTGATAGCTGATCAAACAGGGTCTCAAACTCAACTTCCACATCCAATTGTTTAGTCTTATTGGTTGGACAACAAAACTTTGGCCCTAGGGATAACACCTCAAGCGATGTCTTATTCAGGCTTATGGATGACAAATTATGGACGAATTTCTTCGGATCTGTAGGGAACTCACCAACAGGTTTGCTCGGGTTGATACGTTTTCGAAGTTTACCAAATGCCCGTTCCACTTGTTTGTCAACAATTGATTGAATATAGACAACGAACATTTCCTTTCCTTCTGGAGTCAGCTCATCAAGTACTCGAGATGATTTCATAAAATTACGCTCCATTTCCGGCACTCGACTTGACACAGTATCTCTCTCATTGAGTGCTTGACGACGTAAAGCTACAGTAGTGATGTTAATCCGATTTCTCTTCAGAACTGTGTGATATTGTTTGGGATATTCTGAATTGGATATGCACTCATCCAGAAACTGAACACGAGCCTTTGCCAGAGCCAGTTTCGTACTGAACTTGACGTAACTGTTAAGTTCACGTAGTACGGCTGGGTCTTTGGCCTGTTTGAATTGTCTGAAAAACCCCACAGAACACATTGAGAATAAACAACGTGGCTAACAAGCTCGTTTTCAGTTATTCCATGGGATTTTTTAGAATTTTATTGTTCAATAACACAGCATAATGGAAATCGTTGGTAGGTTGTCGACTTTTCAGTCACCACGGGTAACCTTTTTCAAGACTGGTTTTACAACCAGACGAAACTGGAATGATAGCTTAGAGCAATTGGGTGATAGTCACAGTGTGTTCGTGTGTTGGTCTGTGTTGTTTGTGGTGTTGTTCTATTGTAAGGGTGGGGGTAATGTGTCAGAACCGAGATCGGTTCGGAGTGTATCGAGAAATCGATGCGCCACGTGAAATGTTCTGGTAGAATTTTATTGCTCAATAACGCAGCGTAGTCGAAATCTTTGGTAGGTTGTCAGCGTCTTGAAAAAGGTTACCCGTGGTGACCGAAAAGTCGAAAACCTACCAACGATTTCGACTACGCTGTGTTATTGAGCAATAAAATTATACCAGTAAGGGTGGGGGGTTGAATCTCCTTCCGTACTGTGTCCGTGATGGTGGGGTCATTTGAGGTTAACAAGGTGTTATGACCCGTTTTGGTGTTTATCCATCCGCGTAGTAAATGCCATCCTATGCTTGAAATCTCTGCCCCATCGTTGCGGAAGAGACACGATTGGTGAGCGTTAATTTCGACAGCCTCGGCGGATGGTTATGCAACAAAACGGGTCATAACACCTTGTTAACCTCAAATGACCCCACCATCACGGACACATAGTATGGACGGAGATTCAACCCCCCACCCTTACATCAAAACAATATCACAAACAAACAGACCAACACACGAACACACTGTGACTATCACCCGATTGCTCTAAGCTAACATTCCAGTTTCGTTCGGTTGTAAAACCAGTCTTGAAAAAGGTTACCCGTGGTGACCGAAAAGTCGACAACCTACCAACGATTTCCATTTCGCTGTGTTACTGAACAATAAAATTCTACCTTAGTATTCTTATGTCCACATCGACTTTTGATGCCATGGTACCCGCCCACAAATTCCTCATAGTAGCCGTGTCCAATGCATTGTCTGGAACAGCTTGCGTGACTAATTGTTTTAATTGTTTGTACGTCGTTTTTTTCCGTGGAAAAATGCCTTCAGCTTTTAAAGTTGACTCTGAGGGTTTTCCAGTCTCCGTTCTGTCAGAAGTACATTAACCTTGATTTCCTAGGTTGCCAATATCATGACGACGATGTGTTTGAGTGTTCAAGCAACACAAAACTGAGACCAAGAGATCACAAACTCTGCTTCATTCAAGAATTGAATTTGTCCCATTTCTTATCACTAACGTTTCTCAGACATGAGAACGTGCTTCGAAACGTTCAGCAAAGTTTGTGCTGCATAAGAGATTTTAACAATATTTCATATCTGTGAAGTTTTAACAAATGTCTTGCTAAAGAATCTTCTTTTCCGTTCCCGTGAAGTGATTCTGAGACAACTGTTCTCGGATAGCTCATGGTAAAACAATGTTTTCTGGTGCGTGAAAACTTTTCTTTTTTGTTCAGGCTCTTGAAATGCACAGTCTTTTACAATCTTTTATTTCGACCTTTACCCTCTTGCAGTTTTGCCAACTAGATTCCCTGCAACCCCGTAATTTCCATTGTATATGAACAGAAGATTTTTTCATACTGCTATCAAATAAATAAAACTGACATTTCTCAAAATAAATTTTCCCATCTCATTATCGCGAACACATTGCAGATGAGTCATACATCATGGATCGGAGTTCCAATAGGCCCTCGTTGGATTTTCATTGTTGATGATGAGTCTTAAAATGTATGTAATAGCTTCACCTAGTGCCTTATACAAATTATTTTAGCCTGCTACACACGTGCATATATACATAATCATATAACGAAATTCAGTCTGGTGTGCGAATGTTCAAACCACTGAAAGCCATTGCAGCACCGTGTACGTGTTTCTATCTTGTCAGGGTTGGGGTTAGTGTGCTGATGATACCTTACTCGGGTAAAACAGCTGTGCAGTGCTCCCAAGATTACCAGTGGTTTGAATGTACAATAGGTATGAATAATCTGACTATGTGGGAATCTAATCTTCTACTACCATCCACCACCCCCCACACGCACAATTAAATATCATAATTCAGTTCTTACCAATATTTGAGCTACATAGTTTTCAACGTGGTCTTTTAATCTTCGCCAGTTCAATATGTGGAATTCATCTTTGCTGACATGCCTAATCACTGAAGCAGTGTTTATTCACTTTCGGACCGTCTAATTCGTTGGCCGAAATTTATCCAGATGCCTAAATTTTGTGTGCACTGTTTTGTCCTCATTTCAGATAAAGTTCTATTTAGTAGGTCCATGCATTCATGAGAAAATGATGCACTTACTGCATATTCATTCTGTATACAGTGCAAATTAGCATTCATTGATGCGACATAACTCAAATTGTAGGATGTTTAAGGGACAGGAATTCAGTGGTTCAAAACACGGTTCGTTATGGTTTAAAATGGATAACATGACTTGACCCCTAAAATTCTTCAAGATTAGAACGAACTTCTTCAGATTTTCACCCTGTACGTTTGCTGGATTTGAAATAAAATTGCTCAGTTAGGTTGCACGATGGCCCTAGCAGCAACTTATGAAATAATATGAGTTGAATAGTCATATTGTGTTCATAAGCTTTGAGCTGATCGTTTCATTAACAGCAGGAATTGAGGTGCATTTTTGTTCGAATTTTGTAAATATTGACCGCGGTAAATGAACCGTTTTGGTTCATTAACATTATTCAGTTTAAATCAGACGTAACTCGATTGGACGGAGAACAGAGTTTCCCAGGTGAATACCTGAATAAGATCTTTAGAGTCAACCTTTTTTCCAACCACTAACTGATATAACACTCTTTCTTCGAGGATTGTCCTAAGCACGATGTTTTTTTGCTTAGTTTACTTGACTCGGTTTCTTTGGTAAAATTTACTACTAATCTCAGTTACCCAGTGAGTGGTGACTGAAAGAGATTAAGAATCTATCAAATAATGGATGCGCCATGTGGCGTGTTGAGTCAGGAGGTCATATTGTCAGTAAAATTATGGTGGAAAATTATGAGCTCCAACCTTTCTCAGGATAGATCGGCAGTGAAATGAACTGAGAATTAGTCACAGGTCAACAAATGCCAGATTGTGTGTGATTTTTCTGTTACATTCTGTGGCAGTAAAGGTGAGTGGTTTCCAATTCTCATTATTAGACTAACTGGTGACGAGGTCAACAGGTATTTTGGACTTGTGGTGTGCCCACTCTTTGTCGTTGAACTGGACTGTCATTCTAATCTTGGGTTTGTAAGCAGACTGCGTTTATTTACCGTTTGAAAACGAAAACATTCAACAGATTTGACCTCCCAGATTTGGAATGCATTCATCGTAGTTTTGATTTTTGAAACTCATTTTTGTTCACCCACTCATATCAAATGGGCCTCATATATCCTAAACCCCCATTACGGACTTATATCACAGTCCGAAAGTCGAAACCCTCCGTGTACCATTCACGTCCCCATCATTTAAGATTTTGTACGTCAATCACTGATGCTCATATTTTGTCCCCAGCTGACTTGACATTGGCAACTGTTCGTGCGAAAATGATTATGTACTCATTTCAAGAAGTTAAAAATCCAAATTGTTTTTTCTATACCTCCCACTACTTTTGAACAAAAAGCATTAACTGTTTCAGGCTCTACAACAAACCGATGAAGAAACTATGTAAATTTTTTTCCACTCACGAGAAAATTCCTCCGTTTTTGAGCACTTTGCTAACTGTTTTTTGATAAATCCAGTCTTTCACATAAATCTGTGTGTGTAAATATGTATACTCATCTTCATGTATAATCCGATTTTCCAAAGTAAAATCGAACGGAAATGACAGGTTTCAAATACAAAATTTCAGACACGTGACAGGAGGCTAGTTTTCTGATGATCGTGTTGTATTTTGTACGTTGAGTTACTGCTGTAAGCTGCTGAATTATCCGAAAGCGGGAAATAATGACCGGTAGATCTCAAGCGGAGAACCGAATGAGAGCTCCACTTCTCATTTATCACGGGGCATTTGTTCTCGTATATATATATATGCATATATATATATATATATATATATATATATATATATATATATATATATATTGCTAGTAAGTAGTATGTAATTGTATAGACAAAGTTTCCCGAGGCACACAACTGGTGTCGCGGTTGTTACCGCTCATCAGGTATGTACACCCGGCATTCCTTTTCCGACTCTTCTTCGTATATATATATATATATATATATATATATATATACATCATGGAAAAGAATTCTATTACTTAAATTGTAAATGAATTTACTGAGTCCTTGGTTCTTTTTTGCGGAATTCAATCAGATAGAGTTGCGATCGAAATTTGTGCGCGGATGCTTTACTCACGGAAGTAGAATGCAAATGCACTGTATATTTGAATATAGACTCGTTTGAACAACATGGTTTGTTGGATTCACAAAAAAGAAGATAAATCATGATGGTGGAAGCAAATAAGAATGAGATTTATCCTGAAGTGGGCATCAAAACCGTTTCATTCTAGCGCTAATTTCAAATAGTATTTTGTTTACTGACAATCAGGTAACGTATTCAATCGGACCAAAATGATTTAGTTGGAAAAACCGTTCTGATGCCCACATTCTCAATGCTCATATCATTACAATTCATCCACCAATTACAAGAGAATCACGCAATTCTGGTGCAATTGTGATATTTTTCTTCTGAATCCGCCCAGTATTCCAGTCAACCAGTTGGTCTGCTTCTTTAGATGGGAGACTAATCACGTGTTCTGTGTGGGGGAAATTTACCACAGTATGCAACATTCCTGGTATGGTCAGAATGGGTACATGCAGCTTATCCCACACGAATCCCAGATAAGCGTCATCAATCCGTAGGAATCGCGTATACGCCATCGCGATCGCTGCATCTGTCACAAGGGACGCACCGACCATATACGCCGCTCCAGAAGAATACTGTGGATACATATCCCATGGAATTTCATCGAGTGATACGTCATAACGTCCACCGTATGTCCGGTTTTTTGGACGCAAAACACCACGAGCTGGTCCAAAAGTACCTCCATTTAAGTATAATTTGATCGCATCGGGAATGTCTTGAATCATTTTGATTAAATTTTGTGGAACCAATGAGTAGTCGTTGTCAATAAACAAATACAATGCTGAGGTGTATCGACAAAATGCAGAAATCCATCGGAATGTTGTGACTTGTTTTATCGTCAAATTATAGTAGGAATCAGTAAAATCACCAATTAGCAAATCCCCGTATTGTACGGATTCATTCAGAATGGTTTGAAGTGCTGCAGTCGTGTTATCAAAAAGTTTCCCCAAATTTCGTAATCGCAGACCGTCGAATTCCGCCCACTTGGACTGACTGGATGCTGGCATCCCGAGGACAAATGCAAGTAGCACTTTGAATGAACCCCACAGTTGTGGTTTCATGAACGTTTGCCGTGCATGTTTGCGCTGAGATTCACAGTTCACTCAAGTCTTGATCAGAACGACCAGGTCTTGTTTAGAGACGGAAGATGTCCCGACACACGTATCACTTGCTCTTCGTGTAATCCTAAGCAGCGGATCACTTACCGGCTTCCGAAAAAAGGAAAGTCATAACAAAAACGAGCTTTCACAAAGTAGGGAAATACGGGTACCACAATGCAGCATTATCAGTGGCTGTAAACCTACATGTGCACAGTGCCAAGTGTGCCGATCTTTCAAAAAGCTGAAATTTACCATGTGTTTTGCAAAATCTTAGTGCCTATTGGAGCTGATTTTGCTACTTTGAAATTCACTGTCCATTTTACTTTTGCGTAATTGATAATGAAATAAAAAGTTCATGATCAGCAGATTTGAATGTACATGAAAACGAACTAGCAATTCTTGAAGATGTTGAATACTGGTATGGTTTGTAGATCTAACCGATGGTTTGTATATGTTGGTGATCGTCGAGGTTAGCGTTTAGGTAGCAAGTGCTTCGTCGCTAGTCGAGGGGAAATCGTCAGTTCACAGACAAACTGGAATGTCTCAATGAAGACTCAGTGGACCAAACCTAAGATGACACAGAATAATTAGATGAAAGCGATGAACGGAGAAGAAAAGAGCACAATGACAAAAGAAGCAGCAGGAATTTCAAGATTTCAAGTTTCCGAATATAGACAGTATTGCAGAAAATCAAACGACGTTTACTTGATTTAGAGGTTTGCTTCTAGAGGTTAAAATTCAGGTTTGTGTAATTAACGCTCTTCTAAGATCAAGGTTACCTGAAAGGTTCAAGGTCATATCTGCAGCAAGCTCTCTCTCTCTCTCTCTCTCTCTCTATATATATATATATATATATATATATATATATATATATATATATATATATATATCATAGAATACGCCCATCGATTCATGAAAAAAACGTGTAACACGAAGAAATTTCGTTTCGATATATCACTTCAGGCATTGACATATATAGTACTGGGTAAAAGAGGGTATATATGTTCAGCTAAGGATAGCAGAGAGTGAGTAAATGTGCAACAAATCCGGTAACTCGACAACATGCTTCAACTTGATGAATCTTGTTCGTTGTGTGAACGACAATAAGTGTGAAATGTGTAACCAAATGGCGTGAAAAGACAGGTGTGAAAAAAGAGGTGTGGGGCTGGGGAGAATTGGTACAATGGAACCATAAGAGAATCACTTGTTACGGCCACGGCAACAACAACTGTTGCACGAGGATACGTTGCTTACACAAATCCGGCTTCAATAGCCGAATTGCTATGGCTTCTGACGTCATCAGCAACCGCCTGCGTAATCCTTTCGCGTGAATTTTGGGAGTTGTCAGGACTGGTCTAAAAGCTGTCACCGTGTCGATTTGGTGTCCGCTATCCACCAGATGTTGTAGGATTGCGCTATTGATAGTCCGGACTGTACCTTTGCGTAAAGAAGCCAGGACGTGTTCTGATATCCTCTTCGACAGGCGTCTCGTCGTATGTCCAATATACTGTGCACTACAAGAACACGTAAACTGATATAGAACAAAAGATTGAGACTGATGAGGCAACCTGTCCTTGGATTGTTGAACAATGAAAGGCTTCGTATTTGTTAAGATTCGGACATGTGCAGCGGGGAAAGACTTCCTGAGGGTCTTGGATATGCGCAGCTCTAGTATTTCTAAGGTTTTATCACATTTGAACGGGACAGTTAGAAAAATATCCTTTTTCTTGGCCATTTGAACTTTCATTTTGTGTCTCCTCTCTCCCATATGTTGATGAATGAACGGTTCTGGATAGCCGTTTTTTAGTAATGTACCGCGTATGTGTTCGAGTTCTTGGGCAATCGTGTCAGGACTACAGATGTTTCTTGCTCTGTAGGTCAGACAGCTCACAAGGTTTCTTTTGTATCGTAGGGGGACAAAACTTAGGAAATGTGTGTATTGCCCCAACCATGTACATTTCCGATACACCCTCCTTTCTATATGTCCGTCCTCCATTCTACGCAATCCCACATCAAGAAAGGCGAGGAAATTGTCCGTCTCTACTTCCACTGTAAATGTGGTCATTGCGTGGGCGTTGTTGAATGTTCGCAGTAGTTCGGTAATGTCTTTTTTTGAGTCGCAAATTATGAAAGTGTCGTCCATGTATCTGGTGTACATATATAGACTGTCAATGGTGCTACGTAGTGGTCCACTTTCGAGTTTTGCTAAGAATCTATCCGCCAGAAGGGGTCCAAGTGGTGATCTCATTGCTACCCCATCTTTCTGCCTGTAGTATTTTCCGCTGTACAGAAATTGTATATTCCATGTACATCTAAGAATTAGTTCTTTTAGCTTAGCTACAGGAATGTCGAGTTTGATATCATTATCGGTCAAGTATTGACAGATGAATTCTACCGTCTCGATCAACGGAACGTTTGTGAATAGAGATTCAACATCTAGGGAAAGCATAGTCCGTTCAGACAGGTCCTGATGTTTTATCATCTCCACAAAAGAGAACGAATCTTTCACACTATACTTCGCTAGTGACTTGCGCACAGGTTCAAGAATTTCTGCAATCCACTGAGCTGTGGCGTGATAGGCTGAGGTGCTCATGTCAATCACCGGTCTTAGGGGTACATTTGGTTTGTGTACTTTTGGTAACCCATAGAGTCTAGGTGGTTGTGAGCCGCAGGGCACAAGCTTGTCGTACAGTGTTTTGGAAATAGTGTTTTCTGACTTAAGCTGCTTCAAGATCTCTGCCAGCTTAGTCTCGGCTTCTTGTGTTTTGTCTTTCTCACCCGGGTGGTAAATGAACTTGCTCTCATCAGATAAAATAGTCATCAATTTTCTGTCGTAATCGTTTCGGTCTAGTACCCAGTACTATATATGTCAATGCCTGAAGTGATATATCGAAAAGAAATGTCTTCGTGTTACACGTTTTCTTCATATATATATATATATATATATATATATATATATATATATATATATATATGAAATAACTGGGCAAGGTAACCTGCTTCATCTTCCAGCCCATCTAAAGTCAGCGTCATGCACCTAGCTTGTTGCGATAGCGAATAAATTCAAATATCATCGTCATTTTCTTGGTCATACACCCACGGTCCTTGACCTGTGGGGAAAAGTAGAGGCATTAAATACGTTGCTCATAATAAACAATCCACGAAGAAACATATTTCAAAGAATTTGGTGTTCAAGGAACTTTTTACGCACGATCTCATAGGCAGTAGTGAATCATGATCAACCTTGAAAGGGGGGTATCATTCCTAATGCTTTCATCAAATTAGGATTTGTCCGGCCCCAACTTTTAATGTTTTCAGTCGGTTAAGCTAGTTCTTCTAGGAAGCCTGCTATGCTACCGAGTAGTGCGACAGGATACCGGTCACATATGGATGGTCATCTCATTATTGTGGCCATTTTTATTCATTTTTGTTATATGCTTTTACAGTAATGAAGGCATGAACAGTTTAAAGATTCCATTTCGACAATTGCCGCAAAGAAGTCATGATTGGACTATGGTGAATAATTAATGTTCGATGTTGAAAAAACAAGTCAATGCCTTTTCTTCTCATTTGACCCCGGAGGCGGAAATAACACACACGAAGTAGCACAGGCTAACCAGTGGTATTGTAGCTCGGTTGGTCAACTCCGTGCATGAAAGGCTGAAATAACTCGCTGAGGAAAGCAACAAGTGGACAGTCTATTACTCGGATAACTATGCGCACATGAAACCTCGTGGTAGAGGTTTATATTGAAACGAAAAAGCATTATTTTCTCATTGCAAATCACATTCTCACATATTCTTGGCTCGATGCTACATATGAAGCGGTAAGTTCATAAAACTTATCGTGTTACTTTCTTCACGGCGAGGAGAAATAACTCCGAATGCCTTGGTATCTGACAGCCACCAAGTGGTAGGTGCAAGTGACATAAAAATGTGTGAGGTTGCAAAGTCGGATGTTGGGGATGGATTAGTTTAAAAAGCTAGGATTTCATTCGAACTTAGACAAACCTTCTGGAGAAGACGTGCTTCATTGTTCGATTCAGGGGTCTAAAGGAAGGGTGTGAGCTGTTGTCCAGCAGATTCAACTACATCACAGTAAAAATGTTTCAATGGACATCACATAATTCATTACAAATCAAGCTTTTCCTCCTCAGTATTGATTAGATAGCTAAACTCTGTTTCCTGTTGGAAACGGTAGGTCTTCAATTCATTTAAGCTACTGCGAATAGGTCGTCCTGCATTGGAGATGATCGCTTTGCGAGCTACGGGTTGTTTCCGCTCAAAAGCTAGTGAAATATAGGCGTCTAATCATGTAGCGTTGACAATCAGGAACTAATCCGGACATCCTGGTGGTTGTATTTTCAAGCTTTCCCTCAATCAGCCTGAGTCCGATCCCCAATTAAGGCTCGGTGAATGTGCCTTGCTGATGATTCAAAAGAACCGTAAAACAGCTGTGCAGGTGCGTACGTGTTGCAATGTCCACTTGGACTTTTTCGAAGCATGATGGAGCATATTACGTACAACTGAATATGGTACTGCAATGACTAAATAAAGCTTCGCAATATTTTTCCTGACAAGAAAATGAACTTGGCTGTTCACTTTCAAATGCCCACATGAAATGGACGTAAAGGCGATGCATTGAGTGGAAGTGTGCTAAAAAAGGATGTCCATTTCGACCAAAGAAAACTCCGAGAAAGTAAAACCATGAGTACGGGAACGCTGATTGTTATTTAGTAGCCTCTCTTATTTTATCTATCCATGGATGACTGATGAACAGTCTTTGATGCATGACGCTAGGTGTAAAGAAAGACTCATTGGACATGAAAAAGCTGCTCGCCATATCAACAAACGCCGTTACACTGGAATAATTCAGATTCCATGCTATTCATCACCATTTTCTTTCTTGTATTTGCCAAACAGTTCCACAGTTTCCCATGCTCTTGGGCCACTAGTTCCGACGCAGACTATCACCTCGTCACTCCAACACCTGAGTGGCAATTATATGTCTACTCCCGTTGCACCACACATATTTTGGCCTCGTTTCTGTGATATGTGTTGCATGACTATAACCTGTATCCTTCTGAGTCCATTTGTTCATCTTCTCCGTTCGTAACACTTACCAATGAACACTGTTCCCTGTGTGCACTGACCCACGGATTGCTGCGACGACTCCGTCGTTACTGCTGCTTCTGCACAATCCTCCCTCTCAAGAGTTAGTTCTTACCCAACCGCTTTTTATGATGATCACATGAGTGCCTGAGTTACTTGATAAGGCCCAACCCCTGAGTATCGTTCTCTATATATATATATTTGGCCTTTTTGGATGACTGACTTTTGACCCCTTCATTTTTGTCATGCCATTCTTTCATAGCCAAGTTTTTACATTTATCCTTCACCACGCTTGTATGTGTTCCCTCAGGCAATTACTCCCCTTCTGACCGTTGACTGAGCAAAATGCTTCAAATAAATAACGACCTTCTCTGTAAACCACTTGACTCAATCCTGTATTCCCGTTTCGAGCTCTATCTGTTCATTGTTGACTGGGCATTTTGAAGTCATTCTCTCTGTCTTCATTCTGTGTTCGGTTTGTCTACGATTAAAGATGCGTTATTGTTATTGTTTGCTAATTTATCTTACAGTACAGGTGGTAAAGTGGGCCTGTGTTCTCTGCCTTGTGACTTGGGGTTTGTTTATCTGTGAGTCACTCAATCTCGGGACTTTAGTCCTCTACACTAACAGTTAGAATTTCAGGGGTTCATCCATGAAGTTCACTTGGATATCCACCAAAAGAATTTGGACAGAAACACTTAGATAGTTGCAAATTCAAGATTGTATTCTGTGGATAATTTCAGTGACAGAAGCATGAGCAAACAACAAGTGCATACGTCTTGTCGCCGACACAAAGATTGATTCACTTCGAGGAGATATACGACGCGTTTCAGCAATGCAGGTGGATTTTAGACAGCGCGGCCGATCTATAAGCACCACCGTAGATGTATCTGTCGGAGCCCTCTGGAAGAAAAAATACTTTATCTAATAAAATCAGGTGGTCTCCTGTGGTGATTCAGGAGCCATCACACGTGATATGGCCAGGTACAGCTTCGTAGCCACGTACACGGATGAGCCACAACTATTCAGAATCGCAGCGAAGAGGTTCGAAAAAGCTCCTTGTGATTGGTCATCTTCGAGTCTACCAGTTATATTCACTAATTCAACATATTTATACAAACCCGTTTACCACGAAAAATAAGTTACTATGTGCCTTGCTCAAATGAGCCATGCTCATCTAGGATCCCCCTGTCAGAACAAAATAAATTGCTCCATTCCCGGGATCATTCGAGCAACAGTATTGCTGTAGGCAGCCAGAAATTATTTTCCATGGACGGCGTACTAAGGCATTATCTGTGCGTCTTATGTCTTCAACACCAACTTGGTCTTAATTGTCCAAAGATCAGGCACTTGGGTAATTAAGCTTCCTGATTGGAAATGTAGTCGAGCATATTTTGCATTTGACTTGGTTACATTGACAACGGGGTTCATTTCCACGTGGTACTGTGCTGTGCTCTATTCGAGCATCTCAGTAAACGAAGAATTAAGTATGAGGAACTTTTCAGCAAAAGGCTACTTTTGAAACGCAAAAACCAAGCACAGTGAGTTGGAGCATCCAAAAACCATCAAACGCAGATTCAAAGCACCACCAGTACGGGGAGTTCTCGGAAGAATGATTTCATCATATTTTCTCTCAATAGGTTTCATTTATAAATATTCTCTAAACAAAAATTAGGCTTTGTATAAGTCAGTGGGATTTTGTATTCTACTTCATAGTCTAAGTTGATGGAACACCCATGTTATGTTGAATAACTGAAAATTAGCAAGCAGTTTTCAAAGGATTTGAACAGAAGTTTGATATCACCCTGAAATCACAAAATTTATCCCCCGTACTATTGAACGTTCAAGCAAACCTCTGTAGACAAAGCTGCCTCTATCATGCAGTCCCTCGAGTAACACCTAATTACTTTTCTCAATGCTACTTTCTGACTGGACCTCACCGTCTTCACAGATTTTTCGTCTTTGATTGGAGCTTATTACCCTGGTAAATTGGCCGTTTCCGGGTAGAGCGAATAATTCAGTTCTTCAGCACTCATCCTGACATGCCTATCCACTGCGACCAGTTGGCATGAACACGATCTGTTCGTGAGAAATGGGCCATAGTAGATAGTGACGAGGTATCTGTAGCAGTATGTTTTACACGAATCTACCATTTCCACATTCAGTTGTGCACTAGGTCGCAGTCTCAGATCATAAAGATCGGAGTTTTGGTCATACAGTCGTTCAAATGAATTTGGCGGCCACATTTAACGATAGGTTGTCTCCCATTTGGTGATACCAGTATTGTGTATTCTTATAGTGGGTTTTTCCGGTGGTTGTATGAAATGCTTGGTTTGATAAATGTAAAAGATAAACGCGAAAACCTCAATAACTATGAACAGTGGAAACGAAATACGTTTGCTTGATCTGGAAGGGTAGAGTAACATGATAAAGCATTACAAAGCGTTTCTGTACGAGTGGATTTTCACCGCACCACGTCCACCGTCAGTGATGAACCAGCTACACGTTTATGGAAGTTTCCCAAGAGCTTCACCTGTACTAGGGAACCCTGATTGAAAGCCGGTTAAAATAAAACGGGCACTTTGCATCTTTGTGCAGAAATACCTATTTCATCATAAGCTTCGGGTTATCCGGGTTGACCCAGTGGTGGTAATCTTGTGGACTAAGAGAAAACCCGTGAGTTTGT
This sequence comes from Fasciola hepatica, assembly GCA_948099385.1. Taxonomy (NCBI): domain Eukaryota; kingdom Metazoa; phylum Platyhelminthes; class Trematoda; order Plagiorchiida; family Fasciolidae; genus Fasciola; species Fasciola hepatica. The sequence goes on from CANUEZ040000175.1 coordinate 5,242,665, forward strand.
GTGAACTGCGTTTCCAAGACCGTTTGGTGAAGAGCATTTATGATTCGTTTGTGTAGTTACCTGAGAGAAAACTGTCATATTTGTAGACGTCGGGGTATTGCATCCTCCGGATACGAATCCTTGATAAATAGAACGGCGTACAACAAAGTGCAGGTACTGTTAACTGCGATGTGCTGGAAACGTTATTCAGTACTTAGCTCGAGCTTCGTAACTTAATTGAATTATATCACAAGGTCGGGTTATGACATCAATTTATTCGGAATTGTCTTTCATTGGTGTTGGAAGACCCATCTTGTCGAAGCAAGAAGAGGATTTTGTACGCGTTGGGCTCAAAAAACAGTACTGTAACTGCCTGTCTCTAATCGAGTATGTGAATATTTGCAGGCATTCTTGCTTCCTGTTACAATTTCGGATACGGCAATTTAGAGTGCCGCTAGCGTCAGATGACATGGAGGCATCACTGAAAACCCAATAAAGGAGAACACGTTGATTTCATTAGGGGACTTAAATCTTGAAGCTTGTCATAGTGTAGATGCGTTCATGTTTGCCGACTAAGATTGAGTGTGTGCTGGGCTGTGGAAGACTTGGGAAAAGTCATTTCCTAGTAGCGAATCCACCCGAGAATATATTCCGCCCAATTACAAGATAGCTCACTGAACAATTTTATTCATTTCAATAGGAGTAAAACACGGCTTCTTTGTTGGCCAACATGAATTAAAAGCACATCGATAAGCGGGAAAGATTTCATCGTTTTGACTAGAATATATCGCGAATTAAAAAACAATATATCATCTGGGTAGGTAGCAAATTTCCCATGTTGGAGCACCATGTTATCTTTCTCTAAAATAGCGTAAATATTTCCATGCAATCTGATTGGTCTGTTCATTATTCACTTTAAAAGGCGTGAAAAAACGCTTAGCTTCAGGGTGTTATTCACACAAGACAGAACCACTGGTTATTATTGTTTATGAATGCTGTGTTTCTATGGGTACTTGGGTTACTTCAACATAAAAATAGATATTGTTTTGGTTTCCTTCAAATATTCATATCCCGTCATGATGGCAACCAACTGGTATTGGCAAAAATAGGGTTTCGTCTGAATGTTGAGCATATTTGTTGATCACATTTACGCAAACCACATGGGTTGTTGTTCGAAAATTTTGCCACTATTTGCTATTTATCGAAGATATAAAATTAAACAGTTCTGTTCAAATTTTGTCATGCACGAGAAAGAAGCGTGTTAATCAAGCGACCTTATGCATCTGTTTAGGCAACACTTGCATTTTCCTAATCAGCTTTTGATAGGCAGTATTATAAAAGAAACCTCCATTTGAAAATATATCACGAAAATAACTTGAAACGATTCGCGACCTTGTATTTCTATCAAACCTATTCTTATACATGAGGTTTTTTGATGAATTCAATAAAGTGAGCGAAACAGCTGCAGACCTACTAACTACTCTGTGCCATCGTTGTCCAAGAACTTTCTTCTTTGTCGTTTATTGTAAATTACATCCAATTACGAATTCCTCTTCACACGTTGTTTCATAACTCACTTTCATCATCACCCATGGATATCTTATCAAAGACCAAATTTGTTTGGATCTGTTGACTTTCGGTTATTTCATGCTCCGTTCTTCAAACACTCAGTCAGAAATAAAAATCAGCCCAACGTCCGAAGAACCGTTGTAGTAACCTTTCGCTGTGTTCAACAGCTATTTAGGCAGTTCATTGCGCACAAGAATATATATAATTGATAAGAATATAGGACATTTGTTTAGTGGTCAGATCATTGTGTTCCGACAACATTTTGCTGAAGGTTCGCCATGAAGTATCAACACTGCGGAAAATGGGAAGTGTCCATGATCCATTTGTTTCAAACTTCGAACTGGATGGTCTCAATTCTGGGTTGTTCTAGTCAACTTGGGGCATCTAATTATCTTCAAAAATCGTATTCCGTTTCGATCAGGTTGTACACACAAGGAACAAGGGAGTTAAGGCTGTGTCAATGTAAATAGTGAAATACGGTTTGTTGGAATAAACTATTGATTTGCTCCATGTTTTCATTGTGTTCGTCCTGCATAGCCAAATGGTCACACACACTCACAACTGATCAGAATCCAGTGCACTCACGGACAACGCCTGCAATCGTACATACACGTATACAGTTGACTTTTGTCGGGCTTTTTCCCGGACAGCACTGGCCAATCACATAGTACCAAATGTTGCATGACGTTGCACAGCCTAATCCGCTTGTACAAATGTCTTGTCCTTTCCATTACGCACATCGTTGACTCACGCACTTGCATACTTGTTTGCGTTTTCATTCGAATGCCTGTACTTGCACTTTCCTTACGTTGTCACTAAATACACGATCATTAGTACGAACGTACCTACCTTCCACTTACTGAATTCGGGATACAATATTTTTGCACTCGAACATTTTGAGATTGATTACAAAAATGGTTATGCCGGTTGGCTTAACAGTGGCGGTGGGCCAGTGATCGAGATTTTATTATTGATAGCTGTTTGCATTAGGTAGCTCCGTTGTAGTCAGGGTTAACGTTATCTCTCAAAATTGACAATTCTTTGTGGGGTTCGTCTCTAAGATAGTGGGCAATATGCTCATAAGCAACCTACCTTCATACAAGATTGATCGTGGTATTAGATTTGGTTTCCATGAAAGGATATCTTTCGAACAGGAATCGAAAGGAAAGGAAACCGTTACGATAACAGTTAAACTCTAAATCTCTTAAAGGATGTGGTATACGGAAGCCATTCCCATAGTTATTGAGAGCAATCGTGAATAGTCTGGTTCTAAAGATTTATTGAAATTCAACGTGGAAAATCAGCTCACCATATCAAGGGTATTCTTTAATCTGCTCTGGTCTATATCCCGTGCTACCTATCACAATTCTTTACCTTGCAATTACTAAACAGTTCGTTTGTTTTCCATGCGCCTAGGTCTCTAGTATCCACACTGATCATCTGTCTCTCGCTTGCGTGACTAATTGTTTTTATTGTGTGTACGTTATTTTTTTTCTGGTCTTCAATCGGATGCGTGTTTTATACGAATGAAGTAGGAAGAGCAATTTTTCCAAAAAGTATACTTTTCCACTAGAGGTAAAGTTTAGCCAAAACTTATAATTTCCTTGTAAAGGACCACGTATATTGGAACAATATATTCGTGTATAAATTGAGGAAGACAGAGCATGATATCATATTCCTCTATTGTTAGTCTCTGATGTCCATCAGCCACAAACCACAAGTGTGCCCACAAGTAGAATCAATCAGCCAGTAAACTAGAAAAACATAAGTCGACTTTCTAATTACTATTTTCTTGTTCACATCGACCAGCTACTTCAGACGAGCACAAGTTTTATCAAATTACGGACTTATATCACAGTCCGAAGTTCGAAACCCTCCGTGTGATATTCACGTCACTATCAGTTAAGATTTTGTACATCAATTACAATTACTGCTGACTTCACATTAGCAACTGTTCGTGCGGAAAATGATTATGTGCTCATATCAAGAAGCTAGAAATAAGAAATGTTTTTTCATACTTGCCAATGATCTTTATTGTAATGCAGAAGTTCGGTAAGTTATGAGCTATTTTGTTGCCACTATTTACACTTGCATATCAGATGTTTAAGTGAATGCTCCATTTAAATGAGTCATCTGAGAGATTATAAATGTAATCCGCTACAACTCTTTGCGGGTTACTGCTTGATAACACGGCAGACATCGACATCTGGGTCTCAAGTACAGATATTTGAGGTACATTTTACTCCTAAATGAGTGATAAGATTTTAGCGGAAGCACACAACTGGCTTGCCGTTATTACATCCAACATATACTTCGGTCTTGGAAACCAGGCTGTATTCAGTCCATATGCGTACATAAAAGCTACACACATATAGTGACTCATCTCTGAGCTAGAAGTTGCTCTCTTATTCAAGCTATATGAGATATGGCCGAGGCGCTGTCGGTTGGATAAAATCAACTACCTATTTCATAATCACCCATTTCATCCACTCTTATACATAACATGTTGTTACTAATCCGTGTATTTCTCAGGTTGCTATCGTTGAAGACGTTTGGAATGCGAATGAGATGCCTTTTCTGTTGCATGAAGTTCATCACAACAACTGCTGTGATCATACGGGCCACTGGAACATGCATCATCCAATCTACGCACCCTGATGCTAATAGACCAAGAAGCAGCTTTTGTGCGAACACTGAAGAAACTGGCCGTTGATGTCTACTACTTGTACGGGACTCGCACTCAGGATCCAACCAATGTACGTCGGCTGAATTCACCCTCAAGACATGCTTTCACCCTGCGCTTATCCGGAGATCTCGCGGCTTTTGCATCTAATCAGGCAGATGTGAGAAACACCTTGAATACTAGAGCTGAATCTGTTCTGCGCGACTGGACCCCAGTCAATAGCAGATTGTGTGTGATTCAATTAGAAGGTTCGTTCAAATCTAAACAAGCCGCGACGGCAATCGCTGTATGTTTGTAATTTATGCGTACACCCCTACTCACTGCAGTCCGGGCAAAGTCAAAGATATATCATACCAGCATCTTCAACACCTTCTTCGAAAGACATCTCATTGAGACATAGTGGTACTGACTGGACATCTGAACACCCAGATTGGCCACCTAGGTCCAGGCGAGCAAATCAGGCTTGGACAGACCGCAGCTTATTCTTGTCGTGTACGAACTTCTGTTGTAGTTTTCGTCGCACAGTTTCATGGTGACCACCATCTGCTAATCAAGCTTGGACACCAATAAACCACATAACCATAAGCTTCCACTGGCGTGGATTAGTCAGGTCTTGTAGGTCGTACTGGAGCACGCATCCAGATTCACATCACGCCCTTATATTTACCGAGTTTATAGTACGGTTTCCCACCAAGTGAAAATGCCGCCGTCAACGGATGGATGTGAACCAACTTCACCGAACATCGGCCCGGGAGAAATATTGGAATGAGCTTGCTTCCTAGCTAAGCAGCCGCACGCACGATGAATTGCCGAACAGGTGGCAACACATCCAAGAAGCAAACAGATTAGAGAAAACCACGTCCTGTGGATTAGTCACACGGCCTGCCACCACGCACTGCATCTCATCGTGTTCTCTGGAGCTGCAAGACAAAGGCCGGAAATGAAAACCGCAAGAGAATTGATGATTTGAATGCGCGCACGGAAAGGAAGAAACTGTTGCCATATGTTTTGATCAGAGAACATTCCAACTCATATAATCCATAGGGACCCAGAAGCATAGAGTAAGCGAAATGACCTGCAAGGTAAACGGCCAACCAATCCACCAGGTTTCACGGTGCACTGATCGATGGGCAGAGCACTTTGAGGAAACGTTTATTTGGCCTTCAGAGGCAGTGCCCCTAATCTGTAGTCCCTTTAAACCAGTTCATGCTCCATGGCCGATGTGTACTCTATCGTCCAACGAAGAAGGCAGTCGTGCGCTCCATTTTCTGAAATGCAATGAAGCTCCATCCCTGAGAAATTCCCTCCAGCACTCTCCAAAGATGGCAGTGTGCAGCTCTCCAAAGCGATCACTAGCTTATTTATCGAGGCTGAACCCAACAATTACGTCCCACAGAGTTGGAACCGTGCATACAGCATCCCTATGCACAAGAAAGAGGCTGGAAACAACAGCTCCAGTCATCGAGGGATCCAGGTGATCCCGGTCACATCAAAGCTGTTAGCATTAATAATCCTCTTTAGGTTGTTCCCAGTGTGCAAACAACAGATCCTTGAAGGACAGTCCAGTTTTCGGCCCAACCGTGGATGCATCGACCAAATTTCTACTATTTATCAGATATTTGAGCTTCGCCACACATCATGGGCTAGCAGTAATCATAGTATCGGATATCGGAGCAGCCTTTGATTCCCTTTAAAGGACAGCTTTCTGGGATTTTCGTATAATAAAAGTAGTTCGTGTTAAGTATGTGAAAATCATCCAAGCACCATGTAATCAGACTTCATGCTGAGTTCAAGCTTATGGCTCATCATCACCTCACTTTCCAGTTGGAAGCTGTGGGTGTCAAGGTTCCCCACTGTCAATCTTCGTTTTCAATTTTGCTATAGACAATATCCTAAAAAAGGCAAAAATGAATCAAACGAACAAGGGCTTTGAGCTCCTGCCTGGTAAAAGACTTTTGGACTTAGACTATGCAGATGACAGCCCATTTGTTTGCGAGGTTACTAATGCACCGCAGTGTTTTGTGGACAACCTCGCATCGTCTGTATGGCGGTAAGGAATTGGTTTCTCGCCAGAACATTGGGAGGAGTTGATCCCCGCACTTATCTTCTATATTCATCTGTTAGACATTGTTGCAAATTTTGTCTGCTTGGAAGCCCCATTACTGTTGACTAGCGAGTTGAGGGCGATGTAAACAACTGAATACCAAAGGCTCACCTCGCGTTCTGCTACTTGCGTCACCTGCGGAGATGGCGTGAAATGTCTCCCTCTCTGATTGAAAGGTAGGGAGTACACGGCTACTGTGAGTAGTGTGCTCCAATACGCTCGTGAGACACTGCCTGTTTGAGCAGCCGATGTCGATCAGTTGTCCATGTCCGATCCCCGATGCCTGAGGGGTATCTCACGAGTTTGATGGCAACGGTGAACACGGATCTACGGAACTGGACATGCCGCGTACGTAATCAGTGCTACCATGTCACTGTATGGGCTTCGTTGGCTACTGCAAGTGCTAAGTATGCTACCTCACCAACTCCCCCGTCGTGCTGTATTAGCTTAGCCTAAGATTAGCCAGAAATGATAACGTGGAGGTCAACCCATAAGATGGCACAGGTCTGTCAAAATGTTGACGTCAAAACTGGCTTCTATCGGTTCTTCACGCTTGCATGGTTGGGGACCTCGAGATCCACCACATAGATGGCTGGACACGTTTTCAGATAAAGCTCAAAGTCGTGCTCAGTGGCAGCTATGATATGACAAACTGTGTCTGAACTCATGAGAAAAATTCCTATTTGATTCTACACTTTTATTTTTCTATCTCATGTTTTGCATGGCACCAAGCCTGTGTATTTGGTACTGGGTTATAAGTGATTATATATACATATAAGATCCACTCAGCACATGAGTCAGGTACCTGACGGTGAAGTGCAAAGGTCAATAGTACTAGGAAAATATCGAACTACCAATGTCACTTTTGCTCAGGAATTCTGGTTACACAGATAAATATAGATTTCATGACTGACGAACTTATCGCTGTTTTGGGCGGTTTGTTTCCGACTAACGAGAATGACCAAACCAGAATATTGGATAATATTTCGGACATCAGGGATCTTTCGGGTGGCAATGTGGATGAATTATCAGCCAGAATGTGTTATTTACAAACAGAAAAGGGCCAGAACTAGGTGGCAACTAGAATTGAACTGGAATACATTGTCGGTGGTTTTGAACAGGCTGGACAATGCAGCTATACAACTAATTATCCCATCAACACTCAGTAATAATGTCAGTGGTTTTAGTAAGTGTCAATCCATGGAAATTTAAATAACTTTTAGTTAATATCTTATCTGCTAAGTTAGCTTGGTCAGCTTAACTTAAATTTTAAGGCTAGACCTCTTTGCTCTGTGCATCTTATATTTCACACTCTAAACTATTAGCATGACAATGCCAATAATCATTTATTGCTGCACAAATACATCTAGGGGAATAGAGTCTGAATGAAATTTGATTCGACAGAATGATATTACTGTGAAATGATCCAAATGTTGAAGGTCGTTGACTTTGGGGTGACTCGGAGCCACGTCTGTCTGCCGCTCACCATTCAGTACCTCGTGTAAACTACCACCTGATCTACGAGGCCAAGCCAAACATTTTTTCACTTTTCATACTGTTTATCCACCACATTACAGAAGCTCGTGATATCCAACTCAGTGAGCTAGCACATAATTCAACTGAGAATAGTAGGATTGCCGATGTGCTATCGTGCTGTGAGCGAGTTGACTGCACGATTCATATACGGAGCTTCAGAACCTCCTCGGCGTGGACTCGTAGCTTAGGTTGAACAGTACAGGCGGTACTGAAGCTTGGCTGCTACCCGTACGTGTGCTCAAATCTCAACAGAATCAATGAATTTTACATTTTGATCATTTCAAAATTTGTTGAAATCTGCCAAACACGACTTCTGAAAAATATTACTTTGTTCTGCATCATAAACTTTCCATTTTTACCTTCTTTGAAGATATTCTTACCATCCATAGCATAAGTAAGATCCTCTTATAAGTTCATACCTATTGGAGACTCTACATGACCATGATCTGATAATTCTCATTCCCACGAAAGAAAATGCGCAATTCGAGCTTCTAATCATATTTGGTATCAGCATTACCAAAGTCGTGATTCACCACAACTCAAAGTTTCTTCAGGGCAAATTTGTTTGTTTCTTCGTGATACGCAGCGGAACAGTTGTATTTTTCTTATGCTATTCGATGATACTTTTGAAGTAAATTAAAAAAGACTGTTCGTTTTCCTTACATGGACTGACTTCAACCATTGAAAACAGTTGATGACCGGTGTCCATAACTGACCGCTAGCATTTATTGCAATAATGGCAAACAATTCTGTTACTTAAATTGTAACCGCATTTACTGAGTCTTTGGTTCATTTGAGGAATCCAAACAGATGGCGTTTCGGTCGAAATTTATGCGCGGATGCTTTACTCACGGAAGCAGAATGCAAATGCACTGTATATTTGAATATAGACTCGTTTGAACAACACGGTGTGTTGGGGGCACAAAACAGAAGATAGATTAGGATGTGAACGTCAATAAGAATAAGGCTTATCATGAAATCGACACTACAATTGTTTCATTCAAGCACTATGTTTAAGTCGTATTTTGTTTACTGGCATTCAGGTAACGTGTTCACTAATGCGACTATCCCGATGTCTAGGGCTGTGAATCTGGCAGAGACAGCCTCACTAGTTACAAGCACGATATGGGAATAACTCGGTTACGGGCAGTAGAACAAATTTCAATCGAATAAACGCGTTTACCGATAATTCGTGCATTTAGCTAGCGAGGCTGATTTTCTGCTGAATTAACAACCCTAGGCATCGGGATAGTCGCAACAGTTAGCCAGATAACCAAATCACTGCGCTGATTTGCTGCTCGAATTGAAACTGAAGGATATTCTGTAAAATGGAGTCCCGCCACAATTCCTACATTGAATGCCAGTTATCACAAGGCCCGTCCCCCGACTCGAAGCTGAATAGGGGAATTAATTTGGCAAAAATGAAGATAAAAGTGTTGAAGCTTGAGTTTAAAACCGCAAGACATTTCAGTGATGTGAAAATTAAGCTTGCAGAGGAGCTCGGCGATCTACAAGCGGAAGAGCGGTCAATATTGTCGGTCCAGACCTCTAGAACATCTACTCCGCAGCCATTTGAGAAGCTGGAACGAGTTAAGAACTGCGTAGAATCCCTCCCAACTTCAAACAATCAATCTGTTCAGGAAAAACCAAAGCCAAGCAAAATCTTTGAAACAGAACAGCAGCTCCGAGCTTGCATGAGCCTTCTAGTCCCAAAATTGGTCAAATTCGATGACAGTCCAATGAATTACTCCAGGCTCATGCGCAGCTTTCAAACTACAATGGCCGTATACACCTCCGACCCCGCTTGCCTATTGGATTACCTAGTTTCGGCTTGTGAGGTCAAAGCCACCGAACCACTCCGAAGACGCGCATTCCTCCAAACGAAGGAGAGCTACGAAGAAGTATTACAAATTCTAGAACGACGTTTCGGTGGACCACATGTGATCGCAAGACGGTGCATCAACGAACTGACAGACGAACCAGCCTTGAATTCTTCGAACTCTAAAGCTCTAATAAAGTTAGCTGGCGAAATGAAGTTGTGGGCCTTCACGTTGGAAACGCTGAATCATCAGTCGCACCTAAATGGCTGCAAGACTCTTACAGCAGTTGTGCATCGGCTTCTCCATCACATTCATCTAAGTGGTTCGAAAAGGTATGTCAAATCCTAAGGATCAAGCATGAACCTACATTCTGTGAGCTGATGAACTTCGTTTCGGACCAATCGGATGCTGCAGTCGCCGGCCTCATTTATAATACACATCAAGATAAGCGTGTCCATGCCCGGTCAGAATCCCAACTGCTTACGAGTAGTCAAGGCTACCTAGATCGCGCAGCCACCATAATGCCAAAGGAGACTGATGTAATTGCACAAAGTGTGAAGGCTTCGCTAAGTCCAATTTCTTCTACTTGAAAATGACCACATTACGTGAACCGATGCAGTACCCTTCAGGGTTTGAGTGTTGCTAATGGGCACGATGAAACAAAGAGGCTGAAAGTATATTTTCCCTGCTTAAAACCAAATCATGTAGTTAAGAGTTGCCGATCACGCAGAACCCGTGGTCTAAGCTACTGGAAAGGTCAACACCATCCGAAGTTGCAGTTACAAAATACCCCGGAGGGTAACAGCGGAAGTAATCAAGTAACTGAACATACTGTATCGGTTAGTAACTTCTCAGCAGACGGTAATGATAAAATCTAGCAAGTGTCCTTCGCCATATTACCAGTCCGGCTCAGAGGTGCATTGGGAGAAGTTACCGTCAATGATTTTCTTGACAACGGTTCAGACTCAGCGTTTATTGACGCCTTGATCATGAAAAAACTGGGTTTAGGCGGAAAACGAGAGCACCTGGCTGTCATGACTGTTACTAGGAATTGCGTGACAGAAGATGTTACAGTATCCTTAGCGGTAACCTCACTAGATGAACAAGAGGTTATCCATGTCTACTGAACCTGGTAAGTCGAAACCCTTGTGTAGCTGCAGCCGTTTACCCAGTTGCATGACTTAAACAGGTGGGACCATATTGTAATGGCCAGGTTGTAAGCCGCCATATTGTTGTTCAAGTAGTGTATGTGTTGGTGCAGTTGACACACTTACTGAGCTTCGACTCATGGAGTTTTCTTTCTTTGTGCTTTGCAGATCGAACACGCTCAACCCCCGGTGGAAGATCACTGCTAGTTGCATGTTACAATATGAAAGAAAAACCGTTGTCACTTATAAAGGCACCCGACTACTGGTGTTGTTTTCTCAGTAAGGTTAGTCGCCTTAGCCAAAGAAGAAATTTCCGTGCCTATCTACTCGATCACATTGTGGACAGACTCGCCAATTGTTTTGCAGTTGAAACCTTTATTGGCCAACCGTCTGGCGGTGACCCGTGAACTTTCGGAATCTGAACAGAGAGGCAACACAGACAGCAAAGACAATTCAGCTGATTCAGCTTCGAGAGATACTAGCCCGAGAAGGCCACTAGGCTCCCTTTGGTTTAATGGCTCACGATTTCCATCTCACAGAATGACTTCGTGGCCTGCACAGCCTAGTCCCATCGCATCCACTCAGATCGAATTGGCCAAAATGGTCCGCTTGAATGCAGTGCAAACACCGAATACAGTCGGTTGGATACAAAGATCCAGTAATGCCAAATCCTGGTTAGGCTTGCTGAGACGAATTGCTTGTTTGGAATGGCTTTGATTGTGGATTGGACAACTACATGAAACAGGTGCTACTCAGCTGAACATCGTCACGCAGTTTAAACTTTCAGAATTACAGTCATCAGAATTAGCCTTGCTTCTTTTGGTGTCAAAGGGCTGCTTTAGTAAGGAACTAAGCACAATCTCACAAGAATCAGAGGTCCCAAGCATGTCCCGCCTAGTCTCAGGATGACTTCAGAAACTCAATTCATTTAAACACTGGTTTGTTACGAGTGGGAGGTCGTCTACGATAGGCACCTCTACCCTTTGAGTCAAAATATCCGGTAATTCTACCGAAGGATCACTTCATCGTCAGCCTTTCAGTGGAACATTATCACAAAGCGAATGGCCACGCTGCTCCAGCACAAGTGTTGTCACTACTAAGAGAACGTTATTGGATTACACACGGCTACCTTACAGTCAAACATACACTACAAGAATGTTTTCGTTGTAAACTCTGGCTTTCCCAGGCACAAAGTTAAGTAATGAAAACATCTTCTGGGGACAGAATGTTATTCCGTGAGAATCTGTTTACCGCTATCGGAGTAGACTACTTCGGTCCCTTCTTGGTGAAGCACCGCATAGAGGCGGATAAACGTTACAGTTGTATATTCACTTGCCTGTCCATAAGAGCCGTACATCTATGAGTTGCCTTCACCCCAGACACCGATTCTTCCCTTTCAGCGTTTTCTCGATTCGTGGCAAGACGAGGATGCCCCGGTGTTGTCTACAGTGACAATGGAACGAATTCCCAAGGTTCTGAGGCAGGCTTAAGGTGATGTCTGAAGGCTTGAAACCAAGACAAGATTCAAAAGACATGAATGGCAAGTCACCGTGTAGGTGTATGGGAACGTATGATACGACCTGTCCACCGCATTCTGCTTTCACTTCTAGCTGATCAACTGATCGTGGATGAGGTGTTAGTAACGATGTTTTGTGAGGTAGAAAGAATAATTAATGATTGTCCTCTAACCAGAATATCGGATGATCCCGATGATTTCAAAGCGATAACACCCAATCACTTTCTTCTTCTACTGGGTGTACTAGTGACATCTCCCTCCGAGCCATCAAAACAACCGGCTGAACTGAAGACGGCGACAGGCACAAAGACTGGTAGATGCTTTCTCGAATCTTTGGCTGAAGTTATATTTGTTAACAGTACAGGCAAGATCAAAGTGGAATAAACAAAGCTAGGAGTTGAAAGTAGGCGACTTAGTTATCCTAGCTGACAAGCACTGTTTGAGAGGAGCCTGGCCTAAAGGGATAATTGGGAAAACGATCGTAGTAGCAACAGACGAATAAGAGTAGTAGTAGTCCGTACTGCCAACAGTGTTCACCGGAAAGACATACGACAACTGTGTCTTCTTGAGTCTGACTTATGCTCATGAACGTGGTTCGTGACATTCCTCCACCCGGGGAAAGTATTGATTACTATTCGTAGTTAGAGTTTGTCCTTCTCCTTTCTACTTAGTTACATAATATTGGTGAGCACGTACATCATGAACCTCAGACATTCGTAATGTATTTTCTCTGTTTCTAAAGTATCACATTTGTTTATACTCGCATTTTACGGTGTCTATCACATGAACAGTTCACGTTTTTATTCATAACCCTGTTTACTCAAAGGTCTACATTTCCACTGTTATATAATCTTTCCCAGTGTTTCATTTGTGCTGCCCAGCGCAGGCTCGAACTGTCAGCCTTAACGTTTCTGTCACTGCTCTCTATCATTGGCCATCACACGTCAACGGTATTAACAGATCTAGTGCCGGACTCGTCCATTCATGTAGGCCTGTGCTCTCGTTAGCCTCACAGATTTAACTTATTTCTACTCATATGTTTATAACTCACCTTAGTATTGCAACTACAGTCTAATTCACGCCTTTCTAACTGATTTATTGGTTTGTGACGATGAAACTTTCCTGATTTACTGATTGTACCACAACCGAACTGCACTACAGTTGCGTTCATGTGCCTGCTAAATGGACTGCCTTTTTTCTGCGCTGTCCCGATTTACGGAAGTCACTGCCCATTGTTCTGGGTTTCTCATCTGGCTGTAAGTCTTTTGCTGTATATTTATGCTAATTGTATTGTTTCAAACCACGATTCATCGATGAACACGGTTATTTGAGTGGAATTTGTTTTACTGCCCGTAACCGTGTTCTGCCCAGATCGTGCGTGTAGTTAGTGGGGCTAAGCCTCTGCTAGATTCACAGCCCTAGACATCGGGATAGTCGCAACACAGACTGACATGATTCCAATTAGAAAAAACGTTCCAATGCCCACATACTCAACGTTCATATCATTATATTTCCTCCATCAACTACAAGATAACTATGCAATTTTGGTGCAATTGTGATATTTTTCTTTTGAATCCGCCCAGTATTCCAGTCAACCAATTTGTCTGCTTCTTTAGATGGAAGACTAATCACGTGTTCTGTGTGGGGGAAATTTACCACAGTATGCAGCATTCCTGGTATGGTCAGAATGGGTACATGCAGCTTATCCCACACGAATCCCAGATAAGCGTCATCAATCCGTAGGAATCGCGTATACGCCATCGCGATCGCTGCATCTGTCACAAGGGACGCACCGACCATATACGCCGCTCCAGAAGAATACTGTGGATACATATCCCATGGAATTTCATCGAGTGATACGTCATAACGTCCACCGTATGTCCGGTTTTTTGGACGCAAAACACCACGAGCTGGTCCAAAAGTACCTCCATTTAAGTATAATTTGATCGCATCGGGAATGTCTTGAATCATTTTGATTAAATTTTGTGGAACCAATGAGTAGTCGTTGTCAATAAACAAATACAATGCTGAGGTGTATCGACAAAATGCAGAAATCCATCGGAATGTTGTGACTTGTTTTATCGTCAAATTATAGTAGGAATCAGTAAAATCACCAATTAGCAAATCCCCGTATTGTACGGATTCATTCAGAATGGTTTGAAGTGCTGCAGTCGTGTTATCAAAAAGTTTCCCCAAATTTCGTAATCGCAGACCGTCGAATTCCGCCCACTTGGACTGATTGGATGCTGGCATCCCGAGGACAAATGCAAATTGCACTTTGAATGAACCCCACAGTTTTGGTTTCATGAACGTTTGCCGTGCATGTTTGCGCTGGGATTCACAGTTCACACAAGTCTTGATCAAAACAATCAGGTCTTGTGAATAAGCAGAAGAATTCCTGCTGCATACTTTTCGCGGTCTTTGTACGATTCTGATGGGTGGATCATTTGTCGGTATCTGGATGAGAAAATAATGTATAAAAAAGATCAGTTTACTCTGCATTGCTGGGCAATGTCAATGAATGGATGATTTCACAAATTTTGTGTTCAGAATAATGTGTGAGTCAATTGTTGCCAGGTTTTATTTCCAACATTACTGTTTTGTGAATATAACTTTGTTTTTTCTTTGGTTTACCGGCGGGTGAACATAATGGTTCTGTTCGCGCATTGGGTTTCAGATGGATTATCGAATCTGGATCAACAGATCATCCTCTGCAGTACCTGACTAGGTATTAGGTGGAATCGACTGAGAAGCGATCGTTTTATGGACTTCATGTCCGTCTTCAACGGAATTACCACTCTGTATAACTTGCTGGTCTCAGCCAAAACCAACGGTAACTCTTTTGAACTACATAAAACATTCAATCATATCATACGCCGATTACTGTAAGTGAAAGGGGAATTTCTCCCAGTCTTGTTTTGGGAGACATTAAGACTGCTCTATGGACAATAAACTATTCAACATGCATATGCGTGCCAGCTTCTGTGTTCAATGTGTTCGACTGTTCTATTAAAATGCTTCACTTTCACGGAAGCAATCAAGTAGATGTATTTCAAATTTGTACCACGAATTTGATGTCAGCTTGTTCGAAAGAATGCTTAAATACCATGAAATACTACTTGTTTGTGAAATTAGTGAATCTTATTTTCCCTATCTGTGAGCGAGTGTCCTCTAAAAATGTGTTCCAAATCAATTGCATTTACTAGACGTGGGTTGACGTCATAATCAAGGGAGATAAGGCCTGTGGCTGACAAAGACCTTGTTCTACACTATAGTTTGTGCTCAGCTTGTTGTGTTCATTTCTTTGGCTACAATTGTAAGAATTTATTTCTGATGTTTCCTGCTTTTAAAATAAAATTAAAATTCCTAACTGGTAAGAGAGTAAAATATGACAAGAGAACTTGCCAAGCCTAACACTGCATTGAAAATTACAGTTTACAAGAGGCTCATCAATTCATACTATTATTCTAATTCTGACTGGGAGTAAAATCAAGTCCAGACATAGAGCATCTTAGCGGTAACGTGTAACCGTTCTGCATTTTCCGTGCGAAACCAGTTCCCTAAGGTATGTTGCCCTTATAGGCTCAACAGTGGTAAAGTTAGAATGACAAAAATGAGGAAATGTTTGCTTATGATTCTTCGAAAGTAAATCATGTTTGGCTGCTTTATCACGCTACTCTCTTGGGATCGAGAAAAAGGCAGTGATCTGAAACAAAATCGGTAAAATTAATATAACGTATAGCCAGTAATAAAATCACTAAATGAAAACTTTCAAAGTGGATTTGTTAATATTCGCAGAGCAGCTTCTCCTAGTTAATTCATTTATTAATGATAAAGAAGATCCCTAGATACATTTTTAAACCACAGGTTTTCGAACAAGCTCGTTTTCAGTGATTCTTAATCATGCCAATACAACACAATATATAGGACTAGATGTATAAGAGATACAGTCAACAAAAATCGTGTCAGGGATCATCGTTCACACCTAGTGTGGTACAGGATTATCCGGAAACCAGGTGTGAATGGACTAACACGTTCTCAACATGTAAGCTTTCGGACGTTCGTGGACCTGACGTTGGGTGGTGAGTGGGCCAGGGTAGATTGAGTGCATGCACAAATTTCTTGTGAGCACATAAAGGGGGGTTGTGGAGGCGAATCCCGACCGCATCCGCTGTGGCCAAGATGCGACTTCTCACCCATCTTGAAAGCCAACCTCGGACCCTATACAGGGGGCGGAATGCTTGGTCCACGTTCACCATGTGATTAGTTTCAGCTAGGTGTGAAACGACTGCGCTGGTAATTGACCTAATTGCTCCAGTCCTCAATCACATTGGATGATGCTCACGGATGCGTTCAGACAAGCGTCTGGTCGTGCGGCCGGTATACGTTGTTCTCCAAGAACAAGTGAAAGAATACACACAAAATGAGGCTGCAGAAACAGGCACATTGTCTTCTATCCGCAAACACACGACTGGCTTAGAGGTGAACAAAACACGCAGTTTAGCAGCGTAGAATGTTTTGTTGACGACGCTCGCCAATCTTCGATGAATTACATCCACCAGAGTATCGCCTTTAAATAGCAGAGAGATGTAGGCTGATTTCTTTTCAAATACCATTTTCCTTGGAATTTCTTTATCCAGCTGCATTATCCTGTCGATCAGGCGTTCCGGGTATCCGTTCTGAATAAAATTATTGCGCACCGTAACAAGCTCTTCTTTTATGGTATCTTCGGTGCAGATCTTTTTCGCTCTGTTTGATAGGCTTATAATTAGATGTTTTCAATTTAACCTGTACAAAACTACGGAAGTGGATATACTGTCCATTCCATGTTGTATAGACCGTGAATATCTGGGGTCAGTTATGTAAATCTATTCAACTTTTCATGTTCCTATCCAGAAAAGTTCCAGTTTGCTTCGATTAACGTGAGTTCAAGATGGTTTTGTGTACGTAGCCTGCGCCGGATAAACATTGTAGCTTGTTTAATTAGATAGTACGCACATTTTTATTCCTTACCTGACACTGTCGACCAGGAGTGCACAGGTTTTAACTGCTTCTAGGAAACCAGTGGACTACAAATACCAAAAATGTAATCTGCCTCACTTTACTTATATAAAAGCAATTAATACAAAAGGATCTGTCTAAATAGCCTGACAGATGGGAAAAGTTCCTGATTGCTACTCAATGGGCCTATGTTTATAAACAATTGTACTTGGAAAAGTGATAAACTAGGGTACTGATACGTAAATTGGCGGCATATTCAAAATGAGATATTCCCTATTCGCCAGTGGCATCTATGCACAGGCAAGTGCGCATTGAATATTCCAAGTGTGCAGTTAATTTCAACTGCATTAGAATGGATATTATATACGTTCTGACACTGATAAATGAATGAATGCAGTCACTGTTTCGAAAATCATTGAAGCAGTATTGTAAAAGATAAAAAGAATGGGTTTTCATTACTCTGGCAATAATTCTGTCCCATCACAAACACAGAAGTAAAAACAACAAGGAATTACGCTGCTGAAAATCGAGGTCAGCAATAAAGTTGAAACTACTAGATTTTGGAAATTCACCAACAAACGCGAACATTCGTAAATATGGTCCACTAGGTTTTCAGCAAAACCGAATTTCAATGGAATGAATCTTTAATGAGAACTCAATCAACAGTCAAAGATACAAAGGGTTGCATATCAGAGCAATCCTAATCCATCTTAATACTTTTGACTGACCACTAGTCAGTTACACCAGTTTGTATGATGATTCTTCTACGAATGCAGCTGGAGTCCAACTGTTTGAACTCACGAACGGGCCACGGATAATCGGCTACGACTTTGGAGTGGCTTGTCATGCAATGTTATAGCACAATGCGTCAACGACAACGACGAGAACATTGTGCATCCGGTATCCGAACTAATCAAAATTAGTTAAGTTACGTGGTTTGTTTGAATTGCATCCGTTTCGATTAGGAAACATCCGTGAAGAATTCCGTCATCGATTCAGAAGACTTTGTGTTGATATGGGGAGTTGTCTGTGTAATATATCAGTGGAATTTGCGTGCTGTACCATTTATATGGACCCGAATGAAACTGTTGAGATTCAGCCCAAATAATCCAGTTTTAAACAGGCCATCATGTCGGCTAGTTGCTATTATCGTAGTTCGTACCGTGTTTTCAGTCCGGTAGATTGGGATTCTTCGTGTTAATGGACGTTGACGAAGGTACCTTTTTATTTTCACACAGTCATGCACTGGAAAATAATTGCCTTTAATTCAGTTACGCAAAAGACCAGTGAGACAAACCTGCCCATGGATACTTTTCTCAGCGGCATAAACAGTGTGGCCGTATCAAACAGAATGGGCTCTTTGTTCACATTGGTGACTTTATCTGTTCGGCTACGAGTCTGTGATCCAGTTCATCACTAATAAATTGCCCTGAAATAATACCTTCAATCAATCCACTCTAACAAATCTGCTTCAAAATGGTTCAACTTTGTGTTCACAAACAATAGACTTCGTCCCGTAGGTCACACTGCCTGAATGCATGGAAAACAATAGAGAAAGATTCAGGCGAGAACAAATTAAGGACTCTCAGAGAGAAAAGTTAATTTGATCTTTTCATATACCTGATCAGTCAAAGTTGGTCACACATATAAGATATATCACAAAGAGCATTGCATCATGCCTGTATGTGTGCTTTGGTGAGCAGACAGTTGGCTATCGTGTATTTTGAGTCCACGCAGTTGTGTGGCTCTTGTTCGAATATTTGGAATTATCCACAAGCCTCGAGGCTCCTACTAGTTAGATGGACACTCGATTGAGTTGTTATTCGGATTGAACATGAAACACCGTTTGGTTGTTTCCGAAGACACAAACGAACTAGTTCTTGAGTCAACAGAACCGAGGTCAACATGAGCGGGGTCCGGAATGTGCAGAGTGCCAAAATTTGTTGAATTTTATGATCAGTCAAGCGGAACCTTATCATTGCAGCTTATTTGATCAGTATTACTTCTTTGCTGGTTAGCTATTGATTTCTTAAACTCATCACTTTCGGAGTTACTCTAAAAAGCACCTGAACAAATTTCACAAGTAAATTGCTTGTATTCACCATAACATTTATTCTTGGGCAAGCCAGCTCAATGGTTTTCCTTTTCATGTCAAATTGTGTAGATGTGTGCCCAATTATTACTTCAATCATTTATTTCTCCAGTGAGCCCCACTCCTAACTAAGTTATCGGGAGCTAACAAAAACCAATTGATTATGGCAAAGAATGCCATTAGTATTCATGGTCATTGAATAAAATGTACTTCTCTTTCTTTTCAATAAGTTCCATTCAATAAATTTTCTCATCCAAATGATTCGAATGTATGCAGAAAGCTAAAAATGTGCAATCCAGCAATGAGTTTACATTACTGGTTTTATGTGGTCATCTTTGTAAAAATAGATAAATCGAAAGCCCAAAAATATCTCTGCTGTTTGTTTGAAGTCTGTGTACTCAGACTAAATCGTTTCGTAGAAGTGGTGTTTAGAATGTCCAGACATTGACGCACACAATGCTATGCGTTAACTGGCACTCACCGTTTTCACAGACTTTCCGTTCTTGATTGCCATTACTAGTTCTTGTACATTGCCCATTTCTGGGTAGAGCGAATAATTGGGCTCTTCAGCATTCATTCTGGCATGCTTGTCCATTTCGACCAGCTGGCGTAGACACGATTTGTTCGCTAATGACGGGCCGGAGTACACAATCTTGAGTCGGTTGTAATAGTCCGTTTTGCACTGATCGACAATATGCACATTTGGTTGAACGCAAGGTCGCAGGCTCAGATCGTACTGGCCTGTTTGGGGGTCAAACAGTCTATCGACTGAGTTCGGTGGCCACTTGCAGCGATCAGCTCCATCATTTTTGATAATATCAATGCTTCCCTGTGTGACGCTGAATCCTACGAGCAGTTTATTCGAGTGCTTGTTTTGATAAACATACAAGATGTATAAGCAGGCTACGTTGATTGAAATAAACAATAAGAAAAACAAATTTCTTTTTCGCAATAGAATATGGGTCATCGTTAAGTTCGGCGATCCTTTCTTCTGAGGAAAGAATTCTGGCTGCCAGATTACTAGTGAGGAATCCTCTGACCTCTTTGTTGCAGCTCTTTTTATGGTGTTCTGATGAATTTACCACGTGATTTCACGCTGATTGTAACATTCGCACTGAGAACTGTCAGAACTGTAGCTGAAAATCTAGATTTCTTACCTGTACTGCGCACAATGTGAGTTGACCCAGTGAACAAAATCTTGTTGATTGACTCAACGCTTGCTAGCACTGACAAACTCGCTGATTGGTTAAAATGACGTATCCACCCCAGTTAGAGCTTAGCACATTAAGTGCAGAAGGATGCTTTTCTGAAAGAAAATTTTCATACTTGTAAAATGTTCAGCCCCAGATTATCCAATAAAATTCCGTGCTGAATAAGACAGCATAAACACAAGGTGTTTGCTGCATTGACTTCAGGCATTTAACGTTATATAAGCAACACTTTAGGCTAACTAATTATTTTGCAGAAAATAAAATTGTAAACGGTTCAAGTTACATAAAATTCATCCAAACAGCGCAGGCTCATGGTATTTATTTGGCTTATTCAAGAAGAGCTTAACTCCGAATCACGGGACATTAGTTGTAACATCTGAGAAATGCCTTATTGGTAAATATGACATTTTCCTGCATTCAATATTCAACTAATTCATAACAGTGCAAAACGAGTTTCAGCAGGTATTCAATAAACCACATTTCTTGAATACTTAGTAATCTACCAGTTTTTCTCAAGGGTTTGTCGAAATACTATTGCTTAGTGAAAGGAAAACCAAGTTTGAACAAAGTCGATCTGAATTCATGAAAAAAGCTTGTCCCATGTTGTCTTCAAATCATTTCTAACGAGCATTCAGTGCAATGGTAACAGTTAAACATATACCAGTTTGTGTGAATGGGTCAATCAATGAATGCAATAATAAAAGAAGATATATGTGCACGAATGACTATGCACAATAATACATGAGCAACAGGAAAAAGCTGAGTGGGACCTTGATTGACACGACTTATGGAAGTTCAAACAGCGTGTGGTGATAGCAATAAATTAGTATTGTTGAAGTTATACTGGAAACAATAAACACGTAAACCAAAGGTTCAAATGGGATGGAGGTATACCATTGCGTGTGTGCTCTGGGTATGTCTCGGATGAACTAGGTGGTTGTTCCCTGCTCGTGGAGATGGGTTAGTGAAGATAAAATAATGGAACGGTCAATAAGCACGTGACCTACATCCGAAAATAAAGACATGAACCATCATATCTTTCAAGATAAGCGGTCAGGGTTTCTAATCAAAATAAAGGTGGAACGCAATATCTTCGTACGTATCGGTCACTGAGGTTTATTTGATTTAATCACACTGAGTCTTTATCGTTTGGTATTTTCGGTGATAACTCTTATCACGGGTCTGTCACCAGGGTTTTGATTTCCAATCAAGAAGTTGGTTTACTGTACTAAGAAATAGGTTATTGTTCTATTGTCTCTCGAATTTTGTTTTTCATTGGATTCTTTCATAACACAGAGGTAAACGTATTGTTATGTGGCAGTAAGATTGAAAGCAATAACGCATTATACTTTGCTAGTTACCAGCTCTTCCAAAAGGTCAGTGAACTGTTCGACGCAGGTACGTTTATCTAGTTTTTAAAAGTTTCCCCATCGGATGAAGTTGACTCACAACAGTCGACTGATCACAGGCCAACTGTTCAGATAGTTCTCTGACTGACTGACGCGGATTTTCTCGGAGAACATGGTCAACTGACTTTCATCAAACTTATCGGAACAACCAGAACGTTCGTTGTCAGGCTAGTTGAAGTTATGTTTTTCGGAATGTGAAAACACCACTGTGCTCTGCTTTTTATCACACCATCTTCTCCGTACAGAGCAGAAATCTCACAATCAGATTTAACGGCCACTGCATTCTTCCCGTCACCAGTGGCTGGGATTTCAGTGATACATCTCAAAAAACTACTTTTCCAATGTACATCCAATGTCCAGCTTCAGTTAAATGGTCAGTTGTATCATCAAAAGGATGGAATGGCTATGAGTTAGCTATTAGGCCCTTTACTGACTAATGTTTTCATGACAAAACCAGAGAATGCAGTTTTCCCACCTATACTGAACAATTTTCCGTAAACAAATATTATTTTCATGGTATATTTTATGTCACTGAAAACTTCCAAAGTCCTTCAGTAGTATTGGGCCGATTCAATCAATCTCATGACAAGCTCGGTTTCAGCATAAAGTTGGAGTCTGAGCAAGGATTAGCTTTTCTTGATATTTTTATTGTCACGCGTGACAATAGATCTGTGAAAAGTAGCATTCGCAGAAGGAAAACTTGGGCAGGACAATGAGTCAACTACTGTAGTGCAGTCCATAGGTTACTTAAACGGAGCTTAATTTCATGCACCACTAATCGAGTAGGAAGGCCTTGCTCATTCAATATAGCGGATAATGAACCAGTTGCAGCCAAGTTCATTTTCTTGGAAAACGGATATCCAGAATGCTTGATTGATGGTTGCATGGAATTCACCTTTGAAAAGCCGAAGAACCCAACATTAGAGAAGAAATTAGATCACGTCACACTGTCTTTCAAAGGCGGCACGTCCATGAAGACAATGAAAAAACGTCTCAGATAGGCAGCGGAAAACAGTTTTCTACGGGATTGCGTGTCTTCTACTCTTCCAAAATCAGTTATGCAATTAGAGATAAAGGACGGACTGGAGAATGAGATGATCCATTTCATCTTTTACCAGTTCGCTTGTTCCTGTACAGCAGGTTACGTCGGTCGTATCACTTGGCCCCTGGTCGATCGGATGAGAGCGCATCGCTCATCCTGGCTCACTCATGGACCGATAAGGGCAGCTGCAAGCCCGACTGCTATCCATCCAGTAAAAATGAATCACGCTGTGGGTGTACGAGGGTCGTTCTGTCGGATCTATTCAATCACCTGGGTCCAGTCCAGAGATCTTAAGACCAGATTATTACCTATAATGGGGACGATGTCAATCCGATTAAAAGAACCCTACTGTGCACGAAAAAACAGTTCGTAACATCACCTGTCTTCCAGTGGACAAGCGTTCGAACTGCTTCCACCTAACAAGCCGATCGGACCTCACACTCTGTAGATAATCACCAGTTATGTAGTCAGTGCATGAACATTCACAGCCCTAGTCCCCAACTCACTCTATCCCTTTTCAAACATAATGTCTCCTAACATAAGCAAACAACATACCTATCTCTCTCCACTGTTCCCTGAGTTATATAATGTGCTATGACCGGTTAAAAAGGTGAACAACCTAAAGTCAGCTTGTTCGCCGAATTGTGTTTGTTCTCATGAACTACATATACTAAGCATTCATTAAGGCGTCCTTCTGCATGAGTTTTGAGTAGGCCTGTGTATAATGACTTTTAACCATTGGACAAGCCACAATTTACGGAAGCAATGAAAGGACACTCTTAGACAAATACATGTGGATTTTGATGCATTTGATGACACATTTCGTACTAATTCGACGCAGATTTTGGGTTCTTTTTCACAAATCTGGGTAGTTAAGGGATCCTAGAAAATATTCCGCTATAGGGGCCTTCTCCAGTATCGCAACCTATGAGAAAAATTCAACTGTTGAACATTACGTTTGGAGCCAATGAGCTATCTTCTTTTCTGGTTAATCATCTTTAAATCCGTGAATAAAAGTCCACATTAAGAGTCAGTAATTCTACTGTCACTATAATCTGTGTGACCGGGAGTCACAATAAGTGGGATATTTTCCGCCACCAGTTCTGTTTTTCTTTTTTGAAGAAAAATAGCACAAACGAGAAATACGTTTTATCAAAAACAGCACTCAAACATTTGCCATCAATCTCAAGTTTTCTTTTATCCTAGATTTCCAAACCACCCTTCGAAGGAGACTGCAGAATGTGAGAACACCATTTTTTAAAATTTGAATGATCACAACCGCAGAAAACAATTTTTGAATGATTCTTGAACTTCTATGCAAATCTTGATCAGTGTGGAATAATTTACATCAGTCATATAAATTTCAAAATTCGCCACCAATCTTAAAAGTCTAAATTTAGTAATCTAAGTTTCTTGAATTTTGAAGGTTTTCCATTTCTTTATCTTACTGTGACTACATAACGTGAAATTGGAGTGCATCTTGAAAGTCATAACGTGCAAAAGGTGAATAAAAGAAACATCAGATGCTGCGTCCACCTGCTATTTTACTTACGAGTTGTTGGTGTAAGTAGAATTCCATCTCCGTGGGACTTGAAATCGAGGGCATTCATAACAACGTGAATGATGAGAACCTACGACGTTTGGTTCATGTACCGCTGTATGTATGTTGCTTTGGAAAGCTACGATGAGTGTCTTTTTATGGCCGCACCCACCACAAACTACACATTCGAGTAACCTGTACGTTGAGAAACGAGCAGAACTTCAGAATTCGCAATGGCGACTTACTATACGGTGTCTGTTTTGTAATTTCCGTTGAGGAGTCTTTGGTCTTCTGGAATTAGTTAAACCATGGATTGCGGGAACAGAATACACATCTACTTGCTGTATCATCTTGGCACCGTGTTTTAAACTAATAAGCTATTGACACCTTTGGTGCCTTGTTTTGACGTGATTTCAGGATTTATTTCAAGCTTGGACAAGAAACAGATGAGAAAGTAATAGCCAGTAAGCGAGTAAGACTCACAGACAAAAATAAGTTTCTAACTGATTATTCATGAGACCAGAGTTTCGTGTATTCACATTCACGACTCATATTACTTGCACAGAAGACGAACTCGTCGTCAGCTTTTTCTGAAATTTTGAGCCATTGGTAATGCGTATTGGACAACGAGAACTATTCACCAAGAGTCCCACCGAGGTATTTTGCTATCTGTGTTGTGAGCTGGTGAAATCCCGGTATTTGTCATGTTCAGCCGAACCAAATTTGAGCAACAGAATTTTTACTTGGGCATCCTTATCAAGATTGGTCCCATCAACTTTAAGAAGGTCTTCATATCTGCGACACCACGAGTCAAAGGGTATGCCATCAACAAGCTGGCGTTGAAATTCGCTCATGCTTTGGGACTGCATCTCAAAAGTTATATCTTCAAACTGTCCACATTTGGCTCCACCCAAATCCGATGGATGAAATTTTCATATTGGCCTTTTAGTTGCCTGATTAACTGCTGTATAAATTCCACTGGGATGGTCAATACTTTACTTCGACAAAAATTGTTCTGACGAGCCATTCTGGACTAATTGTCTCGGTCAGAAATGAAACACAAGCCCCTCAACCAAAACGGTCTATTGGGAACTCCTCGCGTAACGGTTGAACAAGCCAAAGGCGATGCGGGTACAAATCTCCAAACGATGGGTTGGATGATACATACAAAAGCAAAAACAAGTCTGGCAAGCTAATTGCGGACTGGTAAGCGTGAGCTGCCATCACCTATGACTTGAAAGGGAAGTATTTGCGATCTCACTACTAGAATGATCTGATAAATTCTGAGTACTTCAGTCAGCCTATTAGCAGTCACTAATCTCCTAGTTCTATACAGCAGATATCCAACCATTTCGTGCCTGTAGGTATTTGAAGAGCATTTTCTGAAATGATGGTATTATCCGGACCATAGTATCTTGTTGTGGATACCCCTAGATTGTTAGTCTTCTGTTGGGCATAAAATCGATGCAAGGAATTCATTGGGGGCAAAGAGAAACAATGACAGATGGGATGTTATCCAAAAAGTGGAAATAAACCCTTTGGCTTCGACAGTCGACCAATTGTGACCAGTTTAAATATACCAGTCTAACAGTGAGCTGAGATTTAGTGTACCAAGTCCATCGTTGATTGAATCTGACTCAAGGGCACGCTACGTGTATACATTAAGAATAGTTCCAACATTCAGGTTTGAAAGACTCTTTTTGTTGTGGAGTGATTGACTGCTTACTAAAACATATTGTACCTTATCGCGTTCACATTTTGTTTCGTCCTTTGTAGAGCGCCTTTTTGTCATGTGTTTTCAGTGTGAATTTTAATTTTCACTTAACTGCAAACAAACTTTCTTCATTGAAACTTTGCATTTTAAATGCCAACATACCAAATTTCAGACTGATTTTTGGTTACATAACACTAAGTAACGTCACTATACTCGACAAACTATGACAAAGTGCACGGTTTCAGTTCATCACCCTACCAGATCCAATATATTCACGCGGTTCAAGTTACTTTCAGAATACACCTTTTGTCCGTTCAGCAGTTAAGGCTATAAACAAATGAATGGAAGAATCTACGGTCAAAATAAAAGTAATATCAAACTAACTTCAAGGTGGGATAAACTTGATGAAATGACATTCCCAAAAAGTTAGGCTTGAATTAGGTAGCTCCCTTTTACTTAGTTAAAAGAGACCAATTGTTATTTTGCTTATAACAAATATGCATCTTCATTGGTACCAAACAAAAGATATCCTAAATGGGTTTAGGCCTGTAGTTTGACATGCTCATCTCGTACCAGGCGTATAAGAACAATTCAATGTAAATCTAGTTTATCGATTCGATGCTCGGAGGGTCGAATGACGCAAGAAAGTGTCAAATAAAGTGGTTCTGTTCTGAAGCTCTGCCGTTTCCGAAGAACTAATAATTTAAATCTCTTGTTAGGTACGTTTTGAGAGATGAATGAACTGAAGGAATCCCCATTTATGAATCGGATTTTGGAGGATGACTGAATGGAGGAGTGACCAGAGAGGTTTTTACAGGAAAATTGTCAAATTTAGAACCGGTGAATAAAGAAGAATGGAAAACACTTAAATGTACAAGAGACGCATTAGATTTCAGGTAGGGGTCATATCATCGATAAGAAAGGTGTCCCCTTAAGTTATAATTAATGTGAAGTAGACTGATAAAGAGGAGAATGGATATAAGTGCAATCGCATTGCTCGAATAGGGAATGACCTTTGGTGCAGCACAGTATGAGTATTTAGGATAATGCGGAGAAATTTCTGCTGCACAGAGAAAATGCTAGATTTTTCTTGAGGCTCGTGATGCAATCTCGGAAATATTGGGGAGAAGATAGAAATTTTGTGCTCCAGAATTCCACAGAAGGGAAAAATAAAACACTTGTTATCGACTTTGGAAGAGTAGAAAACAAAATACATTTACGGAAGCTTTTGACAATGACCAAATTTTCGGCTCCCCAGACAATAACGGTGCTCAAATAAGTATCTGATTCATGACTATTGCGAGGTGTGGTAGTGAAAAATAAAAACGAAGCCAATATAAATAGAACGGGAAAAAGGGTGTTTGACCATCATAGACCTTTTTATTCCTCATTAGGGTTTCTGGTGAAAGCAAAAGTATAGAATACAGGAAATCGCGAAATCTAGAGAAACACAAGTGACCAGAGGAATGCTCTTATAGGAAAACTGTCATCAAGCATAAAAACTGAGCGGTCCCGGAGGCAGAATTGAACCCAAGAGGTAGAACCTGGAGAAAATATAAATTTAGGATGTGTCAGGCTTGCTCAAGTTCCTGGAGATATCCAAAAACATCAGGCAGGATTACCTGCTGAAATTGGCCGTTGAATATCAGATACGGAACAGCCATGATCACAGTTTATCAGCAGACCCATGGTACCAATATCCGTAACAACGGTCCCGACACAGAGTATTGCCTTCTGAATGTAAGCGGAGCTCCCTAGTGATTATGGATCCCATGGCTTTCAAAATGATAGGGCTTGAAGAATTTGAGCAGTATCTATTGGGATTGACAGGTTCACCTTTTTTGGAACTGAAAAAGACAAGAGCTTTTTTGTTGTGAATTCAATTTTTTCGGGAAGTAGGGCCGATGTGGAAAAAAACTATTAAATGACGTAATTTAAAGTTTGCTGATATTTGATCGATAATGGGAAACCCTACTGGTTTGGAGACTGAGAATGTTTTGAGTGAGGGCTATATCAAAAGAACATTACTGATCTTCCTGGAATGGAAAGTGGGAAAGTGAATGAAAGTGGAGTCTGGAGTAAGGGAAGCAAGGGGTTGAAAGAAATTGGTGGGTTGGCAATTGCAGACACTTGCCTTTGGTAAAAGTTCTGTTCAATTATTTTATCTGGGTCGGAGAAAAATAAAAAAGATAAAAGTAGCCAGGAAGGGCTTTCTTGATGTACCAAAAAGAATGACATTCAGCTAAGCAAGCTTTTAGCCCGTCAGCTGTGGGGTCACGGAAGCAACGTTTTTGTCTGCCGGACACTTGCTTCGTGCCTTTGCATAGCAGTTGAGGCATTGGGAATCAACCCCACCGACATGAAGCTCTTCTCTTTAGGTCAAGTTTGGAACCTACATAAATAAACCTCTCTGGAGTGTCAAGTCCTGGTCCTAGAACAGTTCCCAGTGATAATGTGTCTACTGATAGATTGGGAGGATCGGGTGGTAAAACTGCCACATCAAGAGTTATACTACCGAAAATTACAAAACCTACATCAGCGTATTTCCAGAAAGTGCCACTAAGCAGCCGGATGGAGACGAAAGATGGAATGTATCGAAAGAATGTAATGAGACCATCAACTGAATATTCTGAAAGAACAGATAAAGACAGACTGTGAAACAGGCAAACCCAGAGAACACGAAAATATCCACGTCGTTTGTTTGCTTATTTTTGAGATTGAGGAATCGGGTGGATACGAAGATGAATTGCGGAAGGCAATGTATCAAAAGCTTTCACGCAGCAATCTTGTTGATTCCACTGGAAAATCAGTGAAGGGAAGTTGTGCGAAATTTTGATTTTATTGAATAAGTCGAACGAGATTTTTATTACCGGACAAAGTTTCCATGTGAAAAATGGAACACTTGTTCCTAAGCCAAACATATTTTTTAATTTCTTTGTGGATGATAGCATCATTTTTCTCATTATCCAGGTGAAAATGTTGTGTTATAACAAGATTTGGCGTGTAAAAACGAACATATCCGACTTGGATAACGATGAAAACCGCATTGGAATAAAGATAACAGCCAGAAGGCAGTAAGTATTTAATGTGGGAAAAGATCCGCTGAAAAATTCCCATGCGCCTTTACAAAAAGATGGAGAAAATTTGATTGCTTTAGACTTCAGCAGATCGAAAACAAGTACAGTGCAAACGACCAAGGTTGCTGAATGTTGCAACAAGAGGGATACTAGAATCACGCCATAAATAGTTTTGATCACCGATTTAATTTAAAAAGAAAACAGTTAAGTTAATTAGGGGGTGCATGAATACCCCTGTCGTGTAAAACGTTTTCGAAGAAATTCATCTTAGTGATTTGACTCGACTTGAGATCACAAAACTCACCACACCGGTTGACATGGATTGCAAAAATCATTATCACTATTTTTCATGAGGAGTTACTGAAAACGTCCCGAATGACGTAGAATCTACTGGGCTCAAGAAAAGTGGGTTCTCTGTCTGTCTTAATTGAGAATGACGAACCAGGTACGGCCTCACTCAAAGCTACGCATCTTTCAGTTGTAAACAAATCTATCTGTGTTATTAATCTTCGGTTGAAAATCACAGGAAAATTCTATGATATAACTCTCATCATTTCCTGTCAAAAGGACTGGTTTCCATAAGATTAAGAGTTTTCTTTTGTGTGTAATGAAAGAGTTGTTTCAGGTTTCATGAGTACCATGGAAACTCTGACCAGGCTGCCACCTTGAATTTTGGCTATGGATTGGTTTGAAAACCATTGATATCTAGGAAACTTCGACTTTGCCTTTCGGGTGAGTGATGGACACGTGGCGTTTCTGAAGCTCAAACACCGTTACTCTGTGGTGTTATTCCCGTTTCTAAGGACAAATAATAGTGTAGCTAAGAGAAGGGGTTTCCAGTTCCACTGGGTTCCAAAACCAATTCTGCAAAGGTTACCCGTGGTGACCGAAATGTCGACAACCTACCAACGATTTCGACTATACTGTATTACTGAACAATAACATTTTGTCCTATGAAAAGTAGGTCTGAGTCAGCGATCCACTAAGTCATTCATCAGTATTTCTGTAGCTTATTCTTTAAAATCATTCCCCGCAAAACTGCGTTGAGGATAATGTTCATGATAAAGTAGGTCTGTTTTATTCACGTTCGAATAACTCAATTTGTTTGTTTTATCAGTACTAATATCTGATTTGCTCCAAAAGTCCATAACTAGAGCCAACAATAATCCTTTGTAGGCTGTCCTGGTATCTTCATACTCCAGTGAAGTGCCCACTTTACGCTTATCAATAAAGCATGCCAAACTTATAAAACCTTACAATTTAATACTGCCCAATTTCACCAACTGACGTAAACAGTGGAAATCACTTACTGTAGTGAGTTGCTCTTCCACTTTTCGTACGTGTATGCTTCACTTGCTTGTTCATACCTTGTTTATTTAGTCTGTCTTACAATAATTGATAATTTTCAATATTTACCACATTGCTATTTTAATTTCAAATGAAGTCGTTGTAAGTTCAAACAAATATTTTTTTTCAGCTCAATGGAATCATACGTAAATTTAAGTGCACCCTCCTACTGCCGCAGGCTTCAAACACGGACTGGTGACTGGCCTGACGGCGGTAACTTGTCCCCCGATCACGAAATCGCTCAGTCCCTTGCCAGCGTAATTTCACTGTGCAACGGCATCCTCATCTGCACTAAATATTCCGTAATAGGTTTTGCCTACTCGAAGACACTCAGTAGTCAATTGCTTAGCCCTAATAATCAGTGTGAAGAAACTGATCGTGATACAATAGTGGCCAACTATATGTTCTAACCAAGCTTTAAAAATAATTCAGTGGCATTGCTATAACGTTTCTAAATTACAAGCTGTTGTGAAAAATGACAGGGCTGAGTTTCTATAAGTACTAAACGTACACATTCCAGGTCAGTTCCAGGGATAGGATTCTTGTAGGCACAGACTAGCGCGACCCATCCCCTGCGCAGTGACAAAGTCACACGGGCAGCCGATAAAAACCGTAGTGGTCCCACAGTCAAGATCAAAAATCAAAAATGTATGAAAATCCGTGTCTTAAACAATGGGCCAAAATCTAAATACTGGTTGATTTTCCGATCAGACAAATATCTAAGCATCAGAATATAAACAATCAAAAACTCATTATTCACGATATGAGTATTTTCCAATGACATTCTAGACTCAGGACTGTCAGTAGTTAAAGAAACATATTCAATGCTGCTCTGCGTACAAGGTTACTTGATTTGTGTCAGACTTGTTATGATGTAGGAGTCATCATGAAGAACCTAGATTTGAACCATGACACCGTCTCTTAGTTCCACATTCGAGAGTCTATATTTGGCCATGATTCCCTTTCTGAAATGTTTTATCACTTATGTTTAACAAATGAAAGTCAGTTAGAGCGATATTTAGTAGGGATGGATTCAAAAAACCTAATTCCTCCGTTGAAAAACGACCTTCGCGTTATTCGATGCCTATTTTATATTTCCCGCAAAAATCACTGGTACGATCAGTGGTAAATATATTGAAACACTTTATTTCTCTATCCAAACCAAATAAGTCTCTTTTCGCAGTTACACATAGGTGAGTGGAAATGATTTCCGCAAACTCGCTGTTCAAAACTGATTTCGGAAAGCAAATCGTAGTCAGAAAATTGTCTTCAAAGTTGATTATGAATAAGTATTCATTGTTATGGACATAAGTTGAACATTTTCTGTTCCATCAATCTTTCATGAAGCTGATTTTGTTACACATGGATTTGTTCGATCTTATCCGCGACGTGGTTTGCTGGGAAAAAATGTCGCCTAAAAATAAATCCACGAAATTCACCGGTTTTCTATAAATATACAGGAAGTCCGTTGCCTTGGTAACATTTGTAAACAGTCAATATGAGTTCTGTTGTCTCACAGACTTCATCCGGACAGATACATCTGGTAGTCCTTCACCACAGAATACATAGTACAAAATGGTTTCACACCAGTTCCTTAGAAGAACAACAGCTTTTTCAACACCGATACCTCTTGCGCACTTAGTAATACAGAAAACTGTACACATTGAATTGGAGGGTCCTCAGAATTGGATCCCCTATCACTGGGCAAAACCAGACTTGTACAACGGTTCATTTTTCTGTTCTTCACTCGAAAGGAAGTAATGTCTTGACCGCCTACTTCTTATCTTCCTTCGATGGATTATACAGAAAAGCAAATACAACTTCCTATTTGTGGTTGACGTTCGTACTGATAAAACAAATGAACGACTTTTCGCGAAAAACTTGTGAGTACTAGAAGCTCAATACTAAATAGGTTATTATTTTCTGAACGTGAGGTTATTTGGTACCTGTCACTGAGAAATAATTCTACTGTTCTTTCGTTTTAAAAGTCATGAATTTTTTATACCACCCATCGTAGCTTTTCTGATTAGGTTCAGAAATAATCGGAGTTCAATTTTCAGCAAATTCCAATTAACTCTTCTTTAAAATTTGCTAATATTTCTTTATCTTTCGGCTTGAAACTAACCAACGTGCATGGAAGCAGGAACAGAAAGTTATGGATAATATCGTCCACTATTGCTACCATTATAAACTCTTGGACTTACTCCGGTGTTCTCAACATTACTTTTGTAATAAATGTTACGTTCAGTTCAATACAACATGCACATCATCGCAGAGGTGCTACCTTAACTGAGTCAGTCAGGTTTATTGTATGCTTTTTTCATGGAATCAGAAGGTTGTAAACGAAGTCTTAATATATTTACTGACACTTGCACCTCTTTTATGGATTTATGTTGCCAAATAGAATCACAAGGTTATTCTTCGAAAGTTTTCTGACTATTCCCAATACCTTTGGTCAACTTAAGCCACCATTGCAATGAAGTACACAATCCAAGTCGACAGCTGAATGGATCGCTAGTTAACATCGATCAAAACAGTGTCACATTGACCTTGTTATTTAGGGTTGACGTGAAGAAGACGACTGATGACCACACCGGGTAGTCTTAATTTCATGTGTATCTCCTTTGTAACTCGGTGGACCTGCACTAATCAGTCTCCCTGACAAACTGTATAAAGCAAGTGCACACTGCTCACATAGTTATCCATGGTTATCTGAGTAAGAAAGCTAAATGGTGAACAGCTCAACACATATGAACTCGTTTTCCTACTTGATAGAATCGGATATTGTGAGTACGGAATGATATACACATGTGAATTCACCAGAAAAATTTGAGCAAACAACTTTTCTCATGTATCTACTTTGGAATCAAACATTAGTTGTGGCAACAATGACAGAATAAAATTATGTAAATTTCCCGTAAATGAATTCACCACAATTGAGAAAAAAAACGATCTGAATAGGAAAACCGCTCTTCCCCGTGACGGAAACAGCTATTGGTGCTGTAGGATGATTGCACATTGAAATTCGAATCACGGTTCTCTTGAACTCGTGCATACTGAGCCAATTTTCTTGACGCAGGTTTCCAAATATTTGAACAATTCCAGCTGAGTATATCGTGGCTCACAAGCTTCAAGCCTTAGCAGATCGTGTTGCTGTCTCTGAAGGATAGTCCTTTGTGTTTGCCGACAGACGGGCGCACTATCACACATAAACACTTATGTAAGAAAATGCCGTCCTCTACAGTCCATTAGTTTCCCTTTGGTTATTCCTGTCATGCATGTCTTGTTAATACATGTGTTCTGTTGGAAATACACACTCTTCGCCAAGTACCAACTGACTTCCGCGTGTTCTTGACTGCTCTCTGTAGTTTGAGCAAGTAGTGCCGATTAGAGCGCTTCGTTAAACTGAGTGTTGCTAGTTCGCATTTATAGTACAATGGATTTTCAATACCATCTTTAAACTGAATATCTGTCAAATTTTTGTTGTTCTTGCTATGGCACCGGTTTTCCCGAATATAGACTACAGGATTATTGTCGTGGCTAAAGCACCCTAGTTTATTTTTAAGTCTAGTTTTTGGCGGTAAGGGACGTTTCTGAATCTGTTACAACAGTAGAGTGAATACTTTACAGTTGAAAACATCAATCACTATTGAATGGAACCCATTCGGTTGGGACGCCACGTGACTCGTTACCGAGACTGACCATTTCGAACCCCGCGTGGTTTCCAATATTTCATTTTCAAAGCAGAAAATTAGTATTCTATACCATTCTCGTCATGCACTCAGGTAGACGTGCCAAAAAGACTTCATTTGGGAATGTAGTTATTCTTCTTCGAGACTTCTGCTGGCAGGGATTTCCACAGGTACGTCTCCCTCCGTGATAGACGGGTGTGCCAGCTGGTTGATGTTTCATATTTGTGGGACGATGATCGTTTGCCCGGTTTAGCGTTTTCATGTTCATCGAGGTTGGATCTCAATGATTATGCAATAGGTTTTTCTAAACTATGAGTAATATCGTGTCATTTTCATCTAGATTGTGTTCACGGTGACCGGTTTTGGTGGTACGAACTGGGATTTGATCAAATGATCATAAGTAGTCGAACTGTTTTCATATCATGCCAATGACCAAGTGATCCATAAAATTCTCAGCAGATCCAGCAAATTTACAGGAGGCGACAGACTTGTTTATCGTTACATATGCTGCATTTGTGATTTCGCAGGCTGTCTCCCTTTATCTTATGCATTTTTAAACTTAGATATAATGAGGTTACAAAACTGAAAGCTGTTCACCAATCAGCTTGTAGCACAGTAGTATCGTCTTGAATTCAGACGGCTGATTTGTGACCCAATTATTTCCGCGGTTTCAGCAATTCCTTGTTCAATTCAAACAAGCAGAAACCTATACCGATTTTCCATGTGTCAGGAGTGGTTAGTATTGGGTATGCGGTAAAAAAGCTTAAAAGAAAAACACTTCACACCGTGAAAATAACGAACTCCAATTTATTTGGCAACGGATATGAGTTGTTTAATTAATTATCCGTCATTCAGTATCAACAGAAAACTCAAACGGTATTCCATAAAAGGGTAAATCTTTGGAAGCCTTCAAAAGAGAAACACATTTCCTCTGATTTTTGGTGCTACTAATTTATAAAAGAGATGTTTTCGCATTTTATAGAGACGTTCACACCATTTTCGGACTTGGACTTAAAGATTTATCACAAACTTAGATTAGGAAAAAATGTAATTCAACTGGAACTCTATACAGACTTCTTCACGGTGTTAAAAATACCTACCGTCTACTGCGTAACAGCCATACCGAACTGAACTGTTTGCACTAATGTACGCCTTTATTTAGCAACAGATTTGAGTCATGTGATTCGTGCTCGGAATTATTCGAGACAATTTTCTGATTTTAGTTGACGCAGTTTGTAAAGTCCAACAGATTCAGTGAGGTTCTCTTTTACCCCGGGGGGTATCAGCATACGCTCAGTCTGTTTAGTTACGGATCCCATCCAGAATTGAATATTCTGCCAGGGGATGACACCGGTTACTCGTCCAACTCGCTGTGTCATTTGATTTCCATCATCTGTCAGTCTCCATCTTATCATGTACGATGTTAATTTGTACCTGAAAAATATATTCTCAATGGGCTGGAAAAATCGAAATAACTGACAGCGTGGATCTAGTGTGAATAAATCTGCTTTTCTCCAACAGGCTCAGTGATTTTTTGTCCAAGTATCAGGAATATGTAGACGTTTGCAAAACTATCGACTTTCAGGCTCGACAAATTCGATCACCCCAGATAGCCGAAACTTCAAAATGTCTATATTCAAATGTTAAAATCCAAGAGCAACATTTTGGGCAAACACATGCCATCTAATCACCGCAGTCAACGGAATCCATTCCACTTTTGTAAACATATCCGGTGCTCAGTATTATCCTACTTTTATTTGACTAAGTCTGAGTATCGAGTTTTATTTTGACTGCAGAATAACTTGGATGTGAATATTGTGGAAGCATATGAAAAACTCTTAGTCCCGTTCTGATCAAATTTCAACCACGTCGGGGAGGGGAGAAGCACAACAAAAATGCTCAGCTGATGTGGATTATCTCGTAAGTTTGACATTTCCGTTTGAGGACCGTAAGAGATATGGTCCCAATGAAACACAAGTGTGATTGAAAAGATAAGTCCCATTATTTCAACAAGTAATCAAATCCGACACATCCACATATGAAACACAAGTATGTTTGGGTTGACATAGATTAGAGAGTGCGAGAGATTATTACAGGCAAATTTACTTCATACCTAGACACTGAGGCGGGTGGCATG
Source organism: Fasciola hepatica (assembly GCA_948099385.1). NCBI lineage: Eukaryota > Metazoa > Platyhelminthes > Trematoda > Plagiorchiida > Fasciolidae > Fasciola > Fasciola hepatica. Next base: position 5,279,282 of record CANUEZ040000175.1, read on the forward strand.
TAAACAGTGGGTTTTGTATATTTCCAGTTCAACACTGGTTCATATTATTGTCCTTCCTATTCGTTTCAATTCAAGAAATTGGTGCCGGTTCATTTACACATCTGATCAAAATTGTTGCAGTCACACTATGAAAAACTAAATGAAGTGATGAGTGTACGCTCTCAGCCTGATTTAAATCGTTTTGAATAATCCGTAGTTGGTTCTGTCTGGCTGTGTTTTATCTGAGCGTAAAAACTCCGGTGGACGTCATGTTTGCTTTCGTGTCGTATAAGATGCAGTGCCTCAAATAACTGAGCCTGTATTTGGTTCAGATATTCCTACGTTGTAATGCGCAGAAATACTTTTGAGACGTCTAAGCATTACCGTTTATATATTGTCTCCGAGAAGTTGGTTGCACGTATACTATGGCCACTCTGGTCGTTTCCAGTGCAAGAGTGGGCGCAGGGGTTGGGAGAATAAATATATTAGTGCTTTGTTCGAACAATCTTTAGAGAGCTTGACGCATACTGCATATTTTGATGCCCAAAAATACTTTACTTTGCTTTGGTTCAGTAGTCACAAAGTAGTAATTCATCTAATAGAAGAATATACCAACGGTCGATTGCGCAAAATATTGCAAAGCAAGGAGCATATCAAGTTAGATACGATGGTACGATTCTTTTTTGATAACAATCAATAAATTCTGCTTCAGACACGCTAGCACAGTGGCACGTAGTTATTCTCAGCAAAACTGGAGGCCATAAAAGGTTTAATTAGATCACACTTTATCTGATACCAATATGCAGCAAACAGTGAATAGTCGACCTTATGTCATTATTTCTATTCATATCTGGATGAGTCACATTGTTCAAACAACTTCGGTCGTGCGGAAACATAAAAGATCAAGTACTCTTAAATAAACATATATTATTTCAAACTAGCATCCATCAGTAACTCTTTTTATCGCAGCTCTTTTGATCAACGATCACGGAAACTGTTTTGTGCCATTCCGTCGACTGTGTTTGGAGCAAATTCAGTCACGAATAACACTGAACTAAAAAATGGATGCAGCTTACAGGAGATTCTAGATAAGTAGGCCATGATTATCGTGCACTGTAAAACTGATTTCAATGATGAAGCCGAACTAGCCTGCCTTTTGGTTTCTTGGAAATAACACTTCTCCCGTGAAAGCTCGAGATTTTTGAGACTTAAGAGACAGTGAGACGGAATTTATCGGATGAATTCTTCAAATAGAAAGCTCACATTTATGATTATACACTAGCATCAATCATGTTGTAAGAGCTCAGCAAAAACGTACATAATGACTGCTGACCATAGATTCCTGGAAAACGGTAAGGTGTGTAGTAAATCTTCATTGACTGATAGGCCCACGGGAACCGCGAGATTAGTACTTCCGAGTTATCTTTTTCGCGCCCTCCATTCGCTGACTGGGTTGTACAATATTGGCACGAAACAGCTTGCTTTACCACAAGGCAATCATGTCCGCTTATTGGAGTCAAAGGTTTTTCATTTATGATCGAAGAAACGGAGGATCACTGAAATGACTCTTCTGCGCCGTTGTGCAGACATTTATAGATTTGGGAGTTTCTGTTATGTTCATATAAAAAGGCAAGTATCACTTTATCTCATGATTAGATGCAGAAAGCAAAAGAGAATAACATCAACAGTGATCGCTGGTTTGTGACACTTTTAAACTCGTGGTCAGTTTATCACTTTGGAAGCTGGATGAAATTGTGAAGGGTAGCACTTGCTCAATAAGCATCGTTTCCTTGCAAACCTGGGTGACAAAAGATTCAGAGAAATGTTGCCTTGTAAAGCAATTATCCTTGTAGTACACAGAAAATTGTGATCGGTCTAAACCACTTGTGAGAAACTGTCTACCACAGTTACTACACAAGGCATGTTGGCGTGTCCGTAAGCGCAAAATCTGATATGTTTGAAGGCAGAAGGTATCAATGGTTACTCGTATCCGTCCTCCTAACTTTGCCGGTGTCGTATAAACTAATATGAATAAATTGCCACTTTTCAGGATTGGTAAATTCCAAATTGATCCAAAAATTGAAACACTGTTGACCCCGACCAGATTCCAACTTCCCCATGGATGCCACCCACACCTCAGGATCGAGTGTGCTCTACCAGCTGAACTAAGGTGCTATGTTTGACGGCTTTGGACGTTTCAAAAATGAACTATACAGTTTGCTACCCAAATTACATTAGCGCGTTGCATCCATCGCATAGAACATGTGACTTGGCTGTTTACAGTAGGATTTTCCCATGATGCAACGAGTACCTATCAGTTACTACTTGTTTGTTCAAAGTGATATTGGGAATAAAATAGATTGTGAATCTATTATCTTCGGAACCGTGCACCTTTGTACGGATGACAGTGAATGACTGACTTGCGCCACGTCATTCAATTTGTAGACTATCGATAAACGAAAAACTGTGAAACCGGCCGGTGGACAGGTGTTCTCATTAGTTTCTAACGGGAATGAAGCAACTGTTTCATGGCTCGCCAGGGATAATGCATAAAGAATCTGTCGTTCCAGAGAGTAACCTCAGCATACTTCCAATTCACACTAATGTGCTACACTAACCGAAAAACTATGCAACATGCCGATCATTGCAGACGTAAAATTAGCCTTCGGTATTGATCCCTGATGACCCAACAGTAAGAACGTGGGTCTCAAAATTCTTTACCTCGGGGCTGAGTCTCAGATGAGACTCTTTAAATATGCGTAACAAAAGAAACTCAACAAGCCTCCCCCTCCAATGATAGTATTTCCGGGAATCCCAACGGTTACTCGGACCCCAGCAAAGTACGAATGACAAATCACTTCCTGATCCAAACCTTTCAGAACTGGAAGTTTAAGTAAAAAATTGGCCGCGCTGGTTCAGTAGTAATTTGCATCGTAGATGCACCACTGAACACAGACTCGTCTACCGATAAACGGTCAAATGATTAACAGCAGCCCACCTCAGATGCCAAGACTATGAAAACTCTCCCATGGTTTTTGAGCGGTGGTGAATGTGCATAGTTCATCTCAATTCTACTGTGCTGTAATCCTTTTTAATGAGGCGGTGTACATTGAAAATCGTTTATTTTAAAACTGTGTCCTGCTGTTTGCAATGAAATAACCTCTCTTATCTTGCTTACTTCGGTGAGCTAATAGAAATCCGTAAACGGTCAAGGATGACCTAAACAAGTACGACTTACCGACTTCTTTGTGATAACGGATGCTTTTATAAATATACGAGGGAGATTATGCGGATCCAAAAGTGCGCTGTCGGTCTAGTTCTTTTCTTTACCAAACAACAGCGAATCGTCATGTTGGTACTTGTTGCTCTGGGTCCCGCCTATTGGTAGTCTGCCACTCTATTTGCGTTCGTTTTTACCTGACAAATAAAACACATATCGAATGCAACCACACCGTAAAAAGAAAGATCAAGCAGAGTGGAGTATTCTCTTACCCATTACCACATCATTTTTAGGGAATCTACGAAATTACAATTTGCTCTGTCGACCACTCTCATTAGAGGCATTTCATGTGTCATTAAGAATCACCGTGGACTCCGGTTCCTTTGCATTTCAAAAACCATAACCTAATCATCGATGGACTGAAAGGAAGAAAATTTGTTCGGAACAAAATTGACAAAATAAAGGACGAAATATCAGAAATTTTCCCCTCCCATTGGCCACTGAAATGAACCAATCAAAATGGTTCCCGTAATGCGTGTAGGACATTGGGATCTCTCACACGGGCAGTTACTACTGAGTAAACGATCTTGCATGTCACCGAAATTAGCAGCTCGGATAAGGCTGATTGAACCGTAACGTGGATTTGTAGCAAGGTCAAGTGAGTGCTTGGTTCCTCGGAGAGTCGTCGATCCGCACTAGGTCGGCTTGTACATGTGTGTATATATTTTCCATGTGCGTTGTTGAATCTCACGCACGTTGAGCATGCCTCTGTGGAGTGTACAGCGTCTGAACTGGTTCGACTGTCAATGTTTCTCGCCTGCTTGTGCGTTTTATCCTCTTTAACGTTAATAGTTGCTGACTCTGAGCAGCCAAACTGGGTGTTGCGCCGTTTACAGTTCTATTCGATGCCAAATTCTATTCATGAAACGGGTCGATTATTGGACCACGATAAAGCCAACGACAACAATTCACTAAATATAGTACTATCTGCTCTGGGAAAATTGTATCGCGATACAACCACATGGGATGGGCGAGAAAGCAAACGATTGCCGTTCGGATCCATTAAAGTTGTAGGACTGCATTTGAAGAGTAAGTTCAGATTTATACTGGGAACATATTATTACCTTGAAATCCACACAAAGTAATCAGTCTCCTGTAAAAAAAAAATTGGGTTTTCGTCATGTTTGTTAAAGAGAAAATCACATTTTCACACTGATATAAACTTATGTAATCGCGTTACCTTCAAAGCAAACTGTGAAACAGATAGTGTATCATAAGGTTTTGGACTTTTCCTGGAATTAGGACAACTATTAGACATTGAACTAGGTAACCAAAGCAAAAGAAACGCTCTGTCGCGCAACAGAGCAATAACCACCAATATCCGCGCTTGAGGAGGGAGGGAGTTGGGAGAGTGGTCTCATTGGTATGTAGCCATTGTGACCGAGAATAGGATCACTTTATTCCAGTTCTTATCATCATTATCTAAACCGTGCTCAGACTTTAGGAATTAGATGAGAAACACACTGAAATAGTTGTCCTTATTCAGTGGACTTGCAGCCGCAACATTCCGAATGAAGAGTGTCTGATGAGGTATTGTGGTTATTTTTGTGTGTTTGCGAAAATCGTTACCCCCGTAACAGCGTTATTTATGGATTCGTGTATTCTTTGTGACCTTCTAACCGTTTTTGAGATATTTATGCTGCACTAGGCATCGCTTTGTAGCTGTCCAAATAACCTATGGTTATTTTGTTCAACCTTACTCAGATTTATGTCTCAGGAAACAATTCTACCTTTATTACCAAATGCATATCACTTATATAATTTCATTTTAGCAAATGGAGTTTTGGTTTGGTAAAATGACAGTTGTGCCATGATGATACCACTCCGGCTATTCAGGATATAGACAAAACAGGCTAATTTGTCATAATTACCCAGAACTACCAGGTGAATACATTAACGTTTGGAAAAAAACAGTTCGACTGCGGCAACAGGTGTAGAACACACACATATGCATGTCAGGAAAATGCGAAAATCCGTAGTGTACTTGAAGAATCAATATGATTGGCATACATATGTGCAATGCATTTTCTCTTTTCCTTGGAAACGAATTTCTTTAGATTGTTAGGCTACGTGACTAGAATTTGGGTGCCACGAAAAGCCGGTTAACTGAACGCGTAAATATTGCGAACATGAAGGCCGTTCTTGGAAGCTGGTTGGGTGTGAGAAACTCCTCATGCATTTGTGAACTCGGGTTACAATCGACCCATGGCTGCTTTTGAGGTAGTTCACTTTGATAAGAAGCTTGAGAACTTCGATGATATAAAGTCTACGGTAACCATAAATTTTCTTCAGTATTTAGATGTCAGAGACCAGGAGCATTCCATTTTATTTGGTCCTAGAAAGACTGTTTTATCTCATGTCCAGTACCTACTGGAGTTGGCACAGATCTGTTTGCAGCTTGACACGTGAAACAAACTGTATTGTTTTTAATTCTATCCGTGAATATGAGGGAACAGATCTGGTACCATACATCCGTGAAATTTTTTGGATAAAGTTTCCCCTTTTCGTTTGTGATTAGAAAAGAGCTTAGAAAACACTATCTGCAATCTGGAATTATTTTTGTAATATCAAGTTTCTATAAATATGTGATCATCGCGTTTGGCATTTTAAGTGCAACTAGCCGGGCTACAACACTTTGACTGGAAGGTGTCACATTTGTTCTGGCAATGAGTCAGAACATATTCACCGCACTATGCTCTGTTTCGTCCAAGCGCCGCCTTTTTATCCGCCTTTAATTTACTACAAGCACCAGAGCAACTTTGTCTGATACACTAAGCAATTCTAAGGGAAAACGTTTTTTCAGCTTTTCACCCGGATGGGAAACTTCCTCCAACTTAAGACGTTCATCGATCGGCATTTTCGAAAAAGCAATAATTTGGCAGCGGCTTCTTGTTTAATTTTATGTCGAATTTATGCAAGGGCGTAAGCTTTTTGAATGCTAAAATTGTAAAACCAATCGTCTTGTTTGTGGAGTAAATTGTTCAATTCTTTTCCTAATAAACCATTTGATGAATCCAGTAATATTTTATAACCTTCGAAAACGTATTTCGTGCCTGCGGTGTTTCTCACTTAGTATGAATGCACCTTTTCGCTGATGAAGCGAAGTCAGTAATTTCATACGTCCAACGAAGTTTTAATCAGCGCAACGAATAATCTTGCGTATCGACCGATAAGCTTTTATCAGTCCTAGGTTGTTTGATGAATTTAGCCGTAGAGGAAAGGTTTCATTCAAAAACAGTCAAACGTATGGATTACCAGATGGTTGTTCTGCATTTCGAGCAATAGAGCAACAAATGTAGGACAGCCAAAACCAATAGTGACGGAAAGCTTTCAAACGGATCTCATGTCGCTTTCTTTGGCCCAATTTTGTTTCCATTTCTGCGGCGTAAAGCAACATGTCAAAAGAATAAATTCCTATCAATATCAGAATGACATCAAATTCGTATAAAACTGGCGTCGTTTGCCGGCTAAGTGTGTTAGGCACACCGTGCACGTTTACTGAACTACCGCCAAGTCACGTGTTGTGAGGGTTATGTTAGTAGAAATATATCTGCACACTCATCGCATAGAAAAATGAATGTGCAGTAATCTGGTTGGCAAGTGACAAACGGGAAATGTGTAAGTCTGGAGCAAACGTGAACGAATTTAAGAAGCAGCGCTTTGTACGGTTTCCACCTTCGCCGTGAATGAATCAGTCTTCCGAATCAAAGCATCTTCTTTGGGTGTGTGAGTGAACAAAATGAGATTTTCTGTTTCGCGGATCCATAACACTGCGGACACTTGTTCATCAAGTTCTTCTCTAACTTTTGTAAGGTCGGCTATTAAATTAGCACTTCAAAAACCTTCGAAGGCGAGATCTTCGGACTAAAGTTTGTTCGAATATTTTCCCAATGGCTGTATTTCAGGGTCCACGGAAAGCCTTTCCAACAAGAACTAGACCATACCAGCTTAACCATGTTACCAAGAGCTTAGCATAACCGTCAACTACGTATATTTTAAAGCAGATGACATCTTTCTTGGGGTAATTATTGTACAGGCTTTTCTTGAAACTATGGAGGGTAATTGGGGTCTTCATTTTTATTAGTTTTCTTATTAACTTAGTTTTGTTATTACTGTTTATTTCTCGTGTAATCAGTGCACCAATGTTGAGCAATAGAGGGAAATATTCACCACTCCTCTTCAACCATAAGCAAAAGTAACGTCGCTTTAAACATCACGGCGTTCTCTGATGCACACTTAACCAAATGTAACAAGTCATTTAGCAGGAGAAAACAAATCCTGTGAGCACAAGAAAAAGTTACTAGTATTTGGATCCGTGAAACCTTTTTATTACGTTTGCGCATTAGCACAGTGCACAGCCGCAAAGGCCCATGGCCACACTCGCGGACTTGCAGTGGTGGAGAACCACATAAGGTTTCAGTAGGTCAGGAGTGGCAACGTGGCTGACGATAGTAGATTACTGTCTACCACCAAAGTAACTAGTGAAGGTGTGGACTCGAGCCTCTGACCTCCGAAACGGTAATTAAACGATCTAGAACACTCGGACATCACCGGTCAGTGAAAGTACTTCAAACTGATGACTTTAAGCTAAGAAAGCATGCATAGTTCTTCTTGTGTTGAATGTATTTCTGTTCTTATAATTAGGTTTGAAATACCTTTTGAATGGGTGTCTGTTTCTCCATAATAGCCTCCACCATTTTCCAAGCTATCCCATCCGCCGATAGGGTAAAATTGCTGTAACTTCCACGGTACTGTTCCGCCATATCGCGGGTATTGCTAAATTTAAATGAAATTTAGTTCACATAATTATTCTATCTCCTACGTTGAACGTTGCACCCCAACAAAAGCGTTCTGTGTCACCTGTGCTCACCACTTGGTAACTAACACACACAGAGGCATTCCGAGGTTATCTTTCACCTCTGTGAGGTAAATAGAGCAAAACAATCAATAAATTCACCATTTCTTTTAAAGTATCGATCCGAAAACATATAAGAATGTAAGTCAGAGATGAAAAAAATAAATGGCTTTCATTTACATGCACAGTTCTACAACAACGTTATGAATGCGCTCACTATCAGCCGGTTGAAAATACACTGACTTGTCACTACCCTAGGTGAAATATTCCAGCTTCTTTGGCATAGAGTTTACAAACGAAGTCACGATGAAGCTAATTACTTTGTGCTATTTTATGGGCTGTTTTTCTGCCTCCGTGTTCCAATTTGTAGACAGTAAGCTAAGTTATTTCTGCATCTTCGAAAACAAATTAGTTCTGTCATAGTGAAATCAGGGCTATTGTGAGCCAATATTCAAAATAGAACCTTTACCGTGTCCATGGTTTCGCTACTGTAAATGCATACAACCAATGATTAACTACGTCCACCGCTAAGAGATGATAGCCCTCATGTGAGGCATATCCTGGCGCATTATCCGGTGATGAAGCAGAACTCCGAGAATAAATTCAACCGTATAACACTCGGAACATTTACTTCGTTGAGCCTGACGAAGTCTGCCTTGATCAGTATGTCGTAGATATGGCTGCCCCAAAAGGACTGATCATGACAGCGCAGCCCATGTAAATCAGCTCAATAAATTTTACAACCAATATTCTCAAAATTTGACATTGATGCTTTTAAAAATTATTCCTACTTGACCGATCATAAAATTAGGCCCTCTATTCTTCAGGTAACCGAGGTCACTCAACTTCAACTTCCCTGAAAATTCCAGAGAGCTAACGTGAGCAGTATTAAGTCGTAGAGAATTTTTGTATTTCCAAACCTTGTTTGGCACTGATGTACTGTCTAGCTTATCTCCCTCAACATTTAAATCATATCGATCTTTTCATCAGTTTTTTGAAAATGAATCAATTAGATATTTTAATTTACCATTTCATCAAACTAACAAATACTGGCAATCGATCACAAATCAAATCAATACGGCTGTCCCATAATAATCCTAATTGTTAATCACCAGCAGAAGTGTTCCGTTCCCCTCTTGTTTTATCTGTTTGATCATCTACTTGGTGCCAATTGGCATTCGTAAGAACATAATTTTGGCGCATATTTGAGCACAGAACTTGTACAGTATTTTTGGATCCTCAGTATTATGAGTCCTTTAAAATATAAAATTACTTTGAGATCTTTGGAAACCTAACTCGGTTCAATGATGGCTTTGAATATCCTGGCTTGTACGCTCCTAATCACTGAATCTGCCATCTGGCAGTTCCCGATGAACTAAAAATGATGTAATCATGCTTGGAATAAAATGATTAACCATAACAGTATGAGCACAGCTTGCTAGGGCAACGAGTCTCTAACAGCCGTATCCATGGTTTGTGGTGGTGATCTGATTCATTGTTCTAATATCTGCGACATTTGGTCAAATGTATTTTCACGGACAAATTAGCCAAGTTGCTAAGTTATGGCGTATCAGGTTGCTGTCATTTTGCATAGATGTTAAAATCGAAACACAATTTGTGCTTTTCTAATTCATGGAAATTTCAGATCTAACAAAAGATGAGTGCTGACGAACAGCTTTATTCCCCATACCATCTCTCATCTTTTTTGCTACCACAGAAACAAATGGATGGTTTCAAGCAAACATGCTGCCTTTGAACGAATCGCACACCGTTGTTCATAATGAACTGTATTTCTTTCACCAACCGCTATTATCGTATAGTAATCCCACAAACGGTTTCTATGGGCCTCGTGTATCCAGTTCAGTGCAGGTAAGTTGATTTTTGCATCCACAAGTTTACAGCCATAACGATGGTTTTGCTGAAGCTACGAACTTCTTCGACTGCCTATTTGAAGCAAAAAGTATTCGCAAATTTACTTACCGATCGCACCTGACTTTTACCTCTTTCCTTTATTGATTTTTACCCCATTACTCTCTCGATTCCCAAAGCAACGCGTTCTCAAATATTATTTACCCCGAAAGGTGGAATTGCATCTACGCTTGACAGATGAACATGGCCAAGAAGTGCATCAGTTGTTGGGTGTTCAGCGAACGAGTACTGTTCGGTCCGGCTAGATAAAGTTTTCGTTATGGCCTCATTTTCTACTTCAAAACAGTGGACTAAATAAGAGCAGGCATTTAGGTACGTTTTCCTCTATTCTGAACCATCATGAAAAGCGTGCGTTTGTTTCACTCTACCAACAAATAACTGATCCTTCTCGACTAATCACTTTGAAATTTGACTTCATTAGCAAAATTAGCTTCATTATATGGAAATTACTTTATTCAACTTCACTGAACGAGACTGAGTTTTATCTGCTAACATGTGGAAAGTAGTATTTATCGCACAATAATTCATGTCTTTTACACCGGTGCTCGGACGGTCTTCACCATGGACTTCAGACCATTAGGATTTGGGCCTAGACGTGCACTTTATCTTAGAGGTGCTTTGAAGTTAAAGTATTATGTATTTACTCAAGAATAATATCCGGCCATATATTTATTTTTACTTCAGAAATTGCACTCGGGCTCATTCGTAAACAGTTCCTCATCTTTCACATACAAAAATCAATATTTACTGATGTGTGAAAATCTACGTTTATTCAAATGCAGTCATGCCATCTTCTGCCATATCGTCATAGATCTTTAGTTCCCCAATTCTCCCCTGAATTTCCTGAAGATTGATTTCCTGTAGAAGCACTCATCCTGGTCTCTTATATCTAGTGATAAAGCTTTCGCTAAATGAACACTCATTTTTCACGTAACCTGCTCGTAGTGTATTTGCGGTGCAGCTATCTGTGATTTCATTTCGTGAATTCTTCTCCCAAGCCACGACCTGCTTCGAACTAGGCTTCACGAATTTTCCACGTTAGTTTCTCTTCACTCTATTGTCAACGTCGTCTTTGATTTTTATACACGTGTAGTTCTTGAAATGCGTATATAATCCAGAATCAATAGTCTGGAGACTTAACGTCATTTCTGGGGACTCGTTATTTGACCAATTCTCCTCTCGGTAAGGAATTCTCTCAAGTGTTTAGCCCGGTGGATGCTGGCCGAATCTCAGACTAAAAGAAATCGTAGATCACCTTGAAAAACAAGAAGCATCACTGAATTGAGCTTCTTCCTTATAGCTTCTCAGGCGTACCAGGCTTTTACGGCTGCAAGAATGTAAATAGCAAAACACGTCCAATATTGTCTTTTTTGCTCTTAGTGATGATTAGAAGTGCGGCTTTCCTCCAGCCGAGAAAAACTGCTGAACTAATTGTAAAACGTGTATTTTCATATCCAGTGAGCAAGATATACATTGATGAGGCACTCACCTGATCGATGGTCTTTTGGGATCCCATGCCCATAAACACTGCAGGTACATCTTCTTTTAATAATGCTGGAGAGTTGGTATTTGGAAAGTCCATTCCATCAACAAAGTACTTGAATACTGATGTAAGTTCAACAATTTTAATAGCTTTCAGTTTGAACAGTTATATCGATCTTCTTAGAGACCGCTCACATCGTCGAGGAAAGCCATCCAGTCAGTTTTGTGACATTCTGAATTCTCTTGGTGATGATCCAAAATATGGTTCCACTGCAGGATGGAATTCTTCAATTTCAACGCTGCGCACACTCTAAGTCTTTGCTTTCTTGTCAGTAATCCATACGCAGATGATGTATATCTTTCAGTTCAGAAAATAATGGTTATTGACTTGATCAACGTTTGCACATTTTAGCATTTCTTTCTTCTATCTGTTGAATGAAGTTGTTGTATTTAGCTTTGTTTTTGGACCATTCGGAGTTCAAACTTTTCTCCTTGCTGAAAGTCGAACGATTTTTTCCACAGGAGTTTTCAACATTTCCTTCCTTGTAATTGACCAAATAACTGCTTCTTTTGCACTCACTCTGACTTGGCGGCAAGCACAACAGCAAAGAGAAACTGCTTAAGCAAGAATTCTACTTCCCCGTTTCATCCAAGTGACACTTTGAATTATGATCAAAGGCATTTCATTATCAAGTGCCCATCAATGGCGTCTATACTATGATTGAACAACTGACAACCAAGGAAGGCAGCCCCAACAGCTCGTTCTAAGTAAACCATTTATTGGTCCTAATAACTACAAGATTGATCTAGCAGACGGTGACAAAGCGTATTTGCTCTGGTTGTATGCTTGGGACCACTTGTTAGGTCCAGCTTTCAGTAACCTGGAAATTGTCTACACATAGAGACCAGTCGAGACTGGGGCCCTTAGTCACGAAAACGGTAAAGAATTTTAGTCCACCATTATTTTAGCTGCCTCATGAGCAAGTCGGCAAGCGAAAGGCTTCTGCTTTTCCGTTTGAAGGAGGTTTGATAAACCAAGCTACAAATGTCCGAAAGACGAATTGTTATGACCGTTTTGACCTCATAGTTCTCCCCAGGTTGCTTCCGTTTAAACATGTCGTCCGACTGATGACCGTCCTAACTGTGACTTATTTTCGGGTAAGAGATCATACTGAATACACTTTAGAAATCCCACTCAGACTTAATATTTGGGTGGGTCATATTGTCGGGGAAACATGGTAGCTACAAATAATCAGAGGTGCACACCCAAGAAGCTATTGATTTGGAGAAAGGAACTCATAGTGCCTTTATGCTGCTCATTCCATTTGTAGTTTAATGCTTTTATAGGAATTCCACAGTAAACGTATTTCACCGCACATTAGGTAGCAACATTCAATGAACACATTGGGACTTTTAAAGTGATTTGTTGTGATTTTTTACGTCGAATTCTTTCACACCTACTCAGTCTGGCATTGCAGAAGTATGCCCGTTAACTTAGCATGCCCTTACCCATTCTCGCTGAGAAAAAGCAATAGCCATGATACAATATGGATGGTTTCAGAAGGACGATGTCAATAACATGGAGAAACTGATTAGGAAGTGATGTGCGGTGGTCAGCATGAGAATCCAAATGATTCAACTCACTGTCCGGCCAAATGAATGGCTTCATTGGTAGACTAGTGAGCTATGATTTGTAATTATCAACCGGTAAAATCTGACCATAGGTTATCTTGATAAACTGATGATATGCTAATCTCTTCACTTTATGTGACAGCGTGAATTATGAATCAAATAAAAAACAGTGATCTCATTTTCTTCATCCGTTCTTTCAATCTGCAAATTTCATAAAAGCGAGCCCATGGAGGCAATGCTGCCGGAATAAAACTTTAAAGCTTTTGCATCCACCCTAATATTGAAGTAGCATCCATGACCATTAGCTTTTTTCTGGTAACCAAAAGATTATTTGAAACCTGAGGGAGCATACGGCTAGATGGTGAGAAATTACCTAATATAAAATTAGTTACACAAAAGAACACCTCAACATTTTGATGCATTAAGATATGGGACTGATTGTAGACGGCGAATTTCCAAAATTTGAATCAATCAAATTTTTGGGCAAATAGCCTAGTCATTTGTTTTGGGCCTAACCACGTTTCTGCATTTCGTAACCAGTAGATAGAGAACAAAACAGCCTGGCAAATATGTAGATGCTGAGTGAAATGCTTTGTTATCATTATTGAAAAAGATCAAAGAATATGAAACATTTCTGGGCGCATACTTCGTTTGGATAGTTCTGTTCTATTCAAATGAAAATAAAGCCCATCATAGCTTCATTGAATAAGTTTATATGACCTAGGGCGGTAGTTACAATGATGATTTGGTCCTTTTTGAATTTGTTTTTAGGTCTGTGAGTATGATTGAAAATGAAAAAAACTTTAGTTTTTCTCAGTGCGGCATTTTCCTGTTCACTTATATCTAACAAGCAATATGGTCGATATTCCACAAAAATGGTTCCATTTCTGACCCAATTATTTGGCTTTGAACAATTCCTATCATGATAGTCAATGTTGTGTCAGTTTCTACAAATAATAGGGTCTCAGGTTTGACAATCGTCAGTCACTCTTGAGTATACCTGCAGAGAACAACCAAAGCAAGGTTTATTCGCGTTTCTTTTTTAGAGGATTAGTAATCTTCTGGCTTTCTGTAGCCTAATTCATTTGGTATTACCTAAACATAAAATGAGGTCATCCGCAATCCAATTGTTTCTCACACAGTTCGTTTTGTTCTCCGAGGCCAACTTCCCGAGAGAATGGGTAAAACATTCTACCCGCACTGACTGATAAAGAGAAAACCACTTCTACCGGATCATCGGAATATCTTTGAAGACTGCCTGCTTTTCTCGTTCAGTGGCTCTTTATATATGCCATGGTGCAACATTTTTGAATTGTGACTTTTCTGCTCCGTTGGCATAAGGTAAATAAGATTGCTATACTCACTGGAAAGAGTCGAAATAAAGACCGTGTGAACAATGACGCAGTGATAGTATTGTGCATTTTCACAACAACTGCAGTACATCTACACACAAATTATCTTTAAACAGCATTGACTAGTAATCAGAATAGACTTTTTGATATACAACTTCTTCCTTGTTTCTCTAGAGGAAAGAATTTATCTGGGCATCGCTTCATATTGTTGCTCTTGAAAGCACACACGTCAGTGCAAACTATTAGTTTTTGTAGTGTCAAGACTGGTTACAAATCATACATTGGTTGTGAGGAAATTGCATTTTTTAGAGAAAGTTTAGAATTTGTTATCTGAGGAACAGTTTATTTCATCATTTCTTGGAATGATTTACGTCGGTCGGAACGATGACTACTAGGTTTACAAAAAGGTGAAGCGTCTCATCTGCTTAGATTGTCTTTGGGTGACAATATGCATCCATTAAAGTTACCAAATCAGCAATCGCAAATTCCCAACGACACAGAAAAACAATGCAAAATTTGAGCGGGGAGCCCGGTGGAAAACTAATAGCTAGCAGTCCAAGTTTTCTACGAGTTTACATTTTTCATCGATTTCTGAATAAGAAAAGGTGACTTTGGTTGAACAGTTTCTGATATATGTAACATTTTTCGGTTTTGTAAAGCAAAATATTTTTGATAAATGATACTGTGACTTGTAATTAAAGAATTTTCTATATGATTAGTACGGCACTGCATTCTTATGACAAGTTGAAACGTTCCCTTTACACTACCCCTTCGCTCGAGACTGCAGCAACCACTCAGAAAATTCTATGATTAATATCATATTATCAATACTGCCATTGAAAGAATTTTGAAAAACTACCATCACTGCCTATGAATTAGGAAACACTTTCTGAATAAAATACACCCATTCCTCCTTTTTTTAGCAGTCGCGGGTTGTCGTGTATGCAACCAAAACTAAAGTGGAAAGCCGCCAAAATGCTGTGCCATTATGAACCTAAATATCAGAAAGAGAGCGTGCAATTGAAAATCGGCTGTTGTTGATGAATTATTTGAATGTGTTATACGTCAACTTTGGAAACATTCATTCAATTCCCGATCGAGCTATTCTCCATATTATTGATTGCAAAGTAAAACTCACAAATCCTCTTAATAGAAACTTTCATAATTTACAGGTTTCAAACCTAAAACCTATTGAAAACTCAAATCACAGACAACTGCTCATTATCCATTGATCGATTGGATCAGAAAACGCGTTCTGCCACCGGAGCGGTTTCGTGAACAGGAGAAAAGTCATTGCACACTATTTAATTCCACATTTATTCCTATCTTTACTGATGAATCACTAAAGAACATTGTCCAAAGATTCTTATATAAACCAACTTCTGAAATCCTAGTTATGTTACATTCTGTTATTATCCTTTATTACTTGAAAATATATAACCTGCCCATAAGTGCGTAGATCAATACAGCTTTGCGGGTTTATCAAGTGAGTGAGGTCTACAGTTTTGTGAAATGTCCTGAAAATCAACCTCAAAGAGAGCTTCCCGAAACAATCTAACGGGTGACCTGAACATCCGTTCAGCTACTGCTCGTTGGAAACCCTGCTCATCAAAGTCATTCTTCTTTATTTTATCAGTATCACTGATCGTAAAATATAGACACCCGGATACACTGAGTGGAAGATAGTCAGATGACTAGTACCGGTGGCGGTCAAACAGCCATCATGTTAGAATTTAGACTTTTTCCAAATACCACCTCCACTGATGATCGCTTCCCGGTTCGCAGCATCTAGTTGGCAGCTTCTAGTTGGCCGCAACTTCGCCCTGAAAAGTTGCACCATTATTATTTTAAGAAAAGAAAGAATGAATTTTGATACGGCGAATTGAAGGAAGTTCAGCTCCAGTTTGAATTCTGATAGTTTTTGATAAAACGGCACAAATCTAATCTCCTACTACTCAGTTGTAAAGACGAAGTGTTTGATTCGTTGCCTTTGGGTGAATCGTATCAGTTTACAATGGTATTTAGATAATATGAAAAACGAGTTATCGTGAACAAGCAATTGAATCACAGATATTAAAACGATAATAATTACCTCTAAAATGGTACTTTTTTAAACGTTATCATTTGTCTAGATGTAACCATTCTATCTCTTCAATTTGCTCCTTCTAGTTAGCAGTACTCTATTTATTTAATAACAAATTTCAGGAATTGCTAATAAGATTACTAACTTTTATTGACTTCACTCTACTCATCCGAAACTACGATAAATATCGATCTATAAACAGTTCTTTTGTAATTAAAACGATCAAGGCCGCAAAATATCACTGTACAGCATCAATAGAAAACATGGCTAAAGCGCAAGAATTATTGGATACGAATGTACTGGTTGTCGGCTGTGTTTTGGCTGCTTTAGAGAGGAAAACAATTGATTTCTCGATTGCGTTTATCGTACTATGACCTTTACTACTATCAGCTCAACAATGAATGGATTCCGTGATTTCTTTCTAAAGCTATCATGATCACATTCGATATGGTAGCAAAAACTACAGAAATACAGCATTGCAGCACACCTTATACTTTGCTATTTTGAACATAACTATTTGGCTTTGATTGAGTGCTGATTGCCGACCTAGAGGCAAACTTTGTGCGATCAACGAAAGTAATCACGTGCGAAGTCAAAGACAAATAGCCATGGGAAAGTCACCGCTGATGAATGAATAAAAACGCAGGACACATTTAACACCAAATATGCATTTTTCCTGTCTGACAAAAACGTTCCCCTACAAATCTGCTTTTCCGTGGCATGGCAGAAATTACAAAACCAAATATTCGTAAATCATGGCACAGGACCGACATAGCTTTGCTCAGTCGAATGTAAGTGTTTGCTCAAATATGGTGTCATCTAACGTATAAGGTTCCCAATTGCTACAAATATGTTTGGGATAAATATTCAGGCAGCTGAATTTATTTCCACCCCATTGAATTCAAAGTGGCAATCCATCATCAAAATTAAAACCAAATGCAGGTTCATCCCAAGTCTTGGAATGGGTTCATTGTCACTCATCCGGTAAATGAAAAACCGGTTTGTAGGAAATTATGTAGCCATTCGGAGATGAAAAGAACGATACAGTTGAATATAAGGAGCCAATCTGTAAATGAGAATATGATTTGTGCCAGCTCCCAAGCTTTCGTTATTGACAGGGCCCGCATCTCTTCAGCTACTTCTGATCGCTGAGCCTGATGTTCGTTTTGGAACCGTTTCATCAACAGTCGAGGTGAGTTTGTCAGTGAACAGTAGCACGCCCATTATACCGCTACAGGGGAAGTGCTCAAACAATTTCAAGGATGAAATTTTGCTTGTTTCCTTTCTTATGATGGCAGAATACTTTTGATCACTTAGCCCAGCCAGCCTAAAAGCAAGTGTTCAGAAGCCTAATTACAAGATCTTAGTACATTTTTAGTCTGTTCAGAATCCGAGAAACACTAACGGCACGTTTAAAAAATGTCGAATGTATTAATCAATGTATTTTTGGGTAAGAATGTAGTTCTAGAATGATCATGGGATAAGAGGAATATTTGAATAAATCAAGATGAATATCCGATGACATGATATACTCTAATCAATTCACACAGTTCGAAGTATAAGCTGAGTACGTTTTCTGTGCATCAAAATCGATGCTACCAGTGTATCGCTTTATTTGCTCACTCTGTGTCACTGAGTTCGAATTATTCGTTTCACATTGCCAATTAGTCACAGACCGTGGATTTTTCAGTATTCCAATAGAATGTCAACTATCCTGGTTCATTTTTTAATGAATCAGTCTCGATTGTCCCTCCCCGATGGAAGGAATAGTTCACATCGATATGGGTTCCAACTAACACTCTGATTTATGAGTATAATTTATCAAGTACACGAGCAGCCTTGATCATATGGTGGACTTTGAGTGGAAAAAAGCAGTCGGATCTATCATTAGGTATATGATTCCAGCTCCACGTGCATATGCGTTATCTATATAAATATCCTTTCGGAGATGAGTGACTCCATGAGGTGCATCGCATGAATTGGAAAATGCAACGCACATTGCCAAACAAGATTTGATGAGAACAGCTCTTAAGTAAACTGTTCGGACTTTAAGTGAATGAGCTTGCACATGATGCATTTGATGGTAACGTGTTCAATTTCTTTAGACACCCTAAGGGCAAAAACTGTTTATGGTTTCTATCCGGATCGTTTACTTGGTAAGCGTCCGATTCAGTCAAATTTAAAGTTATCTATTTGATAGGATAATAGATGCTATAAGTCATGAGCAGTTAGAGTTAAATATCTCATAAAGTGCTAATACTCTTTGTAACGCAACTAATGAAAAAACGAAAGCGATGGATTTTGTGAGTATATTTATAAGCACATAAGTCAATAGTATTTGGATTCTAGATGCATCATCTATGTTCAGACTTTGATGCACATCATCAGGATTTATCCGTCTTCACTGAATAGTCTGATTCAGAATCTCTTTTTCAACCTCACTGAGTCATACTAAATTGGGGTATGACTATGTATCAATTACTGCGTAGTTAGTTTGAACAAGACAAGTAATTGCACTTTGGACACTCGAGTGATCAGTTGGGCATACAACATATAAAGAGGCATCCTCGTTGAGTAAGATCAGTTCATGTGGGAGGACAAGTTTACTAAGCTAAATTTCTCAGAGTTGCGGAGGCAATCACTGGTTGTATGCAGTTGATGAGCATACTAGCCCCATATATAACTATTGGAATTCGGTAAATATTGAAACACGAGAAAAGTAGTCCGATGAGCACATATAACACGTTATATTCAGAGAACGTATGATGTCAGAATAGAAGTATGGAGTGCTTCGAGGAGCCAGGCTGACTTTCGGGTGGAATGGGTGTTGCGGCAGATGAACTGTCATCATGAGAAAGGTTTGACAACCGGGTCCCAGATTCCCATCTTTTGCAATCCGGCCATTTGCCAGTTATGCAGGTTGTATTGGAAGGTAATTTTTACAAATCAGGTATGTGCTTATAATGGCTTACGAGTAAAATATACCCATTGTGCATATGGATAGACAGTGGGTTGAAAGGATGAATAAATGGGGTGTAATAAAAAAAACTCTCAAAAATGCGTGAACACATCCGATGCTTGGATGCTCGTGAATTTCATGATATCCGAAGAAGATAAGAAAACGAGAACGGATGCACCTCTTTCTTCACACTTTTCGATAAAACCTTCCTGATCGTGACTGGCGACTGACACAAGTGAGGAAACGTATTTATCTCTGAAAGAAGGTCAGATTTTATGAGGAATAAATAAGTGGAAGTAAGATCACAATTAGGAAAGAGTGGTTAACAAGTCTGAGGAGTAACAAGAGAAAACAGCCAAATGAAGTTCAACGTTAGATTCATGGGTACTGGGCCACGCAAAATGATGTCAGGCTTTTTAAAGGCTCTGTTTTAAATGGAAAGAAAGTGCTTCTCTTACAGAAACCTGGAGAAAAGCAAAAGGGGTGCTCAAGTGGCTCAGTTACTGACGTGTTGTCAACTACCAGTAGGAACACAATGAGGCAGAGCAATATCAAAATAAGATTGTATTTTGTGTGGAAATTGTATGAAACCCGTAAGCAAAAATTTGTGCGAACGGAGGAGAAACGCAGAATATGCAACCAAAACATGGACAGTTGATCTGACTAGATGGTCAATAGAGGTCGGACAAAGAGCGTAGAGTCGGAAACCAATATGCCAAAATGTGTAGAATAATACCACAGCAGAATGACGAATTCGGTTGAAACAGAACAGACCACTGATCAAAACTGGCTCTTGAGTACAATCATTACGTCATGCAAATCTTTCCATGGCGAAAATAAGTAATATTTTGAGAGCAAACCAAGAAACACAAGGGAACTTCATACGAATAGTCTGTCAGAACACAATAAAAGTCGTACTCCACTCCAATTTTTCTGTTATCTTAGTCATCTGTCTGTGGGTTCTGACTTCGCAATGGGTTGAACACTGAAGGATTTGATGCTTTTGTTCGAGCACCAAAAGAATGTCTACAGCTTTACTCATTGTCAACACTGCTGAGTTGCATGAAAATTGTTGTAGTCGATCCTAGAAATCAACCTCCATACGAATTTCGGATTTCGAAACCCAACCGTAATACTGAATGACGACAGCATTCGTGACCATTTCGAATCGAGTTTTGTCCAGGTCCTTTGGTAGGTAAATCCGTGTTTTGTCTACTCCGATTCCTTTGTACAGTCGGATGTACTTTAAGTAGCAGTTGTCTAGATCGTCTGGTACACACTGTAAAAGACATGAGAATGCAGACTGAGGAATGGACGGTGGTGATAATCCCAAACAATGGCCTCGATTGTTCTAAATGGGCATTCGAGAAGAAAACCGCAATGAATCAAATCTATCTTATTCAACTCAAGAGACTGAGTAACAGCTAGCAAGTAAATTCACCATGCGGCTCAGATTCTCGTAAAATCTGGACATCTTAGGGGGGGAAATGTGAATTCACTGAGTTCTGGTAGAGCGTTGCTCCTGAAGTTCAACAAACATATTTCGATGAAAAATGGTTCAGATGGAGTTTGACTTTTGTGTTTATGCGAATCAACAAGCCTGTTCTTGGTATTGATGCGCAGAGTTTTGTAAGACCAAGAGAATAAAGCGAAACGAGTAAAAGAAAGACTTACAAACCGTATGATGAACATTACCCGGACCGCCCTATCATTCAACACCGCAAAACTTGCAATTTGAAATACCAACAAAAGGGATACGATTTCAATGGCCAAGGTTTGCCGGTGTACCTGGAACTCCACTTAGGAAATATACCGTCTATCATCACTATTATTAGCAATATATCTGTGGTAATTAGTAGACTGAGTGACAGTCGCAATAATCCCATGTATGGAATGCACACACTGTCCCGATTTGACTGATCATTTTGCTGAACCCTTTCTACGTCTAATGTTAGTCAATCGAATGATGATTTGTGTGACTGTTGCATCAGGCTTGTTTGTACCCCTCGGCACTGCGCTCATGTCTGATCCACAGGAGACCTCAATTCGACTAACATTGGACCAACATAGCGCCAATCGGTGGTACAACATATGATTTAGTTCCCCAGTGATGATATTCCTGTGGCAGTTTTATCACAGATTGGACGGCGAAGACCAGATCAGAGTAAACTAGACACCGTTGGGCGCATTCTTTCCAAAGAAATCCTGATCAGGATGTGAGAACACGCACTCCCGTTTCATTTGGTATGCAGTATCCCATGGTCCCCCCAAATCGCGAATCCGGTTCATCGAGGAGAAAGGACCACATTGTAGGCTTGTTTCTATTTGTAAATTTACTTGTACGTATATGCTGCACAAGCTCAAATGAACCTACAAGTTATTCCTGGATCATTGGGTGGGGACCAAATGAGAACACCATTGGGGAGCTCAATCGACGGAGTGTTATCTCGCCACTCAACTCAATAAAAACTAATTGAACTATTTCAAGAAAACAAGTTTCAATCTAGTGAAACGGGTTGATGAAATGCACACACACACACGCACGCACAACAAGTAATAGCAACTCACAGGAGATAGATGAACAACAACGTTCGTCGTTTCGTTCCTCGGGTGCAACACAAACCAACAACATTGCACTTCATTTGTCTGTTGTTCATTGAATTGTGGAATGAACAGTTTCGCAGGCATTTTCAGTTCTTCAACGCAGCTCCGTGCTGATTAGGTTTGGAATATGCATGAACATAGCAAAATACGACCGAATTCACCAGCAATGCTCAATATCATAGATTGGTCATGCATTGAAATCCAGACCAAGTTATTTTGCAGCGTAAACAATCATGGATTCGCCAACAGTTGGATAACGTTGGAGGATATTCACAAACCCATCAAAAATACAAGTTTTTGGAGCTACAGAACAAATAACTTCGAGTGGCTTATTTGTGATTGTTACTATAATAGTTCAACTTTAGACTTGTCATTGAAATTATCAGAAGTGAAATCACAGAAACATGGCATCGCTATTTATCAGGTTTGCAATGTGAATTAATCACCGGTTGCAATGGATTTGATTGGCAATAGAGCCGATCTCTTCACCTCAATCTTCGACTAGAGCAGTTATTGCACTTTAAATGAATCTGATCCCAGTGACAGTATTTGGGGAAATAGAGTAGTACAGAATCAGTGCGGAATATGTCTTTAAGTACTGCAGAAATCAAAGTAACAGTCCAGCCAAATGTAAAATTATTAGCCACATGGAAAGCAATACGTATGTAATGGCAAATGATATGTAAATACATTCATATATATCATGGATTTAGAACGACTACGATCTAAAATTTCAAATTCGTATGTTTAATCATGGTCAAATGTAAAACTCTGGGTTAATTGTTCAAAATCTGTTAAATTGAACTTATTTTATTCAATCGAATTTCTCAAAAAATATGAAAACAATTCGTTTTTCGCCCGGCTATTTGGGATCACCTCAAATCCCTTGGCTTCCATTGGAAGAACATATTTCGATCAGGTCGTTATTCTTTCCTATTCTGCAATTAACGCAATGTGTCCGCGAGCAATATTTCGCACACACCTCGACACATAGTCAATCTGATGGATGAACCAAACCACCAGGCGTATCAGAACCTGACTGACAACTAATCCAAACGAGCTGAAGATGAGCACAGTATTTTCGAACTCTGTGCCTTTTGTAAACATCATTTTCAGTGAAACGTGCAAAATATTACTGGTGGATAAACTCACGAGCAGTCGAATTCGTTATGTGGGTGGCTGCATAAATAAACAAATATACAGGGATGAGCTACACATTTACAGCTACGGGATATGGGCAAAGGGCGAAATAATGACAAACTATATTTTCACACGAAAAATACTGGACGACGCTCTTCACGGATTTATCTATTGGTTGTGAGCTAGAAGGTTGAATCAAAATATTAGTGCATATGAAGGATTTGACTGATCAATAAACGTCCGCCAAGTCCCAAGATACCATCATCCTACGAGATGAAACTGAGCATTATTTGTGAGGCCAAATTTGTTGAATCTGTTCAAGTAGGTGAGTTCGTCAATACATCTACACTCTGTGTAGAAGGCAGTTGGGCACATTACTGCTGGATGTTCTACTTCGTTATCGGTTCGACCTAGTTCACGGGACGAGGTTATTCCGGTCTATGCGAAATAAAAAGTACCGCGTTTTCATATGTATGAATATTTCCAAATAGTATTCAATATTTCGCTAGACATTAGGCATTCATATAACCCTCAGTAAATCTGCAAATTAAGAGGTCAACGGAAATGGTCGGGCCAGTTCATCAAGCGTGGTTTACAGAAGAACTATCTTCATAGTCACAGAAGCAATTCGTAAATGGGAGTAACACGCTTGGGTGACGGGAAAATTGATTTCTTTGTTTTCCAGACATGAAAACGGTCCATTTTAAAGGCGAAGCTACATTTGCCATTTTGCATTGACTAGTTACTTGTACATGGATGTTTCCGTTAAAATATCTTCTATCTCACATATATACTTTCTCCTGAATTTGACATTGTGCGGCGCTACAAATCATTCAAGCACACCTATTTCTAGCGGAACTGAAACCACTCCAAACAAATTCGGTTTCATGAAAGACGGAGATTTTTGCCCAAAGGTTAGCTTAAATACTTACCACTCGTTATCCAAAAACCGAATCGGTGATCAGCGTGATACCATTTGTGCGCGGGTAATCGTATTAGCAGTGAATCGTATTTGGGATGGATGAAAGTGTATCCCGGCTCAGTGATTACCATGGCAGATGAATTCGCGCTCCGATAGTCTCCGTATACAAGCAGACCCGGCGTGATAGGTTGCTAGTAAGTCAACGACACAAAGACAGTGTGATAATTTATCATCATTAATTGGTTGCTCAAAATGCAGTAAACTGATCCTTATTGGGTGTATACGCGTATCCGGTCCGTGCATTTGAAAAAAACGCCTTCAGGTTGATTCCAGTTATATCACACAAACAGACACTAGTGTTTTGGTGTAAAATGTCGCATGGGAGCAGTCAAAGTTTGGAGGATTTTTTGCAT
Organism: Fasciola hepatica; assembly: GCA_948099385.1. Classification (NCBI taxonomy): domain Eukaryota; kingdom Metazoa; phylum Platyhelminthes; class Trematoda; order Plagiorchiida; family Fasciolidae; genus Fasciola; species Fasciola hepatica. Next base: position 5,303,912 of record CANUEZ040000175.1, read on the forward strand.
TTATTTACGGATACAAGAATTTGAAATGCAATATCATGAACAAAAGTGCATCGGTGAATTATTTTTGATTTCGTTTTAACACAGCATTCATGCATGAATTGCGCTGCAGTTCCCTCAGTGAGGCAAACTGATGAATGAATGGAATCAAGCAATACGTCGTCCAGTTCCGCTTACTTCAATATACGTTATGACATCTAATGGAAAATCTTCCGTTGATTTGATGATGATGCTGCACTCTGACGTCCGTACATCAAAGAAGCAACCGACGCACTCCACGTAAATTCTCGTTTCAAAATATCCGTCACAGATATCAACTAAAAAGGGAATAAGATATTCCTTGGTTATACAGAGCTCGACAGTGCAAGTAAGTTGCAATAATGTAATCTTAACAGAAGCGAAGTTGTGCTGATTGATCCTGATAGCTCATGTCCATTTGTAATTGATGACAAGCGACAAGATTTTTGTATTATTTACCGTTATTTGATAGAAAGTATTGCACCACAACCTTTTCAGTTTTCACTTTATTCAGCAGTTAACCTCGCACTCTTGTGCTTTGGTTTTGGTTGCTACCTTCTGGTATCGTCCAAGAAAAGGGGAAGCTAATAGATACATAATGATAAAGACCTAAAAGTCGGGGTACCAAAGCATAATAAAGACGACATGCAGACAGAATCAGAATGCAACTACGCCACTGGCCGAGACACATAACCATATCAATTAATGTCACTAACCATTTAGTAGACCTTTCACGTGGACCACAACCTGGAAGTCTAACATGTCCCACGTGACAAAGTTCACTGGTCAAGGTTTTCATGTCTTCTTAACATGTCATGGAATGACCACCTCAACCTACCTTCTAATCACCACCTATCTCAGAGAACAGCGTACGCTGAGGAAGTCTGTTGGTGGGCATGCGGAATACATGTCCCAACCACCTTAACCTATTTAGATTCAGCACTTGATCCAGGGACTGACCTCTGGTTCCCAACCTCTTACGCAGAACCTCAGCATCACCGATACGGTGTTCCCATCTGGAGATATCGGTGCTCATACACCAACAGTCTCCGCCTACGCTTAACCCTTAACGGCCAAGTTTCTGAGCCGAGCAGAAGTACTGATCTAGCGGTCGTATTGTACACTCTACACTTAACAAACAATCGGATGTCAAGCCAACGCCACAGATGACGGAGGTTAACAAAAACCAAACGCTCTCTCTGTACACTCGATGCTAATTCATCTCCCATCTGTCCAACTGGTGAGATGTAACCACCCAGGTAACAGAATTTATCTACTTTAGCTTGAGTTTTCTGCGCCAACACAAGGTTTCATGTCGAGCCTACCCAGTCCTACAGCAGCATTTTACACACTGAAGGTACAAAAGCATCGCAAACATTCCTACATTGTTTTGAAGGCTATCTGAAAAGTTTGCAACTTACCTGAATCGTCACTCAGAAGAATCATATTGTCCGCATGTTCCGAGTCCGTCAGCTTACTGCCCGAGCAAAGATCGACATCGCTATTCTCACACGAGGATAGGGCTATCTCACGAGTCAATCCAATCACAAAATTGATAAAGGAGAGTGGAAGCGGGCAACCCTGACGAACACCACTTTCCGTGGTGAACTCGGCGGGAAGATCGCCGTAAGCATGAACTCGGCTTCGGCTGTTCGATTACAAGCTTTGAAAAAGAGAAGGAATTTCTCTTGCACACCCTATAGTGAGAGGTAGGGCCACAGAACTGTGTGGTCGACTGAATCGAACGCCGTCCTCAGATCAAGAAAGACAGAGATTTTGGGCCTACGGACGGTGTGTCTGTGCTCTTAGGTTTGCCGAAGAGGAAATATGTGGTCGATACACTCCCGACCGGGTGTGAAACCGGCTTGATTTTTATGCGTACACATTTCGCGGGCACTGGATAATCGGTTGAGAATAATCCCGATGAGCTGTTTGATCGCGACACTCACCAAGCTAAATCCTCTGTGGTTTGTACAAGAGGACCTTTCACCTTTATTGTAAGTCGGTACAATCACCGATTCACACCATTCCCTGGGAATCTGCTTGCTGTGACAAATGATCCGGGGGAGTTTCGTTAACTCTGAAACCAGAACTTCGCCTCCATCCTTGAAAAATAACGGCGACGACCCATCCGGTACAGCGGCTTTGTACCTTTCTAAGTAGTTTGTCTGCCATATAATCTCCACCGCTGATGGAGGGCTGATATCCACCTGCATCGTTTCGCTGGCAGGTGTTTTTTGGGGGTTCACCGTTAAAGTGGGCCAACTGAAATGTTCCCTTAAGTGCTCCGTCCAACGATCCAGACGACGTCCTTGAAAGTGGATCAGTGATCCGTCGGAATCCTTAATTAACTCACCCACAACAGGCTTCAGTGGACTGGCATCTCTTATCAAACGGAAAAGGTTGTGAGCATTGCCATTCGATGCAACCTTTTCCATTTCCCTACACTCTTTACGGTCACTGCTCAGGCTGCCAGTCACTTGGTGTCTCAGAAATTTATGCATTTCACTGGAAGTGGCATCCGGATCGACGGATTTGCGAGAAGCCAACAGAGTAGCTGATATCGAATGTATCCATCGTTTGTGAGACCAACTTGATCCAGAGTTCTGGGTGGCATTCGAAGTGGTATACAAGGCTTCATTGATCTGTAACAAGCGTTCATCTGAGTGCTGAATATCTGGCTTCATCGACAACTAGGTAGACAGCTACGTCTGGAAACTGTTTCGCTGGTTATTGTCTAAAAGCAATTGCACGGGACAAGTGGCACTTACTTTGGTGCGACCACGGACGAGACGGTAATGGAAGCGAGCACGTACAAAAGCGTGATCTGAGTCCACAGGTGTGGACCAAAATGAACGACAATCTCCAATTGATCCACGCCAGTGGTCACCAATCACAATATGGTCAATCTGAGTCCAACGTAATGCAGACGTAGAAGGACGCTATTTGAGTATGTGCCGCTTCTTATGGCAGAAGGTTTTACTTTCCAGAAACAATCCGTGGTCAGACCACAGCTGAGTGAGACGATCGCTGTTGTTGGTACGATCGGCTGGGACTGCAAATGGTCCTTCAATGTGCCTTTCGGAATCTACCAGACAGCCAACTTGGGTGTTAACATCCCCAGCAATGACCAACACGTCTGTTGAATGCACGCTTCGAAGAAGCTGGGACAAATCCCGATAGAATTTGTCGTTGACCTCAGAGGAATTGCAGTCAGTGGGCATATACACAGACACGACGGACAAGCATCGGTGCTTCCGTTTGTTGTTGTTGACACAAACAGACCCGTTCAACCGAATTACACACAAACGACTGCTGACTGGAATCCAGTCTAGATTTCCTGCTTAGCTTTCATGCTCAAGGCAATCCCAACGTCAGCCTGCCCACGAGCTCTAGACACCGAATCACCGACTTAAGGAAGCCATCCTGCATGGCTGCTTGTGTCATGGAGGCGCGCAAGCCATCACATCACGCCGCGGCGCAGTCTCGTCGTGAACAGAACCTAATTTGTGAGGTTTTAAAAATCCACAAACGGTTGACAAGTTTGTATCCAAACTAGGAACAGGCAAATGGTAAATACTATTGCCCACATTCAACAGCATTTCATTCATCTGAAAAACTATTCCTGTTTTCACCTGCAAACATAGAGTCAGCGTCGTTTTGTGATCACTTTGTGTGTCGACAGGAAGAAATCATGAGTCAAGTTGATCAGAGCTGGTAAAAATACGTCCGAAATGATAATGCCATTAGTTCCGGCACGGGTCGAACCGACGTTCGGTTGTCATCCACACTCTTTGTAAGCCACGTGTCACCATTCATTGTTTTGAAGTCACTTCAACTAATTACGTTCACGGTCTATTTAGTTGAACAAATTATGGTAACTATTAGACATGCATCATTGATGAATTTATATTATTCAGATAAATTAGTGTAATAACGAACCTCTGCTGTTCTTTGGAGAATCTGTGAAAATGTAGATACAATTTTCTTCCGTTACGCCGGAAAGGAATTGATAAGAAATTTGTGCAATCTACACCTTTAAAATAATCATGGTCGAGTTCCTGATTAGATAACAATGTGTCAAACACTCACTTGGTGCTTCGACACCTCCATCAATAACGCCGTCGACTACAAAAGGATTTGGAAGGAGAGACGATTTGAGCAGCTTTCGAATAACATTTTCTCAGAAAACATGCACCCAACTGATTGAAACCGAGTACTTTCATGTTGTCACATGTCAAAACAACAAAGTGTTTTTGGCTCTGTATATTACCACAGTCAGAATTTGTCCAGTATAGTCGGAGTTGTAAACTGCACACTTGGGTTTGTTATGCGTCGAAACACATGGATGCCTTACCTGAAAGCATAACTTCACGAATACACCACTTCCGCTTACAATACAGCAAAATTTGAAGAATCATATTCTGCATACTAGAAATAATGTGCAAACAAGAGCTCATGATTTCGATGTCCTAGTGATGCGATTGAACAAATGATTCTGCTTATTGAATGATGTTCGAACTATGCAATAAAAACCGTCATGTTTTGATCAGCACATGCACCATTTCGCATTATCTAGGATTTTATCGGCTGAGCAGTAGATGGCGCGTTGCATTCTCTGATAGACTCGATATTGCTTTTGTATTGAAACATTCACGATTATCAATTGCACGATAGAGACTGGTCAGTCGCAAATTAGCAGACCATTGACACTGTACACATCTGTTCGGAAAAACAGTGGCGACACGTGAATAAGAAACGTTGTTCTCACTTGATTCGCCTTAAGAGCAAGGCTGGTGAAATACAACAAATAATCAATCTCTATTTTAATGCCAAACGACTTACCGACCAATGTGTAAAAGGTATCTAAAAATGGCATTTCGTCGAGCGAAGGGACAGCATTTATTATTATTCATTTCTAACACGGCTTTCTTCTATCCACAACGATAAACACAGTAGATGTTGATCAATGAGAACACAGTGTTTTCAGACTGGCCTGAACTGCCAGGCGAAACTCTACCCCGTGATAATCATTTCCTGAAATCGGTGTGCGAGAGACAGAGCAGAACAGATGTTTTAGCGTACATTCCTTGCTATAACGTCTTCACTACTGGAGTATGTTGGGTGCAGTGCAAGGTGGATATCACACTCCATTCGGAGACAGACATTCACAATAATCGCTGGGATGCGGAAAGTGGTCCTCGCCTAATGTATATCTGCAGCTACGCCAGTGACACACAACAAGTAAAATGTTCCATTCAAAGCTAAGTAACTTACCGGGCATTGTCCAGAACCATGCTAAATGTGAAATTAATACAGGAAAACTGAATGACACAGCTGTCGTTTATATCTCGCAATTACATGTGAATAGTTTGTGAGATTGATGATATTCGTTTGGATGAATACCCCCTGAACTTCATTCTGTTGTTATTGAGAAATATTGCGCAAGGTGATTTCTAATCTGTAAAGGTTGAATATTGTCAGGATAATCCGCATTCCCACGAGGAGAGCTGATAGTACTAGCTATAGACTTATCTACCCAACCGTACCGGATAAGGAATGGTTCCCTCAAATGAATTTCGTAGTAGATAAAAAACCAATAACAATTTGTCACGAATTATTTAATCATGAGCAACGCATAGAATGCATTTATGGCTAACAATCGGTATATGCCTATTGTACTTCTCGTTATTCGCGAATAACTGAAAGCCATTTTCATCATCATGATAAGCACCCAACATCTCAGCATTTAGTATTTATTACCAAAATCAAGCCTAATAAATGAATAACTAACAACAAGTGCTCGGACTTGACCATATTCATAATCATCCAAATAAATTCTGCTTCTAATCGTCATGTGAAGAGGGGTTAGATTTCCCACTCAAATGAAGCAATGCCTGATTCGCAAGCGTAAAATCGAAAACAATATTTGTCTTATTGCAAGGTCGGAAAATAAAGCCTCCATATCATTCAACGCAATGAAGCACTAATTGGAAAGGGGATAATAACAAAAATTGTCAAAATTTTCCTGTCATTCAACAACCGAATCGTTCGTATCTGTTAGGGAGGATTATCGCCGCAGAAGATACTTGTCGCTGACGTATTCGCAAAGGCATCTCTGGAGTCAAATGAATAGTACCGATTATTGGTGGATAATGATAAATGTACTATTAGATAGCATCATCATTCGACTTGTGGAAGTCAGTGATTTGATATTGACACTTTTCAAAACATTCCTCGAATAGAGGGTTCATACAAAAATTTAGAAGTATCGAACATTGTAAACAGACCAACTTCAGAAATGACCCTAGTTTAGAAGCTACACACGCAAAATCTTCCATATACAGTGTCGAAATCCAAGCGTATTTCGAAAAATCCATTGACCTTGAATATACACATATATAAGCTCATATTATCCTCGGAATTACTTTAAAATTCATGGCGCTTCTGCAAGGAAATTCGCAGGCCACAACTGGTAACAACGAATATGTAGGACAGCGGAAAAAGAATCCTGTTTCCGAATATGCCAACGGGTGATTGTTCTGGCTTTCATTTCATCAATTTTTATTGATCTATTTGAGGGTCGTCGATGTCAATCAGTATTCCCAACGTCAGATGCACTCAGATAAAAACATTTGCTCATTCTGAGTATCGAAACCAGTAGGATAACGCACACCAACAGTTTTGTCGCTAATAATTGCTTTTGCAGATGTCCAATATAAATCACCTTTCAAAAAGTTGCTGTTATACAGCTTCTCAATGTGCGTGTGAATAGTGAATGGTTGGATGACAAGTTGAATCAGCTGAAGGCGCTAGCTTAGAGCGCAGCAAGCGAACATACGATTTCACGTGCAATCCAGGTGGAAATACAAAAACACCGGCTATTTCACAATGGAAAATCATGCTATTTCTATTCAGTAATTTATCCTTGAGTTCGCATTTGTTGTCTTCTGTTGTATTACCAGTTCGGTATGCAGAACCGAAGTAACCATGTACGGACAGAGCTGTTTTGTGCATCAGCGCACCGCAAGCGAAAGTACAAGAATAACACAAACGAACGAATGCTTTCAGTCAGCATCAGTGGAATAGAACAGCGTAGAGTGTCATGCAGACAAAGTGTCGGATGCGCAAGTATAAGACTAACGGGAAAGGAATGAATCACCGGTGAATTTCCATGACACCTAAATAAGTATAACAACATGATTTGGCTAAATAAACCAGACAAAATATCTAACCGCGATTACCAATCGACTACCATCATGATGAACTTATTGACAGCTAATGAAGCCAGCCAATGTGATAGTGGAAAACAAGTTTAACAGTCTACATATCCGTAGTATGAACGAGTGACTTATTAGGAATCACAGTTGGATTATTTGTAAATTTGTCTCAACAATTTCAAGTCCAAGCATAAAATACACGCAGTATGCCGGTATCATCTTATTGCAAATCCTAATATGATGACGAATACATTGTTGCATCATTGCAAGTTTTTTACTCAAGCCATCTTAATAACAACGATGACGGATGATGAGGACAATGAAACTAATCAGAATTATTGGGATGGGCAGAGGAATTACAACGATAGTTGCCAATTATTTTGTGTGCAGCACTGTCTATATATTAGTGATGAATCGCATGCCAGTATTCGAACGTGTATTAATTCTAGAGTACCCATGAAATGTCATTAACGATTTCGTGCAAACTGACATATTTCCATCGACAACCCTCATCACTTTTCAGTACACGGCACTGAAAATATTTTGGCTATACAGATTGGCAGAACTCAGGCTCGTACACACTTTCTCATTCTTCAAATAACTTGCAATACTTACACATTTTTCCCCGTATTCGACTGCGATCTGTAACGTGAATCGTCAGCTCAGCAGAGCATCGTAATTTACTTTTAGCCACATTCACTCAAGTGCGTTCACACATTATGTACGAATAATTCCATTATCGTATATTTGTATAATGGTGAATTGAACATTTGGCAAAGAAACAACATCTCCTTAAAGAGACAGAGTAGCGGAAATGGTCTATATAATAACCAGGATTATTACCATGTTCTATTCACAAGGAAAAACTCGTTCATGTGCGTTTTTCAACGGAATTCTGTTCTCCCATGGAACCATTTTGTGGAATATCTCAAATTTTACCCAAAATCTTCAGAAATTGTCACTTATCAGGCATAACAATATTTGTCATATCTAAATGATATCGGAACCACACTTCAAATGTGGTCACACGTTTATCCACGGTGCTGTCCGTCCCACAAATATTGTTATTCGTATAAGTGTGATCAACAACATTGAGTTGATTGTAATCAGACGTGCTCAGAAGTGGAAATTCTTGCAAGCAACAACCTTTTAGACTAAACAATGAAAAGAATGCTTCAAATTCTAAGACCAAGTGCACTCGTATTATCTACAGTGTATTTGAAGACACTGTGGTGAAATATGGTTTAGAGAGGGGTGGGGTACTGAGGCAACAACATACCGAGGTAATGATCACGTTCAACTGGGGAAAGTGAATCCATCACATGAGAATAGTTTAGATTATCACCAGCAAATGCCCATCGAACCGCGTGGGGTAAGGTGAGCTTGGAGGAAGACTTGGATCAATATAGACAATCAAAAGTCAAATAAGTGATCGAACAGGTTGCGTAAAATCGTATGCGGATCGGAATGCATTGTCCTATGCCTCGACCAAATTTCTTCCCTTACTCTGATAATCCCAGTAATAATGTTCTGGAATGAGAAACACGGAGTAATATTAGATTATGGACATTTTTAAATAGATCTCTTCTACAATTGAGAGAAAGCGAATTTCCTATTTTGTTTTTCAGTCATAAAAAGCTTCTGCAAATATACTCTCAACTATTCGCATCAAAGTTAACTGGCTTAATCTATACCTAGTAGACATTAGTCTGAGTGCATCCATTTTGATCTGAAATGGGATTTCATGTAATATCAACTCTCATGCGGCAGTGGATAACCGATGAATCAATGGTTTGACTTTCAATAACTATCTTGGCAAGGAATAACTAATGTTTCATACTACCCGAGAAGGCACAGCAAAGCTATCACTTGAACCCGATTATTCATACTATCCCAACTAGCTCTCAATAAATATCTGAAATGCAAATCAACCCATGGTAATTGAAATGTTAGCGCATTACATCTACCAACAAAGCTATGTTATCGACAATAAAACTTTCACAAACCAAATCAATTTCCCGGTGTGCTCTTCTAATCCAAAAGAGTAAAAACATTGTTGCTACTATACATATATGGACGGTATAGGGAAACCGGCTATCCATACCTGGTGAATGACAAAAAACCATCAACTGGGTCAAGTTCTCACGAGAATCTCTGTTCATACATCAAAAGATACTACCTACGTCAGCAACAAATCATTCGAATTAAAAGAGCTATCGTGGTGGAAGCACTCATTCGAAGAACATAAATATGAAACCTTTGACCTTGATGTTTGATTTGTGTTAGCAACCTGGGAGATAGGTAAACCTATTACTGCGAAAGGTTTCTGGAAGTGTCAGCTGGTTAGCCATGAAAGCTTGGGGTACTAATAAGTTTCAGAAAATTATCGGCTTAAATGAACTGACTGACGCACTTTGAATCGCGTTCAATATTTTGGCTGCAAAAAGTAAAATTATGAGATAGAAAACATGACGGTATAATGCCGCAATTACGCAAACGACAAGAGAGGCATACGAATAAAAGTACAAACGCATAGACATAATAAATATCCTCCACGTCGGCCTCTTTGTAACTGTTGGATAATCGCTAAAACCGTCATAATCGTTTACTAATGCCGTTATTGCTGAACCGAAGCATAACGAGCTGAAGGGTTCAAGGAAGACTTTCAATTTGTACTCACGTGAAAGTGTATGTGAGTATGCTAGATCTACTTGAATCACAAATGTGAAAAAACAAACGGAAGTATTTTGTTAGAAAGCTCGACAGTGGGAGTGTATCTGTATGACGGGATTAAATTCCCCGGAAGCACACATACGGTCCCATACTACTCATATCGAAAATCTATACTTGGGAATATGAGTCCTCATTCTGAAGGTTAGCAGTATTAACTAGCAAATTAACTCTGGAAGCATCACTGTGTGGTTCTAAAAATGGACTTCTATCCCATGCACGATCCATTTGATTCAAATAAGATTACAGTTGTAGCTCAATACAGCAATTTAAAACCATTCACAAAGGTATATTCCTGATGCTCATATCAGCCCGAAGGATACAGTCTGTCATTTTTACGAACTTACCTTCGAGGAATGCTAAAACGCACAGAAAGCATAAAATGGACACGGAAGAAAACGAATTCATTTCAACCAGGAGTGGAAAAGAATGAATCTGCGATTGAGAGCTTTCAATGACCACTATGTATTGGTTCTTATCTTGCAATATGATTGGTCACTACAAACACCAACAAATCAAACTAAACCAATGTCAAACGGAGTGCTGCGTTGTCCGTAATTCGTGTTCAGTTCACGAGCAACTCAGAAGGCACAGTTGACGGTACCAACGGATTGTCAACCATTGACGGTGTATTCATGATTGCTCCAGGGCTAATCAATGTAGACACGCCGATTAAAATCAAATTGGTCATGCTGGTCCAAAGTTTGCAGTCCCTTGCGTGTAACATCCCAATCAAATCACAATTTATGAAGCATTTAATCGGCGGTATGTCATCCATAAGCATAGTATCAACCACCGACATTCTTGTTGTTTCATTCTTCTTTATTTTTACCCGTCTTCGGAACTCGAGAGATTGCAATAAATTTTCGATTTAATTAGAAAAACCATTATTGATCCACTGGTTGCGGCAGTTGACATTGCCACTCATCAGTGGAAACCTGCTTCGGAACGGAAGCAACGATCAACATGAACACTAAGGGATCGAACTACAAATAACAGTGGTAATTCGAAGTACGATTTGTTCATTATATGGCACGTAACCATTTGTTATAAATATCGTTTACTTACTAGATGAATCTATTAGACACCTATGTAGAAGAGCGACAAGTCTCGGACAGCCACGTTCAAAGATTCGGCTACCAATAATTTTCATTCACGTACTGTCTATATAACTGATAGCGCTTGCGCTATCATGGTTTAAATCGTATTTGATATGGGACGTATTACTGGTTATCCATGTCAACACCATCAGTCCAACAAGGAGGAAAATTCTGTGGAATTCAAATATAGTCAAATTCAAAATATTGTTTCCAGTAAGATGAATGTCGAACAGTCACGGGTCGATGTACCATCACGAAACACGTTGTACGATTGCGTTATTTTAGTACATATAGAAAGCCCACAATATCTGTAGTAAACGGCAAACTGTAGACAGCGATAATAGTGTCATTTCCAAATTATGATCATGAAATAAAATTTGAATACATGAACTTAATTTGTAAATGTATACACCGGTACCAATCGTTTTGATTCAGCGGTTTTGTTGTGGATCCGACATGGTGACTTTGATTCATTTCAAACTAGTCAGCGAAAACCGAATGTATATGTTGAATAATGAGTACCCGAGTCCGAAAGGACGCTACACAGCAGTGCGACTGGATAATATTTTTACCCCTGCATTTGAGGACGTTCATAATGCGGCTTTTGAGGTTTCTGGAGATCAATTCACAGAACTCGCTTCTATCCAGGACCTGAGGAGTTTCTCGCAATATGTAAGATAAAATAGGCCTCTTGGATTATCGATACTGGAAATAATGATAGATTAGTGAACTCTACCTTTCGAAGAGAGGACAGATCAGGAGCAGACAGTGGGACAACCAAGTATTTCAGTAGAAGTACTATTTTTCCTTCTGCTAAAACTCAATGCTGGGACGGTATGTTTTCGATTGTGGAGACAGAAGTTCAAACAACATAATATTCAAACCACTTACTACAGCGATCGCTTTCAGATACCCTCACGCAAAGCCGTAGGCAGATTTTGATCACTGGGACAAAGAATAACATCCAATCTGGGACTTCTTGATTCAATCAGCTCTAGATGCATAGAAATCAGACCTACATAGAACCCATACTTCCGCTGCAGGATAATGCCAGCATGCCGCACTACGTTTTGGGATTGATAACTAGCTACTTGGTTGAAGATTAGTTTAAGCGGCGATCGTGGACTACTCTATGAGAAATCCAACTGTGGTCCACATTTCTGGCTCAAATACCCAGATTCAATTCAATGGCGTTTAACCCAGCTAACCTTGTGAAATGCCATCTCAGGTGAACAAATTTGTACACTGTGATCGGTACTGTACAGATTTTCGGGTTAATAAAAGTATGCATATCAATTACTGAGATTCATCTCTTGTGAAGGAATTCCTTTGACCAAAATTACTGATAATTATGGAATGCGTAATTTTTCCCCCTAACATTATCGTGACCAATAAAATCAGTACTGGATGCAATGCCATAGACGGCAGTGTGACAAGAGACCAATCACATACCCACGAGCCTCAGGAACTCCGTATACTCTTACAGTGTTCATGCCGTATTCCAACAACATTATGACGACAGCAATGTTTAAATGTCGGCAACTGTTGTGTATCTCCTACTGGTGGCCAAATGGGACAGACCGAACTACTGCAGAATACACTAGGTTCTTCATGAGAAAACGGAAATCACATCAGCACCAAAGGCTATTAAGTTGGCCAGCCCGAAACAAACATTCTGTATAACTGATGAGATACAGCAGCCTGTGTATATGGCATCGGATGATTAAGCAAAACCAATAAAAAATGGAATTAATCTAATCTGGATATATTTTACTGCGAGGCTTTAAACATTAGGACTGCGAGTACCTGAATAAATTGCCACTTGTAGATCATCCGTGACAAAGATTATTTGACTAAACTAGGTATAGATGATAATGATGTTGATGATCATGGTGATTCTGATGATGATGAGGATGATGATCATGGTGATGTTGATGATTCTGATGATGATGATGATTCTGATGATGATGATTCGGATGATGATGATGATGATGATGGTGATGATGATGATGATGGTGAAGATGATGATAATTATGATGATGATGATGATGATGATGATGATGATGATGATGATGATGATGATGATGATGATGATGATGATGATGATGATGATAATGACGATGACAATGAAGATGATGATGATGATGATTCGGATGAGGACGATTTTCTTGGTGTTTTTCATGATGATGCTTCTGGTGATGAGGTTCCTGGGGTGCCATTAGGATTCGGATGATGATCACGTTTCCCGTATCACGTTACTTCTAAATCAATTGAGAATTGTTGTGTAACGTTCAGTTCAATACGCCAAATGGAGGTGGATGTTGAACAACGTCTTCATATCAGTTATAATTATGGCATTCTTATGGGGGTCGATGATTCCTGTATGTGATCGCGAAAGTTCTGAATATATAATTGTTGTTTCTGAGTAGCCAGATCAGAAGTGCTTCAGGAAGGGGCTTCATCAAGTTGAATACCGTCAACATTTACTCGTCTGCTTCAACGTTTCGTTCTCTACTGCTTGCACTGAGGGGTACAGTCTCAAGCAACAGTATTCTAAACTAAAAAGAAATGAAAATGCAACGTATGAACCGCGAATAAATAGGATATGTTCGTGTATACGCTGACACCCATGTGTACGCAGATGTGAAAACCAATACGGCTCTTCATATCGATAAAACCATGAAGCTAATTCATGAAGGGTCAATCTGCTCGACAAAGCAGACGATTTTGTATAAGGCCCTTCCTTGATGAATGTACTGTATTGGCCAGGTTGTAAGCCACCATGTTGTTATTCGAGTAATGTAAGTGTTGATTCACTTACGGAGCTTCGGCTCATGGAGATTTTCCTTCTCTTGTGTTTTTGCAGATCGTACACGCTCAACCCTCCGGCGGAAGATCAATGCTACTTGCATGTTACAGTACATAGCATATGAATCAAAACTGTCCGGGTATGGCTTGATATGCAACGGAAATAGTGAATTTAATTCGCGTTTTTGAAGCAATGGATATCAAAACTGTCACAGAAATTCTCCTGAAACATCAAAGGAACTGCCGTTTATCACATGTTTTTAGTTACAGGTCATTTTGTGCGGCTTCATCGATCCATTTCATCTGACTGTGACAATTTCAAAATAAAACCATATATTAGCAATAAAATATAAGCAGTTGAATTATCCTGAAGACTACAAGTATTCTGCATAATATTCCTGGGTGTAGGCCGTGACCAATGAAGGAATACGTACTAGGTTGGAGACTATTCAGGACAGAGTAGGCCTATTGAACCACACGTTTAAAATTTCGCTATGATGTGGTTTGGACTGTCTGTAGACCGTCGTGCGCTTCCTGATACTTGAATAAGCTCTTCTGGCACCGGTATATGACCTAATACAACACTTTTTGACAAGAGTTTAGGAGTGCAAAACTTTCGGATCCGCTTCGGAACTTATTAGAAGATCCCCGACAAGGGCGTCCTCATCTCTGATCACTTCAATCTGGAAAGCTTGTTGTGATTACAGATTATTATTCTCCAAACTACAATATTGCTTTTTTACATTTGACGTGCAGTTTCATCTTACTATGGCACAAATGAAATACTACCTCTCTTCATTTGGATATAACTCGATAGAGTCAAGGGAGGTGCTAGCTAATATGGGTGCTTTACGGCATTGTTCGACGACGAAAATATTCATCTTCTGCGATTCATTTATACAACTTGGGTTTAAGTTGATAAAAATAACTCTGTCACAATTTTTGCAAAATATATTCACTAACATACTTTTACAAGATTTCGACACAACGTTTATTTGGTGAAGTGGCCTGCAATAATTGCCCCCCCCCCACCTATTTAGTTTACTTTTGAGACTACCATATTAGGTGCCCTCAGTTCCTACGTACATCAACCGGTTTTGCAGTATATGTTAAGAAAACCATAAAAGTGATACTCAAAACATATTCGCAGCTCACATATCAGAGGGTAAACGAGTGCTACATGTTTTGGTCGCTCACATAGAAACTTGACGGACAGGACTTGTTCTGGATTTGGAGTTGGCTACTGTGGGTTGCACTCTTCAAAAAAACTATTATGTTCTTGATTGAATCATCTGAGTGGAAGTAGCTGAAGCGTTGTACGCAATCAAGACGTATCAACCTCTGCAGCTAAATATTAGACAGAGCTGACTGAAATTTTGACCCCCGGTTATTCGTAAGAATTTCAAGCTGTTCAGAATTAGCAAGAACGGTAACTGAAGAACGAAAAATACATAGTCTTCCTACAGATCAAAGCTGGTTCACAGGTGGTCGCAATTAACTATCATTCTGTCCAACTAACATCAGTTGTTGGTAAGAAGATGGAATGCCTAGTATCTTTCTATGCCGCAAAACCCATCATACGACATCGATTAATCTGCCATCCCTGGCATAGATAATTCAATCAACCACCAAGTGTATCCAACTTGTTGCTTGCTGATGAGAAGTGGTCACATGAGAAGGCGTATCAGACCATCAGGTAGTGATAATCACCAATTTGATTTCTTCACGTTCATTTTGTTTCTTTGCTGCACTATGAGTAGTTGGATTTTTGTTACCTTGGTTGCCAAGGTGAAACGTTCTGAACAAAGAAAGCTTAAAAGTATCAGGGTGAGAAATCATGAATAAACCGAATAACAGGATGGAATAGATCAATCTGGGTTATGTATAAACTGGCTCACCATTTGAATAGGAAGGTAGATTCCAATGTAGTTTTCATTGTTGTGTCCGTAGGAGAAGGTCCAAAGAGATTCTTTCATAAATGGGGATTTCACGCAATATGTGGTTACCAAGTGATCCTTAATAGTGACTTTCGAACTGACTGTGAAGAAAAAATTTCAGTTCGCATCAAACTGAGTGTTGGATACAAGGTCATTTGAATGCACTTCGTCTGTCGTTTATATCTTTATTGCAATGGCTTAGAAGACATTGACCGTTACTAATTTTCTTCTGTACGCCAACCTAAAGGAGACCAAAGTAGAACTGCATAAGCCCATAAGTTCGAAACTAAGATGTCGGATCCTTCTTGGTGTTTTACCATGAACAGAGGCACCAAGTATTGAATAAGTGACAGAAAACCTCCAACAAATACACATTTTAGAGGTAAAAGACTTAGCACGTCGAATGAATAAGATGATTTTATGCTGGTTACGATCAAAAACGAAACCGGAAACCCCTGTGACTAATCAAGCTTCGGAATATTTCCAGGCACTCCTACTCCCTGTTGTACGAAATGTAGTGACAATTTCAGATACGACTAGTACCACGTGGAATGGAGTTTGCACTTCAAGCTCAACAAGGGAGGGCACGTAATGATTTTGTCAGGGGATTCAAATCATGAGCTTTGTCATTTTGGTCATTTGTTTGTTTCTGATATGTGTATGTCGTATACGGCAAATGTCGGAGGGGATCAGAATAAAGTCGTTTGACTTAGAAATTTATCCGAGATACTTATCCCACCGGATGCCAATATATCACAACAACCCACGTTACTGATTTTGGATAACGCTTCATCGTATGCTTCACGGGAGGTTAGTAAATACATCAATGCAAAACGATTTTCTGACCTTGTTCACTGTAAGTCTTGTGAAAACATGCGCAACTTCAAGGCCCAAATAATACAACTGCACCCTCAAAGTGTAGATTCAAATGTCGTCACAAAGCGCCCCCTAATTTGAAGAGAATAGTCAGAGAGTTAGCTAAACACCGGCCGTTGGAATCGACCGTGCAATATTTGATGGGACATGATGTGCAAAATTATTTCATCGCTAACATGGTGAACCCAATGCCAATGGGACTGTGAAGAATCGTGAATACTAAAGACAGACCAAGTGTTGAGCGCCGCGCATGGACGTTGTGTTCTTGTAAAGATATCTGGGTTAATTCATTGTAATAAAATCTTGTCTAGCTTTACCTCGGGCGCTAATATTCCGTCATAGCTGCGGCCGATTGGTAGTCACAAAAGTAGAGTTTTGTCATCCAAACCACTAGTAATCACGAACCACGATTCTGACTTCCAACATCACCCTGTGATGAAGGACATCGCCTTTTTGGACGGACACACTGAGCTCGTCCAAATCAATGCAACACAAGGTGAACAACCCACACTGCCTACAACCGATTCTATTGAAGGAATGTGCGAGCACATAAATACCCATATTTCTGATCTCTTTGATCTACACTTAAATTGAAATATTACTCCCGATTGTTCGAAATTGGCTCCCATCACTCCACTACCCAAAAATGGTACATCTAAACCACATTCAATACACCGTACATCGGAAGCTCTGAAAATGCTTGCAAAGGTTATACATAAGACTATCCAACTAGATAAATTTGCTGAACTCCAAGCAACTTGCCAATCACCCTGCACGATCAACCTTCGAAGCCTTCGCTTCTCTCACTCACTCTGTTTTTGATCCATTAGGTAACAAAATTGAAGCATCTAATTGCCCTTACAAATCAAACTTACTCCATGTACTTGTTAACTTTGGTGTCAATACCTGTGGCAATAGGCTTTCGTCTAAATATTTTTCCAATCGACAACAGTTTACGCGATAATGTGGCCGAACTTATTCCATGCTTCCCTCCACACAAGGCGTCCTCCAGAGCATCATTCAAACACAGTTTCTATTTTCTGCCCATATATATTTTTACATGACCGTTTGTGGCCACCGTCTTCTTATTAAACACGCCGATGCTGTGATTTTCGGAATGCCCAACACTAACAAATCCACATTCCCCCTACTGCGCTAAAGAGTACCAGAGTTCGTCAACTTGTCTTCAGGTTGAAATGCGAGAATAAATCCCCCAAAGTGCTCCGATATTCTGTTTTATCTCCAACAATAATCAAACCCGGTGTTATTCAATCCGAACTCATCCATCAATGGTAAACCAATACAAATGTTTTGTCCGTCACGTGTCTCGGTGCAACCGTCAATCGTGGTCCCACATGGACAGATCATGTCGCACCGTCTTCTGTAAGGTTTGAGGACTCATCTTTTCCTTGGTTCGACCCACGTCATTTTCTACCCAGTGGCGTTCAGTAACAAGATTATACTTTTAGGCATTCTCCCTTGGTCGCACACTGACGGCCTGCTCATTCACATTATCGCAGCCTAACATCATACGGATTTCTCTTGTGAAATCTTGGACGACAGCGTATATAGAAAGAAGAACAAGAACGGAATGATTGAGATTGAGATTTCTCGTCTAGTTTTATTATGGCATACCGTAACTAGGGTATCTTTCACGGGCATTTCCTGGGCTCATCACTAACCGCTTCTTCAATGTTCCTTCATATGAATGAACTCTCAAGTGACATTTGCGTAGACAGTCTTGTTGCCCGGATGGTCCACGAAATATAAAATTTCACCTAATGACTTACCGAACAGATCATAGATCCCCATGTTGAAAGGATCAACTAAGAGTGTGTTATCTTATCGATAGTACCTGTCCAATAAAGACAGTAATATTCATATCGTGGGAGTATTTAAATACGTGTGCTGGAGTATTGGTAGAATTGAGGTTTTGAGTTGGCGTACTGTTATTTGATAGCCTGCATCGCGGGCAGAGAGCACGCTATCGCCAAAACAAAATGGAGGGCAAAGCCGGAGTGAGAGAAGCGGACAGCATGTGATCAGGCGACCAGAATCGCGGACAAGAGTGGAGTCAGTCAAAAGATCAATGGACCACTCGGTGGCTAACAATCACCTGGATGTACCGGAGATGATTCGACTATTTCGGAAGCAACCAGAGGAACTATCCAGATGGGCATTATTGGACTATCTGTATACTTGTCAGCTTTCATGCAAGACTTTGCTTATAATCAGCATGTATCACTCATGAACGATCTATTGTGTGCCAATGAACCGGAATGGTTCGGGGCTGGAAGGGTCTCCTCACTGCAGCTAGTCGGTGGGTATGGAATGGCAAACAGGTCAGTAGAGTGGAGGGCGGGTTCATGATATGTTCAGACTGCATTTTGATATCAATAGAAATTGGCGTGAAAAACGAGAGTGTGGTAATGACTATGTAGTAAGGCGGTCCGGCAATGGAACGGACAACACGGTTGAATCTGAAAACCCCACCATTTAATGAGAACGTGGTAGGTGATAGCTTCAAAGCTGATGACAATAGTAGAGTCTACATATATGCAACACCTTCTGATCGCTTAGCTTGGTTTTCAGGCTACAGCTGGTTTATGAGCATTCGTGGGGACATAGCTGGAGCTCACTAGTGTGGAGGAAAAAATATTGGCGAAAAGGATAGCTTTCTAAAGCACTCCTAAATTATTCAACAAAACAAGTTCATGTTTCAAAACCCAGTGATGTGCACTCAGTCTTTTTGTGGGACAAGAGACTACCAAAAGCTTACAAATTACGAAGTCGAATATACCGCCCAATGGAACTGAAATGTGAAAGGATCATGTTATCTAATTTGCTGAACCTTCTATGGATTTTTATGTGATGGACTGGAGAAGAGACAGCATCCAAAATTGGCCTGTTTGGTATAGAGCCAAAATGAAAATGGTCTTTGGCAGCATGTATGGGTGGAATGTCACGCTCTGTCAGTACGGGAACAGATGAAATTAAAACAAAATAAGACGGAATCGTCCATCTAAACCACCACATTTACGGGGTTTGGGTAAAGGAACTATAGTGATGAGGCTCCAGTAGCTTTCCGTGAGAACGAGGTTTATTCTCGAATAATCAAGGGTTCTGTAAAAGTATTCCCACTGTCTTCGCAATGATGTTTCAACTACATTTTTATCAAAAGAAAGATGTGGGATAAAATAATTTCTGTTGGTTAACTAAACAGATATCCAATTAGCAAAACTGCGTCGTGTTTCTTTCACTGGTCAGCAAAGAAACATCAAGCCAGTCATTTAAAAGCTTAGAGAGGTGGACAGGGTAGCAGAAATTTAAGTGTAACTAAGATGACGGAACTAAATCCCGGAAGCTATCTTTAATGACAATTATATGTTCAGAAAAATATTTTCTGCTTTATTCGATGAAACAGATATTCCAGTCCATAACCAAATTGTTTTATTTTGCCCGGCTGATATTCATCCGTGTGACTGAACCACTTCCATAATTTAGCTTTCTAGTAGAGCGACCAGCTCTATGGTTTTAAAACCCAGATCTCTTGTAGGATCACTATTTTTGTAGAATAAGAACTCCGGCATTTCTTTGAGCCCATTTGCTATTGGCAGCGGTACGGTGATCGATAAGACCATTATACATTCAGTAAGGTTTGACATGCGGTGAATCAACTGAATGTGATATTTGCCGCAAATCAATACTGAGCAAAACTGCAAGATGAATCCTGGTACACCACTGAATAAAAACCAATTATCTGACGGTCAAATTGGAATTGATCTATTCAGATAAAATTTACTCTTATGAAACTTTCTACAAGTTGCTCACATCCAGGTTCACCCATGAACGGTAGTTCTCTTGCGTGTTTCAAATGTTCTCCATTACCTCTCGCGTGAACTCTTAGTCGCTCCGTTAGCTTAACGGCATCACAAAAAACTAACCTAGTTTATTGAGCTTTGTTCCACAAAGCATAATCTATACACGCTCAGAGCAGCGTAAATTAACCTGCTATTCTACTTGAATGTGACCGTTTTATTCGCTCGTTTAGATGCGGACGCACATATAAACTCAAATAGTGAAAATGAAAATGAAATAAAAAACCCACAGGAAAATAAGATGTTTGTGTTTTTACATATGATTATAATTTTTGTAGCTGCACGTGAAAGGGAGAAGACATTACACAAGCTCGTCCAATATCAATATGACCAGTGTTTGTCGATGGCGAAATCAAAGTAGTCTACTAATCTGATCACTTAGTATGAGATCCTTTACTCATCAACGAACATCGAATGCGACTTCAAACTGTCAGAACCAGGTGTTAAAAACAATGGGAGGAAATGAAGTGAATTCGTACTTTTGAAATAAATAAACAGCGGTCAGCCAATATATTGTATGATGTTTTCCAAAATTATGTCATCCATCCTAATTTGTGCGATACAGCTTCTGTGCCAGAATCACTAGTTTTAGCCTCGACACCAAGCTCAGCGATCAGAAGGTGTTGCATATATGTAGACTCTACTATTGTCATCAGCTTTGAAGCTATCACCTACCACGTTCTCATTAAATGGTGGGGTTTTCAGATTCAACCGTGTTGTCCGTTCCATTGCCGGACCGCCTTACTACATAGTCATTACCACACTCTCGTTTTTCACGCCAATTTCTATTGATATCAAAATGCAGTCTGAACATATCATGAACCCGCCCTCCACTCTACTGACCTGTTTGCCATTCCATACCCACCGACTAGCTGCAGTGAGGAGACCCTTCCAGCCCCGAACCATTCCGGTTCATTGGCACACAATAGATCGTTCATGAGTGATACATGCTGATTATAAGCAAAGTCTTGCATGAAAGCTGACAAGTATACAGATAGTCCAATAATGCCCATCTGGATAGTTCCTCTGGTTGCTTCCGAAATAGTCGAATCATCTCCGGTACATCCAGGTGATTGTTGGCCACCGAGTGGTCCATTGATCTTTTGACTGACTCCACTCTTGTCCGCGATTCTGGTCGCCTGATCACATGCTGTCCGCTTCTCTCACTCCGGCTTTGCCCTCCATTTTGTTTTGGCGATAGCGTGCTCTCTGCCCGCGATGCAGGCTATCAAATAACAGTACGCCAACTCAAAACCTCAATTCTACCAATACTCCAGCACACGTATTTAAATACTCCCACGATATGAATATTACTGTCTTTATTGGACAGGTACTATCGATAAGATAACACACTCTTAGTTGATCCTTTCAACATGGGGATCTATGATCTGTTCGGTAAGTCATTAGGTGAAATTTTATATTTCGTGGACCATCCGGGCAACAAGACTGTCTACGCAAATGTCACTTGAGAGTTCATTCATATGAAGGAACATTGAAGAAGCGGTTAGTGATGAGCCCAGGAAATGCCCGTGAAAGATACCCTAGTTACGGTATGCCATAATAAAACTAGACGAGAAATCTCAATCTCAATCATTCCGTTCTTGTTCTTCTTTCTATATACGCTGTCGTCCAAGATTTCACAAGAGAAATCCGTATGATGTTAGGCTGCGATAATGTGAATGAGCAGGCCGTCAGTGTGCGACCAAGGGAGAATGCCTAAAAGTATAATCTTGTTACTGAACGCCACTGGGTAGAAAATGACGTGGGTCGAACCAAGGAAAAGATGAGTCCTCAAACCTTACAGAAGACGGTGTGACATGATCTTTTCAGGTAGGGCCACGATTGACGGTTGCACCGAGAAGCGTGACGGACACAACTTTTGTATTGGTTTACCATTGATGGATGAGTTCGGATTGAATAACACCGGGTTTGATTATTGTTGGAGATAAAACAGAATATCGGAGCACTTTGGGGGATTTATTCTCGCATTTCAACCTGAAGACAAGTTGACGAACTCTGGTAATCTTGAGCGCAGTAGGGGGAATGTGGATTTGTTAGTGTTGGGCATTCCGAAAATCCCAGCATCGGTGTATTTAATAAGAAGACGGTGGCCATAAACGGTCATGTAAAAATATATATGGGCAGAAAGTAGAAACTGTGATGGAATTATGCTCTGGAGGACGCCTTGTGTGGAGGAAAGCATGAAATAAGTTCGGCCACATTATCGCGTAAACTGTTGTCGATTGGAAAAATATTTAGACGAAAGCCTATTGCCACAGGTATTGACACCAAAGTTAACAAGTACATGGAGTAAGTTTGATCTGTAAGGGCACTTAGATGCTTCACTGTTTTGAGAGAAACAGTCCCTCGGTACCTAATGGATGAAAAACAGAGTGGGTGAGAGAAGCCAAGGCTTTGAAGGTTGATCGTGCAGGGTGATTGGCAAGTTGCTTGGAGTTCAGCAAATTTATCTGGTTAGATAGCCTTATGTATAACCTCTGCAAGCATTTTCAGAGCTTCCGATGTACGGTGTATTGAATGTGGTTTAGATGTACCATTTTTGGGTAGTGGAGTGATGGGAGCCAATTTCGAACAATCGGGAGTAATATTTCAATTTAAGTATAGATTAAAAAGATCAGAAGTATGGGGGTTTATGTGCTCGCGCATTCCTTCAATAGAATCGGTTGTAGGCAGTGTGGGTTATTCACCTTGTGTTGCATTGATTTGGACGAGCTCAGTGTGTCCGTCCAAAAAGGCGATGTCCTTCATCACAGGGTGATGTTGGAAGTCAGAATCGTGGTTCGTGATTACTAGTGGTTTGGATGACAAAACTCTACTTTTGTGACTACCAGTCGGCCGCAGCTATGACGGAATATTAGCGCCCGAGGTAAAGCTAGACAAGATTTTATTACAATGAATTAACCCAGATATCTTTACAAGAACACAACGTCCATGCGCGGCGCTCAACACTTGGTCTGTCTTTAGTATTCACGATTCTTCACAGTCCCATTGGCATTGGGTTCACCATGTTAGCGATGAAATAATTTTGCACATCATGTCCCATCAAATATTGCACGGTCGATTCCAACGGCCGGTGTTCAGCTAACTCTCTGACTATTCTCTTCAAATTAGGGGGCGCTTTGTGACGACATTTGAATCTACACTTTGAGGGTGCAGTTGTACTATTTGGGCCTTGAAGTTGCGCATGCTTTCACAAGACTTACAGTGAACAAGGTCAGAAAATCGTTTTGCATTGATGTATTTACTAACCTCCCGTGAAGCATACGATGAAGCGTTATCCAAAATCAGTAACGTGGGTTGTTGTGATATATTGGCATCCGGTGGGATAAGTATCTCGGATAAATTTCTAAGTCAAACGACTTTATTCTGATCCCCTCCGACATTTACCGTATACGACATACACATATCAGAAACAAACAAATGGCCAGAATGACAAAGCTCATGATTTGAATCCCCTGACAAAATCATTACGTGCCCTCCCTTGTTGAGCTTGAAGTGCAAACTCCATTCCACGTGGTACTAGTCGTATCTGAAATTGTCACTACATTTCGTACAACAGGGAGTAGGAGTGCCTGGAAATATTCCCAAGCTTGATTAGTCACGGGGGTTTCCGGTTCCGCTTTTGATCGTAACCAGCATAAAATCATCTTATTCATTCGACGTGCTAAGTCTTTTACCTCTAAAATGTGTATTTGTTGGAGGTTTTCTGTCACTTATTCAATACTTGGTGCCTCTGTTCATGGTAAAACACCAAGAAGGATCCGACATCTTAGTTTCGAACTTATGGGCTTATGCAGTTCTACTTTGGTCTCCTTTAGGTTGGCGTACAGAAGAAAATTAGTAACGGTCAATGTCTTCTAAGCCATTGCAATAAAGATATAAACGACAGACGAAGTGCATTCAAATGACCTTGTATCCAACACTCAGTTTGATGCGAACTGAAATTTTTTCTTCACAGTCAGTTCGAAAGTCACTATTAAGGATCACTTGGTAACCACATATTGCGTGAAATCCCCATTTATGAAAGAATCTCTTTGGACCTTCTCCTACGGACACAACAATGAAAACTACATTGGAATCTACCTTCCTATTCAAATGGTGAGCCAGTTTATACATAACCCAGATTGATCTATTCCATCCTGTTATTCGGTTTATTCATGATTTCTCACCCTGATACTTTTAAGCTTTCTTTGTTCAGAACGTTTCACCTTGGCAACCAAGGTAACAAAAATCCCTCGTGGGGATGCAGATTATTCTGACAATATTCAACTTCACAGATTACAAATCACCTTGCGCAATATTTCTCAATAACAACAGAATGAAGTTCAGAGGATATTCTTCCAAAATTATCATCAGTCTCACACACTATTTAGGAGTAATTGCGAGACATAAACAACAGCTGTGTCATTCAGTTTTCCTGTGTGAATTTCGCATTCAGCATGGTTTTGGACAATGCCCGGTAAGTTACTTAGCTTTGAATGGAACATTTTACTTGTTGTTTGTCACTGGAGGTCTACGTGGGACGAGGACCACTTTCCACATTCCTGTCACACAACTGAATTTCCGGACTGATGTGTGCACCATACAAGGTCTCCTCACTTGCGACTGACCAGCATCTATCATCCAAGCGATTATGGTGAATGTCTCCGAATGGAGTGTGATATCCACCTTGCACTGCACCCAACATACTCCAGTAGTGTAGACGTTGTAGCAAGGCATGTACGCCGAACCATCTGTTCTGCTCTGTCTCTCGCACACCGATTTCAGGAAATGCTTATCACGGGGTAGAGTTTCGCCTGGCAGTTCAGGCCAGTCTGAAAACATTGTGTTCTCATTGATCAACATCTACTGTGTTTATCAATGTTGATTGAAGAAAGCCGTATTAGAAATGATTATTAATAAATAGTGTTCCCTTCGCTCGACGAAATGCCATTTTTAGATACCTTTTACACATTGGTCGGTAAGTCGTTTGGCATTAGAATAGAGATTGATTATTTGTTGTCTTTCGCCGGCCTTGATCTTAAGGCGAATCAAGTGAGAACAACGTTACTTATTCACGTGTAGCCACTGTTTTTTCGAACAGATGTGTACGGTGTCCATGGTCTGCTAATTTGCGACTGACCAGTCTCTATCGTGCAATTGATAATCGTGAATGTTTCAATACAAAAGCAATATCGGGTCTATCAGAGAATGCAACGCGCCATCTATTGCTCAACCGATACAATCCTAGATAATGCGAAATGGTGCATGTGCTGATCAAAACACGACGGTTTTTATTGCATAGTTTGAACATCATTCAATAAGCAGAATCATTTAATCCATCGCATCACTAGGACATCCAAATCATGAGCTCTTGTTCGCACATTCTTTCTAGTATGCTGTGTATGATTCTTCAAATCTTGATGTCTTGTAATCGGAAGTGGTGCATTCGTGAAGTTATGCTTTCAGATAGGGCATCCATGTGTTTCGACGCATAACAAACCCAAGTGTGCAGTTTACAACTCCGACTATACTGGACAAATTCTGACTGTGGTAATATACAGAGCCAAAAACACTTTGTTGCTTTGACATGTGACAACATGAAAGTACTCGGTTTCAATCAGTTGGGTGCATGTTTTCTGAGAAAATGTTATTCGAAAGCTGCTCAAATCGTCTCTCCTTTCAAATCCTTTTGTAGTCGACGGCGTTATTGATGGAGGTGTCGAAGCACCAAGTGAGTGTTTGACACATTGTTATCTAATCAGGAACTCGACCATGAACATTTTCAAAGTGTAGAACTGCACAAATTTGTTATCAATTCCTTTCCGGCGTAACGGAAGCAAATTGTATCTACATTGTCACAGATTCTCCAAAGAACAGCAGAGGTTCGTTATTACACTAATTTATCTGAATAACATAAATTAATCAATGATGCATGTCTAATAGTTACCATAATTTGTTCAACTAAATAGACCGTGAACGTAATTAGTTCAAGTGACTTCAAAACAATGAATGGTGACACGTGGCTTACAAAGAGTGTGGATGACAACCGAACGTCGGTTCGACCCCTACCAGGACAAATGACATTATCATTTCGGATGAGTCCAAAAATTCGCACGTATTTTTAACAACTCTGATCAACTTGACTCATGATTTCTTCCTGTCGACACACAAAGTGATCACAAAACGACGCTGACTTTAGGTTTGCAGGTGAAAACAAGATTAGTTTTTCAGATAAATGAAGTGCTGTTGAATGCTGGCAGTAGTATTTACTATTTGCACGTTCCCAGCTTGTCAACCATTTGTGGATTGTACAGAGTTCATAATTTAAATTCTGTTCACGACGAGACTGCACCGTGGCGTGGTGTGATGGTTCGCGTGCCTCCATGACCAAAATAGCCATGTAGGTTGGCTATCCTAGGTTGGAGATGCAATTATGCCTGACAGGTCAAAGGGTAGAGGCCAGACGAGGTCCAGTCTGAGAACCAGTTGACGGGCAACCACTATGCCCCTGGAGAGGACACCTCAGTGAATAAGCACAGAGAGAAGCAGTTTACCGGTCAAAAACTTCCCACCAGACCGACATAGGAGTGGAGTACCTTGGGTTGCTATCGACATTGGGAGAAGTCATCGTACTTTATTGGGTAGCTATCACTCACCTAAGCTGGGCATCCCCTCGCCAAAAGGATGCTGCCCTGTCCACGTTTTGGTTGCTCCATTGGGTGCATGAGGCTAAGGACTGAATCCGAAAAGCTGATCGGCAACAGGGCACCAGCGAAGACAAGACAAAATGCGTGCAACATTCGGGTCTCACGTGACGGATCAGATGAAACTCCTTCACGGGTGCTTCGGTCACGTTCCCGTGTTGGGTTAACGCCCTACTGCCTTGTGGGTGAGACTTTTGAGTCAAAGGCTCCGGTTAGGGTTTCCAAAGAAAAACCCCTTCTGCGGTGTGGGCAGCCGCACAGTATGATATACCCAGAAACCTCCAGTATCTTTCCTGTAAAGGGCCCTACCTATCCTTTTCTTCTTTTAAATTAAGGCCGAAACAAAACGCCACGGGTTATTGCGGCTGTGATGGAAGCAGTAGTTCAGGAGTTGAGCATAAAACGGATACACTTCCTAAGCCTCAATGTTGACTTTACTAGGCTACCTTTAGGGTCCGCACACTATGTCAGATAAGGCAACAGGTTGCCCTAGCTGAAACAGTTGGCAGCTTTAAAATAGATCTACGGTGCATCTCAGAAACAAGTATCCAATACCTCACTTTTGCGATTACTCTCCACACCTCGGATACAACCTCAGTGTCTCAATCCACTCTGCGTGTCGGGTGATTCGATGTCTGGAGCTCGTGGTCAGGCTGGCGCTGGGATTGCCTTGAGCATGAAAGCTAAGTGTGAAGAGCTAGAGTGGATTCCAGTCAGCAGTCTTTTGTTTGCAATTCAGTTGAACGAGTCTGTTCGTGTCAACAACAACAAACGGAAGCACCGATGCTTGTCCGTCTTGTCTGTGTATATGCCCACTGACTGCAATTCCTCTGAGGTCAACGACAAATTCTATCAGGGTTGGTCCCAGCTGCTTCGAAGCGTGCATTCAACAGACGTGGTGGTCATTGCTGGGGATGTTAACACCCAAGTTGGCTGTCTGGTAGATTCCGAAAGGCACATTGAAGGACAATTTGCAGTCCCAGCCAATCGTACCAATAACAGCGATCGTCTCATCCAGCTGTGCTCTGACCACAGATTGTTTCTGGAAAGTAAAATCTTCTGCCATAAGAAGCGGCACATACTCAAATAGCGTCCTTCTACGTCTGCACCACGTTGGACTCAGATTGACCATATTGTGATTGGTGACCACTGGCGTGGATCAATTGGAGATTGTCGTTCATTTTGGTCCACACCTGTGGACTTAGATCACGCCTTGGTACGTGCTCGCTTCCATTAACGTCTCGTCCGTGGTCGCACCAAAGTAAGTGCCACTTGTCCCGTGCAGTTACTTTTAGACAATAACCAGCGAAACAGTTTCCAGACGTAGCTGTCTACACAGTTGTTGATGCAGCCAAATGATCAGCACTAAGATGAACGCTTGTTACAGATCAATGAAGCCTTGTATACCACTTCGAATGCCACCCAGAACTCTGGATCAAGTCGGTCTCACGAGCGATGGATACATTCGACATCAGCTACTCTGTTGGCTGCTCGCAAATCCGTCGATCCGGATGCCACTTCCAGTGAAATGCATAAATTTCTGAGACACCAAGTGACTGGCAGCCTGAGCAGTGACCGTAAAGAGTGTAGGGAAATGAAAAAGGTTGCATCGAATGGCAATGCTCACAACCTTTTCCGTTTGATAAGAGATGCCAGTCCACTGAGGCCTGTTGTGGGTGAGTTACTTAAGGATTCCGACGGCTCACTGATCCACTTTCTAGGACGTCGTCTGGATCGTTGGGCGGAGCACTTAAGGGAACATTTCAAAAAACACCTGCTAGCGAAACGATGCAGGTGGATATCAGTCCTCCATAAGAGGTGGAGATTATGCAGCATAAAAGTTACTTAAAAAGGTACAAAGCCGCTGTACCGGATGGGTCGTCGCCATCTTTTTTCAAGGATGGAGGCGAAGTTCTGGTTTCAGAATTAACAAAACTCCATCCACAATGCATAAAACGGGCACTCGTATCGTCACTAACCAACAGAGTCGACAAATTGTGCAACGACGATGTCATTCATAAACGAGAAAGGCAACGCTTACACACGGTCCTTCAAAACAACAACTACCCGCGAGGACTAGTAACCGATGTGTTACGGAACAAGTCAGCAACACACGACAGGAAGGACGTAGACTGGCTAACCTCCGTTGGTATCCCGTACAGATCAGGCACATCAGAGGCAATCAGGAAGGTACTTGGTGCGTATGGTGTTCGCATTTTCTTCCGAATAGATAACACATTGCAACGCCATCTCACAAGAACCAATAACTCTCAACACACACAAACAGAACCATTGTGTTTACATGATCAACAGCAAAGAATGCCCCGCTCAGTACATTGGACAAACATGCAGACAGGTCAAAACCGGAATCGCAGAAAACAAAAGTAAAGAAAAATGCAGACCGAGGGACCAAATGGCTTTAAGAAAATTAGAACGCGACTCTGCAATCGCACTTCACGCCACATCCGAAAACCACACCATCGACTACGAAAACACCAGAATCCTCCAATGTGGGTCCTGTACGTACACCGAACGTCTCTATGCGGAGGCTCTGGCAATTAACGCCCACCAATTGTCTCAACCGCAAAGATGGGGTAGAGGTTTCAAGCATAGGGATGGCACTACGACGCGGATGGATAAACATTAAAACGGGTCATAACATGTTGTTGACCTCAAATGACCCCACTATCACGGACACATAGTACGGACGGAGATTCAACCTCCACCCTTACATTAAAACAACATCACAAGCACAAACACCAACACATGAACACACTATGACTAACGCCCAATTGCTCTAAGCTATCATTCCAGTTTCGTTCGGTTGTAAAACCAGTCTTGAAAAAGGTTACCCGTGGTGACCGAAACGTCGACAACCTACCAACGATTTCGACTACGCTGTTATTGAGCAATAAAATTCTACCATGACATTTCACATGGAGCATCGATTTTTCGATACATTCCGAACCGATCTCGGTTCTGACACATTAATTAACAAAACTCCCCCAAATCATTTGGCACAGCGAGCAGATTCCCAGGGAATGTTGTGAATCGGTGATTGTACCGACTTACAATATAGGTGAAAGGTCCTCTTGTATAAACCACAGAGGATTTAGCTTGGTAAGTATCGCGTTCAAACAGCTCATCGAGATTATTCTCAACAGATTATCCAGTGCCCGCGAAATGTGTACGCATAAGAATCAAGCCGGTTTCACACCCGGTCGGGGTTGTATCGACCACATATTTCCTCTTCGGCAAACTTAAGCGTACAGACACACAGTCCGTGGGCCCAAAATCTCTGTCTTTCTTGATCTGAGGACGGCGTTCGATTCAGTCGACGACACAGTTCTGTGGCCCTACCTCTCACTATAGGGTGTGCAAGAGAAATTCCTTCTCTTTTTCAAAGCTTGTATTCGAACAGCCGAAGCCGAGTTCATGCTTACGGCGATCTTCCCGCCGAGTTCACCACGGAAAGTGGTGTTCATCAGGGCTGCCCGCTTCCACCCTCCTCTATCAATTTTGTGAATGAACTGATTCGTGAGATAGCCCTATCCTCGTGTCGATCTTTGCTCGGGCAGTGAGCTGACGAACTCGGAACATGCGGACAATATGATTCTTCTGAGTGAAGATTCAGGTAAGTTGCAAACTTTTCAGATAGCCTTCAAAACAATGTAGGAATGTTTGCGATGCTTTTGTACCTTCAGTGTGTAAAATGCTGCTGCAGGACTGGGTAGGCTCAACATCAAACCTTGTGTTGGCGCAGAAAACACAAGCTAAAGTGGATAAATTTTGTTACCTGGGTGGTTACATCTCACCAGTTGGACAGATGGGAGATGAATTAGTATCGAGTGTACAGAGAGAGCGTTTGGTTTTTGTCAACCTCCGTCATCTGTGACGTTGGCTTGACATCCGATTGTTTGTTAAATGTAGAGTGTGCAATGCGATGGTTAGGTCCGTTCTTTTATACTGTTGGGAAACTTGACCACTGAGGGTGGAAGGTAGGCGAAGACTGTTGGTGTTTGAGCACCGATGTCTCCGGAGCGTTGCACGAGTATGATGGGAACACCGTATCAGCAATGCTGAGTTTCGGCGTAAGAGATTGGGAACCAGAGGTCTGTCCCTGGATCAAGTGCTGAATCTAAATAGGTTAAGGTGGTTGGGACATGTGTTCCGCATGCCCACCAACAGACTTCCTCAGCGTACGCTGTTCTCTGAGATAGGTGGTGATTAGAAGGTAGGTTGAGGTGGTCAGTACATGACATGGTAAAAAGACATGAAAAACTTGACCAGTGAACTTGGCCGCGTAGGACATGTTAGACTTCCAGGTTGAGGTCCACGTGAATGGCCTACTAAATGGTAGGAGACAAGAAGTGGCATGGCTAGGTGTCTCGGCATTCTGGCTCTCCTTGTCGTCTTGATTCTGCCTTGGTACCCCTACTTTATTGATCTTTATCACTTTGCTTCCATTCTTTTTGCCCTTTCCTGGACGACACCGGAAGATAGCAACCAGTCAAACAAATCCCTCATGTGCACTGATATTTCGACTAAACCTTTTAGCTCAAAACCAATAGATAAATCCGTGAAGAGCGTCGTCCAGTATTTTTCGTGTGAAAAGATAGTGTGTCATTATTTTGCCCTTTGCCCATCGTGTAGCTGTAAATGTGTAGCTCATCCCCGTATATTTGTTTATTTATGCAGCCACCCACATAACGAATTCGACTGCTCGTGAGTTTATCCACCAGTAATATTTTGCACTGAAAATGATGTTTACAAAAGGCATAGAGTTCGAAAATACTGTGCTCATCTTCAGCTCGTTTGGATTAGTTGTCAATCAGGTTCTGATACGCCTGGTGGTTTGGTTCATCCATCAGATTGACCATGTGTCGAGGTGTGTATGAGGTGATCTCAATTAACAGGGCGAAAAACGAATTGTTTTCATATTTTTTGAGAAAATCGATTGAATAAAATAAGTTCAATTTAACAGATTTTGAACAATTAACCCAGAGTTTTACATTTGACCATGATTAAACATACGAATTTGAAATTTTAGATCGTAGTCGTTCTAAATCCATGATATATATGAATATATTTACATATCATTTGCCATTACATACGCACTGCTTTCCATGTGGCTAATAATTTTACATTTGGCTGGACTGTTACCTTGATTTCTGCAGTATTTAAAGACATATTCCGCACTGATTCTGTACTACTCTATTTCCCCAAATACTGTCACTGGGATCAGATTCATTTAAAGTGCAATAACTGCTCTAGTCGAAAATTGAGGTGAAGAGATCGGCTCTATTGCCAATCAAATCCATTGCAACCGGTGATTAATTCACGTTGCAAACCTGATAAATAGCGATGCCATGCTCCTGTGGTTTCACTTCTGAAAATTCTAATGACAGGTCTAAAGCTGAACTATTATAGTAACAATCACAAATAAGCCACTCGAAATTATTTGTTCTGTAGCTTCAATAATGAAGTACACTATCGGCGGTATGTCTTACGTAAGCACAGTATATGCCACTGACTTTCCTGTGATTTTAATCTTGTTCATTTGTACTGGCCTTCTGAACTTAACAGACTGCAGTAGACTTCTGATTTTCTTAGGACAACCACTAATGTTTCATTGGTTGCGGCAGTTGACATTGCCACTCGTCAGTGGAAACCTGGCTCGGAAACGAACTGGCCATCAGCATGAACATTCAGGGTTTGAATTACAAACAACAGTGAAAAAACCGAAATACAAATTGTTTATTATGTGGCACATAAACAGCTGTTTTAAAACTCAGTCACTGATCGAGAGAATCTAATAAATACCATCCTAGGAAGCCCGACAAGCCCCGGAAGGCTGCATCCACTTAGCCGACCCGTATCAACTTTCTTCCATGTTACTGACTATTTAGCTGATAGCGCTTGCACTATCATGGTTCAAATCGTTTTTGATATGGGGCGTTTTATTGGGTATCTATGCAGACACCATCAGTCAAACAAAGGCGACAATCCTGTAGGATTTAGTTATATTCAAATTCTGAATACTGTTTTCCCTAACGGGAGCCAGGGTTCAAAATGAACAATTACTATTGGGTACACAGTCACGAAACCCATTGTAAATTTGCATTGTCTTGATACACAAAGGACTTTTAAGCTATCGATAATACACAGCAAACTGTTACCAACGGTAGCACGAATGGTACACAGTAGAGTGATTAAACAATATATTTGGCTTTGCAGTTGAGGACGATCATGATGTGGATTTTGAAGTTCTAAACCACAGATGATATAGTGTTTCTGATACTACTATAGATGAAGAGTAACTACAAAGACTGTACTGGTCGGTACAAAAGTTCGGTCCCAAAGCGGAAAGAAGGTATTTATACCTAGTGTTTTAAAATCTCAGATCCACACTAGTACCTGTGAAGGTTTCATCCAAGAGGCTTGGTTAAGTGAAAGTATTGAAGACAAACGTATTCTTCTCGCAAACTTTGAGGGACTTCGCGAAGCATAGAGAGAATTCATGAAGTAAAGAAATGTAGTTAACTGCATCAACTTCGAGTAGTCCGTCAAGTCTGAAATTACCTTTTCTTTCTCCTGAAAAAGTGTCGACTCTGTCATTACGAAATATGATCTTTTTCGACCCACGTTCATTAGAAACCTGTATATAGCTCCCTCTTGCTCTCAGAGAGACATACACGGTTTTAGGCTTTTTGGCCTTCTATATTTCTCTACTGTTTGATCGTTTATGCATCCAATATATCCTTTACTCCCTTTGGTTCATGCGATCTATGTCCAGTAGCAACCAGAGGCAACGTTGCTTTGGACAAAAAATCGCAAACCGTCCGATCCATTTCTACTCACAGTTGATAGATCTTGTTTAAACGAATAACCATGCTCTCATTAGCCTTAGACTTGAAGTTAACTGCCGATCTATCTACGCTTATTTGGTATGACAAAACAAAATGGCGACTTTCATAAATTCATCACCCGTCATCGATGGTCTCCTTAAATGATCCTTTCTCAACTTGGTTTGAAGTTCTAATCGGAATGCGACCTTTATCCACGAGAGTTACTTACAATGACATTGAATTCAATATCCGACTTGCGCTGTTCAAATGAAACGGGATTTAAATTGCGGGGGTTGCTTCTCTGTTGTTTAAATACCTAGGTAGGTGGAAAGAACAAGCCTAAAATCTATATGACCAGGCTTCTCGAAAACGTCACTTTCACCCGATCAACCAGTTAGATTGCCCTTTTGCAACCGGTTTTTAATACCGTGAATAGTAGAGCTTTTGGAACGGAAACAAGCTTCTTTGCGGTCAGCAGGTCCGGTTATGCAACTCAAACACAGGTACCGACAATCTGAAGGCTGCTTTTATTCATCCATCTACGAACGTTCTACCCTATTCCATACTCTGTGTTTTTCTTTCAAAGTTGAAAGTCTTTAAACAAAACTAGTTTTTCGGCTTCTACGAATCTCCATAGTGGTCCCTGCTGTCAGCCAAGATGGTTTATCTTCCATCCTTCTCAAGTTAGGAGCAAAAGCTCTGACGAAAACACTGACTCCACTCATCGACAGATCTGTTGATACATGTGTTGCTCTCGTCTCCTGAAAATCCACCACAGTCGAGCCTATTCCCAAGTACTGCACTTCTAAAATTACTTCTCAGGTTCTTTCTATAGTCATCACTTCCGATGCACTTAAATTGACTGAGTATTGCATTCTTGGCCGATTGTGCTCCTCTTTTGTCGCTCCTAATAACCGTTATCATTTCACACGTACGCAAAACAGGTGCAATCCGGACTCCGTTGCTTAAGTTTTGCCTTTCCGTTTCAAGATGCCTGAATAATTCTGCCAAATCGATTCTGTTCGACTATCTTGGCATTTTCGCTGTCTTCAATTCTCTTCCATATTCCCAAATCCTCCAAATTCTGATGCGCTCTGACTGGCCGGCCTTTCTGCTGTTGTGAGTGAAAGTCATCTTGTCCAACAGAACCTAGCCCACCAACTTTGGTGACCTTTGGCTGAACCCCTCAGTGACTAGCTACGGTGGTTGGCAAAGGGCGGTTCTTTCCGCGGCTAGTCCTCCACGACCTTCGAATTCTATTTGTTAGTCCTTTATCAGTAAATCTCCAGTCATCCCAAATTCACCTTCCTTGAGAAATAGTGCGATATTCAGAAAATTTCTTCCCTTTTTAACCTGAATCTCAGGACTCCCAAACATTTTCAGTAAATAATCACCCTTACTCGATCTCTACATCCTGATGAACAATCAGTCATTAAATCTGTCTCCATTCCCAGAGCTAACCTGGTCGAGTATTTGGGTGTTACTATGGGCACCAACTTACAGAGGTATTATCATAGTCTAGACAGATGGAAGAAACTGCACCAGTAAAATGAGACAATTAGGAGCTGAACAAACTGTCATCATTTCCTTCGTCCACCAGTATTCGTTCAGTGTTCTCTTGAAGTTGTTCCTGGTCTACTCAAGAACGACGTCTGTTCACTACATCAGGGTTTTCCCTATTGTCAGTTGGGTTTTCTTGATCTTCTATGCGCCCCTCATCAAGAAGTGTGACCTACACATTTTTGCTTGCCAACAATTGCCATGAGGATTCTTCAGGACCCCGTCCGTCCTTTTCGTCATGACCATTCTGTTTGTCTTGCACATTCTCCTACACGATTTGAGCTTCGACTCATGCCATCCCGTGTACATATTTATCGCAACTCTACGGTGCCTTAAGTACCACGTGTTCTTATCAGTGAATTGAGTGTCACAGACGAAATTCTCATCAACCTCTATGGCTAAAACTGATGTTAGCTTGTCCACTTTTGAGGTGTTTCCAAACTGGAAGCCATTATTTTCGATACTTTCTACAAATGGACTTCGAGCCATTCACAATACAAGACAATACAATTCAGAAGAGCGAATTTCCATGAAAGACAGCTCTATATTGCTGCACGATCTAGTGTTCAAAAGTTAGGTGTTACCGGTAGTCTCTTCCACCGGGCAGCATGTGGATGCTTTCAGGCAATCCAGTACTGTAGGAAATTGCAATATACCAAAATTATTTCTGCAACAATGAATCAGGAGGACTGCATCAATGAGTCCACGAAGTACAATAAATATACAATAAACTCAGTCGTCATTATTCCCGGAGAATTCAAAACCATTTCATCACACTGACAGCATTGACAGCAGCATAGTCAACCATGAAATCGAAAGTAGCACGTAAAGAGAAATCAATACAGGTTTAAAGTTGAACACAGTCATAGACTTGTGACTAATTTTGAATACTGATATTGATGTGATATCCGTCCAAAGTGTGGATGCAAATGCTTTGAATTACTGTTTCCAAGTTCCAGGATACAGAATTTTTTGTCAAGATGATCAGCAACATGAATATTCCTAAAACAACCGTCAGTATCATCACATTATTGCTAATTGGAATAATGATATTAGTAATACGATTCAACATAGTTTGAGCTGACACGATGATCCACTCACCATGTTCATCTCCATGGTGATGATCATTGCCACTTAAACAGAACTTTTGCTAACACCTATATACCTGTGGTAATCTGTGAAATCAAACTGATAGTAACGGGGTTATCATAATACATGATGCAGTTGTTCTGATCCCCAGGATATCGCGGTTTTTCGAATGAGTCTATCTGCTACATTCGAGGTTGTACCCCATTGTAGGTACCTGTACATTTCCGACTTTTTTCATGATTTTCAACGTCCCTTGGTGCGACACTCCTTTGTTGTACCGACGTTTTAATGTAAAACACACACCTTTTGGTCGTCACCACGGCGCAATACAAAAAGGCTGTAAATAAATCTTTCATTCTGGCACGGTCTCATCTTCTGGTTTGGAGTGTCTTGGAATTATATCGGTCGGAACTAACTGAGTGAAACAAAACACTTTAGAAGCTTCAACGGCGTCTCTTGGCACTTCGCTCAATACCATCTTGTTCTGTTCCACGGATGGCTGTCAGACCGAACTGAACGGAAGACATTGGCGGATACTGGCTTTTCGACGCTCATTTCCTGATCACAAGAACACTGAACAACTGTGAGTTTGGGTCACACCTTTTGTGTCATTTTAATTCTTAATGTACATACCCTTTTGGCCTTTTTATCACCGCACGCTCCTCCGCCCACCTTAGTTTGCTAGTGTCGTCTTAGATATTGTTGACATTCATTTAGTGTACCATATAGACAGAGTAGTAAGCTACACCAGTGAAAGTTGTCGTCAACTAGGAAATTTGCGATAAGGTCTTCGGCAAAAACTAAAATGAATCTTCAACTCCAAAAAAGTCGGAGAATTTTGCTGAAAATTCTGACCATCTAGCCGTACTTATTTTTAGTGGTTTCATCATTGTAAGGACTGATATATAGTGGATAGATGTGCCCATGTCTATAATATGTAAATCCTCACGCAAGTCATGTTCTAGCATGTTATCCTACCAGACCGCAATCGAAAAATAATTTCCTGTCCGATATACCCAGAGCTTTCTCTTTTCAAGTCAGTGGAACTCTATCTTGATTATATCTGATAATGCTCCACCAAACAGACTTAACGTGATTTCTTCAGCCCATATAAGCCCGCTTGTCAAGCTTACCACCTGGAAATAATCAAGTGAATTGCAGCTGATGTATTTGTGAGCCTCAGCCGCAAAGTCTGTGCCTCTGTGGACAGGGTCAGCAATTCACGAACCAGGAGTGAAAGAAAAGCGATGGCTCGCACCAGTGGATCTACATCAATTCTAAGCTGGATCTCACTGAGTCACCGCTCATGAGAGTGCACAAGTTTGACACAAATGAAGTATTTTGACTTGAGAAACCTGTCACGTCTCCTGAATGAAAATTTTATTTGCCAAATTTTTCCCAAATCTCAAAGCAACTCCAACTAAACGCCGCAAATGTGCTAATGAAGAGACTGACGTGATCCAAAGGGTCTGTGGCCGTGGTGCCCGAAAATGTGTGCAACTAGCTGATCAAAGATTGTCACGAGAGGACATAAACTGGTCGTGGTCGAACATAGGGCTTACTTCATCAAAGAGTTTATTGAACAAATATCCGGAAGAATATGATGAACAAGGTCCGAACCTGAGAATGATGCCAGCTTTCGAATGCAAAACACCGGTCACAATATTCAATGCTATTGAGTTCATTTTCGGAGATAGGTGAAATTTGGTACATTGGTCTGATGAGGCCTTTCCTGAAATCACCCTCGGTGAGTGTGCGCATGGTTATTGCAGAACACTGAGAGCGTTGAACCGAAGTTGTTGGTGTTTCTGAAGAAAGCGTCAATATCACCAGGGTGACTGTGATCGAACACACAGTAGTCAATCACGGAGTTCCGTAGTCGGTTGTCATCAATCGATGTTCGCGTTTTGTGAGTGGAGAATTTCGGGTCTGTCTTGAAATATCGAGAATCCGAAGGATTTGCACAACTCCGTATCACCTTAAAAATGACCATCTTAAGTTACGGGAAAATTTTACTATCAAAGAATGATTTGCAGCAAAAAATGGAGATTGGAAGTCAACACCGGTTGTGGTTTCGGTCACAGTTGTAGGATATCGATTAGAGGTATTCAACATTGAAACTGATTTATGGCGAGATAGTAAGATCGGCTGTTGTTCTTGAAGTGGCCAATTCCAGACGGCTCTCAGTGAACTCCATAGAGCATGAAGAGAATTCCATCACAAGCTCACCATGGCAAACTTCAGACTCTTCTAATTTGGGTTGGAATCCTGCCCTCACCAGTAATGTTCCCAAACTGAAATGAACGAGGAAAAATAAACAGAAGGAAACCCAGGAAAGCACGAAAAAGGGCCTCCAGTATTCAGATTACAGGTGAACCAGAATCATTCCCGGTGGACTCCTTGGCAAAACGGAAGCAGTGTCGGAGTGGACTGAACAGTTGTCCTGGATCATAAAGGCTTCTATCTGAGTGGAGAGAAATTTATTCTGTCTTGTCAATAAAAAGGTTCGAGATCACGAAGAAATATAATTGTATCGATATGAGCTACAGCAGTGGCTTGAAGACCTACAACAAAATACGGCTCTCATGAGACCGACCGCC
The DNA here is from genome assembly GCA_948099385.1 of Fasciola hepatica. NCBI lineage: Eukaryota > Metazoa > Platyhelminthes > Trematoda > Plagiorchiida > Fasciolidae > Fasciola > Fasciola hepatica. The sequence goes on from CANUEZ040000175.1 coordinate 5,343,280, forward strand.
TGGTAGATACACCACCACTAATGAAGTCTTGTGGAAGTTAGCACTCTCCATTTTTGACTTCTAGTCACGTTGTCTGATTGAGGAACACCAAAAAGCCAAGTGGGATTACAACAGCCACCAAGGCTAAATAAAGAACAAAAGTAAAAATTGTGATTATTTGGGCTTTGTGTAGAGGAAAGGCTGGGGCAGGAGAACAACTTGAATAGCAAATCGATCGGACCAACCAACTGAGAGCCACAGACAAAAGAACAGATGGCAAATATGTCGGAGGCTTCCCGGAGCAGACAAAATGAGGCATACCGACTAGTAGCGGTGAAGCAGCGGGGTCCTGGGCAGCCGGCACGACAGCCCAAGTGAGGGGCTACCGATCAAGCTGTCAACTGGAACAATAAGAGCAGCTGAATAGAAAGAAGACCCAAGAGGATCAAGCTATTATATACAGGCAACTGGCCAGAATGCAGCCGGAACACACAGGTAGCGGTAAGGGCCATGTTGGTGCCTCACGGCCTGGAAGAGATTCTATATGAATGATCGTTTGTTTCATGGACTTGACTTGTTTGGCCGTTGAAATACAACTGTCCTAGCCTGTCATGTTGTCGTTGCTACAGCTGTTCGAATGGAACGGTAATTTCTGGGCCGAGAGCCTAGTGAAATATGCCACTTCATTGAATGGTGATAAAATATTTATTCGTACAAGTTGTGGTTTTGGGATGCTACTGCAGAAACACTGATCCGATGGTTATGAAACCCAATAAAAAGAAACTTTTACACGACCGAACATTTATTTGCTTCTGACAGTAAGCCACGCTGTTTTTCCGTCAAAAATATCCGAACACGTGCGTGCCGCGTTTCGTATTCGTAATTGTCAATAACACAGTGTATCTTTTCTTGGTTTCCATCATATGCAATGGAAGACAAACTCGATTAAAGATAGTAAGGAATGCATTCTGTGATAAATGTAGGCATACCCACAAAAACTGCAATGATTATGGAAGGATTCGAATATGTAATGATGGATAAATCAGACAGTAAAGTGATCAACGAGTTGACAACAGCAGAATGGCGAGTAGTAGACTGCAGCCGGAAGAAGTCGTCGACCCAACATATTACCCATACTGAAACAGACAACAGTTTCGTGGATTGCCATTTCTGGTTACAATTACGAATATAATTGACCAGCATGTTTACTGTTCAGTATTGGGTTGTCACCATATGGTGTCCTCGGATTGCACGCGATAAAACTCCATTTAACGAATGCAGATTAAAAAGGATTTGAAATATATTGGTGAGTAGGGCTAGATTATTAACTTTTATTACCAAAGTTCCATCGTGTTCGTTACAGTTGCCATCCAAGAGTAAGCTATTTAAAACTTAGAAAAGTTGAAGAAAGAGTGCGAACATGATTGTAAGTAGGATGATTTAGTTAAATTGAATAGATATTTTTTCAGTGGGAAATTGAGTCTGAAGTATTCTATCAATCTTCAAGATGTTGTTATATAAATGGAGTGTGTTTTGTGTGTGGTTTCCATATTAAACGCGAACTAAATTCATACTTGGGAAGAATTAGAACGGACTAAATCAAATTAGAATTTTATATTTAAATTGATTGTCAGCAGGCGCCTAAGGTATGGTCCAAGAACATTTTCCGGGCTCATTGCTGGCTGTTCGTTGAGTGGTACAGTTGGGGTACAGTGAAGAGATTTTCAGATGATTCTCACGGGGACAGCTATGTTTCCTGGGTCGTGTACAACATATAAAATGTAACTAAATGACTTACCGACAACTCTATGAGTTATCACGTCAAAAGGAAAATCAGCGATGAATTCCTTAGCAATATGGTTTAAACGGGACCGAAATCTGTCTTTCCTGGACAAGCACAGTGTAAAGGAAGAGGAATTGTGGGATCAAGATCAAATTTTAGTTGAGTTGTCTGGGAAAGTACACGTTAAAGGCTTTGGTGATGCTTGCAAGTATTGGGTTATTCAGTACACTAGAGAAACGACGGCATCCGCGGTGCACCTGTTTGGTCTATGGGTGAACTAAAAGGGATCCTCAGGAGCGTTCAGGAATGCACTCAAGCATTTACAAATAACACGCTGTCAGTTTTGGACTAGATGGATTAAGAGCAATGGGACGGATGTATTTGGCTGAAATACTGGAAATGTGGGTTTTATGTATCGGAACAACCGTGACCAGTCTCCAGCAGTTCGAACAAGTCTTCCCCGGAGAATGGGGTTATCTGTATACCTCAATATGATACGAATGAAAGTGGATAGTCGTTAGATGCACGCTCTGTTAGTACGAAACACGGTTCACTAATTTATTTTCGTTTCACAGAGAAGTCAAATGTATTTCCCACAGATATTTATTGCTGTAGCTTTGACGGGCATGAAGCTGGGCGTTGAATATTGCTTCTTTATTTAGTAACGCGTTTATGTGTTTTAATTTCTAATTATACACGGGAATGACCGGGATTATGCAGCTTCATGGTGTCAACGTTTGTTTGATAACTTCGCTGAATAATCGTGCGTTTGAAAGCGTTCCCGCATGTTTCACTTTCTCATACTATATCTTGTGAATCAATGGAAGGTAAAAGTTGTCAGGAGTCAATGCGGAGCTACACTGGAAACTGAAGCCAAAACACAACGAAGAAGAATCGATTCTTTGGCTGAGAATTGTGAGTAGGTCTACTCAAAAAAGAATTGGTTTTACAAAACAGTTTACAAACTGCTCACATAGAAGTTCACTTTTGAACTGAAGTCCATTGAAAAGTAACTAATGTCCTCTGCTGCCTTTTTCATGAACTCTGAATCTCTCGCTTCTACTCACAGTCTCACGGCAACTAACCTGCTTTGAACGAGTTGTGGATATCTTTTTTTCTACGAGGCAGAATCTAAACGAGTTCCAAGATTAATATTCTGGGTGAGTACGACCTTTTGTTCCGTTGCTTGTGCACAGACAGACAACCTACAAGCGTGCACACACAAGCTCAGACGATCAGGCTATCAACTAATGACAATCAATAATCGAAATGATAAACCACAAGAAAAGAGGGCATATTCGCGGTTATTTTTTCTTTGTATCCGTGTATAATTACGGAAAAATATTGCATCTGCGCAATGAAGATCAACAAAGCTAGTGTTTCCTGATGGCACAGTCAGATTACTCCATAAACTTGACAAAATAGTGTACTGCGCTGTAAGCGCAAACATACATTGAATTTGATTGTTCACCGTGAGGGTGAAGCGCAAAAGACAATGAAAAAATCGATTGGATTTGTACAATTGGAGGGAAGAAATAGAGGTCAGCCCTATGTGTAATACGATTGCTTTCAAAATTATATCAAGAAAGAGTACTTCAGAAAATCGGGCTCAGCAGAATCGGCCCACATTGCTGTTGAAAGGATCCATCTCATGGCAGTTTTTACCAGCTGTAACTGTTCACTTTTCCGTTAGTTAGCTCGAAAACCAGGGATCCGCACACTACTGGAAACGAATCAGGTTTAACTATGCGTTTGGTTATCTTTTAAATTTAGCACACATTTTCTGAGTGGTTCATTAGTAGCATGTATGCACTGGGATAATTCATCAGGTTATGATTTTCTTTCCCTTACGGAAATCAGTATTTCACAAAATTCAACATGCTTTCTAATCATTTAAAGTGACCCTGTTCAGATCATTCAAATTTCATATAATTTTTAAAGAAACTATTTTATTTCCTTCATAAATACCAATCAGTTTGATTGAGTTGGCTTTCAAGCTGTTGATAAATGAGGGACATGGAAAACTTTTCAATTAAATTAGTCCTATTTTTCCCTAGCCGTATTATTCACCACTGACACCTTATTTGCTACGACAGTGTCCAGTCAAGGAATGTGTTGTCAAACATGATGGTACTAATGCAGTAAAATCCTGAAGGTTTTAATCGGAAACGAAGTTCGGTGTCTGAATGGGGTTGATTATTGATGAAGTGTTGAATAACAGGTAGGCTCAGATGGAGAATATGATGAATCATCCTAATGGCATAGTATCCGTATTGGTATAATCAACGTATTACATGGAAAATGCAACAGTACGATATAATCACCGGCGACAATCTTACCCGACCGTTTATAAAACCTACGCCAGTACGGATAATTGACCCTTTGTAATACATCAGTAGGTGAACAATTATCCGTTCTAATGACAACGAGCAGTTTGGTGGTAGAGAAACATGCGACAACCACAAACAGAAACGACAAATATGTTGAAATAAAGAAAGCTCTTCCATATAACCTGGTTTCACGATGCTAGCCATCGCAGAGGAGCTAAGGATTAACAAGGTTATAAACATGCCAGTCAGCGAGTAAACACCTCATTTACCAATGCACAGCTCGGGCGAGCACAACGATCGAGATTTGGTTTTGAGGAAAACATTGGCATCAAAATGAGTACACACCTGTCGACGCGTTTGGCGGACAACTTTGACAAATCTTGAGCATGGTCTCTTGCGTGATACACTATCAGGGAGAACAAGTACACCCAAAAAGCAATGCCACTCTTAGCCTGCAAAACTATAAAATATAGGGAAGAGAGATAAATAAGTCATTAAAATGTTCTTTGGGAAGAACATAATCATGGGCATAATGATGGTGTGCGTGGTCACGAATACGTTCATCAAAACCATCATCAAATATATCTTGAACCTCTGAATAATGTGGTGAATCGTCGTCCTTATGATTATCCTCAGTGATGTCCTCATCATCCCATTCACCAGGATTTTAGTCAATAAATTCATCATTATCCGCACTTCTCAACCATGTAGTAAATGATCGACCGTCAATTAGTAGTCCTTTTGAATATTTTGCGATGGTTTTCGTTAGGACTTATATCTCTTTAAGATTGCTAGATTGGTTTCTCTTGATCTGGTTTGCTGTGCAAATCCACGGTAATTTAGTACCCGTGAGATGTTGACACTGTTATATGATACTAAAAAATTCAATGTGCGAACACATATGAAACATACGGACAACTGTTTTCACGTCAGTGAAATTGACCTGAAACGTTTGGATTGTAACAGGCAATGAAAACACGATTTCGAATGGGGCTGTGACTATCAAATCTGAAGCGTCATATTTGGATTGCAGATATAGTTCGGTCACTATGGAATATATAAAAGGATGGAATATTGCTTGGGACCATATCGATTTGTACAGCGAAACTGCTCGTAAGACAAGAACCAATGAAATGTGTGTTGGAGAAGGACGAACCAGCTTAGACTCAAACAAAACCATCAAAATGTGAGGATGAATGCGAGGTGCATATTTGTGCTACTAACGGATATCCGGTGGTCGATTCATTAACGGTCAACAAACATGGAAAGCACATTTCCTCCAAAAATTGTGCTTCTCAGAAATGGTGCTCCGGTGAACACAAATTGCGTAGGTCTCTCAGGAGTCACCTGCCTGTGGTACTGATTCAGAAAATGCAAAATTCTATCACTGGATTGTTGAGTTACCGGGAGCAATGGGCCTAGTACAGTTGCTCATAAGTAGCTATGAACGGAGTTTTAAAAGGCTATCTGTTGTCCTTAGCACGGTGCTACTACTTGCATAAGGACACGTGTGACAATGTGTTCTACTCGCAAGCAGTTCAAGAACATGTTCTGAACTGGTCACTGTTCATTTGAGCACGATAAGCCCCAGTCCTCTTCGTTGTATTTTCGAACGCAAAGGAAAACACCGTGTGCGTGGGACTCATCTTAGTGCAACTTTGGATATTGATTATTGATCTCCATACGTATCGCGCTCATGATCAGCCTGAATATCAAGTAACAGCGATAGGTACGTTTGTGACTACTAATCACGGTGGTGGTGGTCAAGGGTCGGTAACAGTGTGTACGTTTCCTCTACCAATTCCATATCCACTCAGATGCCGTATAATGTATGCTAAATGACGGATGCATTCCAGTTTCAGTTTGAGCAACCTGGTCACTGCATTCACCTTCAAAATATATGAATCCGTATATATCTCGCAATTACTCGTCAGTACTTGGTAGAATTATTGATAGCTTGTATTTGAACAGGACAGAATCACTACAATCACTTTGTGTTCTTTAAGATCTATCCCATCAGACTACTGACATTCATTTTTCAAACCCCACGTTTTCTATTCTTTTTGTTTTACCATTACCGCCTCATCTATGACAAGCTTTTCATAAGCCAAACAATAAAATTAACTGGCTGAGTGAGATTCCCGACCTTAAAATCAATGAAACTTCTCACATTAAATCATCTTCATGTTATCCCATCATGACCCGCCGTAAATCCTTCAAAATAGATAATGGTCCAACGAATTGTGCGGCGATTCAAATCCGTCGAGATTTTAGCATAGGACAACTGCTCTGATAGTTCGGAGGTGTCATCCAATCAAACGGAGTTTGGAGCAAACTATATCATCCACATCAACGGTATATGAAATCTCTCCTTGGATAAACATGCGTTACTGCTACGGCCATTTTTATTGAAGCATTAAAGTAGGTTGTCACCCCATCTTACTTGCTACAAGACAAAATGTACAGTTTCTGGGCGGAGCCGTGGCTAATCAACGGCTGCCGAATGGGAAGCCAACCGACCGTGGCAGGAACCGAACCCTGGAAGTCATGTTCCGGACTCCAGGCAGATGACCACTGACAGCCATCGGTGAAATCGGGTACTTTGTTTTCCTCCCGTCACGCGGTCTCCAGATTCCAATGAAAAAGGACAATGGAAAATACTTGTTTTCGTTCAAGAAAACAGCGACTAACGGCACATCCCGCAGAACATGAACACTATGGACAGGCAGAAATCATCCCTCTTTTCTACAATGAAGTAGAGAATATTCTGGTTTTCAGTAAACCTATATACAACGTCATCGAACGAAAGACGATCTCTATCGGACCTCGATAATCTAAACACGTTGCGAAACTCGTGTATATGAAAGTTAAGGAACATATTTTCTACACTGAAATGTCCATCTTTAACAGTGAGTTTGCTGTTTAATCTCGAAGTAATTTAGTAACTTTCAATGGTATTTGCTGGGTGTTAGTAGAAAAAACCAGAAATTGTGTCTATGGAAGTTAGAGTAATGAATAATTTATCAGAAATATCTATAAACTCTAGCTAAGAATACAACTCCTATACTTACTATGACGTCTCCTGTACCAACAATCAAACTGATCATAATTTTTTCGGATATTTGTAAAGGCCAGTTACGAGATTTTCTTCATTTGCTAATTATTTTGCCGCAGATCTGGACTGAAACAGTTACGGACAGCTCTTAACTAAGCACTGCATCTGTTTTATTTTCAAAGTTTTTCAAATCAGTCATCTCCACGAGGCATTTTTGCATCAGTTTTCACGTTATTTTCCCTGTGAGAGAATCGGGTGAAAAACCTTCTTCAGTTTTATCAATCTCTTAGTTTACGAATTCCCACGTCGTTATCTCACATGGCAAAATGACATCATAGAGACAGCACTGAAAGTGTCCTGGGTTACAAGAAGTTCGGTCTCTCCTAAAGGAATAGAAACCAGAATAGTTTATTGGGGTGGCTTCCAGTAAAGAAATCGAAAATGAAGTCCAACAAGTGTTCATCGTGGATCTGCTAACTTTCAGGGAGAACCAACAACATCGGCCTGCAAGTTGCGAGTTTGTCATGAGTGGAGTTTTGCACTGATAATATAAGCCTATTGTGTTCACCAAGCACAACGTAATCCTTTCAGATAACCTGGAAATAATCGGTAATTCCCCTAGAATCAAATTAAACTTGTGTCGTGGGTCCAGGTCAATGACTTTGACAATGTCACCTGTTTAACCTTTGCGTGTTCATGTTCCACAGCTGTGGACGTGAACAAAGGAAGGGACCTATCCTATTAGGCGAACACAGTCGAATAAATTACATCGTACCCAGCATACGGGCAAAGCATATGTCAGCCCTCGAATTACTTGACTCCATATCCCGTGATGGAATGGTATTTCCGTTAGTTCACGTAGTTTGATGATTTTCAATGAAACAGGGCGTTGACAATATAAGCGGTTCGGTGTCGTCTCTCCATTTTCAGTATGGATTTTCATCCGATGTAACGGTAGTCAAGAACATGGGAGTTTAGTCGAAATGCTACTGGGATCTGTATGAGTGGGGTAATTTTCACCCAGATCTAAGGGCCTTCTGAAACCAACGGTTTCATTTTGATAAACAAAATAATCACAGTATGGTCTACTCACATGTAAGCCAACCCCCACAGAAAATCACTTCAGGCGTGGAATGTTTAAAAGCAATAACTCGATCCATCAGGAACCTTGTACGTTGGAGGAGAATATTCGACCATTTATTTGTCTTACAGCAGTGAACCATTCGAGACCCGGCATACTATGAAAGCCGGTTGAGAAACAATCACCATGATAACGGATAACGGGAAGATGTTATTGGTCTGTATTCAGGTAGGTCTTTTTGTGACTAAAAGCTTCTTTCACCGATTTACCAAACGAATGCATACGAAGGTGTGACCAACAAATTTTATTGTAATCCGCTAACTAATAACTAATCAACTGTGGAAGTGGGTTATTCGAGTAGCGAATGAACTGATGATTAAGATAGTCAACGTCTTTGTTATTACAGGAGAGAGACTTTTCTGCTGGTTACAGAGTATTCTGATCCCCTGCCATGTGTCTTCGATGTTCTTGGATTGCAGAAACTGTTGGGAGAATATAAAGTTCAGATGCTTGATTTCATTTTTTATCAAGGTTGATAGTCTGCTGACCTCAAGTTGGTTGAGCATTTTGTAGGCCAACGTTTTCTTCCTGTGTAACCTTTAAAGATACGCTGAGACCACTCTTCCTAGATGGAAGCAAACAGTTTCAGTGGGAAAGCAAATGTTAAGTAAGTGGCTGGTAATTTTGGTGAAAAAATACGCTGATAGGGAATGGCTAAAGCTGTGTTGTAGCCAGAAGGTGGAGAGGAACAAATAACGGTTGAATGGTGAAAGGTTTTCTTTAGATAAGTTCCGGTGAGAAAAAGGAATACATTTCGTCTGCGTGTAGGATAAGTGGCCATGTTCCGAGAATATTATCGGACGAAGATGTAATTTGCTTTGATCACTGGTACTAAGAGGCGCACTTAGTCTGACGGAAAAGAGTTCTGAAATATTAGCTAGGTTGAAATCCAACTGGGAGTCACAACGGGTTAGGGCGAGACCAATATCGTTGAGATGGAAAGATGAGATTGGATACGTCGATGATATGAAGATTATCATCTATCAACGGTACAAGAAAAGGTAGGAATGAATCATCGTATGAATCAGTAGGGACAGAATTATACATCCAACGGTATAAAGTCAACAGTTCTGGTATTCACACCCAAGAACCTCAATTTGTGTGCCTATTAGTCATATATTTCCGTCCACAATAAGTAACTGGAGGGATCTACTGGGTCCCATTGTGGAAACCAGGTAAGCCAAGTACGGCTACATGCCCTGGTTCGACTGCTAATGATGGGCTGGCAAATTAGTGAAGTTTATCTTATCAAGGTTGATAACCTATTTGATGTGGTATTCCATTGGTTATCAATATCGACATTGTCTTTGCGGGGACAGTCTGACTTTTTCTTCCCAGATGATTTGTTACAATATTTTAGAAACTGCTTTCCCTAATGTTAGCCAGAGTAGAATTTGAACTCCTATGTGGGGATAGACCGTCATGGAATGTGTTGCACATTATGGTTGGTTGAATTTACTTAGCAAGCATAACGTAATAATGGTAAACATCAGGCTGTGAACACCGATGGCAATAATATACGTTATAAATGTGAGCGCATGATAAGCGCCGAGACAGTAAACCAAATGTGTAGATGTGCAATCCACTTCAAACCACTCAGTCAGAAGTAATTCAATGCACCGGCCATTATTACATTGAAGCATTTCCAACTCATGCGCGGAAACCAAAAGAACTCACCGAATACCGAGTAATCTGTTCATTGTAAAAAGGGGTTTTGTCCCCAAAGTCGCACGTACTGTACACTTTATTGTGCTTGTGATTGCATATTTATATTTCGTAGCTTTTGCAGTGTCGAAATATCAATGATGCAATGTTTCTGATATTACTTTAGAATAAAAGGTCATAATGTTCAAACATTCGCCCCATCATCATTAGGAAATTGAAAGCACTCCAGATTGTTTCGTTGTAGAGAATTTTGTAACCGGTGAAGTGACACCAAGTCACAGCTTATGCTTCCTTTGTCAGAATCCTCTCGAATTCGATATGATAACGTGCATCACTGACTATCAGTGGCAGAAATATGCGGTACTGAGTGAAATTTTAGGTTATTCTACCTTATGGAGAAGAATGGATTAGGAGAGAATAGCTGGAAAAATATACACTGATATACGAGCCAAATATCCATTTACCTACACTTATCTGTATGAAAGCCCCACTTCGTCGAGATAGCTAATATTCAGACTAATTTTATGCTCTTATCGTTAGTATTCTCTATAGCAATAAGTTTCAGACGCTCACACGCAAGAGCAGAGGTAGATTTATAACACTGGGATATAGAGGATGACACATCCTCAGTGATTTCGTGAGGCAATCAGCTCCAGATGCATACAAACCATATATACATGAAATCTTGATTTCCTCGGTACGATAGTGACGTCATTCATATCTTCATAAGACTGTGAGCCAGCTACGTGGTCGTAGATAAGTTCAGGAGGCAGTCAAGTGCTACTTTCTTCAAACCCCTCCAGTACTGCTTGATCAGTGACCCACATTCAAACCAACAATCTTTTACACAGTGGAATATGTGTAATGCCACCTCAATTAAACAAATTAGTGCATTTCGTACCGAACTGTACAGCTTTCTCACGTAGTCACTGCGATGTACATCTCAGTGATTAAGATAACTGTCTTGTGCAGGACTTCCTCCCAATGGAAAATATGAATAACCATGAAATTCTCACTACAGTCCTCATAAACAGTAACGTGATCTACGGAATTATTGGTTAATACGAATTAGCTTGGGTTAGTTTGACCATAGATCAACAACACGTCCTTGTAACCAGAGGAAATGTTACGCAAAACATTTATCACTACTAATGATAAGTTGACAGGAGATTCACATAATCGATTTGGATGTACGGTAGTCTCTCTCAGGTTGGAACCTCCCTAAAAGCAACAACCTCTTCACTAGAAACACTTGCTGTGCAAGGAAAGTTTCTCAATAAAATTCATACTTCATGCAATAAACACCCCAGAAGCGAACACAAAACTTTTTCACTGGGATTTTACACCCGAACAAGAAATATTTTCGTGTTAAATATATTTAAAGCTTTCGTTTGCCGGACCAAATCGGTTTTGCACCTTGGTGAAGGAATATCATGCCGGTTTTCAGGCTGATTACCACAACTAACACACTGGGACATAACATTGTTCTACAATCCAGGTCTCACGATCCGGTTGCGGTCTATCCCCAATGTTTCAGTGAGGATCGGAAACTATTGGATGTGCCCCTTCCACTCCACTCACGTAGAATCCTGCAATGAAATAAATTTTATTCACTAGGCCACTGCTTTTGGTGAGTTCTAATCATGCTAACAGCATTTTATTTGAGGTATCCTGAGATATTGTTAATTTTTTCATTAGGTCATGGGCGGGATGGTTTCCGTCTTATGCTAGCATATCGACATTGTCCGCTTCTCAATGTGACCCAAACGCTGATAAGGTGACGTTATTAGGCCGTTTTTTATTGAATTTTATGAAATTTAAGATCGCTCATTTTTCTCGCGAATTCTACTCGGTTTCTTTAGAGTTATCCAGTTTAAACTAATCCTTCTGCTTACCTTACTTTGTTGAAAGGTTGGAAGATGCAAAACGCACATTTCTAACAAACTCCGCTTTGGAAACAGTACTATTTCTGTGACTACTTCCTTATGACTACCTACCTCTACCTCTCATCAAGAAACCGTTCAAGCGATCCTAGCTGATGTTTCTTGATGTGGGACTACTTGACTACTTTAGAGTCCAAAGTTGAAAGGACATTCCGTATGAAACAGGCTTCCGCTTCTTCATGCGACGTATCACTTCAAGTAGCAGGGTCACAAACGTCAGTCTTCCTTTGGATGCCAAGAGAAAATCGCAGTCACGTGGTGCATTGTTCCAACTGTACTTACGCAAGGGCACAAACAACAAATAAGAAGTACTAATGGTAACTTTTGCGCTCAAAATAAAACATGTGCACACGGATTAGGTGCATTCTAAATTCTCCGTAGGACCACTCATGAATAACAACTGATAAACAGAGTTTTATACGCGAAACCTAATGTCTGTGTCAAACTTCTTTCGATTCCATGTCTGTGCTCATATTTTGGAAAGACCAAGGCATTGCTGAACAAAACGACCAAGGGTAACTTGAATAGACAAAAGTGTAACCCACCGCAGAACGGGGAAGAATGACTTGCATCATGATGATCTGCATATTACCATAGAATTACTCCAGTGTGAAATCTGCTCAGCTCTATTCAGACTTGGTGCGAAAAATCAAAAGTGAAACGAGGATCTTCAGTGGAGACATGAGGCTGTGGTTAGCAGTAAGGAACATGTCCGAAGTTCTGATTATCGCTGAGTTCCACAGCTCATCCTATATCTGCAAGATAAACTGATGAAAAACCGTGGAAATTGATTACAAACTGTGCCGTGGAAAGTTTGTTACAGCTTCTGCCGTAAACGAGGCAGACTTCCAATAACACTCACACAAGAGAGATCAAGGTCAGTCTGCCACAAAAATGAACAACGTAGGTTAAGTCACGAAGATACAGAAATCGTCAAAACAACGGAAAGCATACTGTTGGACTAGTATCAGATTTGTTCGTCTCTGATGATAATAAATGTTGTCGGTACCAGCTGCCAATCACCCAGAACATCATGTGGTTTGCTTATACCTAAAAGAAGTTCTCAATTTCATGGAGAGGAAGTAAAACAGAATCTGTGAAGATTTGGAATTTCTGCACTATGGTGTATGCAACCTGCATCCGTTTGTCTCCACTCTCGTGATCACGCTGTAATTTGCTCACCTATTTTCACTATATCATAATCTATGACTTATAACCCTGTCAGTGTTGTTTGATATCATCCCTGTTGATTTGACACGTATCTGTGTGAGGCGAGTTTCTTGGCCTTCTTTTGGAGTTCACGTATCATTAGTTCCTTTGTGTCCAATCGTAGAATCTTACCGTAGTTGAATATTGCAGAAAAAGACAAATGATAAACCTAGATCTGACTTTTCAGCACTGCACGTCATGCTAATGCATTACACATACGGGGTTTTGTAAAATTGGTAGGCTTGTTGAATGGATCACCGTTTTCACAGGAATTCAAAAACTCAACAGTCTGGCTGAAGGAGTGGGTTCATGTGGAGAACATCGCTACTGTTTTGGCCGATTCAGTGTGTCTGTCCCACCGTCTAGCTGACTTTAGACCAGGGAAGAGGTGTTATCATAACAAAATGTTATTATGAACACAGGATAGGTAGATATAACATAATCGCAGTCGTCTCGGTTATGTACACCATTTGTTATCTGATTCCTTTGAACGGTTTTCTGAAACTTGGACTCTCGCGTTAGTTTGTGCTCCTCATCGACGGCATGAGATAAAATCGCTCTAGTTACGGTTCTGTACATTCCTTTTGCTAGCCAGCTATGGAAATGCTCTTGGATTCGGTCAAATCAATGCCTAGTTGTTCTTCCCATGTATTCTGCTCTACAGGAGCACGAATAAGGATACATACAAATCGAGGTTAGACGCTCTCTAAGTCTTAATCGTGAGCAGGGCTAAGTTCTTCATTTATTTTATGAATGACCCTATATGAAATTACCGTCTATACAGGGATGATTTCTTTTTTAAAAGACTGGAATTTGCTAAAGTTCATTGTGAATGTTCAAATATTATTGCCACAGCGTTGTTTGTAGGTGTTTTAATTCACTAACGTTTCTGTTACCGCAGGTAACCTTTCTCAAGGAGACGTGTACGCATCCCTTATTTTCACGGTTTCCCTTTGTTGTTCTGTGGTTTGTGTTCGACATATGTTCTGCACATATCAGCTCGCGTCCAATAATTTTCATAATGGTGGCATTGCATAAAGCGTATTGACTGGACACAGCGACTTTGATCTGATAGCTTCTCTACGTATACAGTACCCATCTTTCTGCTATTGAAATATTTGCCACGCTTCCGGATAGTCTATGCGCCCATCTACCTGATTTATCGAATGTTAAGCATTTCACACAGGCCGTCCATTTCTCGCCGTGGAGCTCAAATGGTAGATTTTCTGTGCCAAACTTCGCTCTTGATGTTCTTATTCAAGCTCAATACAAGATACAATTTCATTCGACTGACAACACGTCAGTCCATTGCTTTACGACGAAGTGTGAGTTTATCTATTCCACAAAGACTTCAATTTCAAAAGCTTTTCAAAAGTTGATGACCACAAAGTCCAACAGAAAATTACAGTGCGTTATTCTAAGTGCCATTTTTGTGAACTAACAGTCACTCGTTTTCTCGTGCTATCTCTCCACGGATTACCGGAAGTGCATAGAATACGACCCGCTTTTGTACAGGTTATGGACACATTTTCTTCCACCAGACAGAATACGGACCATTTACTGGTTGCGGGAAAATTAAGCTCTTATCTCGCGTGAATGTAACCGTTTCGTATGCGTCATTTTGTACTCAGTGATACACGGGTGCATCAGTAGCGCCATCACCTTCAATAGATTGGAAATAGGTGAATCACAAGGAAATTTGGCACGTTCATCCTATTGTGGGTACTCGGTGCGCGACAAAACTACTGGACCCTTCTCCTTTCATTTTTCCTGTCGTGTTCACTTCTGTATTCTCTAACGAAACCATATCTGGTCAGAATGAGTAAACGAGCGGTAAGATAAGGTATAACAAGTTCAAGAGCGAGACTATGCATCACCTTTTTATTGTAGAAAAAAGCATGGGAAGAGAGGGTGACGAAAGTATAGGACACCGTTCGCCTTCGCGTGGGATATTTTGCAAATTCAGACGGGTCACTCGGCCTGATGACAAGCTCATTATCAACTGGCTTACCAGTCGGTTTATGGATTGGGTGACTGGCTCATCCAAGAGAACCAGAATCATGTGAATCACGGGCACTGTAGTGCGTCATGCATCCTAGTTTTCTAACCTCCCTGACCTTCGTTCATCTGAGTTCTAATTGTACATCTTACAAAACTGACATCGAATTGCGTTTGCTCAATACCGCATTGCAGGAAAATAACAAATTTCGAGAGGGATGAAATATGCACCCGTGTTCTACAAATGAGAAAGTGTGCATGAAATTGCCAGGTCGTAACCGTCAAAAGACGGTATCTGGAATGTACCGAGTATCGTGCGTGCATAAAGCGAATTGGTTGTATCAACAAATATAATAACAAAACCAGAATAACGCGGATCAGTTGGGCCAGCTTCCCGTAATTCATGCTCTGTGAAGAGCTTAGAACTTTTGATTGGATCCTTTGTCCCAAGAGGGGCATTTCACAGAAAGCAGAAAGCTGAGTTGTAGATGAAATACAAACAGATGAAAAAGCATAGTGCTCTCACACTGCTGCTTAAAGAACAAAGATTATTGTGAGCTTAGACACAGGTAGAATGTGAAAATAAGTGGAGAAATGCCTACTTTGGTGATTAGGGAAAATAGAAATTTGGTTTTAGTGTGTGCTTTGGATTATTACTGGCATGATATGGTAAGAGAAGAAAAACGTTTCAGACAAAATAAAACAGCAATAGGGGCTCAATGTCGATTTGGAAAGCTTTCTCAGACGACGGCAAGAGTGGGCCAGTTATACTTGACGGAATACAACGTTCGACGGTATATATTCGTACTTTAAAGCAGCATTTGCTTCTGTTACTGATCAGAAGATTTTAATGCTTTTTTCATTGCTCATACACTACGACAGGTTGACCGTTGTTTCGAGAGCTCAAGGTCATACAGTGGCCAGCCTGTAGGCCATATCCCGAATATCGAGAACAGTTTGGGGGCACACGCTCGTCGGATGTATAACGACTCCATGGGCTATCAGCCAAAGAGTCAGTTATTGACTTCTTTTGAGAAATGATGTTGTAATACTGAACAAGAGAGAAAGAAAAATCTTGTAAGAATCATGCAGAGAAAATATATGAAGGTCCTCAACCAGAATGCCTAGCCTGTAGCCTAGGGATCGTTTGGGTATAGCATAGCTGTATGAAAGCAGGTGTATCTCCAAGTCACCGAAAGAAAGACGGGATGATCATGAATAACGTGTACTCACCAAATAAGCAGTCGAGGATGATAAGCAGCAGTCCTCCAGGATGTGACGGTTGTTTTGATTGTCTGGAGATCTCCACTCTAAAACGCCACAAATCTGCTGATGACACTGTGACGTGGTAAGTGTGGCTGACTGCTAAATCAGGTTTCAGCTCCTTATCGAGTCCCACTTATCCGAACAGGTTTCCTAGAGGAGGCAAATGAACCATAAAATTGACCAACAACATTTGGCAGCACAAAGGCTGGAGGTGCAACCTCAAACTAAAAATCCAACGGTGGAGTGGACGACCGACTTGTATGACAGCTCAGAAGGCATTCTGCCATGAAAGAGAAATGTGTTGAAATGACTGGTTGCCCTCCCTACCTCACTTAAATCGTACATAAATTATTTTTCCATCCTTTCGTTCATCTTTACTTCCATAACGAATTCTCCTAAATTTGCAACACCCAAAAAAGATCTTTAGCCACCCATACTAGCTTTAGGGCTCCAGGGAGGAATCTTTGTCGTGTTTTCTTTCTTTCCCCCTTGACTGGTTTCCAAGTCTAACTGAACCTATTTCCATTGGCTAATGTCCTTTTTTGTCCCAGATGTCCATACAACCTAGCCAAGCTCAGCGTCCGAACCCTGGTGTTATAGAGTAGTAGGAAATTTTAGCTGGTAGGCTTGAGTCATTTGCGATCGATGTGGACTGGACTCTAAAAACCCGCATTCAAGACTCCAGTTACGTCATTTGATTCATGCCCTCGTCAAATACTCCCGCAATACTCAGTTTGTACCTTTCTGGGGGTGCTGAGGTTACCGTTTGTAACCTTGCTAGCGTTAGCAATGCTTACTGTGAAGGGGCTAAAGCGACGCTACTAGATTAGACCCTAGTCAACCGTCGGTTCTCTTCTGCGGGAGTTATAGGTTTTTGCAAAGTGAGCAACTGCCTTATTTATACACGCGATCTGTATGTCGCTCCCACCTATGCATCAACTGGTTATTGCTGAGCCACAACCAAAGATAAATTGTACCAACAGCTCCACGACTTTACAAGTGAATCAAGCCGGCCTGATTTCTTGATTTTGGCAAAAGATATGAATGCTACCTTCAGAAATCGGGGAACTGCATCTCGTTCTGTAACCCTACCACCGTCTGTCCCCTCTGTTACGAACTTCAGACATTCTAAACGCTGACTTGCATGGTGGCCTTCTCCTTCTTTAAGTCAGATACAGGCCCGGATTGACCACATCCCTATAAGCCGCAAATGATGGGAGCGCAAATAAGACTGCCATCCTAACCGAAACACCCCTAGTGACACCGACCACTGACCAGTTCACGCTAAGCCACTCTCGTTGTTTCTAGAACTGACATGGTCATATACTTAGGTAATACAATCAAGACTAATTCACAGCGGTCATGTTATATTCTGGTCGGTACAAAATAAACTGCGTATACGGCGTTTTTGAATTCGCACGTTAAGGCAGGCAGTTGCCAGACAAGCTGTTTTTTCCTTTTCTATCAATATGTTCCATCACTTTTACTGCACTGTTCTCCCGTAATCATCTTTGGTATACAATAAACCACGGCTTGAGTATTATCAGTCTAGTTTCTCTGATTCCTATAAGTTCATTTATCTCCAAAATATCTGATTTGCACATTTTAGCTTGTGGAAAATTTGCCATGAAAACCAGTTTCTACAGGAGGAAAATATAACCGATCAGAGAAGAAGCATGGGGAGCTCATACAACAGATGGACGGGTGGCGAGTTCAGATAATGATAGGGAGAATCGCACACACGTCTGACGGAGACAGGAACTCAGATTTCGCATGATTTTCACGTGAGATTGAAAGCCAAAGGTCACTCGCATAATACGGATGGAAAATTTGACAGGGGTTTCTCGTGAAAACTAAGTGCGCACCCAAACAAAGGTGTGGGACAAACCCGGGGCACTGCACGAATAACACACAGAGGACGAAGTCAACATAAAACCGGGTAGATTGAAAATGTGAACGGCCTGGGTCTCTAGAGTGGCCCAAGTAGAAAACCATCACAGCGTAAAGGTGCACACACAGGCAAGCGGTAGATGAAAGAATACTAGACAATACCCCCATTGTATGTAGAAAGACAAACGGAAGAAATGTACATCGTAATGTGATCAGAGAGAGGAAGAAACACACTCATTTAATTCTTTGCGGAATAAGAAAATGAGGTACCGCTTTGGAACTCCCTGAATGGGTTGATTGAACGTTGCCCTCACACTGGCTTGTTTAGCACCGATTGGGACTAATAAGGCAAACCTTCGCATGTGCAGTGTGGACAAAAAATGTGCACGCATCCTAGGGAGGTGGAATGTCTCAACTTACTACTCAGAACCTTGTTAGTAGGCAAAATGGAGTGAATAACACAAAATGAATAGTAAAGTCAGTTACAAAAGTTCACACAAAAATTGCATGATAGAAAAGCATAATACCGGACTTGACCGGTATTTATTGTCAAAAAAAGGTCCTAGGCTCCACAATAACTAGGTTGTACATTCCTTCTGGTCATGTGGGGTACTGGTAAAGATGAAGTGTGATGAAGTCAGTGGTCCAGACAGATTTTCGCCCGGGGTGGATACCGGATTTTGCTCTCTTATCTTCAGTCTTAACATGTTTATACAATCAACTTTTTCCGTGAAAACTCTCTGGGATATTCTAGAGTGGCATCCGGAATGCGAGTGCATGTTCGCTACCTGAGAGATATATCGTTTGTATCGGACTAGTGTGTTCAAAGACTTCCGTTGCATCAAACATCCTCTGAGAAAAGAAAAACTGGTTCGGTCAGCCTGACTTCAGTCAACTAAGTATCCCACTTGATGCCAATATATACCGTCCACTATTTTGTTTCTGCTTTATAGGATATGTAAAGCATCTGTTATTTGTAGTCTGTGCTGTAGTGATGTATTCAATTGTGTTACGAGAAAAAAATTCCAAATAAATTAGATGTAGATGGTAACCCGCCGTCTACTGGTGGTCATTTATCTGGCCCATTTACCAGTCGCGAAAAGTTAGCAAGTGGCCGGGGTCACAGCTTCTTAGCTAATTTCAACTACAGAAGTTCTTTGGGGTATCATTTTATCACTCTGTATCTATCCCATATATACTACTCTTTTGAAGTCTGTTTTTAGACTTGAATGAACAACTTATTGGCCTATCTATTTTGTTCCACCATTTAGTAGTAATTAGCCATCTAAAACTTACACATTTGAATCACTTCCGTATTGTGTAGACCCTTCACGTGGTTCGTAGCAAAGCACTTCTCATCATGTCTTAAAGAAAAGTGACGAAATATACGTGATCCACAGCTTCCAACATATGTGACCTATAGTTCACGCCAGTATGAACATGGGGTTTGTAATGCAGTCCTTCAGCTTAGGTATAGACTTTCGATGGGATGAGTCTAATCTGCTATAGGACGCAGAATAGTTCATACAGTGCGTCAGAGGTGACAGGTTGCCGTCAGGGTACAGGTAAGGAGACTAGCACTACTAAGGAGTCCCCAATTAACGAAAGAAGACGATGAAGCAACAGTTATGAGAGATCTATGAAGAGGGATGTATTATCGGTTGGGAAGTTAGTGTTTCGGCACTACTTATGTTTCATAGATAGATGATCAATATATCATCAGTCTTGCCAAAAGGAGAGAATGATCCAGATCTACACCACATTTTCTGTTACAGTAGATGGCCATAGCTCAACTCTTATCCTAAACCATGACACATCAACCCCGCTTTCCGAAAGATATGGTGATAATTTTTTCTTGTCATGTGACAACGTAAATTACGATAGATCAGGATTGTCAAACCCGTATATGGCCCAGCAATCACCGCTTCTCATGGTGGCAGGCTTGGACGAGTCTGAATGAATGTACTTCATTGTGTGCCCCAAAGACCTCGTCGACCTAAGCGGAGTCTCATTGGTCAACTTCCCGCAATTTTGCCTACTGACAAGGTTTTGAGTAGTACGTTGGCACATTCGACCTCCTCATGGTGAATACACTTTTTTGTCCACACTATACCTAGTATGCTAACCAGTTTTTCCGTAGTAATGTTTAATACTCCTAAAGTGACAGTAACCAGTTTTCCTCCTTTCTGACTGGAATATGAGTTTTATTTTATCTCATTAGTCCATAATACAATACAAAACCTATCCGTCTTTCAGCCTTCTTAGCTTGTTACTTCTCTACCGGCCTTATTTCACGTTTGGACAACAATTCGGAGGACGTACATCAATAGATGTCATGTTCTGAGACACACTCATATAACAATACGTCTTCAAAAATTATTAAAGATGGAGATGAACAGCATCATATTTCACGGGAGTGAAATAAATTTAGAGACATTCATCGTGTCTGTTAAGTCAAACGGCAGAGTCATATGTAAATTCAGCACTGGTCGATGTGAGAAATGGGAAACGAAGAGAATTGTCATACTAACGAAGACAGTGGAAAGAGGAGGAATAAAGATGAAATTGCACAATCACAACAGACCGCATATCATGATCAATAAGGAGTCCGTGAGGAATTTAACGAAATGGTCAACCCGAAGCCAAACAACACATGTAAAAAGTGAAGGAATTTGGCCTCCAGAGTTGTGCTACTAACAATTTGTTAATAGTTGTGTGCAAAACGTCCATAAAACGTGTAATAATGATCAGGTGTTTGACGTTAATAGCTGTATGGATCATGTATTGTCCACACAAGAACAGTATGAAGCAAACCGCTCGTTACAGTCAGTCTTCGTCTAACTCTATTGGCTCGCTGTTAAACAAAGATGTACGAACGGCTGCAGTTTTCCAGTTATTCCTGTATTTCAATATTTACGCTGAAATTCCGGCTGAAGAATTTCTGGGTTTTGTAACTTCCTTAATTTTTGCTGGATTACTCAACAATCATACCAGTAGTATAGAAAGTAAGCTTCATTATTATCAAACGTGCTGTGGATATACCAAAAATTGTCTTCTTCCAAGAAAGGTCGGAATTTACATGAACCGTTCAATTACTGTTTTGTTCTTGGCTTTAAATGATACTTAAATGGTAACCTAAGTAGAACAAAAAAGCAAAACAGGAAAAGAAGCGAAAATATGAAGATAGTGGACATGAAATATATTCGTGAAAGTGAAAGCCATTCTGTGATCTGCGATTACGCACATCAAGTGGCACAATTCTCATGATGAATCTGTCTACTTTTGATTCACTATTAGAAATGATGGAAAACTAGACAGTTGTTTCACTTAATAGGAGACATCGATATCGTGTGTGCGCTTGCCTGTGTAGGAACACTGTGATTTGTTTGAGATCCAATTCTGGGGATAGAGGTCAAGAATTCCAGCAAACGTGAACAATATTCACTCACAGGGAGTTTTTGATATTTCCAGACTTTGTCTGGCAGTATATGGAAAAATTACGAACGTAAAGTTCATTAAGAAGATGCTTTTGTTTATTCGAATTGCGATAGTACTTGTACATGCTTCATGCGGCCGGTGGTAGATATTCAGCAACAGTGATTTCGCGATTTTGGGACAAATGTTTAAGGGACCTGAAAATAATTACGAGCTCGTAGACAAATAATACATGGAAAAGGGAGGGGAGGTATATATCAGGGAGAGCACTGGTCAGCACTTAATCTATAGAAGGCTTGGTTTAATCAGGTGACGTCACGTCATCGCCTGCCCGGAAAAGAGAGCAAGGCTGGAACCAGCAAAGCGGATCGATAGTCGAATCAGTTCGTGACGAAAAGGAAATAAATCAACCAATCAGTTGTCCATAGCTGTTTTAACTGAACGGAATTAAATGATCAAATCAAGATTGTAACATACTTAACCAGTAAGAAACGACAGTTGATAAGAACGTTTGAGAAAATGGTTTTCGTACGAAAAATTCGCTACGATCACCAGGCATCTTCTATAGAATTATGTTTTATGATATTACACTGACAAATTTGAAGTGCAGAGAAGTCTTCTTTTTGAAGCTAGTTGAGCCGATGAGAACAAGACCCAAAGTGGAAGGACGCGTGAAAATATAAAACGTCTAATCAGGTACAGCGGGGTAGAGATTGGCATTACTCATATCAAGTCAAAGTGGAGTATTCTTATTTCATAGAAAATTGCAGTGACACGAACCATTTGATTGAAATCTCGGCTGATGAATAAACCGGGGTACTTGATGGATGGTTTTCTTTAGATCCGCTCTGCATTATTGACAAATCTCTGATCAGACACTGACAATTCAGAGTAGTGACTACTTTTATGAAAATGGAACATTGAAGCACTTTACAGGATTAATTGGCAGATTACTGATTGGAAAGCTTCAATAAAAAATTCGGAAGACTAAGCAAAATGAGAGTGGTCGGATGTTACAGAAAATGCTGCACTATAATTTATCCGGGCGGGATGAAGGCCGACATTTACGCCGATGGAAGCAGATATATTATTATAATAAAAGAAGTGAGGCGTTACCGGCTTTCCGATCAATTACTGGCGAAATCGAGTTGGCTAAAGAGGGTAGAGCATTGATGACGACCGAGATAGACAATATTAAAACCGTCTGATGTCCAACGGATTAGGATGTGAACATAGTCTCATTAATATGAAAATTTTGGACATTTCAAAACCCATTAATGTAGTGTACTTATAAGTTAGATATTCTAAGAAGCCGTATTTCGTAACTAACTACATAAATGTGCAATGCTGATGATTCCCAACAAGGCCCCTACAGAGAAGCCATCCATCATGGGAGTCGATCGCTGTGTGGGAAGCGGGTTGTTACCGTTCAAAGCCAGTGATGGAAGGGTACTATATCATGTAGTGTAGATGTTCAACAAACCGTTGAGAGCCAGCCCGGATAGCCTTGTGGTTAAGGTGTTCGATTCACAATCGTTCACCCCGGGTTCGAGTCCCTGTGGGGACTCGGTGGATGTGCACTGCTGATGATTCCCAACAAGGATGAAACAGCTGTACAGTGCTTCCATGGTTTTCAATGGTGAGTTGAGCGTTGAAGCTGCATGATGAATCATATTGTACTTATATTTTTGTTAGTAGGAACATAATCTACAGTGACTAATTGAAAGTCAGTAATGGTTAGCGTGTGCGCGCAAATGCTCCTCAGTATAAGCCGCTGAAAGTTGTAGGATAGTCAAGTAAATAAACAAAATTGAACCTGTATGTCGTTCATGTCTAGTGCTCAACACTCCATACTAATTTTGGATGACCTCGGCATAGAGGCACTCACGTGTAATTTATTCCTCATAAGTATTAATGCAGCAAATAAAGAATATATTTTAAAAAAGCCAGTGGTTCAGGTGGGATGTCCCCATGGAAGCTAATTGAATTTCTGCCAGGATGTTGTTTTTCAGTACCATTTTATGTGCTAGATTGGTGAAAACACTTTCCATTATCCAAGAATAAGTTTAAGGATCAAACATAGCCCAAAGTAGATCAGATACTGGGAGATAATGTGGTAGCCTTTTCCTTTAACAAGATCCGTGACCGTCTGGACCATATGGCTTGTCTACACGGAGGCAAAGCAGCTCTTGGTGAACGATCGCCGATGCACTGGGGTCGATGGCAAGGTTCTGGTTGGTGCTAGCTTCGTGCTTAAGGGGTCTATTTGGTGTGAATCGCAATGAAGCGACGACTGAGTTATTTAACCTCTGTCAATGACGAGTGTTTCCATAAATTGGCGTTCCTTAAGAGCGTAGTAATCTTCCATGTTCCCTTACAACTGTTGCTAAAATTTAGCGACCGAAACTACGAGGTGTTCAGTTTATGAAGCTCTGTTTTCATCTATCTGAATGAAATTCTCAGTAGACCGTGATTTCTGGTTTCGGATGCACGCTCCCTCGCATGACCTGATTGTTTCATATGAGACGAAGAGCAGCTGTTGAGTTTTTATACCTCAGTTGGGTTCTAATCAACACATAGACGCTTTGCATGTTTCAGTAACGAATACGACCCATTAGCTAGGCTACAATACTGTAAAAAAGGCTTCTGTTGTTTGACAATTGAATGCTCAGTGACACGTTACGCACACTAGTTAGTTTGAAATGTGCCCACATTCGGAAGTATTTCACTACACACTAGTCAGATTCAACTTGCCGAATGCATAAACATGGACTCATCACTGTACGCCAGGTCCAATTTTCGAAATCTTTCACTGGTTATATGAGAATGAGGTGGCACTAGGTATACTGCGAACAATGTTTTCTCCGTGTGGACGTAGTTGCTGCTTTCGTTGCTGTTAGGCATTCAACTTGTTCCCTTTGTGTCATATTTTATTAAAACTTCCCACAGAAGCTCATGGTAAATGGCATTTTCGGTAAACGGTGAGGCTAGTAGGTATTTATGGACAACAATACTAAAATAAATCAATATATCAAGTAGCAGAGACAGTGAAATACAGCTTGTAAAGTCACATATCACACATAATCCTCAGAAAATTCACTGCCGGTCCTCAATAAACTCTGATACTAACAACTGTTAGTTGTCGCAGGAGAGGCAGCTATCGATGTTATGGAACGTAAACTTCGGGTTCAAAATCGTATCGGTTAATCCTACCGACTAGAAAACTCTGAGGATTGAGAGATTAAGATTGAAATGCCATTGTGTTGAGTCGGATCTAACAAGCTAGAACGGTGCACAGGAGAACAGGTAAACCCATACAATTACACGATCGGCATATGCAATAGTGAGCACTGTATGAGGCTTAGTCTTGGTGAAATGCGGAGAAAGATGATCTGTTCAGAGAGTGACACGTTATTTTTGATTATTTGGTTAGTTTATACAACAGTTAACCTTCTCGTTATTTATTTGTTCTCTATCACTTCCAGAAAAAACCCGCAGTGCCATATAAAGAGTGAAGATAAAAATAACCGAGGCATATATCCTAGTTTAATTTCGACAGGTGTGGGCGAATCCCATCACCTCGTCATGTGCGTTACGTTACAAGGCCTGGAACCAAAGGAAACGATTTGATGTTCACAATGGCATATCTGTCTACGGACGGGCTTCATCGCACGCAGGTCAGAAGTTGAGCTAGAATAAGAACAATGAACAGCAACACGTGTCTGCCTCTCTGTCCGCCCAAAGCCCAACAACTATAGTCGGAATGCGCGCGTGAATGTATGATTGCGCAAATCAACTGGTGTCACGTTCAGCTCATGGGTTTGCGAAATGCTGGTACGTGTGATGAAATCCCACTCATCCGTTGTTATTCAAATTTCTGGGTTTTCGGCGAAATGTTACTAATGACTGATAGTAAAATCCGCAAAAGAGAAAAACCCAAAAATAACAATATGTGGACCTTCAGCAGAATCAGGTGGAAAGCATATCGTTTCTTGATTGGAGCGGTCGAGACCCTAGTTTGCAAAGCATCAAAGTTCATAGTAGAATGCAACCTAACAAAGCTTCATGCGATAACAAGATACACTGGGAAATGAATCAGTTAAGTTACAATGACGGGGTGACGTAGGCCGTGCAAACCATGGTATGATCGATGAACAAACAGATTGCAAAGCCCATTGTATACTGGGTGCGAGATCCAATTACCTGCACTTTAGAAGGTTGTGTTACTTCGAAGTTTCCTACGCCTAGATCACGAAAAATTGGTCCTAATCTGGCATAACACCAGTACCATCTGACAAATAATAGGATTTCGGAATTTGGCATTCACTGTTTCAGTTTCGACTACGTTAAAGATATATTATTCGACTTTTACAGCGGAAAAGAGCTAACAGGCCGAACTGCATGATTTCCGGGAGTC
The DNA here is from genome assembly GCA_948099385.1 of Fasciola hepatica. Lineage (NCBI taxonomy): Eukaryota > Metazoa > Platyhelminthes > Trematoda > Plagiorchiida > Fasciolidae > Fasciola > Fasciola hepatica. Next base: position 5,369,391 of record CANUEZ040000175.1, read on the forward strand.
AATGGAATTGATGAATCATTGTCAAACGCGATTTGCATTTGGCTTTCACTTGACATTTCTATATATATATCCATAAGCAGTTGGTTCTTCTATTTTTGGGATTGAAGCTAAACTGGAAAAAAACATTGTAATAGTTTACAACAATTCTGGATATTGTAACAATTTTAAATTTGTCCTAGTCTTTTGTTTCTGGTAACGCTGATCATACTCATCATGTTCTGGTCAAAATCATCCTTTTACCAAGGCACTGTGATTGAACGATTGTGTTGCTCCTCTAGCTAGGCAAACAAACGGCCATGGGTTTGATACTTTTATTGCTATAATATTTACTCACTTCTGTCGCAGGCATTTATTATATGGGCGCACCTATCCCGTAACGGGTAATCGTTCGTGTGACTTACATCTCGCCCCAACTAGTGGGAGTGAAGTGTTCTGTCTACTTTCGAGAGCTCTGGTCTCAAATGGCAACCATAAACCTTAAAACCATTCATAATGCACGGGACGCTATTGAAAACAGAAAATTTAGACTATCTTTTGTGATGACCAGTCAGTTGATAGCAACTGTTTTTTTCTGCACCCGTTCTCTGTACATTAGACTCGCCTACCGGGACGGTGAACACGGGTTCAATCATCCACAAACCAGATTACTAGAAGTCAATTTCAATTTATTCTCGTTTCTGAGGTTTTCCGTCCAATGATCTTCCATTTGACAAGATTCTAATTAACCGGGTGCCCTATTCTCACTTTGACCTACTACCACTGCACGAGCAGTCTGAGACTTAGACATTGGAAATCTACTTGCATTTTTGCGTCCATGATTCCAACGCCGCGAGCGTGGACCGAACAGGCTATGTCCGCACAAGTAAACTACGAAGTGGATCCTGGAGATGGTTTATATTTCATTTACACACCAACAACTTCGAAAAATCTTTAAAATCTACTAATTACATCACGCCCAACATTTCCACCGGCCGTTGCTATGCCTTAACGAGTAAAAGTTATGCTTCTGTAGGGTTTGCCGTTCTGCGGTAAATTACCAATGCCTGAATTTTTCAGGATACTTTCAATCCAACTGCCTTGTTACTATTTAAACCAGAGAATTTCCTTTTGCTACACCGAAGCAATTTTTCGACAGTACAAAGAGAATGAGACATCAGACTACCTTTGATCATAGAAGTCCAATTTGGCGAAACAATTGTTTTTCAGTAATTCATTCTCAATTACATGGGAGACACTAAGCAAGAATCATGCGGATAGACATGGAGTAAACACCAATCATGGGTAGGGGTTTGTCAACATTCACATTGTCCTTGTCATTTGATTGGTTTATCTAAATTACGCCCTGTGAGTAACAGGACGACAGATTTACTCGGCCTCGATCGATCCTAGGTCATGGAAGTTGAAGTGCCTGGACCAAACGCTTTTGGGCGCAAAGGTCGGGGGTCAGCTTCCTGATTCCGATTGCCTCGGCTATCGCTAGAGTGCGCAACTGCACACCCTTGCATTTGCTTGGGGGGACTCGATACACTACTTTGAAAGCCGTGTTTGGATTCACCTGATGTCCGGTGTCAACTAGGTATGCTAAGATTGCGCTGTTTATCGATCCAGTCTGTCCTTGGCTCAGCCAGCGTGGGTGATGCTCTTTGATCCGAGTGGATAGCCGTCGTGCCGTTCGACCTACATACGATGCGTCACAAACACATCTGAAAGAGTACACACACACAACCATTGGTGAGGTCAGCATCGGCAGTTTATCCTTGTTCTGAACGTGGATCAGAGGAGCACCTCGAAACACACATCGTACGGTTGCAGCATCGTACGTGTTTTGAATTTCTCTCCTCAGTCGTCGGTTTAAGTTTTCACTCACCGTATCACCTTTAAACGGTAAACTAATAAATAGGTCTTTCTTCTCCACGGTTTCTTCGGTGATTTTAGGCACTCTTGGAATGATATTTCTTTCAATAAACCGATCCGGATAACTATTCTCACGTAGAATGTTTCTTGCGTGCATCAGCTCGTTCTCTAAATTTTCCTCAGAACTTTGATCTCATTTCGGATACCCTATGCACCAACCAAAAACTTGAAATTCAAATCTGGTCCTCATTTTACCAGTGGGTAAATCTCGTTATGTCTTTTCTAGTGAGCAATCTTCGATTGCCCGAATGTCTACCATCCAAAATGACCCCAATCAAATATCCAAGTGTCTCAACAAGCACAAATACATTCTCGTTTATTTTAGGAAACCACCATAATGCACGCAATGGTACTTGTGCGTTGTTCATCAATGGGACCGACACAAGCCCTGATGTACACCGTGACCTGTCCACATAGCAGTTACGCTCATCCGCATGTGCCCACTCTGATTTTCCTTCTTCTAACGCCTTTTTGCGTAAAAGTACAGTGAGAGAGTTATGCTTCATAATTTCAAAAGCCTACTGAATTACGGATGAAACTTGAAATTCATGACGCTCTGGATTCGAATGAAGAACGACTTAAGGTCGCAACAGATCAGGAGTGGTAATTACTTGCTTTTTCTCAATTTTATGTGATTATCTCCTGCGAAGTGTTGTCGGTTGCCTGAATGTCTCTGACGGTAGTTGTCCACGCTATTCGACTTGCGGCAAGGTTTACACACCGTAAAACCCAGTTGCTGCGACAATCACGTACTGCGAAGACCGACTGAAGGTCAAGGCGACCCATATCTGCCTTACTTGTACTAGCCCGTGTCTTCAGTTGGCCACCAAGGCGACACTTCCAGTCTGAGCAGGGTGATGGCTATAGACTCTTCTTTGCAGGTTCCGTTTCCGGTCATCGTAGGGTATGATCAAACCACTGTAAGCGACGTCGTTGGAGGAAAGAAAAAAGTTGTTCTTTACCCGCAGTGTTCACGCACAGCGAAGTTTGTGACGCGATCACACCACTCGACTTTGGCCATGTACCGGAGGCACCAGTCGTCAAAGCTTTCCAGTCTTTTCGTGTCGTCTACTCTCAACGATTAAGTTTCGCACGAGTACGTAAGAAGTGGGCGGATGGCAGCTCGGTATATGCGCAACTTCGTGTGGAGGCTTATTTCGCTGTGAGACCACAACGATTTGCGAAGTTGTAGGGACGCTTTCCTTGCGCAGTCTACACGAAGCTTAACCTCATCTCTGACCTGACCGTTTGGCTGGTTAGTAGGACCTAGGTACTTGAAGTGGTGCATTCGTTCCATATTTTCGCCATCAAGGCGCACAGGAAGTGTTAAGCCTTATAAAGTCGTGAAGAATTTCGTTCTTGTAGTGTTTATCTCCAAACCAACAGCCTTAACTTCACATACAATACGGCCGAGGACCGGCTTCAGGGTTCCGGGATCCTCTTCCAGAATGGCAATCTCGTCGGAGAATTCGAAGCTAACAACCCAAGAGTTGTGTTCAAGCTGTATTCCTCCATAGTCGTTGAGGGCGCGATGTACCATCCAGTCTGAAGAGTGCTTAAACAGGATTGGCGATGGAGGGCATCCTTGTTGGACGCCGGAGTCGATTAGGAACTCTGAAGACTTCGCCGTAGGCGCGGACGCGCCCCTGTGTTGCCGAGTAGTATGATCCTATCAATTTGATGTGCTTTTCGGGCGTTCCGTCGTTTCGCAGTGCGCTCCAGGGTGACTATCTGCCAATGGAATCGAATGCTGTCCGAAGGTCAATAAAACACCCTGTGGTGGGTTGTTGCAGTTCGCGCAGACAGTCTTGTCGCCCTTTTTTGGTAAAAGGAGTAGGATAGAAGTTGAACAGTCTTTGGGAAAAACTTCGGTGATCCAGGTACAACGGACGAGCGTACTTAGTGGATCCGACAGAACTGGCAAACAGGATTTGAAGATCTCAGATGGGATGCCATCCTCCTCCGGAAACCTCTTGTTTTTCGTTATTTGAGTTGCGACGGCGATTTCCGAATTGCATTGCATATTGCTCTATATCGCCTGATGTCGTTACACAAATGGACTGGATGGGAGGATGATTGAGCAGCTGACTGAAATGTTCGATTTGTTTTTGAAGCTTCTGGTAAAAGCCTGATATGAAGTGGCCGCTGTCGTCCCGTAGCGTGTGAGAAGGTAATTGCGCCTTCCCGGGTGAGAAGTGTATGAGTCGAAAAAGCTTCCCAAAGTCCCCCAAAAGCGACTGCTGTTTCCATCCGGTCTTCATTTTCAGACCAGTTGCGTTTACGGTAGCACCTTACTAAGCGTACAGCTTTGAGGCGAAGGTTGTGGTGATCAGGTGAATTGCGGAGTCTCGCGTTCCTAGCCTTACCGCAGCAATTGAGGGTTTCTGCAGAGATCCAATCTTTCCTGTGCCACTTTGTTTCGCCTAGCTGTTCAAGAGAGGCGCTGGCGATCGATAATTTTAGCCCCGTCCACTGCCCACCTATGCTACCATCATCGTTGATCGCAGTTAGTCTGGACTAGATCGCATTTGACAAGGCTTGGACGTTGACCGGGATTGTTAGCTAGGAAGTATCTACTCTGTAGTGCAGTACTGAAAAGTGAAGTTGGAGACGAGAACGTACCAGTGTGGTCCGTGCCGCTGGCGTTTCCCGTTACACCGCCCCAGTATGCCCAGCCTCGACCGATGATGCCTAACTATTGCGCACAAAGATATGGTCAATTTGGTGCGTTGTACTACCGCTGCTTAAATAGCAAGTGAGTGGGTGCCTTTATGGATGCTGGAAGCGCGTATTGGTGATGACCAATCGACTGAGGTCTGCAAAAGTGACCAGGCGGTTGCATTCTTGCATCGCTTTCCGAGGCCAAATTTCCCCAGCACACGTTGGGTACATTCGTCTGCTGGTTCCGAGCGGGCGCTCCAATCTCCTGAGGTTAGCAGAATATCGCACTTCGGAACCCGGTTGACTGAGTTCTGAAGTTCACTGTGAAAGACATCTTTGATGGTTGGCTACGTATGTAGCGTTGGGGCGCAGACTGCAATCACGGTCACATCAAACGGAGTGTTCCTGAACAGCGCCAAGGCAATTATTGGAGAAACTGCTTCCCAGGAGATCAGGGCGTTTTGAGCTCGACTGTTCATTCCGATTGCAACTCCATGAAGCCCAGAATTGTTTACTGGCCCACTGTGGCACATCCAGTAGGATGCGTCCGTTTGAGGGACTTGAATACGTCGGCTGTCTGAGTTAGGTAGGCGTATTTTGGATAGACAAGCTACGTCAATTCCGTAGTCGTCGTGTGTGCGTATGGTATTGCACTAGTTACCTGCATCTAGAAGAATTCTCACGTTCCAGCAGGCTCCATAAACCCGTGATCTTGTGTTCAGCTTTAGGTTCCCAGCTCGTGTTTGGGTCACCCCGGCAATTAGGGGAGCACAGGGCGCGTCGCATGCCGGGGACGCCGTAGCATGATCAGACTTGGGAAGTTGGTACGAAGTGGCGTCCCCAGCGCCACTCGTCTTTTGTTCGAGGGTACCCCTCCAACCCATGCACAGCTAAGTGTCACCTACCAGGCAACAGGAAGTTCTTGTGTTGCCAGCCAGTGGCCGATCAAGCGGCTCGTACGCCGTTTGGACCCAGGGATCCGTACAACCCTGCTAACTGGACGGATTTCTTTGATAGTCATTGGGTCCAACAGATCTCGTCCGCCTATGTAGGAGTTTCCACCTTCACATGCTGGGCGCCGTCTCACCGAGGTTAAAGGCCTCAGTTACCCTCCACCTGGTTTGGCCCGCCTGTCACGCGGTTTGCTGCGGTGTGGCCCTTGATGCATGCCTCAGCTTCGTGGAGCCACAGGTGAGAGTTGGGTAAATGATGGAGACCAAGTAGATAGAAAATAGCCCAGGAGGCATGACAGCCTACCAACACAGATGTGTTACTCCTCTCGGATATCCCATACACCCCGATCCAGGTGACAACGAATTACGGCCTATTAATAGTGATCGGTGATGCAGGGACTTGAACGTTATACATTACTAAACCACCGCCGCACAGAGTTCGGTCATCAATGTTTTGACATATTTGCCTCAAGTCTGCCACTATAGGTAAAATCACGAAGGAGCAACGCATAAAACTTAGAGGTTGAGTCGCTCTCTCAGAAGACTTTCTACTGTACCGAGAAGGCGAGGTGAGCAAGACACGCTTGTATCTACCCAGACAGACAACTCAAAATGGCAAAACGTTTTATAATCTGTTTGTTTGGAAGAGTTTTACGATTGCCCATACCACGGCCACATAACCCTGCCTCATTTTCAATCCGGTGTATAAAATCCTCAGAAAATAAATGGCTCTCAGGGCACAGCTATTCGATGTTTCATAAATTCATCGTACTTGCAAATATCTGTCGTCTAGAAGAATGACACCTAAGATACCTTTAAAATGGGGAGAATTGCTGGAAAGCCACAATTACGGTATACGAAGCTCCAGCTAGCCTAATTTCCATCGAAAAATTTTCAACACGAGGCTATCAGACGAAGTAACCCGTTCATACGGCTTTACCAGATTCGAGGTGTTTTCTTGCCTTCGGAGTGCCCCCATGAATTGATTTCGCATCAGGATTAAAACTTACGATTGGAAACAGTGAACCGAATTAGACAACAGGCCAGAATTATTTTTACCCTCTGGTCGATGACACTCATTCCATTATATACTCTATCTATCCATCAGATTCGCCTGATGACCTAGGGACGATCTCAACGAGACCCCCTAAATCATTCCGCTGGTTAGCTGGAATGTCATGTCACCTACCAGACACAATCTCTACAAATGAACAAAGCGGAACCAAACATGCACACAGCAGCTGGTATTCTACCACTCACCCCATTCAGCTCTCACCACTTATCGATCTTCATGAAAGGTGGTTGTCAAGTCCGTATGATCCTTTCATTGCACATGAACTAGACAGAAAGTGCGATAATTAGGCTGTTTAGTTCAAATTAAAATCCTGGATATGCTAACCTCATTGATGTTGGTGAGTCTAGAACCAAACATTTTGCGGGATGATCTTAAAGACAATGTACACAAACAGAGTTTAAAAGAAAACAGAACATCAGTGAAGAGCCAAGGAAATTCAGCCAATTCCAGAAGGTTACCATCACTTGCACAAGCATTAGAAAACAAGACCGTGTTATTAAGCTGATAACTATTAACTAGTGCATCAAAACCGTGATCAGTCCAGAGTGTATCGAAAAAACGATGCACCATGTGATATTTTAAAGGTAAGCTTTCACTGTTCGGTAACAGCGTTGTCGGAAAAGATGCTGATCAGTCGACGTTTCTGTTTCCGCGGATAACCTTTCTCAATGCCAGTTTAGAACGGAATAGTCTTGGAATAATAATCTTAGTCACTGGCTGTAAAATGTTTCGTGTGTTGGTGTACGGAGAACGTTTTGTCACAGCGTATCCAACTTAGTAGACTTCGTTGGTTGGGGCACGTGTTACGTATGTCGAACACACGTCTACCCTAACGCGTCCTATTCTCCGTTCCTCCTAGGGAGTGGAAGAGACCACATGAAGGTCAACAGATGACGTGGCAACGACGAATGAGAAAATGTACAGCATACTTAGGAAAAGTAGGTACTTCACTTCTTCGTGGTTGGGGTCCAAAAGATCCGTCTACCAGTTGGCTGGAGACACTGAAGGATATGGCAGCGAACCGTGAACAGTGGCGATCGTGTTGTCACTTTCTATCGAATCAAAATGACTGATCGATGTACGTTTCTACAGTTAGACTGTGTATTCCGTGTGTTGGCTACTAGGGCATTCTTTCCTTTTCCCACCCATGTAGGTCCAGTCCCTGTCCATTTTGTATATTCATACTTTCTAATTCTATTTGCAACATGGTGAGAAAGGCAGTGGTCCGTGGGGCTCGCTCTACTGTTTAACGCTGTACGATGATGATGATGATGTTGGTGTACGTTTGACACCTAATGACTAAGATTATCATCCCAAGACCATTCAATTGTAAATTGGTATTGAAAAAGGTTAGCCACGGTAGCCGAAACGTCGCCCAATTAATATCTTTTGCGACAACGCCGTGTCACCGAAAAATAAACACTTACTGATGACTGATAATCTCTTACAACCATTGACTGGCTCATCGATGTGACCTCAGTCATCCTCGGAATCTGTAGGTTTACTCATTTATGGAGCCGTCCCAAGTTGTCCTTTTGGTTGTCGCTCGATAGTTCGAACTTGGAGTAATCCAGTTGGATACAGCAGCACATCAAATTCCACCTGGACTTTCGATGTGTCCTGAATATTGGCCGTACAGTGGCGCTGGTGTGAAACGTGTACTCCACAACCAGGCCAGAGGGATTAGCGGTTTCCTTGAGAGACCCGCAAAGTGGTGGGGTTCACGCGCAGTTGGGTCTCAATGAATATGCACTAATGATGATTGAAAACAATTTGGTGAACTAACCTGTGTACTTCCCTTCCATAAAGTGGTAAGCGGAGCCTTTATACACGAAAACAACTAAACTCTTTATTAATGCATCCGATTTGTCTTTTGCTTCATTGCTTACTGTATAGACAGAATGTCCTTGGAAAAAATGCAGTAAATGAATAGAATCATCCGAGTGCTAAGACAGAAAAATGAAGCGCCTTTGGCCAGTTTCCTTCTCGGGCAATTACAGACGCAATCAGGAGAGACATTACCAGAAAGTGCATGGTCATCTTTAATCTCGGCTAGTTTGCTCCAAAGGAATCAATTCGGTAGCCAGAAATTAACCAACGTCCCTAGTCCATTCACCATCTGACGCTTATTGATTCCACCTATTCAAACTCCAGCTTTAATCAGTGTGAAGGCAAAGCAGCGTGTTACAAACACCTCGGTGAAAATCCGGGGGTGTTGGACGCGATCGCGGGCATCTTTTATAAAATGTGTTTGATACTCCTGGAGGAATATGCTCGGTGGTGAACGAGTGTGGCTCGTCTGTCACCTCGGAGGTACGAGTTTTGAACGTTTCCAATGAAGGTCCCTCCCACAGGGAGTTCGTTAGTACATGTGAATTATCGGGATCATGTTTGGATCTCCACTACAAGTCTTGGGGTTATGGATGTAATTTAAGTTTGGAGTGTAGTGGACATCTTGGATATACTCCTTCCACTGAAAACATTATCAAGCACGGAATAAACGAAAGATGATTACCGTCTCCGTAATAAAAGTGGAATGGAAGAATTTCAAACCAGAGAAAAAGCGGATAATGCTATACTCAGCAAAGTCTTATATAAGCCTTCATTATTATGAACAATCCGAAATGCAGTTCAGTGAAGGTGAAAACTATGTCAACTCGACTCACAAACACCCGATGATTGAGGATGAAGACAAGTCCTACATAAGGCCCGACAGTCAGCTGTCAAATGGAATGTCAGCGCGCTAACAGAAGACATCTATATTTGGGTAGAAGAACATCAGACTCTGCAAAATGAGTGTGACTGTTCAAGCCTTTAAAAACCATGAGAGCACTGTACAGCTGTTTCATCCTTGTTAGGAATCATTAGCAGTACAAATCAACCGAACTCCAACTGGACTCGAACGTTCATACTGTATGATGAATCTCATTATGCAAAACCCAATCTTCTACTACTCATAAAGCAAACAAGCTCTCCAGGTTGTTGAACGGAATGCCTTCGTTGTAATTAGGTCCCTACAGATAGGTCGTCCTTCACAGGAGTCGCTCGTTGTGCAGGAAATGCTCTGCTAACACTCGAAGCCAGTGTCGTAAGGGCGCTGTATCATGTAGCGTATAGGTTCAATGCGCCGCCGAGAGACGACTCGCGTTGTCTCATGGTTAAGGTATTCGGTTCACGATTTTCCGCCCCGGGTTCGAGTCCCGATTGGGACTAGCTGAATGTGTACTGCAGGGGATTCTCAGAAAAGACGAAACAGCTGTACGGTGCTGACGTGATTTTCAACGGTTTGAACGTTCGCAGTGCATGATTAACATCCTCATTTAATGTCAAACTCTGTCACCTAAAGTATCAATAAGACATTCGTCATGGGATTGACGCGTGGTAGTAGGGTCAGTCGTGCTGCACAGCTAGAAAATGTGACAGCTCATAAACACGGACTACTTAGAGTCATAATTTAAGACCTGAAGAAAGTACCGTGTCAATAATGCTCAGGTTAGCTGTTCAGTGTTGTTTGTTTGACAGATTGGGCAGGTGATACGCATGTACCTGTGCAGAATTATGTGCGCGTTGTCAGCCCTTTCAGTTCAGTTCAGTTCACACAACCATTGAACATGCACTGTGTGCGGTGGCTTAGTTGATATCTCCTAGCGGCAACCTCAAAAGGAAATAATGAAAAAGAACTGGAATATGAAAGCAGCATTAAGAGAACTACAAATATTAATATCAAGTTGATGAGGACACCAGAGCGCCACTGGTCGCGACACCTAGCCATTTTCTCTAACGTATTTAGCCACTGAATCGGAGGGTCTATTGGACCCCATCCAGGAAGTTTAACACGCTCTACATGGTCAAGTCTACCGGTTGGGCTTTTCACACCTTTCTTCCATATCGTGAACTGACCATCCCTGTTCACCTTCCAGCCGTTACTCGCCTCAGCTAACACTGTGCCGAGGGAATCCTGTCAGGTGATGTGCGCAACACATGTCTTAACCAGCATAGCCTATTGAGTTTGGGTTTTTCATCTAATGGTCTGGTTCGTGAACCTAACACTCTCCACCGAACCTCAGCATTGCTTATACGGCGTTCTCACCAGATTCGAGCAATGCTACGAAGACCTCGGTGTTCAACTACTGACAGTCTTCGTATATCCTTCACTCGTAGTGACCACGTATTCGAAACATACAGAATCACTGGCCTGACTGCTGCAGCGAACACTCAACCCTTGTCCGCTGAGGTAGTTGACGGTTAGAGCAGCTAGTCCGTGACACGGCAAGTAGGTACAAAAACCACAACCCGTATATCTGTTCTTTAAAATCGGCGAGCTTTCTTCAGTGCAACCCACATACCCAACGATAAGAACCAATAAGGAACATGACCACCTTACGTTGCGGCCATTGGAACTCCCGTACCCAAAATGTCTTCTTGTCTATCTGCTCTCAACAGCAATTCAACGCTATTTTCGCACTGTTGATCTACCATTCCCCCGCTGATTCTTAGTAAGAAAAAGGAACAAAAACGGCTACATGCACTGGAAACTGAATCGTTGATTGGAATGGTGCAAAACAGTACTTACGTTTGAGTATGAGCGCTTGGGATGTCTTGTGTACAGTTTGACCGAATCTCTACTGTTACATTCCGCGACGTTAAAGCCCATTTTGTATCAGGTAAGAGAACTTCTCACGTGCGATCTTCTGAGCCTACTTAACAGTATGGTTTAAAAAGTACAGCACTATTTTACGTAACCGGGACGGAGAACAATAACAATTATCTGGATCACTAAAAATATCTACTACGGCGTTGAAAACAAGAAAGTGGCGAACGAGCTTGTTTTTGGCAGCTTCGTTTTCTGGTTAATTCAGTTAAATATATGTAGGGCAGTCGTGAATATTTTACAGGTACTATTTGGTGAGTGATGTGATCAAGAGTTTTATCTAGAGTGGACATAAAAGGGACGCTGCCTTGTTGTTTTGAAAATACAACAGATGAAGCGATCATGATGTTATGGAATATACAACTTATGCTCGGATCTGACCATTTTCGGTTGCGTTACGCGATTACGCCGTAAGTCACATTATGTTTGTGGATCGACGTCAATTTCGGGCAAAGACAGTTGGAATGATTTGGCAAAAGCTTCCGAGAACAAAACGGGATGCAGGGCTGAACGGCAGCCGCACAGCTGTCGGCAAGTATCGGTAGAGAATCGCTTTTACCGCCTTCTAGGCATCTCTGTTGCACCAGGATAACATTGGAGACGATCTTCGTGGTTACAGTGCCCAACTTCTTGATACACGGGGTAACCGCCTCTGTTTCAGACCAACATTGTCTGTCGAACGTGAGCAAAAAGTGCCTTCAATCATTGATGGAGTTATAACAGGCCGCGGAAACCGTTGGTCGGCTAGTGAAATTTCCTCGCAGACAGGGCGGTGGATATATGGGATCGCTTGTCTTTTGCGTCAAAAGTTTACAAACTGAGCCTCTATTGAAGCGCAGTTTCGCGGTGAAAATCAGAACTGTTTGCACAGAAGAAAATCGTAAGTGTGGTTTAAGAGGTCTCCGGTTTTAGGACCAGATTCATTAACCAAAATCCATGATACAACCGAATATCACGGAAGAGATTATAGTTTTTTCGACGAGTATCTCGCAAGATTCACTCGCAAGATGTCCAAAGCCTTCAGCTTCGTATATCAGTTTACAGAAAGTATACGTTTCTAAGGTGTGGGTATTACTCTTGTGTACCCTTGTGTACTCTTCATACCCCTAAAACGTCGATGATTCTATGATATTTGCATCCAGTGAACAACTGTCAAACCTTGATAACGGACCGCCGCGTTCCTAAGAAGCGACGGAAATAAGTGGCATCCAAGACCATACACCTGGACGATAGACTGGCTGAACTACGCTATCTAGTTCTGTGATATTCAACAGCAAAGTTCACATTTGCAGAAAAATTCCGTGAAAGAAATCCATTTTGTGTCTACTGTGAGGTACCAGTATGAACGAACTCCAAAAGTTAGTACATTCTGTGGACTGACACTCCCCTCCCCCACACGCACACACACAGGATAGGAGTTTGATATCATTGCACACGTGCACTGCTATGCCATAAACAACCAGCTGTCGATAAACTGATATGCTTGATGAGCTGTATCGAATCTGGTTCACGCTAGTGTGTACGTGTACATATACTGAGCAGCGGAGTAAACGTGATTCGATAAGACTTGGCTGTGGCCCATTTAGGAGCACAAATTTCGACGCTAACGTCTCCACCGAAAGAGGAGAACAGATTAGGAATCATGTAGAGCTAGAAGCGAGACAGACCAAATGTAGCATAGAAGGAGCAATTCGGGACATTCCTGATAGATTTTTTTACCTCAAATCACGAGTTTTGACTGAAACAGGAACAAATGCAGACTACGGATTTGATAATTAACTTACATTTCCCGTCGAGATCTACTGTCGTGATATGCAGTACTAAAACCACTCTCGACGGTTGGAAGCGCGGGCACGTTGTGCACAAAGACCGGAAGAATGAACGGGATTACCTCCGACTACAGGGCCAAAAAGCACGATTTTGGTTAGCATTTCTGTCATTCATAGACAACGAGGAATGATCGTCCACATATTCCAGTTAATATTCGGCTATAAGAATGACATTTTGAGGAAGTCTTTCCGATGCATACGCAACACACATGTCAATTATCGTATTTGAAATGATCTGTCTGCATACAAACAGGGGATGACTTAAAGTAGTACCGGAAAGTCAACAGATAACAAATCAAAAGCATCTGAATTTCACGGACGAGATCAACCAATACATAGTAATAGAACGAACGTATTTGCTGGAACTATCGATTAGCGCGAGCGACGACCATTTTCCCCTGGGTGACTGCGAAAACGAATGGAGATTGTGTGTTGAAAAACTAATATTCTCAACCGAATTCCATAAGTGATCGCCATTAGCAATATTTATACTATCAATGGAAACAACCGGTGGCTTTGTGAATATGAATAGCGGACTTTGTAACTTATGTCAAGCGGTAAAGCGAGAACAATCAAACGAACAAACCACAAACGACGGACAAAAAGAGAAAGAAAAAAGGAAAAGCAAAACAACTAGAAGAGAAATATCGATGAGCGACATAAACTTAGAATATGAAAATTAGAATGAGACTAAGATAGATCCTATCTATGGGCTGGACGGATCGCAAAACAGGGGTATCGCTCATATATGAAATGGACAGGAAACGAGAACAGGATAAAACTCTACGGATTCTTTACCAGCACGACAGACAACTAAAAAAACGTGCCGGAAAATGCACGCGCAAGACAGTGGGAAATACGTTCAAGTGAAATAATAATATTAGGAATATCAATAATAATAACAATATAGGTATACCAGTTCATTGGGTGAGGATAGGGGATGATGCCTACCGTTTAGCGAAACGAGATCGACTGGCTGGGACGAGGGATGGTGAGTCAACAGGCGCAAAGGTCTAGGAGTTGAAAATGGACAGTGTGATCAACGAGAATAAAAGGAGCCACCGACAAAATAATGTGATAGAGGAGGATACGTGCACCCATTCAGACTGTCTGATTGAAAAATATTTTAGATGAGCCAAAAGCGTCTGCGAAGGAGCAAAAAACAACTAATCAATTCAATCCGGAACATCGTCAAGTGAGCAGCGTCCATCGTCTTTACAGTACCGGAAAACGGATCATGAGAATAGAGCAATTTCAAAAAGAAAATAACGGCAAACGACGTACAGCGATAAGAACACGACTAAACAAATTAGGTCTGAAAAAATTGGACGGAGGCTGACAGTGGCCACAATACATCAGCTGAAAAGCATGATCTGGAGAGGTCGCTAGACGGTTTGAGAATCTGATAGGTTCCTACTCAGTCCACATCATTCAGGCTTTCCAGTCGCGTCCTCGAAGAATGCACCTCGTCAACAATCCTTGGACCGGATGATGAATCTCGAGTATTCGTTGCTGATATGAGAGGCACAGAATCTGTCTTGGAAGTAGATTGTTCTGAGAAATCGGCCTGCAACGTGACGGTCGTGCTAGGGATGAAATTAGACACCAGAGCCGGGGGGCAAGATGCTAAAGCTGAACCAGTGCAAGGAGATGCTGGAGGATCCGGGGTCCAGTAATGTTCACCATTTGCCGTCGGAGTATCAGCTGCAAATTAGGATACGATATGCAAAAACATTAATCACATTATTCACCGCCGGTGCCGCGGCCTTAGGAAGATGTAAGCACCAGCAGTTCAATGTGCTTTATGCGTGGAGAGATTATCCCTAAAAGCCATTAACCGTAGCCGGTTATCAGAACAGGAGATGAAGCTGATAACACCGAATGAGCCACTGAATCGATACAGACAACATCCAAAAACTGAAATTTATTAAGTTGAAGGTTTCCAGTGGTCATCTGAGTAATTGATCCAGGTTCATGGCGAGATATCGCTTGAGAGTCTGAGAAAAAAATCTGCCAGCTTGAAAAATGTGCAAACTGGACTGTGTCACATTATTACACTTGAATCCATACCAAGGCAAGTGACCAGTTCAGTGTATTTTTGACCCAAAAGATGAACTACCGTGTAGGAGATTCAATAGATATCACGACTTCAGACGGGGTTGGCTAGATGTGTGCAGAATACGGTTTACCCACTTGGAAAACGATATCTATTTGTATCAGACTGTGTATGCACAACAAAGAATGTAAGATCACGATGGCTCCCGAGGAATATTTCTTCAGTCTGTGCCGTCCAGACAGACCAGTACACACAACGCCGGTTAGGGGTAGGAGTTCCGTAACTCAATGAAACATATGACCAATAAAAAGTGCTCGTCATGCATAACTAAAGCTGGTGTTTTTGTTTTATTTACTTAGCTGGGTCGCATGAATTCCAAGCCATTTATGATGACTGTCGGCCGTTTCTCACTATTCTAATCCACTGAGAACACGGAGCATCAAGTCAGCTGAATCGATAACTGTGCACACTGTCACCCGGGGTTCAAGAAAAAACTTATGTGGAGGATTCATCATTGAAATTCTTGGAAGCACTGCAGCGCTAGTTCAACTTTCTTAGTAATCGCCAACAGTGCATATCCACCGAGTCCCAACTGGGGGCTAGAACCCGGGGCGCATAAATACCATTAAGCTATCCGGATGGTTCTCAATGGCTTGCTTCGCGGAAACGCTGCAATATATAGCACCCGTCGGTCGCTGACCTTACAAACCAAACTGTCAACCCCACAGCAATCGACTCATACGACATAAAATGACCGCTCTATGACCCCGTGTTCGACTCTAACTTGGAGCTCGGTGAAAATGTATTACTGATTGATGAAACAGGTGGGTCTCAATTGGGAGCTCAGCGTTGATATTGCGTGATGAATCATATGACAATTTAATTAAATCTCCCATTACGCACATCAGAAAGTAAACGATAAAAGAATTAAGAACTGTCACACACGTTTACTCCCAACGGATATGAGTGCAGGTCCATCGTGATTTGAGTTTATCGAAGCAGGTTGAAACAAGGACAACAAAGGTTATTGTCAATAGTCAAAGTGATGTTCTCACGCATACCGAGTACAAAAAGCAATAGGCACTCCGAGAACCAGACAGGTTATTATTTGTCCATGTTAGATTGTCAGGTTAAACGACTGAACGATGCCCGTATTCGACATGTCTACCATACTCAGCCTTGTCCAACATGACCAACTAGTTTAGTCTGAAAATAGATGGAGCCACATCAAGGGAAATCTCTGAGAATGTTTATTAAACCGCGTTAGGTCCAACAAAATGTTAGGATATTTTCCTTCATTCATCATTAGATTGTTTTCTGTGTACTACTATTTGACCGTGCCCAACCATAACCAGTCAAGTGACACCAAGCGAAATCCTGTAGGTTATCCCCATACGGATAGCAAGATCATCGAGTATGGAGCACATTGTGGTCATCGGTCCATTGGGCGCTTTGAGGTGCTCTGATGGTTTTTTTTATTATGGTGATTATCACTAACTAGTGAATTAGCACACTTACTGCATCCACCACTGACGGTGTGTATTGACTAATTGTTTATATCTCATCGAAATCATATTAGATGTGAGACCCCAGCATGAATTTAGCAACGAGACGCAAGTATCAGAAAATGCTATTTGAGAATGGCCCTTGTAATTCTAGTATATTACTGTAGTGTTCGCAGTGGTCATCGTTATTATCTCCTATCCAGTGAGGCCGTCTGAAAACGCATTCTTGTTATTGACTGTGTAGTACGTGATGGCCACAGCGGCACTGGTTTGTTCTCATCCCCATCTTGAAATGACACGTATGTTTCGGAATGCTGAATGAACAAAGAATTAGATCTGTTCGGTTGAACACTTGTCAATAAAGTATACTAATTGTCTATTTCGCTACGCAAGTCAGATGTGTGTAAGTTATCATGTTAATCTATTTTGCGATATATTTTACCCTAGTTCGCAACGTAGCCTTTTGTTTTACAATGATAACAACCAATGACTTTGACTGATATTGATCGCCTTGCTGCTCGTGTAATTCAATGAACCAGGCGAAGCAATAAGACTTGACCATCCTAACATGCGAACAAACTTAGCGAATGACTCAGTGAATCAAGTACAACACAGGTTCTCAGCTGGTGCATGTGATATCCCGACATGAATACGCGTACCAACCCGAGTATCAATGAATTGATCATATCGGGCGAACTGGCTATAGGCTATCGGTCAGAGTTGAACGAAGCGCACTCTGACATAGAAATGGAAGACACAAATTTATTGTAGACTGTAACAATGATACTGTTTACAGAGCAGAACCCGAATTCCTACGTTCCTAAAGATTTTAGCGCTAAGAAAGGTGACATGGAACTCTTTGCTCCTGAAGTTTTGAACCTAGTCATCGGTCGGAAATATTGCTATGGTACAAGCTGATGATCTGAGACGAAGTAGCTATAATTGTGTGGTGGAAAATTGTTGCCGTACTCAGCGAAAACCTCAATGGCCGGGCTTATGAGAACGTCGATTTGACTGTCAGCGACTTTTTATGCGAAAACTGCATATTGATTTTTACCAGTTAAACATTATCAGCCATCTTAACCAGTTTAGACTCCGCATTTCTTTCGGTGACATATCTCTGGTTCCCAACACATCATCTCTAGCCTTAGCATTAGTATTCTCATCACATTTGAGCGATACAACGAAAACATCGATGTGCAATCACCGACAGTCTTCGAGTAAATTCTACCCATACCAGCCATGATTCGGAGCTATATAAAAGGACGAGTCTAACTGCCAAAAACCAAACGCACCTTCTGTATACGCGACGACACACCATCCAATATCTAGCAAACCTGGTGAGATGCAACTACCCAGGTAACGAAACTTATACACCACAGCTAAGGCTTCCTCTGCCAGGGCAAAGTTGGGTGCAGGGACAGTCCAGTACTGAAGCAGCATTTTACACTTCGAAGGTACAAAAAGTAACTTAAACGTACCCACACTGTTGTTTAGAGTATCTAGAAAAACGTCCAACTTACCTGAATATTCACTCAGAAAAACAATGTCGTCTACGTATCGCATCTCAGTTTACTGCCTGACCATCGATCGATGCCACTACTCTCAAACCAGGATAGGGCTAATTCGAGAGCAGTTGTAATTTCATTTGAAGCGCATGGAGCGGGTGTGGACGAAGAGTCCAGTCATTTCGTCGGTTAACAGGATTAACTTTTAGAAAGAAGACACACGGTCCCAAGTATACATTGTCGAAATGAGTACTATGGTGTTCTACCTGGATGACAGGACAAAATTTCCCTGGAAGCACGACCGGTTTCGCGGCTGTTATCGCTCATCAGGTACGCGTACCCGGTACTCTTATGTCCAATCATCGGTACACATACCTGATGAGCGGCAACAACCGCGAGACCGATCACGTGCTTCCGGGAAGTTCTGTCCTGTACTGTAAACAGAACACTATACTAATCAGTTCTACCCAAAAACTATTTCAATTACATAATCGAAAGTGTCATACAGGGGAACCCTGACGAACACCACTTCTCATGTTGAACTCCGGTGAAAGATCGCTGTAAGCAAGAACTTGGCTTCGGTTGTTCGTACTGAGAAGACAAAGAAATCCCAACGCATCACCCTTCAATGAGACGCAGCGCCAGAAGACTGCGATCGATCGAATCGAATGTCGCTTTTCGATCAAGGAAGACAGAGATGATGGGCCTGCGGAGGGTGTGCCTGTGCTCTAAAACTTCTCTTGGATGTGGTCGATACAATCCCGACCGGACCTAGAACCGGCTTGATTCACACGCTTACATTTTTCGCGAGCGTTGGATAATCCTGGCGCACAGTTTGGTCTTCGCAACAGGATTCACTCATCAGCACGATCATCGATTCACACTATTCCCTGGGAATGTGTCTCTTTCCCAAATCCTCCATTACACCTGACTAGTGAAGTTAAGGGGAAAAACCCCAAACTAGGGAGTACAAGTCACCAACTCAAGAACCATTCAATTGCCACACACTTTGTATACTCAAGATCAACCACTGACAGACCACCGCTAATGCTGGAGTGTCTCCAGTAACCAATAGCTAGCTAGAGGTCATCGGAGTAATAAAAAAAAGTCGCCACGGACACAACCAGAAAGCGTGTGAACAAGAACAAACCATGACATTCCTATTCACAACAGAATAGGTTGAGCAATTGCACGATATGGCGCAAAGCTCATGTTTTTTTCATTTCAATGTTGCCTACAGCTGCGCAACGGACAAGACCGGTTTAATTAGAGAAACCATCTAGCAGTACAAGCAAAACAGAGTTACAGATTTGATCGTTATGTACAGCACCCCTGATTGGGGAATTGTCGTGTCCCCATAAGACATCCCCATTCTTTGATCTTCACGTGGTACTCAGTTCTCAGAGGTAGCTCCATGATGCTGCTTCACGAGGGAGGGACCAGAATTCGAGCAAAACGTTCAACAGGCGGTCAAACCAAATAGACGTTAAGTGAAACCTTCAAGCCTCAATCAGACAGTGGTTACATTTAGTTGTTCGAGAACTACAAGTGCATCCTCGAACAAGAAAACCGAGCGAGATATCACCAGCCACTTTCCCAATCCAAACTAGGCGACCGAGTTGCGTACCAAGTTGCAAGATCCAAGATGAAGATTTCCAGGAAGCTCGTGTTATTATCTATCATATTGTGAAGTGACTGGCATGTGCAGCAGTTCCAATGGTTAACCTGACGAGTAACGTATCAACTGCCTAAGTCACTTAGCATCAAATTATCTCGTTTAGGCATGTCGGTTGGCATTGCAGTTATATGAATCTCATGGACAACAGACATATAAGGAGAAAAGTGTTACACTAAAATTGATTACAATCAAATTTATGATAGCAGAACAGAGAATACTTTAAAAAGGAAACGAAGCAAGTTGCTCGATTATTTTCGAGATAAAATGCACGAGATTATATAAAGGTTCAGACGGTGAACAAACAGTCACTACAATGGTCAATATGCCTAAAATTCAGCATTCAAAACCTGACAGAACCGGTGATTTACTGCTGGACTGAATGTCATACTCAGCAGCTTCCAGGGAGAGGCCTTGAATAGCCCAAAAATCAACACTTACCGCTTCTCCCTTGGCTCTTGTCATAAAGAATTCTAGGTTTCTTACTGCACCCATTTCCTGGTCAACACACTATAGACATTTCCGTTGGCGCGAGACCCACAAACCCGTATGTTGGATTCCAGTGCCAGTTTGACCCCGGTGAATATCCTAACACGGATGAAACGGTTGTGAAGTGCTTTCAAGAATTGTCAACGGTGAGTTGAACGTCGGCACTGCATGACGAACCATTTCACACCAATCAGTCCGCATCTCGTGTTGTCCAAACTGACTGAGATGTTTGTTTTGTTACAAGCACTCATTTTAGGAACTATCTGATACTTCAGATTACGGTAGTTTCGAATTTTATTTTTCGCACCTTCGACACGTGTAACCACATTATCACGCTCAATTGAAAGGCTATGTACGTAGATCAGATTGTACAGACAATGTTTTTGTGATTGAGTTAACTCTGCAAATTGCGACGATGTTTTTTCACGAGGATTGCAAAACAGTCAATCAAACGCTGATAAGTGGAGACAACAACGCGTCAAAAGAGAATCATGGTACTATGGGATAGAAAAGATGCGGCTCGGTATGGCCAATTCTCAAAACGATCACCAGCTAGAGATACGATTCCGGAGAATAGGCAACGGAGTGAAGCGGAGCTAAGACTGATCACTCACCTCTATTGGACGATCGGGGTGGGCTGGGCGGTCCGCTCGTCACATTGACTGACATGGCTACAGCCACAGTCTTGTCCACACAACTCAGTTGCTTTTCATCCCCGTTGGTGACACCGATCACATTCCGAACCAAAGTACAATCATCAAGCACCGTCCCCGAATAGCCGACAGACACCGCAGTAGGTTGGGTCGGTTTGGACACGGAACCTCGCAGTATCACTGATGGGTTGGGTGGCACATTTGGAGTTACACCAAGCGGCGTAGGGCAGTCATGTGCTTGAGTAGTCTTAAAACTTTGACCCAAGCTTTCGGTGTTTAAAGTTGGTTTAGCGGGGACTGGCGTGTGAGCCACTTCGTTCTTGCAACTTGATCCGATTTGGGAACTATCAGAATCTGCATTGGCACAGAAAAACGGAATAAATAAGAGCTAAGTGAACAAAAACTTGCACTATAGCGCGAGATCAATGGTACTCTAGTACAAAACTGGGCATGATCCGAGGTCCGATTCCTGTACAACAAACTGGTTGTTTTTTACATGTTTGCCCATGAGCACAGTGAAAGAGATAGACCATTAATTGAAGTGGCCATCAGTATTTTTAAAACTGGAAATCATGGTCCCCAGACTTGGACTAGAAACCCGTAAGGATCCCAAATGAATTACTGCATCCTCTGCCATGATACATGCATGTACAGCGATAACCAGGGCAGTCAGGGACTTACAACACTCGATCGCTACCGGTTCACATGGTGCTTTCGAGCATGCTTTTGAAATTTAAGAGAGGAAATCCCGCTACAGGATTAGGCTGATCCAATACACCTTTATAATTCACCAATAGTCTAGGTGACACCCGCGAACTGATTCTATTACTTCGACTGGTGATGAACAGCTTGCCGAACTCAGCGACCAAAAGCCTACGAAATTCACCAACATCTTCAAAAAACACTGAAAAACTGAACTGTACTCATTACGTAACAGCTAATTTGCAGTTCATCAACAGACTCCCGGAACACTGCGCATGATACTGGTAAAACAGCTGTGTGCTTACTGGCAAACCACTCTTTCGAATCCATTGGGGAAACAACTTTGCGAAGGTGTTTTCTTCCAAGCATGTACTATTCTGCACAAAAAAACGGTATTTCATTGGAGACCTTGCCAATAAAATAATTTTAACTTTAAAAAATCAGAGTTTTATCTGCATCCATCATCAATCTCTTCCGGCTTAGTCTTTCATCTCATCAAGATTTTCAGTTATATTGAAAATCCTGTTCTGTTACAAGATAACTCCGTAAGCAGCCTCGTTATCTACGAAATACAATCAGTTTTTATCTCGTGGATTTGTTCATACACTGCCTTTAGGAAACGGTTTGCTTCCACAGTGTAGGATCACGCATTATTCGGTCCAGCTGTTCCAACCATCAACCTTGCATCTCTGCACTAGTGTTTTGTTTGCCCTGGCACAGCATCGTCAAGTTGTGGACAAGGTGAACAGACGCAAAAGAAACATGAAAACAGAAGCACAAGTCATGCAGACGGACAAATAACTGCAATGCAACTATGCTACCCAATGTTGCACCTAGCCATGTCATTATATCCAACCATTCGGTTAGCGCATCTCGTAGACCTCGACCGGGACACCTAACATTTCAATAGGCCAAGTCTTCTACTCAAGGTCCTCATACGTTTTTCTCCATGTTCAGGACCCATCCCATAACCATCCTCGTCTTCTAATCACTGCCCACCTCAGCGAACAATATGAGACCCGTGGTTACATCCGACGACATGTTAAAAACGTGTCCCAATCACCTTAGCCTGGTTAGCTTGAGTTTCCCCCAACGGTTTGGTTCGTGTACATAAGACTTTATACTGAAACTCAGCACTGCTGATTCGGCAGCGCCACGAAGGTACCGGTGTCTGAATACCGAAAATCTTCGTATATCATCCACTTTTAGTGGCCCAGTTTCTCAACCGTACAGAAGAACTGACCTGAATGGTGCACCGTACACTCGACCCTTCGTATAAAAACGGATGTCACGTCGACGCCACAGATGGTTATGTGATGGCTGAGTCTTCATCCCCCGGGGTACATAAAGCATTTACTTGACTTGGCTTGACTTGATTGAGGCTGGAAAAAGTCAAACACGCCTTCAGTATACGAAAAAACACTTCATCCGATATCTGAACGCCGGACGAAATGTGGCAACCTAGATGACAAAACTTATCTAGTAGGTTTAAGATCTCCCAGACATCAAAGGGTTTGGTGTTAGACCAACCCAGTCCTGCAAAAGCATCTTGCGCTTTGAGGGCGTACCAAACATTGTAGCATAGTTCTTCAAGCTCTCCAGAAAAGCTTGTAAGTTATCTGGATCTTCACAGAGAAGAGCAGTGTCGTCAGCATATTCAAGGTCTGACAATTCGACGAGTGTAAAGTTCAACACCTCGATCCTCATGTGACAAAAAAGCAGTCCACAAGACCATATCAACCACGAAGTTGAAGAGAAGAGAAGGGGGTGAATCCCGATGTACGGGAACTTTCGTGGTCAACTGGGGCGAAAGATTACTGTAAGTCTGAACTTGGCTTCAGCTACTAATGAACAACGATTTTATGCTTAAATGAATTTCTCCAGTACATCCCTCAACAAAAATCAGCCCCAAAGAGCTATGCAGTACACTGCGTCGAACTTTTAGGTAAGGGAGAACAGAGACGCTGTGCCTACGGAAGCTTGCCTATACTCTAAACCGTACAGCGAAGATGTGATCAACACAAACTAGATTAGGTCTAAATCTTGCTCTATTCTCGCGCGAGCGCTAGATAAGCGGTGGAGAATCACAGCAGCGAGCAGTTTAGATGCGATGCTAACCAGACTTATACCCCTGTGGTTTTCATATGAGGACTCGTAGTCTTTGCTGTAAATCGATACGATCACCGACTCACACCAACTCTTCGGAACGCCCAACGATCTAGACGACGAATCCGAGTCTGAATCAGTGAGCAGCTGGTCTCTGATCAATTTGCTAACGCATGGTCTTTGAGGACCGGTATCTCTAATTACACGGAAAAAATTGCGGCCGTCGCCGACCACCACAGCTTTTCCCATCTCCCTACACTTCACACTTCGACATTGTTTACGGTCGTCTCTCGGACTTCAAACCGGTTCGTGTTAAAGGAACATTTGTACTTCATCATATGTGGAATCCGGAGGAATTGATCTGCAGGTATCCAACAGTTTGGCTGAGGGTGCAGATATCCATCGTTTTTGAGTGTATTTGGTTCTTGGGTTTGGTTAGTGTTAGCGGTGTCAAAAAGGGCCTTTGACTTCTGACCATGGTTCATCTGGATCCTGGGCATATGATTGCAACTATAGCCTGGTAGATGTCTCCGTTTAGAAAACAGATCGAATGTTATTGTCCAGTAGCAAGTGTGTTGGCTCGTCTACCGACGAAACAGGCCGAAAAGCGCGCGGACGAAAGCGCGATCAGTGTCTACAGACGTGGACCAAAAATGATCGACAGCCTTGAATTGATCCGCACCGGTGTTAACCGACAGCGATGTGATCAATAAGTTCAATGTCATGAAGGCGTAGGAGGACTCCAGATTAGTCAGCGCCGCTTTCTGTGCAATGAATTAGGACTTGCTATGGTCAGAACATAATTGGATAAGTCGTTCAGTGTTGTCCGTTCTATCGACTGGAATACCAAATCGGCCTCATGTATGCCTCCCCGTCTAGTTTAGGCTTCCAAATTAAACACCGAAATCGCCAGCAATAATCATGATGCCCATAGGGCACATGCTCCGGAGCAGTTGAGACAAATCATGGTATATCATTTCGGGCACCACGAGAGCTACAGTAAGTTGAGTAACACACAAAAACGACGAACATGTATTGGCTAATTTACTTACTTTACTGCGACTGGTTCCTTGTAGAAGATAAGCCGGCTTCATCAGTGACTCTGATCGTGCCTGTCCATGTTGGACGGTTGGCAGCAAGGTTCTCGAAGACGTCTATCCAGCTCGATTTCCACTGATGAGTGCCGTACACCAAGTCTTCGAAAACGATATCCAGCTAGGGTTTTACCTGGGTTCCTCGTCGGCGACGCCAGCCTGGGCGTGGAGATGGTGCCAGGATAACGCTGGTTAGGGCGTGGTCAGGTTAACGGAACTTGTGCCCAAACCACTGCAGTGCACAGAGTTGTATGCGCATTGAAAGACGGACAATGCAGCAGCGGTTTCGAATGTTTCCACTCAAAATTCTGTCACTCCTCCTTACTCGCTAAGTCACCTGATATCCTCAGCTCTTAATAGCCACGTTTCGCAGCCGTATAGTAAGACCGGTCGGAATGCCGCATTAAACACCGTGGGATTGTTCTTAAGATTGATCTCGTTCCATCGCCCCAGGACGTTTTGAAGTTGTAAGGAATTTGTTCGGGCCGCATCAATGCGCCGTTTGACATCATCTCCGGCTTGTTCGCTTAGCAGGACGGTGGAGCCACGATTCGAGACAACTTCTATTGATTGGTCATTCAGCTGTAGGGCTCGGTTTGCATGGCTTATCGGTATTACGAACATTTTGGTTTTGCTGGTATTGATCTCAAGACTAATCTCCGAAGCATATTTATCAACCCGACCAGGGGTCGCTTGAAAGGTAGTCAGGTTCTTCCCGAGCACCGCCACGTCGTCTGCACATTCAAGGTCCGTAATATTGTAGTCTATGGAAACTTAGACGCCCTGATAACCGTCCACTGCGCGTTGCATTACCCAATCCACAGCAAAGTTGAACAGAACTGGAGATAACGGGCGCCCCTGTCGTACTCCTGTTTTCAGTTCGAAAGGGCGAGACTCTCGCCGGAAACTCGAACATGTGCATTCACTCCAGTGTAATTAGACTTTATCAGGGTGATCAGTTTGAATGGAAGGCCATCTGCGAGCATTATCTTCCACAATGACTCACGACCTATTGAGTCCAAGGCGGCGCGAAAGTCTACGACGCATGCGGCGGTGAGGCACCGGATTTTGTATCGGTGTTCCAGAATCCTCCGGTGGATGGGTATTTGATCGTCGCATCCATTGCCTGGAAGGAACCCTCCCTGACTGGGCCAAGTACGTCCGCGCCTCGATTCGGCGAAGCGATTCAGCACGAGCTGGGCGAACGCTTTTGCACCCACGTCTAACAAGGCTGACGCCTCGGTAGTTTCTGTACGCCGTTTTGTCACCTTTTTCGGGAAAAGGAAGCAGAACCAAGATGTTCCAATCGGATGAACATTTTTCAGCTTCCCAAATCAAACAGAACAGGATACGAAGTGGCTCAGTGAGCACAAGGCACGCCCTACAGATTTAGGCACGGATTCCATCTTCACAGGGGGAAACTTGTCAGATTTTAAATGGTCAATCGCATAAGCTATCTCATCTAGTGACGAGGGATCACAGTTGATGTTATATGGAGGAGCTGAAGCTGAATCAATATCTATCGGTCTATCTAGTGGGCGGTTGAGGAGCTGACTGAAATTTTCTACTCATCTAGTCATTTTACCGTCCATATCAGGGATGGGTACACCAGTGGAATGGCGCAAGATAGATTGGACGGACTGCTTTTACCAGACGCTGATCGTATGAGGCGAAAGCGATCTGTGAAGTGACAAGCACCGGCTGTCGTTTCCGTGTTGTTTGTGATTTACCGCCATTAATTGAGTCGATCTTCCTTTGCGAAGCGGGTTGCCTTGCATCCGAGGCACTGATATTTTGGACGGCCGGATAAACGGACATGTTTAGCCAAAGTGACGAGACGGACAGTATCCTCGGATATCCAGTTTTTATTCCGTGGTTCCTAATTCACCCACTGCGTCTTGATGTACCGCTACTCTCAGTTTGGCCCACAGCATATTAACCGAGTCGATCGTGTGGTGTGAGGTTGGCGCATTCGTTGATAACCGCAGATTTATCTCTTTTATTAGAGCTCCTGTTCTCCTCCAGGACTTTGGTAGTTCCACATTGAGGCGCTTCGACGGAGTTTCCCTTATACGGGTCGTTAGACGCAGGCAAAGCTTCGCGCGTACCAGCACGCGATCAGATCCTCCCTTGGTGCTGGTCTCAGCGCCGCGATACGATCTGCAGTCTTCTATTGACAAGATCCACCGAGACCAAACTAGCACAATCAATTTGATGATCGTTCTATCACTATTGGAATACGATGTAAGACGTATCTAAAGTGCTCGAACCGTGTTAGTCACGTACAGTCGGTTAAAATAGGGTAAATTAATCAGCCTAGCACCGTTTTCACAGTGCTGACCTAGGCCAAATTTCCAGAGAATGTGGCGTATTGAGGCGCCTTGCGCACCTATCTAGGGGTTCCACTCGCTCTTGGGAGTGCGCTTCACTACCGTTTGACGACTGAAGTAAAATTCGTCCTTCGCACTAATGTCGGATGGGAGGATTGGGGTGTAGATCGCAACCACGGTGAGGTTGACTGATTGACCTCTGAAACGGGCCACTGCGATTCTCGATGATGTCGGTTCCCAAGACAGTAGATCGGAATTCGCACGGTGACCTAAAGCTACTGCTACTCCTAGCTGATCCGATGTTTATCAGATATTGGTAAAAACAACAAGGCCTATCTGCGCCGGCAACCATGATGTTACGAGAGCCGGTAACGCCTAGTGTGAATCCGAACATGCAGGCGATATCTACCTGATAGTCGCGCAGCGTATGCATAGTTACTGCCTGACTTCCAATGTCCGACAGAGTTCTCACATTACAGCATCTAACACAGAGGGACTCACGGGGGGTTGTCTGACTGTCGATCCTATCATAATTTGTCTTTGTTGGCGCATTACTATCGACCCGCATTTCGGATTCAGTCCTTAGCCCCATGCACCCAATGGCACAGGCAGAACTTAGACGGGGTAGCATTCGTTGGGTTGGGGGTTGACCGGCTTTGGTGGGCGATTGTTGTCCAGTGAAGTGCGATAACTCCTCTTACCGTCGAGAGAAACCCCTGGCACTCCACTTCTACGTCCATCTAGTGGAGGTTTTCAGATTGGCAAGCTGCTCCTCTCCATGTTTATTCGCTGGAGTGTCCTCTCCAAGAGCACAGTGACTAGAACCAGAAGTTATCCATCAACTGGCTCAGAGAGACTGAACTTCGTCTACCCTCTAACCATCAACCTTTCGGGCATGGCTGCACCTCCAGCTTAAGGAAACCATCCAGTTCAGCAATTTGAATCACGGAGGCACACAAGACATCACATCACGCTAAGGTGCAGTCTAGTTGTGGTGCGATAGCATCCACAGTAAAACTGGCTAGTTTATAGGCAAACTGAAGGAGGTCGCCGAGACCATTCATGTAGGTACTGAAGCACACAAGAATGGCAGGCCTCGTCAGTTTAGGATCAAATTAAGTTAAGGCAATAGAACGAAAGAGTTTAGCACAGACTCAATGTACTGGGTTTGGGTATCGGAGCAATAGTGAATGGTCTCCAGCAGTCCGCAATAGAATACAACCACAAATATTTGCCTAAAAGAGAGATAAATAAATACATCCATCAGAACAAGAGCACTGTGCCTAAAAAGTGATGACGATGGATCATCAGGACCAACAACTTAAGTTATTTTAAACGTACGAATTATCCTGAACACTTTTTTCTGGAGAAAGGGATAATGTGCACGCCAACTTCCAGGATGAAAGAAACTGGAGAGCCATTCAACAGGCGGATGATTACACTACTAACACCTTCAACGTCCACGGCACAGTTCACCCGTTAGGTTTTCTTTCCATACGCACACACAAAAAGAATTCCTCGTCACAAGCCGTTGATATTGTAGCTGTATAAACGGTACCTATCACAGACCGTATCAGTCCATTTAATTCCCTTTCTTACTCACACGGAAACGCATCTTACCCTTGAATTATCTAGGACTTTGTATAAATGCTCCTATCGTCTTCTTAGTGATTTTAACGCAACAAAAGCAATACAACCGTTAAAGAGGGCAAGGGTTTCCAGGGGACGCTATATGTCGGAAATTGAACTGACCGCGACTTAGTGACCATTCGAAGGAAACCCAAGAAGATTCACAGTAGAGGGAATTTTGCAGAAGGATTACAGAGATGGATTTTGATTTGGCTGATTTGCCTGGAAGAGTGAAAAACAGACCGGAAGTATATCTTAGGCCTTAAAAAAGCAGATCACTGGTTGAAACAAGTGCACGTAACTTCGGGGAGAATAATTCCGGGCCATTGCTTATAATTCTCTTTAAAACAGAGTTCCCTCTGGTTGGAGAAGCACAAAGGATCGGGTTAAAACATGATCGAAACCACCTACAATGTGTAAACCGTCATCTAACAACCGGACAAGAAAAGGTAAAAAGGAGTCGTAGACAGACGAAATGATGTTGTGTGCGAGTTCTGTGAGTTGGCGCATGTGAACAACCCGTCTCCAGCTTTCTCGGTGCTGAGATGCCTGTCTAGCCAGTACGGTTTATTGACGTCCATCGACACGAGTGAGTTCGCAACATGTAGAGTTAGCTACGACTCTTGTACATAAATCACTTAAATATGAACACGAATGCGAGAACAAAGGACGAGGATTTCATCTAGGCATTTATGCAAACAGAACGTATGTTGGTACTGAACAGGAGGGGTGCCGTTGAGAGCAACCTGTCAGCCAGCACGGATGCGTCTTCTCAATCGAATGGAAAATCACTGATGTGTGAACGGTTACATGATTCAGCAGAAAATCTAGCAGAAGTATTTTTGACCGCGTATACCGGCCACAGCGAACCAATTCCTTCAATTCGATGAGGTAGTAATAAGCACAGAATTGCACCACAAGGATAACTAGGAAGACTATTACCTTCAAACACCGGCAGTTGTCGCGTATCTTCTACCCGTAACGGCCACGTCTCTGAACCGCACAAAAGAACGGGCCCACCTATGGCAGTGAACACTCGACCACCAACAGACAACCAGATGTCAGTCTGGTGAATCAGGTGACTCAAATTGGCAAAGACCAAACAGATTGTATCTTTTCAAAAACCTATTTCTCGGATAACTTCCACTTCTGACTGAGGAATGATATCGACTTATATCGTTTCTCTTGCAGATGCACACAAAGGTCCACTCTAGAAGTGGGCCGATTGAAAGTGCCCCGTCCAACGGTCTAGACGGCGTTCCTGGGTGAAACATTAGCTATCGGATTACTTAACTATTTTACTTACACCCAACTTCCGTGAAAAGATACTTCTAATCAAAAAACGAACGTTGCGACCGTTGTCTGGGTAAAGGCACGCATGCTACGCGGACAACTAATCAATGTCTCTCTCGAACATGGACATACATCTGCTTCGTATTGATCTTTAGTCATGCATCAGCGCGGGTAGTATTGACTGATCGACCTTGCTCTACATCGATTGGCTTTACTTGATTGCAGGTGAAAGCATGTGTAGCTCAGCTCTTTTATTTCCTCGCTTACTTACTTGCTTGCGACTTACTCGCCGGCTGCAGCCGGGTTATATGTACATTCTGAAAAACAAATGAGGTGTAACAATTACGTATTCCGGCGCTACTGACTACGAACGCAACAGCGCCTATTGCCTATAAACGTAGTTTTCTCCATTATCCTACATTTCGCAAGCCCCACTGCTCGCAGTCATTTCTCAGACTCCTAGTCAATTCACTCCGCAGTTGTTTGCGCACTTCAATGAATAAGGCATTTTAAGGGACAGGTCTGACAGTACCCAACAGAGTAACTCATGTCGAAGATATCCATCGTTTGTGAGGCGTACTTGAACTGGAGTCTTGTGTGGCATTGGAAGAAGCGTAAACCACTTTCTTGATCGGCTTCCAGTGTTCACTTGGATTCTGAGCATTGATAACCGAGTTGAAAGCTCTGTCTGGAAAGCAGATAATGGATTATCGTCTAGAAGTAGTTGTGTGGGACCGTTGACTTCAGTACTGACGTCACCACAGAGGCGAGCATATACCATAGGCGAGGGCCAGAATGAACAACAATCTTTGACTGATCCACAACAGCCGTGGCCAGTGACCAGATGGTCAATCTGAGTTCAAGGATGCGTAGGCATAGGATAACACGTGAGTCTACGCCGCCTTTTGGGGCAGAAAATCGTACTCACCAGAAACAGTCTATGGTCAGAAAACAACTGGATGCGGTGATCACTTATGTAAGTTTGATGAACTGCGATAGCACACGGGTCTCCTGTGTCTTTCGGTACCCCTTAAACAGTCAACTTCGGCGTTAAAATTGACTCGAGGTAATCGAGGCAAATCCGGATAGAATTCGTCTTTGACCTCAAGAGCACAGCAATAAGTGGGTGTGTATACAAGCATAATAAACAATTATCGACGCATTATTAGCAATTTTTAATCAGGATCAAGGAGAATACTGTCACTGTTGCTCCCTCTTCGCGTTCCTTCTCAATTATAACAAACACGCCTTTTCTTGATTTTAATGTGCGCATGCGCCGAGTGGCAAACAATCAGGCAAAAAAAACATCTTTGAAACGATTTACCGTGCAAAACAATGCATTACAATTAGGGCGATATGGAAAAGATACGTACCAACAAGACTGAAAACGTGAGCTGCTGATCTCATCGGGACAGGAGTGGGCTTGTGAGGTCCCCGAGTATCCAACTGTTTGTTACCTCGGCTTCGTCTTGCACCTAAGTCTGCCGTTTGAGGCCGCGCGCGGGCAGTAGACTCCACCGCCTGAGGTTTAAAATGAACAGAAACAACCGGTGAATCAGATCTAGATTGCAGATCAGTGTGCAACTCTTTGGCCGGACCTGAAATGATTGTCCCAGTATTCTCAACGCTATCACCGATATTATTATTGTTATGGTTGTTGTTATTGTTTGTATTAGATCCCAAGACAGTCGTTTGATTCGGCAGATGTGGAGAAGCGGATGTGGTAGTGATTACTGGACTACATGATCCACTTTTCCTGACTGTGGTAACGACCGACGGAGGTGCGGCATTTGAAGAAAACGACAATGAGACGAGACCTTGTGGAAGCGCTGGACGTGAGCCAGAAAGGTTGGCTACGATTGAGAGAAAAACAAGAACAACAAATGAACATATATAGAGTAATTTACGACGGGTAAGGTTCTGTACAGGGTGAGTTTCGCAGTAACATTGAAAAGAAACAAACGGTGCTGATGGGCAACTATGAAAATTCCAGCGAACATGACCGATATTCGGAGTCGTTGCAAACTGTGTTCAGATCCCTAATCGCTCCAATACAGTTATCAATAATTCGAAGGAGGCACTAGCCATGAAAGAGATTGTGTGAGTGTCCGCAAATTTCACCGTAAATGACGCTGGATGGGAGACTGAGAGCGGAGTGTGACTGTGCGAAGTCTGCGACGAGGATTT
The DNA here is from genome assembly GCA_948099385.1 of Fasciola hepatica. Classification (NCBI taxonomy): domain Eukaryota; kingdom Metazoa; phylum Platyhelminthes; class Trematoda; order Plagiorchiida; family Fasciolidae; genus Fasciola; species Fasciola hepatica. The sequence goes on from CANUEZ040000175.1 coordinate 5,401,701, forward strand.
GATATATATATATATATATATATATATATATATATATATATATATATATATATATATATATATATATATATATATATATATATATATATATATATATATCAACGTGTCTGACATCCTAAGACCCCTAACCAATGTTTCGTCCTCGAAGCCCGTTTAAGCTAGCCTCGCTAAACGTGCGAATACTGATGCGTATAGGACAGAAGGCGGGTTGGGCCCCTACGCTCGAGACGTTTGCCACCGAAGGGTGTTGTATCCGAGATACTTACACTCAGGACTCTAGCTCTGTTATCCTCTTTCAAATATACTGCAGTTTTACCTGCGCCTTTCTGCGGTATCTGGTCAGGCGGGTGTTGGTGTAGCCTTAAATGCCAGGGCCGAAGCCGAGCTGCTAGATTCGAACCCAGTCGACAGTTGATTGTGTACAGTTGGGCTTGGAGGTTCACGAAAAATAAGCAGTCGCCGTATCCCTAAACGCCATTTGTTTGTTGCGTCGACTAACCCGGAAGCAACTATTGGCATTTCCTGTCAAAAACCACATAGCCTCCTGCGTAGAGCAAACCAAGCCGGTATTGTAAATTTGACAGTAGACATGAATGCTGGAGAGGGGAAATTGCCATCGAATGAAGCGCACCTAGGAGGCTTTTTGGCCTGGATTCCTGCGGTCCCGAAAACGAGGATACATTTAGCCCAGTGCTCTGACCATGGTATACTCAAACCAAATAAAGTCAAATCAGTAGTGGTAACTTTACATATTCGAATGGGTAGATTTACAGCATCTATACCCTATCTGTGGATAAAGAAATACGGAATCGGGAGAAGTGCACAAATTCTGGTGACTTCCACCCAAGCAAAGAGTCTGTAGTGACTTCCATCGGTTTAACAAGCAAACGAGCAAAATATGACAAAACAGTATCGCGGTATTGGTAAGTGCGGGTAAGTAGAAATTTCAACTTTGATCATGAGTTGGATGTGGGCAAAACTTTTGAAAATTCGTTGTTTCGAGAATGATGAGAGTCTGAAAGTATTTTCGAAGTAAAATGGCTACATGCTTTGAAGCGTTTATCCGTGATGGTAGGTCGTAGGTGGTCGACAGTGATTCACTATCGTCCGGCTCGTTACCACAACTTATTTATTGGGACCTCTGTGGTTCTCCACTCCAAGTCTCACTGTCTGGTTGCCGGTTATCACCAATACTGCAGTGGGCCTCAGGTTACGGAGTACATTCCTTCCATTGAATTTACATGCAAGCATGTAGTAAAAAAGTGTATCTCTGGGTATGCCACTGCATTTAGGGCTGTTAGATAGATCCCACTACCAAGCTAAGATCGTTTCCAAATAACCGGAGAAAATAGCCGGAGAGTAGTACAGCCAGTGGAAAAGAACGCACGCAGTCACTAATATAAAAATTAACCGAAAGTAATCTCAAACAAAGAGAAAAATGGCAACTATCTAACTTTACAAGAAGTCTGTTGAACATGCATGGACCATGAAAGGTTGTGGGATGGTGTAACACCAAGATATTCAAACGTAGGTGATATTGGTATGGGTTCTTTGTCTTCAGATGGGACGAGAAACCTGTTAATGAGGCATGACATGACTTCGAGCAGTGAAGTAGTTGGGCATCAACCTGCAGAAGTCTGGGTAAACACCACTTACGGAGAGCATACTGACCAATACTGATCGATTAGGGCAACCGAATGCGTTTTTATAGTCTAAAAACACCATTCTTATAGTCCTACATTTTATGTCTAAAGCCGAAGCTATGAGTGCATTAGGTAAGCCACGGTATCAAGCGTGAAACGCGCAGACAGCCGGTACATACCCTCTTACGCTTCATATATGGTAACTAAGTTGAAGTTTTATGTCCCATATACATACTTTCAAGTCTATCAAATGTCGCAGTTTGTCGAATGTTTCCAGATTTTTGGAGACCCAATCCCAAAACTAGGATTTCCATTGGTGTCCAACTTCAAAACGCAGTACCACGAAAAAGTCGAAGTTTGTAAAACTTTCCCATTATTATCCAAACCTTCGTTGAATCCTTAGATGAATGGGTCTGCAAAAAGTAGCACCCAACTAGCAAAATCACTTACAAGTATGGATAGTAGAAGGTCAGAGTTTTACATGATATGAATCATCATGCAACGTGGACGTTCGAAACACTAAAAACCATGGAAGTGCTGTACAACTGTCTCATCCCTGTTGGGCCCGTACCGAGAAGTCACCCACCATAGGAGTCACTCCCTGTGCGAGAAATGCTCTGCTAACATTCAAAGCCAGTGTCAGAAGGGCGCTATATCGTGGTGTATAAGTTCAATAAACCATTGAGAGCCACCCTCGATAGTCTTGTGGTTAGGATGTTCGACTCGCAGTCGTTCATCCCGGGTTCGAGTTCCAGTGGAGGCTCGGTGGATGTACACTGATGATGATTCCTAGCAAGGATAAAACAGCTGTAAGACACTTCCATGGTTTTCAGTGTTTTGAACACTTCCCTGCAAGAAGAATCATGTTGCGTAGATGTTATTATCCCGCGTCATTGGTCAAAACGAGTCATATACTGTACCAACCAATTAAGTCTGGTCTGTCTCGTAAGTAAAGCGCGAAGGGTCACCGCTCACGCGCTGTAAACAAGAAACGTAAAGGGCATGGGGACGTAGGCAACTTAGACGAACCGCAGACTACGTGCTCAGCTGTAATCGGCGTCGAAGCTCAGTGTGCCTCTAGCACAACGGTCTGACGATCCCAAGGACCACGGAGAGAGGCCTTGATTGAAAACCGAGTGGCTGAGTTAGTGCGTATGCGTGCACAAGCTCGGATTCGTAGTGAAATTTAGCGGAGTTGAATATCGATCGTTATGGAGTTGTCGATTGCAAACACGTCAATGGAACAGCGAAAATCGGTCGTTCCCGACCACGGCTATGCTAAGTAAGATTAAAGGAATTCAGTTGGTCTGTTTACCGGGAATAAGCGGAATGATTTTTGATCAACAATATCCGGGATATGTTAAGATTTCGTTTACTCTTAACAACAGCTTGGGTAAAGCTACCTGAAACATGCAATTGGCGCCTGGCATCACAGTGATCGGACTTAAAGCAATAGCCACACAAAATGAGTTAAGATTCGATTCGCCAAGCTCGTTGAAACCCGTTATTATACTGGAAAACATTATACTGCATTGTATGACTTTTGCAAGCTCGTGTGCTTAGGTTTCAGTCAAAATCATTCGCTGAAGTAACCATTCCATACATATTCCCTATTATACGTAAAATGAAATCAAAAGAACTGAAGCCTACGTACGGCGAACGGGTGCTTCACTTTGTTGGTACCATACACAGCATCGTGTGACTCATGCCATTGCCTTTACAACCGGAGCTAGAAAAGTTTGAAGCATATCCAGACAAAACCTTATTTAGAATCATTAAAATGAAATTTATTTCTATCTGTGACGTTTCCATCGGTTTTCTCTCGTCTTCTATCGATGGACGTGAAAAGGTTCTAGGTTTATTCAACAGGATGTCAGTATGAATTCTCCGTGTGAAATCATGAACAGAAAACTACCACTACTACATGAGAAGGCGAAGATTCTGGAGATGGTTTCTGAACCTAAGGCAATATAAACTTCTGTGGCGAAACCTTTTGGCGTTTCGCGGGAAATTATGCAGAATGTGATCGCAAACAAAACTTAGATTCAAGATCGTGTATATGTAAACCAAAGTCTAAAAAGGTGTCACATGGAAGTGCGCTCGCAATCTCATAAAGAAGATCCGAGAAACCAAATGTCTGGCAAATCGATTTCAAATGACCAATGACCAGTTTTCGTAACCGATAAACTTGCATTGAATTGAATTCTTGGCCGCTTCTTCCATGAGCAAGACACTTGTGAATAAACAAATGCCATCTTTTCCAAGCAACTCATCAAGGCAGTCTAGACTAGCCAATATACAAAGATTTAAGAGAACGTTGGATATGGAAATTTTGTTTACATGTGCGTGAAAATTAAGTGAGGAAAATGGCAATGGGGAATAGTGAGACTGTCTTCATTTCTGCTTCCCATATGGTGCTCAAAGTGATCTTCATCAGCCTGCTTGCATGTTAACATCCTTTCGGGCAATTTGTTTGAATTCTTATAAAGGTTGGCTTCGGTAGTTTTCGTATTACCTCCATAATATGCAGTTTTAATTCACCGATCATTTTCGGCTCCCGCAAGTAGACTTTAGTCTTGAGGTGTCTCCGGAGAAAAGAGTTCATCAGTGGCAAGTTGGGGGACCGTGGGGGCTATTCATTGATGCCATTTTTACCCATCCATTTTGCAGTGAAATCTTCATCCAGATATTCACAGACACATTTAGTCCTCTTAGACAAAACCTTTACTACTGATCTCATTGTTTTTGGTTGCTTCCGAGATTGTCAACGTACTTCCGAGAGACAGAGACGGATGGCTTGCATGTTTAACAGTAAAAAGTCAAGTTGTTTTTGTGATGTCTTGCCTTGTTTCAAAGAACGACTATGAAACTTCCAAATCTTTATCTTGAATAAACTGTAACGATACTATCTGCCCTTTACCCTAATTATAAAGAATGAATCATATCGGGTTACTTTTATTCCACCATTTCGAGTCGACTAAATTCGACTAGGTGTCTCGTAACGGAGCTCGAGTGTCAAACACGTTCGACTTTAGCTTCGTTTGCATACATTATCAGATCTCACCAATACCACCGACATGTTATGCAATTGAATTAGCCGAAAAATGACTCCGAGTCGGATGTCATTGCTCCACCCCGGAGTCGAATCAACCTGTGCGACATTCCGATAAAGTGACTAGGTCACTTTCGCAACTCTTCTCAAAGATGAATTATCTACGCGTGTGTATGTTTGAGAGACAGATTCTCCAATCAACCATTTGATCAGCGGGCCGAGATTTTCTGTGCCTATGGATCGGTTTGTGAGCAGAACGCACATGGGTTTGACGACGCTGGTAGCGTGGAGCGTTTCCATCCTGCAGAACCGCACAAAAGGCTAAGATTTCGTGCAATCACTCGAATCGCTCGAACCAGATCAATCTGATGGTAAAAGGTCACATGGTGTTTCGCAATCGATGTAGCTGGATTTCTTGTGGTCGCTTGAGGTCCGGGTGTAGGATGACTGATCAACTACACTAGCCATTTTGGTACATGCTCCCCCAGGATCCGATTGAGGCACTGATCTGTTCTGCTTATGTAGGCGTCACCACGGCTGCAGGTGAATTGATAAACGACGGGTCCAAATGGTTCATGGGTTTATGAGGCGAACTCCCATGGCCTTCGTCTGAATAATATTTGGTCAATATTCAACCATTCTCGCTTAATAGCGGTTACTAACTCACTATTTGACTGGTAAACCATGGAATCTTAGTGCATCGCGAGTAAGTAGTCCCATAGATTCACAATCGGGTTCAGATCTGGGCCGTAGGCTGGCCACTGCATGATCTTCACCCTACGGAACAACAGCGAACATTTTGTAGTGCATGAGCACTGGACAAAAGCATTATCCTGTTGGAATATGGCGTCATCTTGTAATCTGCTGGCCAGCAGCGGGAGCAGGAACTATTCCAACCAGACACCATCTCGATCTCTCGCACTGCCTGGAGATCTCATGCAAATTGAGTGCCATTTGGCAGAACGCAGACAATTCGCGTTTTTTCGAAGTCTGTCGGTTCGTTTCCATGTAACGGACGAAATTCGGTATGCGTTTTGCAAGGTGTATTCGCGTAAGCAACGCGCGTGAAGGTCACGTAGGTCACTAAGGTGTACGACGTGCTCCGATGCACATGAATCATGAGATTCTGGTTCTCAGGTTTGTCAGTTGCTAAGTCCATAGACCGAACTAATAAGCTCGTCGCCAGGCTCAATGGTCCGTCTGGCTCTGCGAAACCTTTCATGGGACTGCGCGCCGGAATAGGGGGTCGTATACTTTTGTCACCCTCGTTTTTTTACCTTTTCTGATCTGATTAGCACATAGTGCATAGTTCCGTTCTGAAATTCGGTATGCCGCACACTAACGTGCATTCGGTCGTTCTGACTGATATGGTTTCGTTAGAGGATACAGAAGCGGAAACAGGCGGGAAAATAAGAGAGGTCCTATACTTTTGCCGGGCAATATATATATATATATATATATATATATATATATATATATATATATATATATGCTTCGAGAGAGAAAGAGATACTGGAAACTCTCATAATGTCCACTTTCTAGATAACACAATTATCAAACTGAAGCTCCGATTCGATGAGACTGAGTAACACAATTGAATTTGGTAATGATGTGCCACACAGAAAATACAGGTCACAAGACAATGTCACAGTACTAAGAATGTACAACGCCTGCGCCCTCGCATAGGTCACGAAACACTTGATCACAACACGACACACAAGGAAACCGGACAACAACTCGGGAGACAGCGCGTATTTCGGCAAGGCTAGTCCGGCTGCTAGCTAAAGATGAACGCGAATACGACCGCGCGTATATTGCTGACCGGATAATACAGGGCGAATGGGCTTGGACTCTGGTATTTACAGTGTTCGCAGACGACTTTGTGAAACTGCCTAACGGAACCAATCACAGACCAAAAATTAGTTGTACAAAGGGTAAAGGAGCGGAATGAGAAATTGACTGCGTTGGAGAAAAATTCAACGAAACGTAGGAATGTCGGATTTGGACAAAGATAATTTTCTCACTGAAATCTGTGACTGTGAATTGGGGCAAAATGGCGACTTCCTCCAATGTATGTCGAACCTAGAACTTCAGAGTGCGTGTGTGCCACTGAGTCTCCAGGATCATCCACGAATATGTGCTTTAAAACACGATCGCCACTGTTCACGGTTCGCTACCATGTCCTTCAGTGTTTCCAGCCAACTGATTGAGCGATCTTATAGACCCCAACCACGAAGATGTAAGGCGCCAGCTTTTCTTAAGTTTGTTGTACATTTTCTTACTCCCCACTGCCACATCATCCTTGACCTTCATGCGGCTTCTTCCACTCCCGAGGAGGAACGGAAAACACAGCACGATGCGGTAGAGATGTCTTTTCCATGCGCAACGCTGTGAATAGTATGACGACTGAACCAGGGATTGCTTGTATCGAGCCTGGAATTTGTTCTCATCCCCTATCGAGTGCATGAATGCGCCCACTTAGTTGATTTTTTCACCCAATCTTTTCGTATTCACAATAGTTTGCACGCCCCTCGTCCATGATGAGAGTCATCTAGCAGTAAACTTTTTTTCAACTGAAACATTTGCTGCCCAAATTCTATGCCGGTGAAAGATACTTACTTACAACAAACATGTATAAAGAATTCTGTATGAAAGGCAAACCCCGACGAAAAATAGGGTTAGTAACAAAGTTGTTGAACATACATCATGATCTGAAAACCTTTAGCTTACACGAACCACGATTTGCAAACACGATGGGTGAGGAATTTTTGCGCGCCGTGGCTTGTCCTCGTGGCCAAGTTGTCACATCTGAATGGAGTTGACGGCAGGCAAGGCGAAAAAGAAAATGAATAACGATACATAAATGGGTCCAACAGAATTCCTATCGTACATAATGGTGAACGAAGTAAGTCAAGTCAAGTTGATGCGATTAGTTGTAAACGCGTGTCCAAAGTTAGGCGGAAATCAGACACGAATTGTGTCGTATAAACCTGGCGTACTTCAGCTCGAAAGTTGTGGTACATATCGGATACAATCCGAAATAATGTGAAACACAAAAGTGATCGGGGCAACACGTTGTTTACCACGGTTACCGGATTTTCTGATAAGCATCAGTCATTATAGCATACAAAGAGAAGAAGCGAAAGTACATACACGGAGGAAAATGTGGTTGAGACTGCTTTTGCCAATATCGAATCAGTGGGTATCCATCCTCCTAGTATATGGAGCCACGGAATTCTAACATCTCGAGTGCAACGGGGGTATAACTTCATATCATCATTTTACGTCTTTTCTACCTTAAACTTAAATTCCGGCACAAAGAGAAACTCGGGGAAATCCGACAACGAGCATACATATCTATCAAACCCAAATGAGATGAAGTACATTGGCCACTGACTTCATTCAATCGTTTTAGTTATTTGTCTTAAGCAATTAGGATAAACCTTACGGACACTAGTGTGCTTCACCAAACGGGTGAAATGGTTAACTTGACTTGGAGCGATGAACCAAATAGGCCCCCAATGGCTCCGGCGAGGTGCTGAAACTGATCAGTACCAAAACCAATTGACGATAGTAGATCTTGAACCCATGAATTCGCGGAAAAATTAGTAATACTGACTGTTGGTTTTAATCTTTCGGATAACTTCACTTGTAAGAACCTACCATTTTAATGCCACTCTGGGTTCCTTTCCTGACTGAATTTCTGTTCAAAAACCTATGGAAAAGTGACAAACTGGCACAGGAATAATGGATGTCTACGAAATAAGTTTGGATTGCTCCATGACCACGACAACAAAAGTGAATCAATCTCATTGAACATGACATCCGTTTATTTATCAAGGGTCAAGTGTATGCTGCAGCAGTCGGGCCCGTGCTTCTGTATGGTCTGAATACATGGTCACTAAGGGTGGAGAACATACGAAGATTGTCGGTATCTGAATACCGACTTCTTCGTAGCATTGCTCGAATCTGGTAGGAACACCGTATGAGCAATCCTGAGGTTCGGCGGAGAGTCTCAGAATGACGAACCCAATCATTAAATAAAACACTTAAGCTCACTAGGCTATGATGGCTCGGACATATCGCGCATGTCTCTTGACAGCATTCCTCGGCGCGCTGTTTGCTGAGGTGGGTAACGGCTGGAAGTTGACTAAGGGTGGTCGATATGGACGAGAGGTATGAAAAGCCTAGACAGTGAACTTGGCCGTGTACGGGGTGTTAGACTTCCTGGATGGAGTCCATAAGATCCTCCCACTCGGTAGTTAGATGCATTGGCGGGCATGGCTAGATGCCGCGACCAGTGACGCTCCTGTATCCAAAAACGTTTTTTATCCACTTGATACATAATCATCATCATCGTACAGCGTTAAACAGTAGGACAAGTCCCACGGACCACTGCCTTTTTCACCATGTTGCAAACAGAATTAGAAAGTATGAATATACAAGATGGACAGGGACTGGACCTACATGGGTGGGAAAAGGAAAGAATGCCCTAGTAGCCAACACACGGAATACACAGTCTAACTGTAGAAACGTACACCGATCAGTCATTTTGATTCGATAGAAAGTGACAACACGATCGCCACTGTTCACGGTTCGCTGCCATATCCTTCAGTGTCTCCAGCCAACTGGTAGACGGATCTTTTGGACCCCAATCACGAAGAAGTGAAGTACCTACTTTTCCTAAGTATGCTGTACATTTCCTCATTCCTCGCTGCCACGTCATCTGTTGACCTTCATGTGGTCTCTTCCACTCCCTAGGAGAAACGGAGAATAGGACGCGATAGGGTAGACGTGTGTTCGACATACGTAACACGTGCCCCAACCAACGAAGTCTACTAAGTTGGATACGCTGTGACAAAACGTTCTCTGGATTAGTACCCAATACTCGATTTCTAACCTCAGCAATGCCTACTCGGCTATTCCACTCAATATTACCGATAATACGCAAACTTTGATGATCGGGAACCTCAAGACAGGGAGTATCTTTTGCACAGACCTCAAGTCTCGCAACCATACAACAAAACTGAACGCACCACGGCACAGTATACACGACCTTTCAACTTCAGTGAAATATCAGATCGACGCCACAAGTGCTTCAGTCCGGCGCACGCCGCTCGAGCATTGGATATACGCGTGCTCACCTCTACTACCGTGCTCCCATTTGTCGTCACGCTGCTGCCGAGGAAGGTGAAGTGGTCGACAACTACCAGCACCTCTCCGTCAAGCATCAAGCTCGGAATCGTTGACGTCCAGTCTTGTAATATCACTTTACACTTTGAAGGTGCAAAGCGCATGCCGAATGGAGCTACAGCTCTCCCAAGTCTGCCTAGTGTACATTGAGCATGTTCCGTGGATTCGAACAAGCAGACAACATCGTCCGCGTAATCTAGATCACACAGCTTTCCACTATTTCCTAGTTCGACGCCTACATCCTGAAGATTTTGCAGCGCTCTCTCCATTATTTCGTCCATGATGAAGTTGAACAAGGATGGAAACATGGGACATCCCTGTCGAACACCACTGATCGTTTCGAACCGACCGGATAGTTCACCGTAAACTCTAATGCAGTCAGAAGTATGAGAATACAATGGTCTCTGTAGGTTCACGAATTTCTGAAACGTACATTTTCGTTGAAGAGCAATGAAAAGCGCCGCTCGATCAACTGAATCAAAGGTGCCTTTCAAGTCTAGGAAAATCATTATTGTCGGTCGGCGATGCGTGTACACGTTTCAAGTAGTCAGCGAAAGAGTAAAAATCTGGTCGATGCATCCTCGACCTGGACGGAATTCAGCCTGCTGTTCGCGGGCATTCCTCTCGCGAGCCGGTGTAAGACGGTGCAGCAGAATCGAAGCTAATACTTTGGTGACTATCGGAATTAAGCTAATCCCACGATGGTTAGCACAGTCATTGCGTATTCCCTTCTTGAAGATGGGAACAATCAACGACTCACTCCATATTAACGGAATACGCCCCTCGTTCCAAATGCCACGGAGCAAAGCGGTAAGTGATTTTATCAAAACATTTCCACCGAGTTCGTCAGGACCTGCAGCTTCCCCTAGCTTTAGTAATTGAATGCATGACTCTACTACTACTTTCGATCGGGGTTCAAGTGATTCCACCAAAGGAGTCGCACTTGTTGACGTCGGAATAACTAGATTAGAGCCCGGCCGGCTAAACTGCTTGTTGAAGTATTCGGCCCAACGGTTAAGCTTTTGCTGGTTGCCATGGTTGTGTTCTCCATTCCTATCGCAAATCGTTTCACTTACCTGGATGCGCCGTCCATCGGTGTCGCTAATAAGGTTGAACAGTGTTTGATTGTTACCTGAAGCAGCTGATACTTCCATTTCTTTGGCTACTTTGACCCACCAATTTTCGCGATCATTCTTAAGGCCATTCGTAACTTGCCTTTTCAGCTTTATCCGCATCTTATTCATCTCCTTACGGTTCGAGAGCTGACGCTTTTGCTCAATCGTACTCAGCGACTCTTGCGAGATCCAGTGCCTTTGATGGATATCGGATCTTGGACCACGGGCAAAAACCTGATGCAACACGCGTCGCCTTTTTGATATGATCCCAATGCTCATCTACATTACTGTTCGTTGTAGATCCTAGTTCATGTGCTAACTTCTGCTCGTAACGGGTGCGTACATCTGGATCACACAAACGTTGCACGGCTAACCGGGTTTGCAGTTTGCGACGATGACCATGGAGCTGGAGAGATAATCGCATTAAAACTAATTCATGGTTTGACTCTACGTACGTGAATCAGTAAGATCTACAGTTGTGAACAGAACTGCGCCAATAGCAGCTTACTGCGATATGATCAATCTGACTCAAAGTACTTGTAGAGTTAGAGCACCATGTTGCCGTGCGACGCGAGCTGTTTCGGAAATTGGTGCTAGACAAGAAAGGTCGATTGTCTGCACAAAACTGGAGAAGTCTATCCCCGTGATCTGTACGCTCAGCGGGTAAAGCACAGCGGCCACCTAAGCAAGCTTCTGACACACTAAGTTTGCCAACTTGTGTACTGAAGTCACCAGCTAGCACTACAATGTCAGAACCTTTACTGCTGCGAACGAGGGTGGTGAGTTCATCGTAGAACTCATCTTTCTACATATCAGAGCTGCAGTCCGTTGGGGCGTTTGCCGAGATCACAAACAAATTTCGCTTAACACAGCTATCCTTTCGAACGCCAACTGACCCCTGGCACATAAAGGACTGTTAACAGGAATCCAGTCTAAGAGGGTAGCTTCCGCCTTGTCAGTCAAGACTATTTTTACACCACGTTGACCCGTAGCTTGAGCTATTTCGTCTCTTGAGGTGCGCAGAAAATACCTCGATAAGATACCAGGAGCAGTTAGTTGAATCACACCGCTTGAATCCTGGATACGCGTTTCACTGAGGCAGCAGACATCAATCTTCAGGGGATTTGTTGTGAGGGCTAGGCACGCCTGTTGACCGGCCTGCATGAGTGTACGCACGTTGAAGGAGCCGAGATTCAGAGGCTGACGAGGCTTGAGAAAATGTGAGTTACCAAACAGAGGATTATTCCCGATACTATTTGACAGTGAATCGTTGCGAGTATCGACCGTGTTATCAGTGGGAGCATTATGGGTGGGTAGATGGGGCAAAGAGACGTGGTTGGGGATAGAAGACAAAGGTTGAATAAAAGAGAGGGAACTCTTGATACCAGTATTTGTAGTTCCGTTATTCCTTTCATACTCTTTTCTTTCTCATTATTTCCTTTTGAGGTTGCCGATAGGAGATAGCAACTAAAGCCACCGTACCCAGGGAATGGCTATTAGTTGTCTGTACTGAACTGAACTGAAGTGAAGTGAAGCACAATTATACACACACGCACCGATAATGTACAGTGAAGTAGACAAGCGAACTCAGTTGTATTGTACTGATAATGTCACTAGCTGGACTATCATTTGGCTGTAGTTAACGTCGTTTAAGCTTACACTGCGCAAAGATGTACAAAGAGGTGCAGATCGTCTATAATCAGTCTCAACCTACAAGTAAACAAGTGGTGAACAGTTTCTCTAGCTAGAACGTGATCAAAACCACCAATAAACACGGATGCATCTAAATGTATAAGCCGAACCTGAACTGCCATGTTTAGACAGAGGACCACCGAATCCACCTCGAGTGTTGCCGTGCGTTTTGTTCCGATAACCAGACCCGGTCAGAACCTGGACATTTTCCGCAAATACGCAAGTTGCACTTTCTAATGTTGCGTTCGGAAGGCGACGGGGTAAGGATCCACCGTGATCAGATGCCACGGGAGATCCTGGGGACTGAGAAAGTATAGAGCCAGTGGGTGTTGATCGATCACCCACAGCACCGGAGGGGTTTGTTGGAGTTGGAGTGCAAGATGGAGTAGTTGAAGTGGTCGGCGATGACCGGGTCCCTGGACTATTAGATGAGCCATTATGTGATACATTCCTCACGGGAATCGAGCGCAGATTATTCGAAGTGCCAAGGGTGGATTCAAATTGTTGCCATTCTAAAAAATTGACAGACAAAAAAATGTTAGCTGGGTCGAACAGCATAAATGATGAAACTGTTGTGCATTAAACCTACGAAACTACCACGAATTTAAGCTGCTGGAAATGTGAAAACGGGTGCGTTTCGCGTTGACACTAAGGTTCAGTGTGGAAAAACACCGCTTAACTGACTAAGTTTTATATAATTCGTTGATCTATTTCAGTATGTACAACCACCAAACCCCCACTGCTATGCTTTGGGTTCAGTTGCTACGTTCCAGCATCGTCCAGTAAACGGCAAAAGACAGCAGCATAAAGTGAAAGATCCAGAAAGAAATGGAAGTAATAAGCGGAAAGCAAGAGGACGAAGAAAGAGTCTGAATGCAACTACGCCACTGGTAGTGACACCCAGCCATATCACTTAATATCTCCAACCGTTTGGTAGGTGGATCATGTAAACCTCAACCTAACACGCCCTACTTGGCCAAATCACTGGTCAGAGTTTTCATACGTTTTTGCCATGTCGTGGACTGACCACCTCGACTTACCTTCCAATCACTACCGGCCTCAGAGAACGGCCTACGCCAAGGAAGTCTATCGGTGGGCATGCGGAACACATGTCCCAACCACATTAATCTGTTTAGATTCAAAATTTGATCCAAAGAGTGACCTCTGGTTCCCAACACTTGACGTCTAACCTCAGCACTGATGATACGATGTTCCCACCACACTCGGGCAATGCTATGGAGACATCGGTGCTCAAACACCAACAGTCTTTGCCTATGTTCTACCCTTAACGGCTAAGTTTCTGAGCCATGCAAAAGAACTGACCTAACGGTCGCATTGTACACTCTACCCTTAACAGACAATCGGATGTCACGCTGGCGCCACAGATGACGGAGGTTGATAAAAGCCAAACGCACCTTCAGTATACGTGATGACATTTCATCAGATATCTGTCCACCTGGTGAACTGTAACTGCCCAGATAACGAAACTTGCCTACTTCACTTAGAGCTTCCCCTGCCGAGACAAGATTTGGTATTGAGCCAACCCAGTCCTGCAACGGCATTTTACACTTTGAAGGAGCAAATCGCATCCCCAATATTACTACACTGTGGTTAAGGCTGTCTAAGAGAGCTTGCAACTTACCTGGATCTTCATTCAGAAGAACAATATTGTCTGCGTATCCGTGAAGAATAATCCCGATAAGCAGTTTGGACGCGATACTTACCAAGCTAATTCCTCTGTGGTTTCCACAAGAGGATCTGTCTCCTTTCTTGAAAATCGGCATAATCACCAATTCACATCATTCCTTGAGAATCTGTTCGCTAACCCAGATTGCCCGCAGAATTTTGTTAGCTCCGAAACCACAGCTTCGTCTTCATCCGGTCCAGCGACTTTCTACCTTTCAAGTAACTTATCTCCGGCACAACCTCCACTTTTGATGGAGTATTATCTACCTGCATCGGTCCCCGTGCACGTACACGCGGAGCCTCGCTGTTAAAATAAACCAAATGAACTATCCCTCAAAGTGCTCCGTCAAACGATCCAGAGGGATTCCTTGATTACTTCACTTACGCCAGGCTACCGAGGACCGGTACTTCTAGTCAGACAGTTAGACTGCGAGAATTGCCAACAGATGCAGCATTTTCCATTTCCCTACATTTCGCAATCCACCACTGCTTGCGGTCATTTCTCAGGCTCCTAGTCAGTCCGCATCTCAGTGATTTACGCACTTCATCGAATGTGGCATCAAGAAAGACGGACCTACAATCACTCAATAGAGCAGCTGCTGTCGAAGATATCCACCGTTTGTGAGGCCTACTTGAACCAGAGTCCTGTTTGACATTAGATGCGGCATACAAGGGCCCATTAATTTGTTGCCCGAGATCATCGGGGTCTTGGACTTCCGGCTGCATCCATAACCGTGTAGACAGCTCTGCCTAGAAAGCAGATCGTCGGTTATCGTTTGGAAGCAACTGCACTGAACGGGTGGCTTTACCACTGGTGTGACCACGGATGAGACATAAACAGAAGCGAGCACGCGCCAACGCAGGATCTGGGTCCACAGGCGTAGACAATAATGTACCACAATCTTCAACTGATTCACGCCAGCGATGACCAATGACAATATGGTCAATCTGAGTCCAATGTTGTGAAAATGTAGGAGAACGCCATGGTAGTCTATGCTGCTTCTTATGGAAGAAAGTCGTACTCGCCAGAAACAATCTCTGGTCAGAGCACAGCTGAATGAGACGATCGCCATTATCAGTACGATCGACTGAGATAGAAAATGGGCCCACGATGTGTCTTTCGGAATCTCCCAAACGGCCAACTTGAGTGTTGAAGTTCCCAGCAATGACCACCACGTCCGTTGGACGTACACTACAAAACAATTGAGATAAATCGTGGCGGAATTCGTCCTTCGTCTCAGAGAAACTCGAGTCAGTAGGTGCATACACAGACACGACGAACAAGCATCTGAACCTGTCTTTTATTGTTGACATGCACAGAACCGTCCGACCGATTGCACACAAACGACTGCTGACCGGAATCCAGTCTAGCAGTGCACGCTCAGCATTCATGCTCAAAGCAATCCCAACGCCAGCCTGACCACAAACACTAAAACTCGGACCACCCTACACGCGAAGAGTGAAGCGACAGACCAAGGTTGTATCTGGGGTGTGAAGAGTGATCACGGTAGCAGGTTCTTGTATACGCGTTTCGGAGACACAAGATACATGTATTTTGAAAGCTTCAAGAGTCCTAGCAAGGGCAGCCTGTTGCCTTAACTGACATAGTATGCGGAGTTGAGGACCGCCAATTTAAGTGAAAATGTAGGCTTAAGAAGTGCGTTCGATTTATGCCCAACTCCTGAACTACTGCCTTCTTCAGAGCCGCAATTACTTGTGGCGTTTTGCATCGATCTAAAATTAGGGGGGAAATTGGTAAGACCGTTTACGGGAAAGATGCTGGAGGTTTCTGGGTAAATCATACTTCGCGGCTGCCCACACTGCAGAAGGAGTTTTGCTTTGGGAACCCTGACCAGAGCCTTTGAATCAAAAGTTTGACCCACAACACAGTGGGACGTTAACCCAAGAAGGGAATGTGGCCGAAGAACCTTCTTTTGGTCTGTCACGTGAGACCTGATTGATGCACGCATATTGTTTTGTCTTCGCTGGCGCATTGTTATCGATTCGCTTTTTGGATTTAGTCTTCAGCCTCATATCCTCAATGGAGCAAGCGGAACGTTGACGGGGCAACATCCTTTGGGCCGGGAGCTGTCCAGCTTAGGCGAGCGACAGCTACCCAGCAAAGTGCGATGATTTTTCCCACCGTCGATATAAACCCAGGACGTGCCGCGCTGACGAGTACGACGAGTCTGTGCGAGCGTTCGTCTTCGGCGATGAACAGAATGTCACTTCTTTGGACTTGATTGGTTAACTCCTGGAGACTGCCGTAGAATTCATTCTTTGTCTCACTGGCCAGCGCGTTGATCGGAGCATAGACCGCAATCACCGTAAGTTCTGCGGGGAATCTTTGAAACGTGCCAAAGCAAGTTTTATTGAAATCGGCTCCCAGGCGATCATTATGCTGTTGGCTTTATTGTTAATGGCGAATGTGATGACGTGGCGCCCGGAGTTGTCTGTCGGGCCGCTTTGACGAATCCCGTAAGTTGCCTCTATTCTTGGAACTTTCATAAGCCGAGCGCCGGAGTTAGGTATGCGGACTTCTGAGAGACAAGCTATATCGATGCTGTGATTGCGCAGTGTCTTCATCGTGAGGTTTTGTTTTCCCACGTCTAATAGTGTCCGTACATTCCAGCACACCATATAAGCCTGTTTCTTGCAGCTGAGTATTCTAGCTTGTTGTATTGACACCTCGAGCGCTGGAGCACAATGCGCATCGCTTGCCGGGGATGCCGTAGCATGATCACAGTGCACGTTTTCAAGATTACGGAAATTTGGTACGAGAAGGTGTCCCCAGCACCGTTTGGGACTGCTGCACTACTCGGACGCCCAGCCCATGTAGGAAGTAAGTTGACGGTACCTCATCCAGCCTTTTTGTTCGAGGATGCACCTCTAGCCTTAGCACACATAAGTACAGCTTTCAATGTAACAGGGTTGTTCCAGACGAGCCGGTAGCCTGTTGTGCGACTCATTCGCCCTTTCCAGAATACGGGGTTGCGTAGGTTCAACAGCTTTTCTTTGTAGCCGTTGGACCAGTAGATCTCGTCCGCCTATTCAATAGTACCCGCTTTTGCATGCTGAAAACCATATCGCCGGAGTTTTTAGACCTCGGTTACCTTCCACCTAGTTTGGCCCGCCTGTCATGCGGTTTGCCGCGATGTGGCCGCTGATGCATACCTCAAAGTCGTGGAGCCACAGTTGAAAGCTGAGTGAATGATAGAGACCAAGGAGATGGAGAATGGCCAAGGGACACGACAGTCTGCCAACTGCGATGTGCTACTCTTTTCATACACCCCATACACCCCCGTTCAATTTTGCAATCAATGACACCTTAGAGAGGCACGAAAATCAAAGGAATGAAGACGGAGCTCCTACCTGGTGACAGACTCCCAGGTTTACACTATGCCGACGACAATGAGCTGGTTTGCGACGTTACTGCGGCACAATGCGTTCTGAACAGTCTCACCGTGTACCTCTCCTCTTCCAGGTGCAAGGTACTACTACAAGACTGGTACGGATCCACTCCCACATTCGCTCTCAATGGTGGTAGGTTATAAAATGTCGAGCATTTTGTCCACCTGGAAAGTTGTATAGGTACCAATGGAAAGGCTGAAGATGAGGTCGTCAGTTAAACAGCAAAAGCTTAGGCGGCGTTCTGCAATCTTCGTCAACTGTGGAGACGACGAGATGTTTCCTTCGCTGTGAAAGGTAGTCCACAACGTTGATGTACGCAGTGTGCGTCTGTACAGCTCCAATGTCGACCGGCTGTCCGTTTTCAATCACTGTTGTCTGAGGAATATTTCGCGAGTTTGGTGGCAAAACTGAATCAACAAATCCAGTCTGTATACGCGTTTTCGAGACCGGACGTGCCTCGTGCCAAGTTAGAACGCTAATACCACTCCATCAGCTTCTTCGATTAGAACATGCACTACGTATGCTTCCCTATCGACTTCCTCATTGTTTTTTGCTTGCAGAGCCTGGGACTGGCTAAATAAGCGGCATGGAAGCCAAGCAATAACGCGGAATTCGTTCGTTGAAACATCGACGCCGAAGCTCACCTCGGTCGGTTTCACAGACTTGCTTGGTTGGAGACCTCGAGATCCACAACACATTTGGTTAGAAACCCTGTCGGAAACGGCTCAAAGTCGTAGTCAGTGCCTGTTTAGTTGTAAAAGCCCACTTCGGGGGAACTTCTCTACACTTTGTATGTTTATAATCTATCCATAACCCGGAGTGTATGGGGTATTTAAGAAGAGTAGCACCTGAGTCGGTAGACTGTCGTGACCCTTGAGGTATCTTTTATTTCCTTAATCTCCATCAATTACCCAAATTTCACCTGTGGCTCTACAAAGTTGAGGCATGCATCAGCGGCCAACCCGCGACGAACCGCGGGACAGGCGGGCCAAAACAGGTGCAGGGTAACTGAGGCCTATAAACCTCGGTGAGACGGCGTCCAGCATGCGAAGATGGCTAGTCCTGCATAAGCAGACGAGATCTAGTGACCCAACGGCTATTAAGGAAATCCGGCCAATCAGCAGAGTTGCGTGAACCCATAGGTCTAGGTGACCTCTACCGAATGGCGAACGAGTTCCTAGAGAGCCACCGGCAATTATGCACCAAGATCCCTTGGACGCGTTGGACATCCCGGATTGGTAGACCACCATCTAAAAGGCGTATGAACCACCCGATCGGCCACCGGCTCCCAACACAAAAACTCCCTGCTGCCTGACAGGTAGCACTTGGTTGTGCACGGCTTAGAGGTGCCACCTCGAACAAAAAGCCGGGTGACGCTGGGGACGCCACTTCGTACCCCAATCGCAAGACTCTCTAATGACAAGTTCCTTTACACATATCGCTCATGCTACGGCGGCCCCGGTAAGCGACGCGCCTCGCATTCACTCCGCTGCCGGGGTGACAAATATGCTAGCTGGGGACCTTAAGACACGAAATCATATCCAAATCACCTGCTGGAATGGGAGAACACTCGTGGACATCGTAGGCCAAGCCACCAACGCACGAACGCTACATGACTATTGAATCGAAGTTGCATATCCCTCCGAAGTTCGGCTGCCGGATTGTGGCACCCGGTGTACAAAGGTTCCCGGAGTAGACGACAGTTACCACTTTTATCACAGCGGACCCAGGGACAGCTCTGGTCTCCACGGCAGCGCGACAGCTGTCAGCAACGAGACTAACAAGGATAGCACCGCTTTCATAGAACCCGATACACCCTCGGATCGTCGTAGCTCGTATTCGGGCCACACCCTTGAACGTGTCGGTTGTTGCGGTCTATGCCCTGACAGTTGCAGCCGAACAAGCGACAAACGACACCTCCTACGGCAGGCTACAACAGGTCATAAACAGCGTCCCGGAACGCAACATTTTCCCGGTTGCGGGGAACCGGAACGCCCGCACTGGTGCCTCCATCTAAGCAGCTAGACACATTTTGGGAAAGTATATTCTCAGACAGCAGAGCAGCAATGGTGAACGCCTCGTCAACTTTGCAGACTTCCACAGACTAACCGTCACCAATACCCGCTCCTACATCCCAGGAAGCACTTGCAAACGTGGTATTCGAATGACGGCTTCATAGCGCACCAGAGTGACTACATTTTTATACAGTCACGCTGGTCCTCTTCGATTGAAGATTGCTAGTCCTACCAAGGTGCGGAGACCGGTAACAAGAATGGCACCCATCACACTCTCGTCCGCGCACCTAGCCAATCGCCGCAAAGCTGTGCCCCGAAGCGGTTTAACACGGCAGCATAAGTACCACTGAGGAAGTGCCAAGCGGCCTCAGACGCCACTACCTCCCATCTAGCCACCACCTTCATCAGTGGAGAAGTACAGATGGAAAATCAGTGGAATTCACTTAAGGCATCGATCCAACAATCCACTTTAGATGAACTGGGCTTTACGCGACGACGACAGGAAGACGGAATCCCAGAAGCGACTCTCCAGTTAGCTGAATAGGCCAGAGACACCTACCTGAATGGTCACCCAGACTTCCGTAATATCCGACGAAAAGCTCCCCTTTAGGCTTGGAGCGACTGCAACAGCCACTGGACCAAAATCACGAAAACCATAGAGACTGCGGCTAATTGTGATGACTTTTCAAGCCTCTCCCATCTAATCCGCACTGCATACGATAACCGACATTCGGCAGAACCCCTCCTTTGCGATGCTGCCAAGCTGAGGATTCCTGAGCGGGTCAAAAAAAATGCGGCGGCAGACCGAACACTTTGATTTTCTACTGGACCGTCCTGCGGCAAGCTCTGTGAACCAAATTCCAACAATTCAGAGAGATTAATGACGTTAGTAACAACCAACCAAGCCGAGATAATATTACCGACGTATTGCACAAGCTGAAGAACCGGAAAGTTCATGGAGAAGATGGCATTACGCCGGAGATATATCAATCGTGTCTTTCGACACTGCTCGAGCCAATCCACACCCCGTTTTGTCCAATCTGGGAAAAAGAACGATTTCCAGCGGATTGGGTAACTTCAATTGTACTCCCTCTTCCAAAGAAAGGCGACAGGACTGTGAGCGCAGGCTACCGTAGCATCAACTTAATCGACGTGATCGCCAAAATATTCTGTGTTTTTGTTGAACCGCTTCTCAATGATGCGGGACTCACGCACACACCCCAATTAAGGAGACTTCCGAAGTGGTAGAGAATTCGTGGATCAAATATTCACTCTTTGCGGAGTAGTATGACATCGGTACAAGTTTCAGCAACCAACTGCAGCTTGTTCTGTTGATTTTCGGACTGACTTTGACTCAGGTGACAGAGAATAACTATGGGCTGCACTATGAGCGGATGGAATGCCCCAGAAGATTCTCAGTCTCATGAGGTCGTACTACGTAAATACCCGAGCGAAAATACGCGCCAACGGAGAGGAGTTCAACTACTTCTCTCCCAACTCCGGTGTTAGACAAGGCTGTCCCTTGTCGCCAGTGCTGTTCAACTATACCATCGATTGGATAATGAGTCAGGCGCTCACTAATTACTGTGGTATTCAGCTAGGCACCGATGCTTTCCTCGCCGATCTAGGATTCGCAGACGACATCGTCATCCTTGGACATAGCCCAACTGTCTTGCAGCCGGTTTTCAATCGCGTAAAATCCTTTGCAAAATCCATGAGACTGGAGATCAATACGCCGAAGACCAAGATCCTTTCGACATGCACTACACAGTCCATTCTCCCGATATACTTGAACGGCGAACCAACTCAGTACGTCCCGGCCTTCAAGTATCTGGGTTCCACGATTCTCCCAAACGGTCAAGCCAAAGTTGAAGTTAAGTTGCGCATTGGCAATGCCAGGATTGCGTTTCTCCAGCTTCGCAGTGTACTCTGGGCACACAACGAAATCAGTCTCCGGAACAAAGTCCGCCGCTTCCGGGTCGCTGTCCGTCCAATACTGACCTACGACTGCGAGACGTGACCACTACGCTTCGAGGACACTTGAAAGCTAGAAGTGTTTGAACATTGGTGTTTGTGATGGATACTGACGGTGGCTTGGCACGAAAAGCTCTCAACCGAGACAACCGGACAACGGTGTTTTGACAACGAAAGGCTGCCAGTGTTCCTCGTACGCCAGCAACTGCAGTGGTTTGGAAATGTCCCACGACGTCCGAACAGAGATCTCAAAACAGTGCCTCGCTCTTGTTCCATGTCGAGAATAGCGCTGTCGCCTCGGAAGAAAGCTGGAATCAAATCGGACGTTCAGCTATTAGGACTCCAGTCTGTCTACGGCGTTCGCAAATGGAAGTAGAAATGGGTCTCCCTGTGCTCACGTCTTGCATCCGATCGTTATTCATGGGCAGGTGCCGTTCGGCACATGCATGAAGCCGGCTCATCCTCTCGCAGGAGCTAGTCACATTAAAGTAAAAAGTAGTGCATTATATTTGTATTATATATATATATATATATATATATATATATATATATATATATATATATATATATATATATATATATATATATATATAGAGAGAGAGAGAGAGAGAGAGAGAGAGAGAAAAGAGAAGGAAAGAAAGAGGGAGAGAATAAACCGATAAAAGCAACTACAACAGCTTAGAGTTGCAACTCATGTGCCAGGACAAAGTAAGCAATTACTGGGTTGCCCTGCCCACTTTTGTAAAGCTATGCAACCACCGGACCAACTGAGTCCCACTGTCATCTAATATCCATGATCTTTTCCTACATCCACACATCACGAAATGCAGTGTTTATATCTGAGTTTCGGTCAGTCTTGATCATTATTAAACTACTAATCTGAAATGAGAAAACAATAATGGCAAAGTATGTGGTATAGCCGATTAGTAAAACTGATGCTAATTTTAACTGAAAAACACTTACGAACTAGTAGAAAATCCCTCAGTTGGTGGGCCGGATTGGCAGTACGGAATGGACTATTGTGCCCACCGTGATGGTAGTTCGTATAGCTGTGGTAGTTTGTGTTGTAGGCGTGATGATGAGTTGGGTTGACGGGTGAACCATGGGCATTGTGGCCAGTTAATTCGTTTCCCATGTGTCCTAGATTGTCGCGATGATGATAGTGGTGAGTGGATCCGTGATGATGTGAATAGTGATGAGTCAAGACCGTGGAACGATGTGCATGGTACGGAGTACTATCCTTTCCGGTTGAGCTGGGATTACATGTGGCATCATGCGCGCCGCGATGCCCACGGCAAGGACTGGGATTCATGGTGGATGAGGCCTGAGTGATTGCTGGTGATCGCCCTCCCTGAGTCGATGTCCACGTGAGATTGTTCGATCCCGAAGATTTAGTAGGGCTACTGTGCAACGTACTTCGGCTCGGGCTGGTTCGCCCGGGCTTGGGAAACATGGAAATGGACTCAGAAACAGTATCCGCCGAAGTAAGCATCCTGCAAAAAAGGAACAACGAAACCTAATGGTAGCTCCTACAAATAAGGCCCTACGAGTTTAATCATGAGACCAATAAAACCAAACGCCAATGGCGAGATGATGGATTTACGCGGGAGGAGCCCAAACCCATGTTCTAGGCTGGACTCGACTTCAAGTTGATCGAGGAAGTTTTAACATTCTTATTATATAAATAAGAATATACTGTATACGACAAGCAAACAAAGTTCGTCGTCGGTTCAGTTCAGTACGTTAAACCATTAGTCCACGTCTGTGCTATGCTTTTGACTTTCGTCGCTACCTCAAAGAATCGCCGAGTCAAGGGTAAAATGGATGGAAGCATAAAGTGAAGAGCGGAAAAAATTTGCACTGACAGTCATAAAGACGAATGCAACTACACCATCGGCCGCGACGCGTAACCATATCACAAAAATGTCCCGAATCATCTGACAGGCAGATTTCATGGACCACAACTCGAAAGCCTAACACGCCTCTACACGACGGGGTCCACTGATCAATATTTCTGTAACTTTTGTCATGTCATGGACTGACCACCTTAACCTATCTTCCAGCCACTACTTGCTTCGGAGAACAAAGTACGCCGAGGAACCCCATCAATGGGCACGAGCTGTGGTGTACATGTTTCTTTTTAATATTTTTCACCGAAACGCGCATTTCCGTGTATCTATGTTTTTCTATTTCAGCGTATATGCCCAATCTGTTAAATGAACAAACTATTTATTAAACACAAAGTGGACTACAGTAAACGGGACAAACCCCATAGTTCGAAAACATACTGTGAGAGGAGTCTGCAGGGAATACTCACATCAAAACCAGTTTGCTGATTCCGCGACAGAAACCTCATAAGGGTGACTAGCTGCCTGTGCTCGAGATTGGCGTTGAAAAGCAATGGGAATAGGAACAGCAGAGACAAGCTCGGAGGAACGAAACCAGAAATAATAGCGGTAGAATAGGGACGATGAAGCAACTGCCCGGCGATGAGGAAGCGATTGCAAATTGGATGTTAAAACTGGGTCATTTACCAGACGAATGGCTTTACTTTGGACCCGGTCGAGAAGAGATAAAGAAGACGAAGCCCTAGCCCACAAATGACAGCAGTACCCAAGTGTAGGACGAACTTGAGCTTTGTACAGTAAGAGGAGTTGGGATGGTTTGAAGAAACGTCTGGCACGGGATAGAAAAACAATCTTGCGCGCAGCACGAGAAGCAAGCAAACATATGTATGAAGACCAAGATAGAGAAGAGACGATCGGAAGATCCAAAAAAGACATCGAGTTGGAGGAACGAAGGGGAATCGAATCAAAATTTGTGGAAGGAAAAGGAATGGTGTTGAGAGAAATTGAGAGATGTTTTTAGAAGCATTGAAGAAAACCCGATTTTGGGAGCCCCAAAAGGAGATCTGTTTAAGATCCGAAATGAGCGATGTTACAGGGGCGCAACGGTCACGGTCGATGTTGGTGACGACATGGTGGGAGGTGGGATACGAAGGAGCGTACTGAAGGGTGGCGTCATCGGAAAAAGCGTGAATTGGATTGGTGGATAAAAGATTATTAATGAAAGGCAGAAAGATGGTGAGTGAAAGTACAGAACTTTGGGAAATACCAGCATTCACAGCAAAAGGCTGCGACTGTGCCCCATCGACACGAACAAAGACGGTCCGGTTACTAAGAAAACTTGACGTCCACAAAACAGGGGCAGGAAGAAACCCAAAAATGGGTAATTTAGACAGTAAACTTGTGCTAGACATGGTAAAAGCTTTCGATATGTCTAATGGTTATCGAGTGCCGCTGACCACGAGTGCGAGATCATAGCTAGTAGACCACCCGTGGAACGACTAGGTCGGGACCCGTATTGACGATCGCTTAGCAATTCTTCACGTTCGATGAACAATCACAACTGGTCGAAAATTACAGTCTCCATGACTTTGGAGACGACAGAAGTTAGGAAAATAGGACGGTAGTTGTTCTTCAGAGGAGTCGCCGTGTTTGAGAATAGAAATTACGGCTTCTTTCTATGGGGCGGGAGACGTATTAGACTGGAGAGGAAAGCAAAAAAGATGTAGCAAAACTGGTGCTAACTCTGAGTCACACATCTTCAGGACGATGCGTGGAATACCGTCCAGACCAGGAAATTTATATTAGTCAAGTGATTGTAAGGTTTGGTGGACCTTTCTGGTTGTGATAAGGGGAATAAAAGGGCAACTAGTAATGGTAATTGGAGTTGGAAGAATGGAGGCAAACCGAGGAGCAAAAGCCTCGGCACTTTCATGGAGTTCACAGACTAAAGAGCCAGTGACATTAAAAATGGGGAAGAAAACCACAGGAAACGGCTCCAGAAAGATACCAAAATAATTGGCTACAAGTAGCGAAAGAAGCTGGACGTTCGGCTTTGTGGTGGATGAAACGATCCTCGGCTTTCTGAATGGAAAGCGAGCATTTATTTCTGGCCTGCATGAAGAGACTACGAGATTGGAGAGTAACGGAGCAGCAACACCATCTAAATGCTAAGTTCTTTAAGTACACTGCGCGATTTCAGGCGTGCATAAACAACTCAGCAGAACGTGGTTTGCCAAGTTGGGAAGTGTGGGACGAAAAGAAGCATACCTTGGAGAACAGTCTCAGTAAAGTGTGAAACGGAGAAAGAAATATCAGAAGTGAAGCAACAGTTACCCCAGGGATATGGAACCAGAAAATCACAAAACCGCCCCAGTTGGCTGAATCTTAACGCAAAAAAGTGAGTTACACACGGAAACTGGGCGAGGAAAGGGGGTGGAGAAGGAGATAAGACAGTGGTTCGATGAGCTAATGGAAGCGAGGTAATGCCAGAGAATGAGGGAAAGGAAGTGAGAAGGCCGATGGTATGTGCGCGATCGCCAGCCCGATCGGGAATGCGTGTTTGGAAGTCAACGAGTTGACGTAGATTGTTGACCACGGCTTCGCGTCCCACAGCCGTAGTGTCATCGACTTAATTCCATTAGTGTAGTCCTCCTCTTACTCCTTTCATACTCTTTTCTCCTTCATTATTTTCTTTTGAGATCGCCGCTAGGAGATAGCAACCAACCCACCGCACCCAGTGCATGATTAACGGTTGTCAGAACAGAACAGGACAGAAAAGAGTGTCAGAAGAGTGCAAGAGTCATTTCTCATTGTGGACATTAAAGCCACCAAGAATGATAACTTGGCAACTGAGGTCTGATACGAACATGTTCTCAGTGCCAGAAGACAATACACCAAAACTGAGTGGTCATTGCTGTTATCACGACGAGACTGCACCTTGACGTGGTGTGATGGCTTGCGCGCCTCTATGACCCAAAGAGCTATACAGGATGGCTTCTTTAGGCCGGAGATGCAATCATGCCTGACAGGTCAATGGGTAGAGGCCAGACAAAGTCCAGTCTCCTGGTCCTCCAGCTTGGGGGTTGATCTGAGCTGCCAACTCAGTCGGTAAAATCAGTGGAAGAATAATTGATCCAAGCTTCTTGTTAGAACTAAAGGCTTTGGATGAGAACCCTAATCGTTCTCTTGCTTTTTGGCTGGAAACCCTAGCAGTACCCGTCCAACATCTCCCATGAACTGCATGAATAGAAAGAATTCCATACTGCATGGTCGCGCACGACAATTAGGACCACGCTGTCCACTGCGTCGAGCAGGGTGAGTAGTGATAAATGGGTTACTGCTTAGTGTTCCCTCTCTCTTATTCAACCTTTGTCTTCTATCCCCAACCACGTCTCTTTGCCCCATCTATCCACCCATAATGCTCCCATTGATAACACGGTCGATACTCGCAACGATTCACTGTCAAATTGTATCGGGAATAATCCTCCGTCTGGTAACTCACATTTTCTCAAGCCTCGTCAGGCTCTGAATCTCGGCTCCTTCAACGTGCGTACACTCATGCAGGCCGGTCAACAGGCGTGCCTAGCCCTCACAACAAATCCCCTGAAGATTGATGTCTGCTGCCTCAGTGAAACGCGTATCCAGGATTCAAGCGGTGTGATTCAACTAACTGCTCCTGGTATCTTATCGAGGTATTTTCTGCGCACCTCAAGAGACGAAATAGCTCAAGCTACGGGTCAACGTGGTGTAAAAATAGTCTTGACTGACAAGGCGGAAGCTACCCTCTTAGACTGGATTCCTGTTAACAGTCCTTTATGTGCCAGGGGTCAGTTGGCGTTCGAAAGGATAGCTGTGTTAAGCGAAATTTGTTTGTGATCTCGGCAAACGCCCCAACGGACTGCAGCTCTGATATGTAGAAAGATGAGTTCTACGATGAACTCACCACCCTCGTTCGCAGCAGTAAAGGTTCTGACATTGTAGTGCTAGCTGGTGACTTCAGTACACAAGTTGGCAAACTTAGTGTGTCAGAAGCTTGCTTAGGTGGCCGCTGCGCTTTACCCGCTGAGCGTACAGATCACGGGGATAGACTTCTCCAGTTTTGTGCAGACAATCGACCTTTCTTGTCTAGCACCAATTTCCGACACAGCTCGCGTCGCACGGCAACATGGTGCTCTAACTCTACAAGTATTTTGAGTCAGATTGATCATATCGCAGTAAGCTGCTATTGGCGCAGTTCTGTTCACAACTGTAGATCTTACTGATTCACGTACGTAGAGTCAAACCATGAATTAGTTTTAATGCGATTATCTCTCCAGCTCCATGGTCATCGTCGCAAACTGCAAACCCGGTTAGCCGTGCAACGTTTGTGTGATCCAGATGTACGCACCCGTTACGAGCAGAAGTTAGCACATGAACTAGGATCTACAACGAACAGTAATGTAGATGAGCATTGGGATCATATCAAAAAGGCGACGCGTGTTGCATCAGGTTTTTGCCCGTGGTCCAAGATCCGATATCCATCAAAGGCACTGGATCTCGCAAGAGTCGCTGAGTACGATTGAGCAAAAGCGTCAGCTCTCGAACCGTAAGGAGATGAATAAGATGCGGATAAAGCTGAAAAGGCAAGTTACGAATGGCCTTAAGAATGATCGCGAAAATTGGTGGGTCAAAGTAGCCAAAGAAATGGAAGTATCAGCTGCTTCAGGTAACAATCAAACACTGTTCAAACTTATTCGCGACACCGATGGACGGCGCATCCAGGTCAGTGAAACGATTTGCGATAGGAATGGAGAACACAACCATGGCAACCAGCAAAAGCTTAACCGTTGGGCCGAATACTTCAACAAGCAGTTTAGCCGGCCGAGCTCTAATCTAGTTATTCCGACGTCAACAAGTGCGACTCCTTTGGTGGAATCACTTGAACCCCGATCGAAAGTAGTAGTAGAGTCATGCATTCAATTACTAAAGCTAGGGGAAGCTGCAGGTCCTGACGAACTCGGTGGAAATGTTTTGATAAAATCACTTACCGCTTTGCTCCGTGACATTTGGAACGAGGGGCGTATTCCGTTAATATGGAGTGAGTCGTTGATTGTTCCCATCTTCAAGAAGGGAATACGCAATGACTGTGCTAACCATCGTGGGATTAGCTTAATTCCGATAGTCACCAAAGTATTAGCTTCGATTCTGCTGCACCGTCTTACACCGGCTCGCGAGAGGAATGCCCGCGAACAGCAGGCTGAATTCCGTCCAGGTCGAGGATGCATCGACCAGATTTTTACTCTTTCGCTGACTACTTGAAACGTGTACACGCATCGCCGACCGACAATAATGATTTTCCTAGACTTGAAAGGCACCTTTGATTCAGTTGATCGAGCGGCGCTTTTCATTGCTCTTCAACGAAAATGTACGTTTCAGAAATTCGTGAACCTACAGAGACCATTGTATTCTCATACTTCTGACTGCATTAGAGTTTACGGTGAACTATCCGGTCGGTTCGAAACGATCAGTGGTGTTCGACAGGGATGTCCCATGTTTCCATCCTTGTTCAACTTCATCATGGACGAAAAAATGGAGAGAGCGCTGCAAAATCTTCAGGATGTAGGCGTCGAACTAGGAAATAGTGGAAAGCTGTGTGATCTAGATTACGCGGACGATGTTGTCTGCTTGTTCGAATCCACGGAACATGCTCAATGTACACTAGGCAGACTTGGGAGAGCTGTAGCTCCATTCGGCATGCGCTTTGCACCTTCAAAGTGTAAAGTGATATTACAAGACTGGACGTCAACGATTCCGAGCTTGATGCTTGACGGAGAGGTGCTGGTAGTTGTCGACCACTTCACCTTCCTCGGCAGCAGCGTGACGACAAATGGGAGCACGGTAGTAGAGGTGAGCACGCGTATATCCAATGCTCGAGCGGCGGGCGCCGGACTGAAGCACTTGTGGCGTCGATCTGATATTTCACTGAAGTTGAAAGGTCGTGTATACTGTGCCGTGGTGCGTTCAGTTTTGTTGTATGGTTGCGAGACTTGAGGTCTGTGCAAAAGATACTCCCTGTCTTGAGGTTCCCGATCATCAAAGTTTGCGTATTATCGGTAATATTGAGTGGAATAGCCGAGTAGGCATTGCTGAGGTTAGAAATCGAGTATTGGGTACTAATCCAGAGAACGTTTTGTCACAGCGTATCCAACTTAGTAGACTTCGTTGGTTGGGGCACGTGTTACGTATGTCGAACACACGTCTACCCTATCGCGTCCTATTCTCCGTTTCTCCTAGGGAGTGGAAGAGACCACATGAAGGTCAACAGATGACGTGGCAGCGAGGAATGAGGAAATGTACAGCATACTTAGGAAAAGTAGGTACTTCACTTCTTCGTGATTGGGGTCCAAAAGATCCGTCTACCAGTTGGCTGGAGACACTGAAGGATATGGCAGCGAACCGTGAACAGTGGCGATCGTGTTGTCACTTTCTATCGAATCAAAATGACTGATCGGTGTACGTTTCTACAGTTAGACTGTGTATTCCGTGTGTTGGCTACTAGGGCATTCTTTCCTTTTCCCACCCATGTAGGTCCAGTCCCCGTCCATCTTGTATATTCATACTTTCTAATTCTGTTTGCAACATGGTGAAAAAGGCAGTGGTCCGTGGGACTTGTCCTACTGTTTCACGCTGTGTGATGATGATAATGACTGCTGCTGGGAAAGCAATTAACGGCACAGAGGTAACGTTCCAAAGAAGAGAGCCGGACTTTCAGCTACATAAGCTGGAACCCGTTGATAGCGAGGACAAATTGTGCGATACATGAATCAGCGACTGACTGGTAGGTGTAGGCATAGACGCCGGGTTGAGATGAGAATAAAGGACGCAAACCGTAGTTCGAAAACTGAGTACTATCCGACGTCTCAGTACAGAAAAAGAAAACGGGACAAGATGATCGAAGAAAATGGTGCACAGAATTATGAATGTAGCCCCTGAAAAATACGTGAAGAATAATCCAGATGAGGAGTTTGGACGTGATACTTACCAAGCTAATTCCTCTGGGGTTGCAATGCAAACTCTCCTCTCGTTCTATGGCTTCATTTTATGCGTTTTAATTACGTTGCTGTTTTATTTGCGTTTCAGCCCATGTACGCTTCTTACTAGTTGAGTAAAGCGTTATATTCTAAATCGGTGTCCCGAAGCCCTTTGCTTTCAGTACGTACGTAATCGGTGACTGACGTTACAGTGGTTTTCACAAGAGGATCTGTCTCCTTTCTTGAAAATCGGCACAATCACCAATTCACATCATTCCCTAGGAATCCGCTCATTATCCCAGACTACCCGAGACCAAAGCTTCGCTTCTATCCTTGAAAAAAGATGGAGATAACCCATTCAGTCCAGCGGCTTTGCATCTTTTTATGTGACCTATCTCCCGCATAACCTCCACTTTTGATGGAGGAGTGATACTCACCTGGATTGTTTCTCCGACAGGTACATTTTGAACGTCCACGGTTGAAGTGGACCAACTGAATTGTCCCTTAAAGTGTTCCACCCAACGACTCAGACGACGTCCCTCGGAATGAATCAGTGAGCCACTTACGCCAGGCTACCGAGGACCGGTACTTCTAGTCAGACAGTTAGACTGCGAGAATTGCCAACAGATGCAGCATTTTCCATTTCCCTACATTTCGCAATCCACCACTGCTTGCGGTCATTTCTCAGGCTCCTAGTCAGTCCGCATCTCAGTGATTTACGCACTTCATCGAATGTGGCATCAAGAAAGACGGACCTACAATCACTCAATAGAGCAGCTGCTGTCGAAGATATCCACCGTTTGTGAGGCCTACTTGAACCAGAGTCCTGTTTGACATTAGATGCGGCATACAAGGGCCCATTAATTTGTTGCCCGAGATCATCGGGGTCTTGGACTTCCGGCTGCATCCATAACCGTGTAGACAGCTCTGCCTAGAAAGCAGATCGTCGGTTATCGTTTGGAAGCAACTGCACTGAACGGGTGGCTTTACCACTGGTGTGACCACGGATGAGACATAAACAGAAGCGAGCACGCGCCAACGCAGGATCTGGGTCCACAGGCGTAGACAATAATGTACCACAATCTTCAACTGATTCACGCCAGCGATGACCAATGACAATATGGTCAATCTGAGTCCAATGTTGTGAAAATGTAGGAGAACGCCATGGTAGTCTATGCTGCTTCTTATGGAAGAAAGTCGTACTCGCCAGAAACAATCTCTGGTCAGAGCACAGCTGAATGAGACGATCGCCATTATCAGTACGATCGACTGACATAGAAAATGGGCCCACGATGTGTCGTTCGGAATCTCCCAAACGGCCAACTTGAGTGTTGAAGTTCCCAGCAATGACCACCACGTCCGTTGGACGTACACTACAAAACAATTGAGATAAATCGTGGCGGAATTCGTCCTTCGTCTCAGAGAAACTCGAGTCAGTAGGTGCATACACAGACACGACGAACAAGCATCTGAACCTCAGTCTTTTATTGTTGACACGCACAGAATCGTCCGACCGATTGCACACAAACGACTGCTGATTGGAATCCAGTCCAACAGTGCTTACTTTAATTTACCTAACTGCTTCTGGCTCCTTGTGGAAGATAATCCGGCTTCATCAGTGACTCTGATCGTGCCTGTCGATGTCGGACGGTTGGCAGCAAGGTTCTCGAAGACGTCTATCCAGCTCGATTTTCATTGGTGAGTGCCGTACACTATACGAGGGCCAAGCTGGTTTACGTCTTCGAAGACGGTATCCAGCTAGAATTTTATTTGTCCTCCTCGTCGGCGACGCCAGTCTGGGCATGGAGACGGTGCCAGGATAGCGCTGATTAGGGCGTGGTCAGGTCCTGTTTTTCATATGACGTGGTCTACCGTCCAGAATGTGATAACCAAGAGGCTGATGCACTTTCATGAGGCTATTGTACAGCTGTTCTAAATCCCAGCATTCTAAGATTGGCACGAATCACTCTTCCACTCGGGGGTAACTCGTATGTTTTACCTCATCCGTTCTCGTGACTTGCCATATCCTCTGGATGAAGTGCGGCGAGTGATTCCACAGTGTAAGGTGTGCGCGGAGGTCAAACCCAGATTTTACAAATGTCCGTACAGACCAGCAACGCAATCCTTCGAAAGGTTGAGTATTGCCTTTAAAGGGCTGTCGTCCTTATACACATTACAAATACCTCCTTACTACACTGATGAATACGCCTGTTTTCCGTCCGCATTTGCTTGTCAGGACGTATTCACGACAGTGATCAAATGCTTATGGCAACTCTTTTCTATTTTTGGATTACCAATCTATATTCACTCTGACCTTAGTTCATGCTTCATGTCAGAAAAACTCAAAAATTTCTTGCATACCAAGGGCACCGCGACCAGTCGAACTAAGGCCTACAGTCCACAATCCAATGGCTAATTTGAACACTTAAACGGTTCTTCACGGCAAGCCATCATTCTGGCATTAAAATCAAGAGGGTTGGACGTCCGTCGCTGGGAAGAAATTCTCATTGATGTTCTTCATTCCGTAGTATTTGGTATTTACGGCAACCAGACACCTCACGAACGAATGTGCCGGCATAAAAGGAAATCTGCTTTAGGTATCTCGTTGCCTAGCTGTTCGGTGCATTTCGATCACGTATTGCATAGACGGCAAAATCGATCATCCAAGTACGATCCCTTGGTTAATGAAGTTCAGTTGGTCGAATGTATTCCGAATTGTGCTCGCGTAATTCTCCTCGACGGGCAAGAAGAAACGGTATCGGTTCATCATCTTCCTCCCATGCTAGATAGAGGTGCTCCAAACTCAAACCACATTCCACACTCCGAAATTACACCCGAACAACAATCGCCCACGTAGTCATTTATTCATTTGCTGAAATCTAATCCCTCAGATCTACACGACCTAAATGTCACACCGGACTCTGTCGAGACTTTGATACAGAAACATCAACGACTCCACCCATACTCGTTGAGAAACCGAGAAGTGTAACTCTGTGTGCACTCACACTATCACCCTTTACACTCGACCATCTTTGCTCACAAACTTTCGCATACATACACGCACTGGATTCCCAAAATCCGAATCGTTTTTATCATCCATTAAAATCCCTCACTTGCTGCGCGTTTTTCACAGACAGTCTATTATTGGCAGTGATGAAGGTTACGAATCAGAATTTCGATTTATCTGTTAGTTTCTACATTACTCGCCAGATCATACATCATGAGCACTCACGTCCATCTTCTTTTTTGTTGTAGCACTATGCTGCATTTGTCAGTTGAGTAAAACCTCTAATTCGGCCTACGCCTTTTATACTCAAAGCGTCTGTTTGATTGTTGGTCTATAACAGCGGCCTCTACCGTATTCCATGTCACCTCCGTCGCCCTAGTACGAAGCGTATCTATGTCTATACTACCAAAACTTCCAACCAATCTTGAGGTTAACTTGGGTTGCCGCGTGCACAGGGTGATTTGACGAACACGTGATCACTCTTGTCCAACGGTGTACAGCATCGTAGTTCTGATACGTCGTTTGGGAGATTCGGTATTGCTAGATTCAGCAAGAATGGCACGCATACAGATCCATATCTGGTATCCTCTAGCAAACGTTGGTGCAACGCATTTGCATACAGCCGCTAAAGATAGCCCTGCTCCTGCGATCCCGGGGTGCAAACTTCAGACGCCCATCAACGTGCAGTAGGTTGAAGTCATCCACTATCAGGGTTTTGTGTACGTCTTTATTTAGTTCAGTTAGGGTTCGCAGTAGGCGGATATCCTCACTGCGGTTTTTACCCAGGATAATGTGGACACAGACAACGTGTACTCCTTTGCTTGGGAGGATGATCGTAACTGCGCACAGCTGAATGTTTCGAATGCAGATCTTAGTCTGAGACTTGAGGTGGTTTGTACCTGATCTAATAAGGATAATTACCTCTTCTTCTTTAGCCTGCCTGTATATTGCGAACCCGTCACTTGCTATTCCTGGCACAAGCTACGCTTCAGTAAGGGCAACTACTGACGGGCTGTGCTCCTCAGCGGCTTTGAACAACTCCATCACTTTGTTCCCAATGCTACATGTGTTTTTTATTACATGCTTTCGCATGAGTGTAGTGGAAGGGGCATATACCTCATAGCCACGAACGCCCACTGCACTAACAGGGATAACCGGCAGCTAGACCCTGAGAATTGGAGTGGCGGAAAACCACATAAGTTCCCAATAGGTCAGGTGTGGTAACGATCCGGACGACAGTGGATTACTGTCTACTGCTTGTTGGTGTATAGCACCCTCACATTCACTTCAACGCATAGATATCTACTCTTATTTATACTTGTCTCGGTTTCAGGCGCAACGCCCGAGGTGGCAGCAAGTATTTTGCAACGGTACCCATCATCGAAGTGCGTGGAGACCTTTGGTGATCTAGGACTTCCGATGCTTCCCAATTCACTCCTACTGGAGTACTTGACAACCGACACGAGTGTATTACTGTCTACCAAAAATGAAAAGGAACAGGAATATGAAGGGCGCAGTAACAGAGAGCTTCCACGAAAGCAGTATGGGGTCTGTCCAACGTAACCTATCCCGTCCGTCTTTCACTTCTCAATCTCTAACCATTCTGGCTTATCTATTTTAAATCAGGTCAAAACGATCGCCTCTTCTCCGTCTGTCTACCCTCTTCTCTTCACGGTTATGGCAGAAAGGCTTTTAAACCAAGACCACGTACCACCCTAGGAGCTAACTTTTTTACCCACATGTTAATTACTCTATGAAACGCTCTTTCGGGAGATACTGCTGTTTCGCAGAACAAAACTACCTTCAAGAAGAAGTAAGACCGCAGTCTTCCCAAATAGCTCCTTGTGAACAAACAAAAGCAGGATTTAATTAGATGTCTTTTTTTCTACAGTTTCATTCTTCTAATTGTTTATAACTATCGCACCCTCGTTCCTGTTAGGGTAGTGTCCATGGTGATGTTGTGTTTTGTCGTCACCCCCCCCCCCTCCCTTCCTTCCCTTTACTCTAGTTTTGGCTCAGTGACCCAGACTCAGGTGGTGTACTTTTGTCCTGTGCACACTGTTGGGATTTGTGAGGAGACCTGGTAGCTACACAAATCTATTTACCAATCCCCTCAAAATTCGTTTGCAGATGTCATTCCCCGTAGCACATATCCCGCTGGTAATATCGGTTTCCGACCGGTTTGTTCAGCAGCCATTGAATTGGTTAGAAGGAAAAAGACGACCCCAGGAGTGTGTATTTTTAATGAACATTTTATTTCAACATATTGGTTTGAATGCATTGTAATGCTTTTTAATACCAAGTTACACATCGTTCTACCTCATGCGCCGTTAGGTGTGTAAAACAATTATTTGTTATTTGAAGGATAAAAGTGAGAAAGGGAAAACGTGATTTTGATTAGCGAAGTATATCACGTGGCATAAACCGCTCAGAACAAAACAGTTTCTTTCGCATTCAAGGCTTCGCCTATCGCACCTTTCGGATCAGTTTCCCCTTCACTTATTCTTCTTCTTAGGTTGCTGCTCCGTCTACCTAACTGCAACAGTTTGCCCCACAAGAGTGGGCGTAACTGTCATAAAACCAACCGGCGCTCTTAATCTATACCACCTCAACGGCTGGTTACGGTTAGCACTTCATGGGCCTGACTATTGGGGATTAAAAAGTACTTTATCACGAATATAACCAAAACTAAATTACAGCACACAACTCAGCTGATGCACCAGCAAAGCTAGCGCACCACAGCGCGATAAGAATGGAACCGGTCCGTGTCTCGAATGTGGTTCAGTTCAGTTCAGTTCAGTTCAGTTCAGTTTGCACAGGACTTGGTGTGGCTAGAGCCAATCGTGTGTCCAGATAGTTGTGTTGTCGGCACGTTTCCGTAGCTCCCAACACTGCGTGATTTTCTTTTTCTGAAAGGCAGAAAGTTTGTGCAGTATCAGCCCTGGCAGAGTAAGGTGGAAACAATAAGTAAGTTGCATCTGACCCTAAAAGCTGCTTAGCATAACTCGGGGTATACTGCCACCCAACATAGGTCTAGTGCTTTCTTAAAGGCCTTCACTGTTGTGGTATTTATGACCTCTTCCGGGAGCTTATTCCAATAGGGTACCACTCTATTTGAGAAGTACTTCGCCCTAATTTGGAGCCTCGAATGTTTCCTTTGTAATCTAAGGCTATACCCCCTTGTGCCTCTCTCGGGGATCAGCGAAAAAAGGTCTTCTCGACTTATTCCTGACAGTCCTTTCATTACCTTGAAGGTTTCTATCAGTTCAGTTCAGTTTAGTTCAGTCTTCAGTCTTCAGGTTAAGGGCAGTGGGAAGTCATCCCGTATGAGCCCCATCACATCGTACTCTATTGACTCGGCTGGATGTCGTTGCTCCGCTAATAAACCTTCAGGGTCTGGTCCAATTTCCTCTTGAATAGTGTCTCGGTTTCTTCTTCCACCACTTCGGTCGGTAGAGCGTTCCAGAGATCGGTCACCCTCCTTGACAATCGATAGATGGCCGGTAAGCCAGTGGAATGCACCTTACGAAGCGTCAGGGTGTGTCCTCCGGTACGATCATTATTCCTGAGCGGGAATTCCGCCTGTAGTTTCCGGTCCAACTCACCGCGGATTATGCGCCTGGCCTAGATGAGGTTGTAGTGGTTGCCATCTTCGTTCATACTTTTACCACGTTTATTGTTTAACTGAACGCTGACTGCCAAGCGCGGTTGCCATTTGACCGTTGCTCTTGCGCACGCTCTCACGCACACTCCCAAATACACGCTAACCACTATCTCTCCCAATCGCCTTCTCGTTCTCACGGGTCGTGGAGAATACTGTTCTGGTTAACATATTTGTGCAGTGCCGCATATTAGAGTAACGTGCAGGTGGTCCACGCAGTACAAAGGACCGAAGCACGCGTTTACTAAGGAAACCGCGAAGTAAGGTCCAATCAACCTGACAATTGGTGAGCCCGACGTGATCCTCAGGTCACGTGAGTTTCCTTGTTTTCTACTGTTGAAGGTCCCGTCTGCGTACGTTTTTGTGTTTTATTGTTTCCCTATCTGTTGATTTTTTTTGGGTCGGTTTACCAAATAATTTGTTTTGTCTAGAATTGATGCGAGCCTGCAACGCCTAGCAGTTAGAAGTGCGTCACAGGAGTGGCACCGCGCACGCTCACCTAGGCTCCATAGTCCATCATTGCGATGCCGTTTCGTCGGTTCTTCAAAAGAAGGATATTGTAAATACCACAGTCGCTTCGGTGAGGGAGCCAAACGATGCGAACCAGGGTGTACGTTTCCCGGTGCTCATCAGGGAAACTAAACCCCCGGCCCGTGGTGGGGACCCACGAAGCCGGGTATCACCCCAATAGTCGTCTTTTGAACGTAAGGGACATCATTTCAAATAACCTATTCCTTGTAGATACCGGTGCCGAAGTGAGCGTCCTCCCCCGAGCGAAAGACGACAGTAGCACACCGCAGGCCCAAACACTACGCGCTGCCAATGGCACGGCCATCCCAACGTTTGGCCAGCGGTCGCTCACCTTAAACTTGGGCTTAAAGCGTAATTTTCGTTGAGTATTCATCATCGCCGACGTCCCGTACCCAATTCTGGGCATTGACTTCCTGCAGCACTTTGACTTGCTAGTTGATGCACGGCGCCGCAGAGTGGTGGATCGTCAGACCACTCTCGCTGTCGCGGGTCATAATTCGCGAGTGAATCACGTCACGCCCTTTTACGTTCAACCACCGGCACACCAACCTTATGACGAACTCATCGCCGCCTACCCAGCCATGTTTCGGCAGGCCGGGCCTCTCCCAGCAGTGACGACCAGTGTCACTCACCATATCGATACTAAGGGACTCCCCGTGTTCAGTAGGCCGCGTCGGTTAGCACCAGACAAGCTTCGTGTTGCACAGGCCGAATTCGAACATATGCTAGAACTGGGTATAATACGCCCTTCTAGTAGCCCTTGGGCTTCCCCCCTTCATATGGTTCCTAAGGCTAGTGGCGACTGGCGACCCTGTGGTGATTACAGAGCGCTTAACAAAGTCACCGTCCCGGACCGATACCCGATTCCCCATATACAGGATCTTACTTCGTCTTTATCAGGTTGCTCCATCTTCAACCGTATCGATTTGGTTCGGGCGTACAACCAGATCCCGGTAGCAGAGGCCGATATCCCTAAAACTGCCGTCACTACACCTTTCGGGCTGTTCGAGTTTCTGCGAATGCCGTTTGGACTCAGCAATGCAGCCCAGACCTTTCAACGGTTCATGCACGAGGCAACCCGTGGTTTGGAAAATGTCCACGTATACCTGGATGATATTTTGGTGGCGAGTTCTTCAGAGCAAGAGCACGCTACACACTTACAAGCACTTTTCGAACGCCTTAGCCAGCACGGCGTTACGATCAATATCACGAAATGCGAATTAGGCCGGTCTGATATCACTTTCATAGGACATTCTATTTCATCCTCGGGTTTCCGCCCTCTGTCAGATAAAGTTTCCGCTATTCGCGACTACCCTGAACCCCAAACTTTTCGCCAGTTGCGTCAGTTTGCCGGCCTGGTGAATTTCTGCCGCCGATTTATTCCTCACTGTGCGGAAATGATGCAACCCCTCACCGACCTGTTGCGCGGAGGTAAGCGGAAGTTCGTGTTTCCCGACACGGCACAAGCCGCATTCGCCTTGGTCAAAGATGCTGTCGCCAACACAGCACTCCTTACACACCCCGACCCTTTGGCTCCTATTTCGGTAGTGACGGATGCCTCGGACACAGCGGTTGGAGCAGTACTGCAACAGTTCGTAGATGACTCTTGGCAACCTTTAGCATTCTTCTCCAAGCGCCTACAACCCGCGGAATCAAGGTACAGCACGTTCGGTAGAGAGTTATTAGCCATCTACTTGGGAATCCGTCACTTTCGACATGCACTCGAAGGCCGTTCGTTCACGGTGTTTACAGACCACAAGCCTTTGGTTTACGCACTGAAGTCAGCTTCGGACCGATACTCACCACGCGAGATTCGCCACTTAGACTTTGTCTCACAGTTTACTGTGGACATACGACACGTCTCTGGGGTACTTAATCCCGTCGCAGACGCCTTATCGCGCGTATATCAACTAAGTCTGTCACAAACGCCTAACATCGACTTGGACGCAATGGCACAGGCTCAAACTATGGACCCTGACATCGAACGACTTCGGCAAAACGGTTCTTTGAGTTTAACCACAGTGCCTATCCCAACTTCCCAGAATACCATCGTGTGCGATGTGTCGCAAGGTCGCCCTAGGCCAGTAGTTCCTGCTGTCCACCGTTATCCTACGTTCCTGACACTCCATAATCTGGCTCATCCGGGTGTGACTGCCTCGGTGAAACTGATAACTGAGCGTTTGTTTGGCACAATGT
Organism: Fasciola hepatica; assembly: GCA_948099385.1. Taxonomy (NCBI): domain Eukaryota; kingdom Metazoa; phylum Platyhelminthes; class Trematoda; order Plagiorchiida; family Fasciolidae; genus Fasciola; species Fasciola hepatica. The sequence continues at coordinate 5,441,734 of CANUEZ040000175.1, forward strand.
CAAACGAGATGTCCGTCAATGGGCTCGTGCTTGTCTGCAGTGTCAACGTGTTAAGACCCATAGGCACACTAAGGCGGCGTTAGCCAGGTTCCCAGAACCTGAAACACGTTTTCATCATGTGCACGTCGACCTCGTAGAACCACTCCCACCTTCGCTTGGGTACGTTTACATACTCACATGCGTGGATCGTTTTACTCGCTGGCCGCAGGCCATCCCTATCCCTCGTCCCACCTCGGAAGAGGCCGCGAAAGCTTTTCTGACCGGTTGGGTTAGTCATTTCGGTTGCCCGGCAATAGTGACCACCGATCGCGGTCCACACTTTGGCGGCGCTTTCGGCGGCCTACTGGCTACGCTCGGTTGCCAACACGTTAAGACGACAGCATACCACCCTCAGGCCAATGGTATGGTTGAGCGTTTCCACCGGCAATTAAAAGCCGCCCTTCGAGCAATCGGTAACCCCCTTTGGAGTGAAACACTACCATTAGCACTCTTAAGCCTGCGTAGTACCGTTAAGGAGGAGTTACACACAACACCGGCCGTACTAGTATATGGCTGTACACTCCGTCTGCCTGGGGAGTTGGTAGCCCCCTCACCAACCGTGACTTTCGACTACGGTGACTATGCTCAGCGCCTTACGCAGCACATGCGAGTGCTCAAGGCCAGTCCGCCGCGTGAACAACAGTCTACAAGTTATGTCCCAACTGCGTTAGGAACCGCTACTCATGTATTCCTTCGCGTCGATGGCGTTCGATCACCACTACAAGCGCCATACACTGGCCCGTTTCGGGTGATAAAACGTAGGGCAAAAACATTTGTCATAGATATCAACGGACGACACGACACCGTATCTATCGATCGTCTCAAACCTGCCGTCATTGAGTGCAAGCCGCTCGGCCAATTTACACCCACTCAAGTCGCTCAGTCACCCGGATCGAGCGAGTTACCACTCGAACCACCCCCAATTACGCCTAGTGAGGACTCGGCAGCTAGTCCATCAGATTCTCCAACCGTACCCGCAACGCGAAGTAGCCGTCGCGGTCGCCAACTACGAAATCCCGTCCGCTTCGCCGATTTCGTGACGATTTTTACAACCGACTGTTAGCACTAAGTTGGGAAGTTCGCCATGGATTTACCAAACAACAGACCCGTGAAATTACAATCGGTAGTTATGATTTCATTTTCTTCTGGTCTCCTAGCGACTTCAACAACACCGAACATCGTTTGTGTGTTGTTATTACGGTCCAACATCCGCCGGCGCCCTCAGGCGCTATTTTGTTCCAGTTTACCTTGCCCTCTCTCAGACGGATCTACACAGTCACATTGGCTTCATCCGTAGCCTGGCTGACTCCCGTGCACGTTCAAGGAGCCAACCGCTCACTGGACAACGGGACGATTAGTCAGCCTGGCACTGGAGACGGCAACTGGACGCCTTTTTGGATGGACCTGACGAGGCATTTTCCGGCTTTCATTCGTACGAGACCCGTGGGCGCCAAAACACAGTTGGACCCACGCACATCGGACCTCGAAAGTGCAGGCACCGGTAAACTCGTCAGCAGTCGTTCGACGTCAACAACAATATAACGGACAAGCTATGAGGAGTTCCTGGACAACCAATAATTCCGGCTTACCATCACGATCGAAGCCCAACTCCGTCGGACTTCTAGGAGGAGGCCCCTGTAGTGGTTGCCATCTTCGTTCATACTTTTACCACGTTTATTGTTTAACTGAACGCTGACTGCCAAGCGCGGTTGCCATTTGACCGTTGCTCTTGCGCACGCTCTCACGCACACTCCCAAATACACGCTAACCACTATCTCTCCCAATCGCCTTCTCGTTCTCACGGGTCGTGGAGAATACTGTTCTGGTTAACATATTTGTGCAGTGCCGCACATTAGAGTAACGTGCAGGTGATCCACGCAGTACAAAGGACCGAAGCACGCGTTTACTAAGGAAACCGCGAAGTAAGGTCCAATCAACCTTACAAGGTCGCCTCGAAGACGTCGATAGGTAATTCGAAACAACTCGGGGACTTCTGGGCGTTCCTCACAGCTGAACTCACGCAGTCCGGCCACGAGGGGTGTGGCAGCAGGTTGCACCCGTTCCAGTTTGGCTACTTCCGCCGCTGTGCACGGGTAAACAGCCGGACCGCCATATTCCAAACGAGGACGTACATGTGAGACATAAAGTAGTCGGAAAGTGTCCCGGGGTAGAGGCCGAAGTGAACGGCGGATGGGACCAAGTATCTTCCACGCTGAGGCGCACGCTCTCTCAGTGTGTGCCCTCGTCTTGTTGGTGACAACAACTCCGAGGTCCTTTTCCTCCTGCGCGTGACGGAGTACGATACTCCCAAGGCAGTAGCCGGAAGTATCGTTGGGGCCACCAATCCTCATGCTCGCGCACTTTTCCACGTTTATCGGTAGACCCCAGGTGGTCGACCAATTGACGAGGGCCCACAGATCCTTCTGTAGTAACTCGCGATCCTCTGCCGATCGAATGGTGCGCCAGATCTTAAAATCATCTGCGTAGATAAGGCATTGAGATCAGTTTGCACAGGACCTGGTGTGGCTAGAGCCAATCGTGTGTCCAGATAGTTGTGTGATCAGCCCGTTTCCGTAGCTCCCAACACTGCATGCTTTTGTTTTTCTGAAAGGCAGAAATTTTGTGCAGTATCAGCCCTGGCAGAGTAAGGTGGAAACAATAAGTAAATTGCACCCGACCCTAAAAGCTGATTAACATAACTCGGGGTATACTGCCACCCAACATAGGTCTACTGCTTTCTCAAAAGCCTTCACTGTTGTGGTATTAATGACCTCCTCCGGGAGCTTATTCCAATAGGGTACCACTCTACTTGAGAAGTACTTCGCCCTAACTTGGAGCCTCGAATGCTTCCTTTGTAATCTAAGGCTATACCCCCTTGTGCCTCTCGGGGATCAGAGAAAGAAGGTCTCCTCGTCTTATTTCTGACAGTCCCTTCATTACCTTGAAGGTTTCTATCAAATCCCCGCGAATATGCCGTTTTCCATCGAGAACAGGTCTAAGGCACGGAGACGCTCTGTGTAGCTAAACCACCCTTGGCCAGCTACCGTTCTAGTGGCTAGTTTGCTAGTGTCGTCTCAGATATTGTTGACATTAATTTAGTGTATTATATAGACAGATTAGTACGCTGAAATCTTCCTGCCACGAACCCATGCTGAGCATTTGGTATGAGGTTGTGTTGAACCAAATGCCTAGAGATCTGTCTCCTGACTATTCGCTCCAGGCACATACACAGTACTGAAGTTATGCCGACCGGCCGGTAATTTTCGGTCTTTTGCCGGGGTCCACTCTTGTAAATTCCTACCACTGTTGCTCTCCTCCAGTCTCCCAGCACAATTCCCTCTCTAAGTGACGCTTCATACAGCTTCGTCACCGGAGCCCTCAGGACCCCGGCCAGAGGCTTAACGATTGCTGGATGAATCCCGTCTGGACCTGTTGCTTTATTTCTGTTCAAAGTTTGCAACCTCGCGTACACTTCTTCTTCTCCTACAGTAATTTGGGGTATTGGAGGCGCCTGGGGGTCCTCCTGGGTCCTCCTCCTCCTTCAAACTATTTTATGGTCGATATATACTCTTGAAGAATGCCAAGGGCAAGTCAGCCTTGTCCTCGTCGTTTAGAGCTTGTCGTCCCCGTGCTCTTTCCAAAGTTGCTACACTCTCATACGTTTGTGAGATTGCAAGTAGGCGTAGAATCGCTTTGGGTTTGTGCAGACCGACGCAGCTAACCGACGCTCGAAGGCATATTTCTCTACTCTTTGGATCTCTTGAACTCTGTTCCTGACCATCTTATAGCTGTTCCACGTCCCCTGAATTTTGTACAGCTTGTACGCCGCCCATCGTTGCCTACGAATAACTTTGGCCTTGCGGACTTTAAACTTCCACCATGGGGGTAGATTTCTACTGCTAGCCACCCTCAGGGGCGCGAACTCATCTGTAAGTTCGAGTAGCTCCATCTTGATGGCCTCCCAACGTTCCTCTGCGGAGGCATTTGTGTGTCTCGGTGTCCACTGAACTTCCTCCGCAGCCCTCCTTAGTTCACTTATATTGATTCTCCCATAGAGCCGACGTAACACGATTTCCTTCGGCGCCTTGCTTAGTCTTAGTGTGACCCTTAGGACTACATGATCACTTTTTCCAAGTGGCTCATCCCACTTAATTTCCTTATCGTCCTGAACGCGCCGCGTTATGATTAAATCAAGGAGAGACGGGTGCTGTCCACCTCTGTGTCTAGTGGCCGGCGTCACATGCTGTGTAAGTGCATGTAACTGGACCCAGTGCAGAAACTTGTCGCCCGTCGATCCGCTTGGTGCGATCCCGCCTTCCCAGTTAATTTCGGGTAGGTTGAGATCACCCAATAAGATGAACTCCTTTGTCTGTGCCACCACCGCATCCAGCATTTGCAAGAGCTCAACGTCTTCTTCATCTGTCGCTAGCGGTGCCCTGTAGATACAGATAATGCATACTGTTCGCGCCTCGATCCTGATAAAGCAGGATCTGGCCTGTACATTACCGGAGACCAAGTTGAACGGAGCCTCCCAATGGCCTATGTCGGTCCGTATTAGAAGTGCTTCTCCTCCCCCTGCCTTCCATCTGTTCTGTCCTGTCTGTAGGCACCGTATCCCTGAAAGCGCATGTCAGTTATGGCTTTATCCAAGTTTCCTTCAATGCAACGACATCAGACTCTTCGATCCTAGTCGTCAACTCCCCTCTTTTTTTGGGAGACTGCAGGTGTTGGTGTACTTTATTGACGGTTCCCTGGTCCTCGTTACTGAATTCATTGCTAATTTTACGGCTAGGGTTCCCTCGGGCGCAATCTCCGAGGTTTTTTGCCTCTAAAGGTGTCGGCGGTGCAGCATCATGGATATCAAGTGACACTTTGAGTTTCGCGGCTTTTTCTTTTCCACCCGTCGACCCGGTGTCAGGCTTAACATGCACAAATGACGTTATCCCCTTTTGAGTCGCCATGCCGATGGCTCGGGATGGTCTTGCAACCACCTCAGCCCAACTGGTTTCCTCGGCTTTTCCATCCGATACCGCCAAATTCGCTGGTTGCACCAGAGAGAATTTTGTGGGAGTCTCCTTTAGAATCGGGCCGGCTGGCTGCACTTTCTCAACACCAACCGGACTGAATGCCCTGTGAGTCCCCTTCTTTTTGGTATATCAAACTTCCTGAACTTTGGCTTTCTGTATACGGGCGCCAGAAGCCACCTTTGGTACTTGAATTACTCCTTGGGCCTTAGGTGTTGACTTCCAAAGAGGGGTCATCTCCAGTTTCGCTAAATGTAGCTTCGGCCTCTTAAGGTCAGGTGTGCCCGTTCTCAGACTAAGGCATTACCCGGTTTGACAAATGCTGGGCTGTCAGTTGTAACCCTAACTGTTCCCTGCATGTTGCACTCAACTGCTCTCGACCTGGACAGCAGCATATCCCTCCAGTAGACACTGTGGAACACAACTACCAGGGGTCGTGGCGGCGCTGGTTGTGCTCCACGCCATAGTCCTATTCGATGGCACTTGACTATTGGTGTCGTAGGAGGTAGGCCAGCCATCCTAAGAACCTCAGTCACATGCCGGCGGTTTTCCTCCTTCCTGATTCTACCGTCTTTTACAATGTTCTCCCTAAGGTTATGAAGTAGCAGTCTTCTACTTCTGTCTGCCATGACCTCAGTGTCACGCTTCATGCGTTGCAATTCAGCATCTAGGGTTTTGACCTGCTCCTTGAGAGATTCTACTCCCGTCAGGCTTTTTTCCACATTGGTGAATCCTGCTAACTCTTTGCTTTTTTGCCCTTTGGCTTGGGTTGTCTCTTTTTATTTTTCTGCTCCGGCACCCGGTTTTCCTTTCCTCTAAGCTATGGACCGAACTCGCTCTCTCTAGTCATGGTTCCAGCTTCACGTTCGCGTCCCCTTTCCCTAGTTCGCTTTGAATTATGCGCAAACACTCGCTTGCAAACGCGAAGCAGTGGGCGCATATCCACTTGAGCGATGCGTACTTGATGTGCAGCTCGAAGTCTTTCTCTTCCAGTTTGGAGCACTTTTGATGATACCAAATGCAACACTGGTCGCATTAAATTCCTTCATCTTGCACCAGGTCCGTGCATTCCTTGTTCACACAGCTTACTGCCTGACCAATGGGATCAACCTCTGTCCCATTCATTTCGGCAGTGATGGTCGAGTTTGTTTGAAAATACCATCTATAATATTGGTATATTTCTCGGCCATGGTCGAGACGCACGCGTTAAAGCATGATCATGGTGTACACGTTACTCAATAAGATGAAATATTCACATATTCTAAGTATGAAAGTCGAGAGCATTAGAGATGAAAAAACAATGACAGGAAAAGTTTGAATGGACCATTCTGATAATGGTTTGCGCGGCAGTTTTAAACCGGTTTCGAATCCGGATCAGGCAGTGGTGCGCGGTGGAGATATTGAGAAAATCGTTAGCGCAGTGCTAAGGAGGCATTATTAACAAGAATGATGCAAGCCCAGGAAACCAGAGGCCAACTGAGGTTCTGCAGATGGAATAAATTTTGAACAAGAAAAAAAGGGTGGAAAATCAACGCACGCGAAGAGGATAGCGATCCATGAAGACAATGCAGACCCTGAATGACGGATTTACCGGAGTTCTGTAAACGGAATGAGATTTGAAGCAGGGGGACCTGAGGCCAGTTTCGTGAAAGTGAACACCGGTGGATGTGGGAGAAACAGCAGTCCATAAAAAGGTGAGTTTAGATTCAGAGCCAGTAACATGTACTATTCAGAAATGAGAAGGCGCAACTGGAGGGTCTTCGAGAAATGGAGAGTCAAATTCCAGCCGGCTACGGTTCGGAGAAAAGATAACCTGTGTTAACGGATAATAAAGTGGGAAAATCTTCGCATGGACTTCAGCGTTATGCTGCTTCAATGACAAATATATATGTATGTGATGACGCATTTGCCTTCAGTGTTATTCTGGTAACGTACTACATCGAATGCGTAAGTTTCATCTGGCAGGGCAAAGTATGTGTCAGTCAATCAGCCGAGTGTGGCTGTATGTTAGCGGCATGCGCGTGAGCTGGAATTCGTGTTGGTTGCGTTAGAAAACGCTGAACGATCTGATAAGCAATTGAGGGTATCTCCTGTTGTGTGGTTGGATTTCTGTCCCAGTTGCCATGGTAGGTTCCACTTGAGTCTCTGTCCGTACGAGTCAAAGCGGCCTCCTTGGTTAGCCAATTTGGCGACTGAGATAGTGGGAGACAACGACCTGAAATAAAGGGAGATTGCAGTCTGGACGTGGTTCCAGCTGTGGGTTATGATAATATGTGAAGACAATAAACAATGGATTGGTTAGGTCTATGTGAGTGGGGCATGGGTAAAATAGGCTCGCAGTGGATTTGAGCTATACTGCTGCAGGCTGATGAAGTTGCGTACACAGGCTTGGTAGCTGTATGCATTTCAAAGGATTTATGATTTGCCCGTGGTTAGTAATGATAACCTTCAATACCGTTTGCTTACGCAGAACGCAGTTTGGCACGAGGCGATAAGATAGGTTTGAAGTGACAGACAGAGCGAGTAGGACTATCATACTGTTTGCGTGGCGCTACGCTGTTACTGTCTCTTTCGGTATAGTGGTTGTTCTATACTGAGGAGTCCAAGTAGAAGGAACTATTGGGGTGACAGTGGTTATAGATTAGAGGTAATTATTCTGTTTAGGCATTGTAAACTGTTAGGTTTACGCTTAAATGATGGCAACTGCGGCGTATGGTGTGGCACATCCTAGATTCTCAAGGGTTCAGGTTAGTATCCAGCGCTTTCCTCATAAGCTCTATCAAAAGACATATAAGGATTCGTAAGAGCGACCAGTTTTTGGATGTCCAGAGCTACGTGTAGTCCAGACTTAAACATAATTAGGGAATCTACGGAACGGACTTCAGCTAGGAGTTTATTCCACAGGGTTGCATATCTCAGGAGGAAGAAGTTGATGGTAAAAAGTTGGGACTTTTTTGCTGTCCTAGATCGTATGGATGAACCGCTGAGTTTCGTAATTGCTGCAGCGGTGGGGCCAACCCTATGCGGGTCTAATTGAGCCTAGGTTGCTCAGAGCGGTTATTCGACTTATTAGTACCCTATACCTACCTCAAAGGCCTGAGCCCTTGAAATATACGGATTGTATAACATAGTCAGCGTGTCCACCGTTAGGGCTATGCTTATTTCCTGTTTGAAAGCCACCGATGTAGGTGATAACGCCCGAATTCGTTGTGGTAGCTTATTCCACAATGAAGCGTACTTGTTAATGAAGAAGTTTGACCGAAGAGCAAGCTTCGGCAAAGGGACAGACACCAAGAACTCATTGTTACGTAAGGGATACGTAGAGAGGGTTCTTACCTGCGGTGCTGAACTACATGATCTATTCTTCAAGATATTGTGAAAGAATAGCAGGTTATTTCTTACGCGGCGTAGCCATAAAGGATCGATTTTCAGCCGCTCACAACGTTCCATGTAATTAGAGGGCGTAGAAAAACCTATGAGCTGTTTCGTGAATGCCCGTTGTACATTCTCAAACGCTATGCGGTCCCTTTGTCGCATGTTGGAACAAATGATTGAGCCGTATTCCAGAAGAGGTCTAACATGGGACTTAAAAATGTTGAGTTTACTTTCTGGCAAAATAAATGTTTGGTGTATTAGCCCGATCGTACGGCGTGCTTTAGCCACCTGGATGGCTGCGTGTTCCGAAAAGTCAAACGTACATGAGTAGTGTAGACCCAAGTCACGTACCTGAGAGTTATTGGGGATGAATTTGCCGTTTATACTAAATCTTCCAGTGGGGACGTGACATTTATATGTAATAATATTACTTTTTTCGGCGGAAAAACTCATTTTCCAATCATTACTCCAGGAGCTGAGAGCGAGCAGTTCCCTTGTAATGTCATCTACGGTAGAGGCTAACGCCACGGGATCAAAAGTGTACACGATTTTGATATCATCTGCAAACAGGAAGGGAACTCCCCGTTGGAAAATGGTAAATATATCGTTAACGTACATTAGGAACAGTAATGGGCCCAGTACACTACCTTGTATCACCCCACTGGTTACGGGACGGGGTTCGGACAAATTTCCACCTATACTTACAACCTGGTCTCGGGATGTTAAATAGGACGCAAACCAAGCGAGCATTGGGTCCACGATTCCATAAGTTTTAATCTTCTGTAGTAACCGGACGTGGGATACCCGGTCAAACGCCTTGGTCATGTCCAAAAAGATCACGATTGCCGATTTACCAATATTGACAGCCTCTGTGACCAGATTGAGGAAATCGGTCATGCATGTCGCACATGATCTGTTTTTCAGAAAACCATGCTGACCAGCGTTGATTAGATTATTGTTAAGAAGGTGACGTGTCAGCCTTTCCTTGATCATTCTCTCCATGATCCTGGACACGACCGGGGTGTGGTTCACCGGCCGATAGTTAACTGGATCTAGACGTGATCCTTTTTTGTGCATCGGTATGATAGTTGAAGTTTTCCATTGGGAAGGGAAAACACTGCACCTGAGTGACAAATTGAATATGTTTGTCAGCAACATTGGAACATCTTCGCCACCTCGACTAAAAATGGCCGGTGGTAATGCATCTGGACCTGGCCTGCAGGACGGTCTTGTTCTTGCAACATGGACTGAAACCTCCTCAGGGTAGAACACTACCGTCGAGAAAGTTACTGATGTCACCGGATCTAGAACGGGGAAGGATGTGGCGTCATCCGTCGTTAAAGAGGAGGCAAAATAGGTGCTGAAAGCCTCCGTAATCAAAAGAGGGTCACGCAAGCATTTATTATTATAGTTCAAATATGGGATGTCTTGGTTAGGTTGCTTGTTTCTGACCTTCATTAGCCTGGCCAGTGCTTCCACCTTGTTTGGGTGGCTTAAGGCATCTCGTTCCTGTTTCTTCTTAGAAGAATCCAAGCGCAATTTAATCGTACGGGATATACGTATTATTTGAAGATACGACGAGAAGTCCCTCGTCTTAGTGAATCTTCGTTGGAGTTTGGCTAGGTTACCGTTAAGACGATCTAGAGAGTTCCGCTGTTTGCGTATGATAGGCCCCGAGGCTGGATTGATTTTGTCGAGGCAGTAGTGAAGATTAGTATACAGTTGGGCAGCTGCTATCTCTAGGTCATTAGATAAAAACGATTCGTCCCAGTTTAAGGAACGGATAAAAGAGGGTAGACTATTCCAGCAAGCTTTATGGTATTGCTTATTGGTGGTCGGAAGGTGTGTTTCTGCTGACTTATCAGTGTGAGGCCAAGGTGCAGTAAAAACACAGGATACCATCTTATGGTCACTACCGGTGAAGCGACTTAAGATTTGGGTATCTAAATTCTTGATACCAATAGAGAAGATAAGGTCTAATGTATTTCTCCCTCGAGTGGGGGATAAAACATGCTGTACCCAATTACCCACATGGATACACGAAAGGAAATCATGGAGTTTTGGGGGTGATGTCATGGAATGCCAGCATATTTCAGGCACGTTGAAATCACCAGCTAGAATTTTAGCAGCTACGGGTAGGTTAGAGACATAGTTGAATGCGTCTATTATTGCTGTCAACTCGTGCCTGCCCTGGTTTGGAGGACGGTAGATACATCCTACGAGAAGTAGTTGTTGATCTTCTTTGATAGTGAGCCAGACCGAGTCTGGAATGTTGTCTAGAATAGGATGATGGAACCTACTCGCCGTGAATATGTGTTTGGTGTAAATGATGCAGCCGCCTCCTCTTTGGTCAGATCTACTGTTGGCAGTGGCCTGATAGCCGGGTATGGATACGTGGTTTAATGGGGTGTGATCCGTCAGCCACGTCTCGGTAACTAGTAAAATGTCAGGGTGTAGGTCTAATGTAAGCTCTCTAAGCAGGGGCAATTTTGGAAGGAGAGAGCGGACGTTAAGTAGTAAGAGAGACAAGGTGTTTTTGGATAGGTTCTCAGTAGACTGAGCCGTAATTTCGTTGTTGTGAGGTGATGAAGGATCGTCAAATAAGGCGTGGCTTACGATGGGCAGTCGAAGCTCGACCCGTTTTAACCGCGTTTCAGATGAAGAGTTTGTGCCTGTGACTAAATGCGCCGCTGGGCTTTCAAATTGGGCGTGATTTGAAGAGCGGTTAGGGGGTTCTAATTGAAACGGCCGAATCCTGGAGGGGGTAAATGAGGCGCGGAAGGAGCTAGGGGGGGATAGAGGTGGTAAGGACTTATGGACATTTGGTGCATTAGCCCGGGGCTTGATGCTATACGTGGATTTTGGTTGAGTGAGGGATAAGGACGAAAAAACGGGAGCGGTCCGGGGGCGGGGTGGAAGTTGAAGCTTGTGCCAAGGTTGCGGACTGCACTGAGGTAGTCCACTGAAGGAGGAAATGGGAGTATAGGAATATTCGACAAGGAGGGTTGAACCTGGTGGTGATATGGGTCTTGGAGGACCCCCGGAGAGGTAGAATCGAATACCCCGTTTCGAGAGGTATAGGGCACGGAAGCGAAGGCATGTTGGGCCAGTGGTGGAAAGAAAGGTCCGCCCGGCATCATATTTGGTATCGGGGCAAACTGTATTATCCGTGGAGGCATACGTGATGGTGTTGAACACGGGTCGAGAGCCGGCCACTGGGTCTCTGGGAAGGCTTTATATTGAGTGGGATTGTGCGTGGGTCGGACCCTATTGTGAGTTGTCTGACAATTCGAGCGCAGCTCGAGTGGGCTGGATGCTTGTATCTTTGAGCTAGTGCCCTCTGTAGGCCTAGAGTCTGCACGGTTAGGTTCAGGTTTGTGGGTGGATCGGTGCGGTCGCCTCCGAGAGCCCACAAATATTTGACAACTGCTTTTCGGTTTTACTTCGGATTGCATGGTAGGATGGCCCTGGCAGTGAGGCCCCACTCTATCTGTTTGTGCGTGATGATGGGCCGGAATGGGCCTCGCGCTTGCACGTTTTGTTGGTCCTGGAAGGTTCGTGGAGGAATTGGGAGATCTAGTAAGGGCAGGAGGGACAGGCGGATGGGCCCAACCGGATGGAGTAGTGGGAGTAGAGGTAGCCTGCATCCTACGAACCCGCTTACTTGGTGGAGGGATGGCCGGTGATGGAGAGGCCCCCAATGCCCGATCAACCGTGCCGTTGTTAGGGGCAGGTGATGAAGATACGCTGCGGGTAGGGGTCGAAGCTGCATCTAGAAGTACCTGTCGTCCACTGGATGTTACCTGGGGGTCCGACAAGGGTGAGCTGTCAAGGTCGACCGGCACCTGAATTGGTACGGAGCGTGCCGGGTTGAGGGGAGGTGATCGCACGGCTGAGGCTAGCCTCAGCCGAGGGCCGGTTTGTGAGGTACTAGTGGGAGTTACTACTGTCCTTGACGCCTCTCTTTGGAGAGGAGTCTTGTCTGCCGTAATCCTGACCGATTTATAAGCTGTGTTGAGGGCAAGCGACGATTGCCTTTTGATAAATTCTCTTGCTATTTGATCGGAAGGGAATTGGAAAAGGATGGGACATGTGTGGCGTGGTGAACGTTTGTGTAACCTTGTGCACGTGCATGGATGGTGTTCCATGCCAGCTGCCCTGAGCAGGGTGGATTTCAGTTGCGATACTGGGGCCTTGTCCGGGAGATTGAAGGCTATCGCATTTTTGCTATTTGAGATGCGCTTAAAGATCTCGGTAGAAACAGAGTTAAGGAAGTCCGTGGCTGATTTAAGCTGCTGTTGCTTATAGCTTGCCGCGGGGTCCATTAGGCACAGTAGCGGAGCAAGCTTGGCGATACTGTCATCCAGAATCGTGAGTCTTGTTGAGATATTCTCAACCTCTTGGTGAATACGAGCACTGAAGATAGCGTCGTTCGCGAGGTCCACCAATGGTATAGAGCATTGTTTCAGTTGTGTTAGCGGTTTCTTAACTCTAATCTTGGGTCGAAGTTTTTGAGTAACAGGCATGATAAAAATATTGGAAAAAAAATCTTTGGAATTCTTGTATTGTTTTGGGGTGATTTGTCTTTAAATAACTAGCTAAGTTCCTAGAAACCTATATAACTAGCGAGAGATAACGAAGAACACCCCGTGGCGGTGTAGCGCAGTTCCAGAGGGACAATAAAGCAACCTTTTAAACGGACACAAAAGGTACACCAAGGCAAGTGTAGCAAACCCGCACACTATAAAAGTTACACACGTAATAGCATTAGCTCTCTTAGAGCCAATATGTGAATATGACATTATCATTTCCATTGTTTGATCCATACGCTGTCTCTGTTTCATTACCTTTTAGGCCCATATGCCAACCAGTCCGGTCCACAAGAACCTCCCAACGAGACTGAACTCCGGTGAATCTCTTCTTACCTTTCGTGTTACGCCTGTCCCTGGGACTTCCGGCGCCCAGGATGTTAATACACTTTTTGCCTAATATACGCGTTCTGATGGTGTCTGTGTTCTTCCTGCGTGTGAGCGGCTTCAGAACGGTGCGTCGGACGTCGGCCCAGTGTTTGTTTACCAAATACTAACACCGAGCCTATCTCGGATTCATTTTAGACCGATCGCCATCTCGCCTACTCACCCAGATCCGCCCTGCCCGTTACACACAAAAGCGGTACACTAGAAAAAGCGCCACAAATAGATGTTACCCGGTATCAGCTGCACTGACACCAACAAAAACACCAATAAGGAAATCAAAAGGTATACCCAGTTTTTGAAGAGAATGAACCCTTCTGAAGAGAGAGAACTCTTCAAAAAGGACGAGTACCGAAATACTAATTACGATAGGTTAGTTTGGGCGAAATAACGTGTGTTATTCCACCAAACAATGCAAAAATACTTATCTTTGACAGCATTTCGAAAATTCAAACCACTCGGCAACTCACAGGTTCAGTTCAGCTCAGTTCATTTCACTTCAGTTCAGTTCAGTTCATCTCAGTTTGCACAGGGCAGGTAATGGTCACGGCCAATCGAGCGTCCAGAATTCCTTCGATGGTATGCACACCAGTTAACCACCCACCACTGCTGAGTGTATATCGTCGAGTCCCCGCTAAAAATGAGAGGGAAACGGAAAACCTCATCGCACATCAACTGCGAGCGACATTGTGCATCGTGAGCTTTCACTGAGACTGTATGCAATGTGCCTCCTTGTGCCTAACCCTGGGATCGGAGAGAAAAGGCATCCTCGACCTATACCTGGCAGTCGCCCCGCTACCTTGAAGGTCTCTTTCGAATCCCCTCGAAAGCGACGCCTTTCCATCGAGAACAGGTCTAAGGCACGGAGACGCTCTGTGTAGCTAAACCACCCTTGGCCAGCTACCGTTATAGTGGCTAGCCCTTGCACTTTCTCCAGACAGTCTCTGTCCTTCTGGCAGTACGGTGCCCAGGCCTGCACGCATTACTCCATATGCTGCCTAACCATGTGTAACAGCCGGTCGTGGAAAATCCCCCTTTTTCCCTCGCGATTCAGTGTTTTTCCCAACATCACTCATTTCCATACACTATTGACTTGTCTTTACGAACTGGTTGTTTTTCTGGACCAATTGTTGTTTGTTCGCGCCCAGAGCGCTACTTTGGCACATCCTTGTTCAGGACCTGCGTGACGCACGTGCTGTCTGCTCACACGCTGCTATTCGGTTTCTCGTTGTTGAGTCCTTGTGATCGTATTATTGAGGTCTGTATATTGTTTATGTCATTGTTTATTGTAATAATCTAGTATCGTAGAATATCACGGATAATCGTCTTTTGATTTCGGGATCCGTTGCAAATTTGGCTACGCATTGCTCAAACGTTCGTAACAATACGCAATAGATCAATTTTGGAACGAGGAAAAATCACGCAAAATGCCAAGAAAAGGATCAAAGGCAGTCGAATCCGGACAGGAAGTAATACGGCAAGTCTCTGGGGAGGTTTTGAGTACATTTGATTCTTTAGTTAATGCTAGATCGCCTAGTCCTGTCAGTGCTAGCTCATGTGTTATTGAGAACAATATTGATCGTAAGGATGTCGATTTATATAAGCTGAGAATACTAGAACTAGAGCAACAGTTACTTTCGGCTAGACTACAGGCGCAGGAAGCAGAGAAGTGTACACAGAAACAGCGAGAGCATGAGACCAGTGACTTCGACACTTCCGATAGGTTAGGGTGCAACAAGGTAGGGAACCCCACGCCGGTCGCCGACTACAAACCACCATCGATCGATCTGCCCAGAGTGGAGTTAACGGTTTTCGACGGGCGAGCTGAGCAATACTGCAAGTTTGTCAAGCAGTTCGAGACGTTCGTTGAAAACAAGGTAACCGACCCTGGGCAAAGGCTTCTTTACCTTACTCACTACTGCCGAGGCCGAGCAAGAGAAGCTATCGACGGGTGCACCATGCTCGACCCAGAACAAGGCTACACGAGGGCAAGGAAGATTCTAAGGGACTTGTTTGGCCAACCTTTCAAAGTAGCCCGTAACCTAATAGAGGGCGTGATGGCAGAGGCAAAGAGAACCAAGGGCGACGTCTACACCATGGCTGACCTGGTGATCAAGATGCAGAACTGCTCAATTGCCCTCGACCATTTAGGTTACAGGGCTGACCTAGACGCCATGCACACTTTGGAAGGCATAGTCCGTCACCTCTCTCCCGAACTACAGGGTCGGTGGGCGGAAGAAGCAGAACGGATAAGCCGAAGCGACAGAGAAGCCAACTTCGAAGACCTGACTGAATACTTAGACAGGCAAACGAAGATAGCTGACAGCAGATTCGGCCAACTCATCCGGGACAGCAACCGAGCAAGCAAGCCCAGTACTAGCCAAGTCCAAACCCCTGTACGGGAACATACAAAGTACCAGCCTTGGACCAATACACACGTCATTTCACGAGATGCTACGGCGAAACCAAATTGCAGATCCTGTGGTACCAGCCATGGCCTACCAGAATGCCCCAAGTTCGGCAACGCCACAATAGACGAACGGTGGGCAATGGCGAGGATGGCAGGAGCATGTTTTATCTGTCTCAACACCACGCACCGGGCAGCAGCCTGTAGAACAAGGAATTGATGTGGTTACGAGGGCTGCACGGGCAGACACCATCGGCTGCTGCATCAGGCGAGAGTAACCATATCCGAGGCGAGTACCAAGCCCAGCGTGATTTGTTCAACTTCACAATCTGCCAGTAAACCGGTACGTTTAGGCGTAGTGGCCGTGGGAGTAGTGACTCCGACTGGGATAGTCAAGGCGTTGGCTTTCGTTGATAGTGGATCCGACACCACTTTAGTGAAAAAGCGGTTTGCCGACAAACACCAACTGGCTAAAGGTGCGACGTCGTTAGCAGTGAGCACGGTGGGCGGAACACAGGTAATGACTGCCGGTAGGTTAAGGCTGCAACTCATCTCTCTAGACACTAACGAGGAAATTGAACCAACGGAGGCATTCACGTTAGCGGATCTCCCCATGCGAGCACCAAGGTCGGTGAATGCAATCTTGACTCGGTGGCCCCACCTGCAGGATGTAACCGTTGTAGACTGGGAAGATGATGAAGTGGATCTCCTCATCGGCTGCGACGTGCCAGAGGCGCATTGGATGCTTGACCAGAGAGTGGGTGACCGCCAGGCACCTTATGCCGTACGCACGGCCCTGGGATGGATGTTATACGGTCCAGTAGGGGTACGCGGTTCCGTGAATTACTTATCCGCCGAAACGGACCGCATAGAGTATCATCTGCAACGGCTGTATGAAAAGGAGTTTCATAACATTGGAGACGAAAGACCGACGTTGTCTCAAGAGGATCACTTCGCTCTACAAACGGTGCGGCAAGGCACTAGAGGCCTCAAAAAACAATTCGAGGTTCCCCTCCCATGGCGCACACCGGACGACCCGTGGACTGACAACAGAAATTATGTTCTCCAACAATTACTACGACTAAAAGAACGTTTCATTCGAGACCAGAATCTGTGGGAACGATACGCGGATTTGATGAGGCAAAACGAGACCCTCGGTTACGTTGAAAAGGTGCCTGTTAACACAAACAGCAAAAGGGGCATCTGGTATCTGCCTCACCATCCGGTTATCAACCCCAAGAAACCCAATAAACTGCGGGTGGTTCTCGACTGTGCGGCCAAGTTCCAGGGCAAGTCGTTAAACGATCGCCTACTACAGGGTCCTGACTGGACCACTCCACTGATCGATGTTTTGTGCCGTTTCAGAGTGGGTAAAGTGGCTTTGTCTGCTGACATTAGGGAAATGTTCCATCAGGTGAAGATTCCGGTAGGAGAACGAGATGCTTTGCGTTTCCTGTGGTGGGAAGGGAGCGACCGGGACAACGCAGTGGTGAATTATAGGATGACAGTCCACCCCTTCGGAGCCATATCGTCACCATTTTGTGCAAACTACGCCCTCCGAGAATCAGCGAACAAACATGGCGATCTAGTACATCGGACGGTGGTAGAAAGCGTCAGCAGGAACTTCTACGTCGACGACTACCTTGGGTCATTCGATGAGGTGGAATCAGCTCTAGAGCAGTTCAGGGGCCTGACGAGATTGCTGGAAGAGGGCGGCTTCCATCTAACTAAATGGATGTCGAACGCTTCAGAAGTGCTGAAGGTCATCCCGTATCACGAAAAGGCCGAAAGGGTAAGAGATTTGGACGGCTCTCTACTTCCTATCGAGCGTACTTTAGCGATACAATGGGACGCGGAAACGGACGATTTTGTTTTCGAACTAAACGTTCCCGAGCTGCCAATAACCCGTCGTGGCATACTATCTGCTGTCTCAAGTTTGTTCGACCCGCTCGGTTTCGTCTCACCATGGCTGCTACCCGGAAAGATCTTGCTGCAGCGGCTGTGCCGTAAGAAAGTTGATTGGGACCAGTCACTGGACCGAGGGGACCGTTTGGACTGGGAATAATTTTTGAACACCTTGAAGAAATTAGGGGACGTAAGAATCCCACGATGTTTGACTCCTGGCCATACGACACGGACTGGAGAACTACATGCTTTTTCCGATGCATCCGAAGTCGGTTATGGAGCTGTGGTGTACGGACGATGGTGCGCAGGAGATGGACAATATACCACGAGGATCCTGTTCGCCAAAGCCCGCGTTGCCCCACTGAAGTCGGTCTCAATCCCACGCCTTGAACTCAGCGCAGCCGTGTTGGCAGTCAGGGTGGTGCAAGCTGTGAAGAGATGTTTCGATCTCTACATTTGGTCGGTGAGCTTCTGGACGGATTCAACGATAGTACTTTACTATATCAACAACGTCCGGAGCCGGTTTAGTACTTTCGTTGCTAACCGGCTCACGATTATTCACGATGAATCAGCCACGCATCAGTGGAGTCATGTCAGGTCTGGCGATAATCCGGCCGACCTGTGCTCCCGAGGTGCGAACAACTTCAGGCAACTGGACACGTGGACGAGAGGGCCAAACTTCCTGCACTTGCCCAAACAGGACTGGCCCGTGTTCGAATTAAAACTCCCTACGGAAGTGGAACTGGAGATCAAAGGCGTAGTGATAGCAACCAACGTCGTCGAAGCGTCGCCCATTCTATCGCGACTGGTCAGGTTTTCTTCCTGGATGAAGACGCTTCGTTCGCTAGTTTGGTTAACCAGGTTCAAGAGAAATTTACTAGTCATGAAAGGGCTACGGCCCTCAGGTCGGATACCGGTCGGCCCGATAGGTCCCGATGAGCTACAAGCGGCAGAGTACGATATTTTCAGAATGATACAACGCGAGGCTTTCGCCCGAGAACTCAAGAGGGTGGAAGAAGTGGGGCCGACCAATAAAGACATGCCATCTCCAAGAGGCGAGCTGAAGCGTTTAGACCCCAAACTCATCAACGGACTGCTGCGGGTGGATGGTAGGCTGGTAAACGCCCACCTGAGCTTCGACACAAAGTATCCTATACTGCTGCCTGCGAGACAACCTGTAGTAGAGCTAATGATTCAACACGTCCACGCCGTGGAGGGACATGCCGGGGAAAGTCACGTGACGAGCGTCATCCAAAAGCGTCTTTGGTTGTTGAGAGGACGAGAGACTGTAAAACGCGTAATCCGACGGTGTGTGCAATGCAGGAGACGCAATGCCATAGCAGGCAAGCAACTCATGGCCCTACTACCAGAATGCAGGGTGACTACGGGCTGGTGGCCGTTAAGTGACACCGGGTTGGACTATTTCGGGCCCTTGTGGATCAAGTGCGGGAAAAGATTAGAAAAGCGATACGGATGTATCATGACGTGCATGAAGTCACGTGCGGTACACCTGGAAGTCGCACATTCGATGACGACCGATTCGTTTCTACGGGCCTTGCAAAGATTTATCAACCGAAGAGGCGTACCGGCCGATATATACTCAGATAATGGGTCGAACTTTGTGGGCGCTCACCGTGAATTGCAGCGTTGGCACAAGAACATAAACAAGGACGAACTGCAGGATCGAACCGTGGCCTACGGCATACGATGGCATTTCAACCCCCCACAGGCCAGTCACCGAGGCGGCATATGGGAACGCATGATCCGGTCCGCCAGACGGATATTGCTGTCAATCATGGAGCAGCAGCCGCCCGACGACGAGACGCTGAACACCGTCATGACTGAGGTGGAGCGAATCCTGAACAACCGCCCCCTGGTTCCAGTATTGAACGGCGACCCCACCCACCTGGCGCTCACCCCGAACGACTTATTGACGTTAAGGTCGAACGAGGGTTTCCAAGGGCCGGTAAGCCTTCATGAGAGCTACCTCCGCTGATGGAAGCAAGCGAACTATCTGGCCGAGGTCTTCTGGAGGCGATGGCTACGGGAGTACCTACCGGCTTTGCAGACTCGACAGAAGTGGCTGGCCAAAACAAGACCATTCAAAGTTGGAGACGTGGTTATGATCACCGACGAACGCGCACATTTCAGCGCTTGGTCTTTGGGAGTAGTTACGGAAACCATCAAAAGCACTGACGGAATGATAAGAACGGTGAAGGTGAAGACAGCTAACGGAGTGCTCATTCGTGACATACGCAGTATTAACCTACTCGAGAGCGAAGACGGAGGAGCTGATAACCCTGAGGCCTAGTAAACCTTTTTCACACCAGTAATCGAGGTGGATAAGGAAACACCATATATACCACACGGTCTCCGTCAAACACGTTAAGGTGCTCGCGGTCTTTTTGTTGACATTACAGAAGGTGCTTTCCGATACGTGGTGATGAATGCGATCCCATTGTACATCCCGATACATACACGCATGCACGACGCACTCTACATCCCGTAAACCCATCAAACATGTGACAGTGTTCGTTGTTTTGCTTTTTGTTGACGCTACCGATTGCCCCTTGCATATGTGGAGGTAGCGGAGCTCAGGTCACACATACATGCTACATTTTACTCGTTTTCTTGCCACGCGGTCTTTTGTTGACATTGCAGAAAGTCCTCTTTTGATGTGTAGTCATACCTGTGATTTCATTGTAACCCCGGCACACACACACACGCACTCACACACACACTCAAGCACGTACATCCAGGACCGGACGGCCCCTCACGAGGACAACGTCTATGTGACCATTCACGCCCGCCATCGGTCATTTGGTGTCGCGGAAGATGTAGACTAGCCTCACGTCTATGTAGCCAATGGATTAGGTGCGACCAGTAGTAGAACGTTGACGACGAGCATTAGACGCGCGCACTGACAGCAGGGCCTAGGCAGGTAGGAAGAATCAGCACCTTTATACCGAACCTTTGACTCTGCTAAGGATCCAAGAGTATTTTGGTGGGCGGTGTAACAGCCGGTCGTGGAAAATCCCCCTTTTTCCCTCGCGATTCAGTGTTTTTCCCAACATCACTCATTTCCATACACTATTGACTTGTCTTTACGAACTGGTTGTTTTTCTGGACCAATTGTTGTTTGTTCGCGCCCAGAGCGCTACTTTGGCACATCCTTGTTCAGGACCTGCGTGACGCACGTGCTGTCTGCTCACACGCTGCTATTCGGTTTCTCGTTGTTGAGTCCTTGTGATCGTATTATTGAGG
Source organism: Fasciola hepatica (assembly GCA_948099385.1). Classification (NCBI taxonomy): domain Eukaryota; kingdom Metazoa; phylum Platyhelminthes; class Trematoda; order Plagiorchiida; family Fasciolidae; genus Fasciola; species Fasciola hepatica. The sequence continues at coordinate 5,462,721 of CANUEZ040000175.1, forward strand.
TCTGTATATTGTTTATGTCATTGTTTATTGTAATAATCTAGTATCGTAGAATATCACGGATAATCGTCTTTTGATTTCGGGATCCGTTGCAAATTTGGCTACGCATTGCTCAAACGTTCGTAACACCATGGCCTGATATGTCGGAACGAAAATCTCCGGATCTCTACGCGACATAATGGATCTAACTCGAAAGAGTTCTCTCCTGGCCGTATTGGCTGCTGAGGTGCACTGCTTTGACGGCTTGAAGTTGTCGTCCACTATAGCGCCCAAGTCTCTGACCTGCGAGACCACTTGTAACGAACCCACACCACTCCCACTAGCCCCTGTATTTGTGGTCAAGCATTGACACTTGGTGGGGTTTAGTGGAAGGCCCCATTTGCCCGACCAGTTTTGCACTGCTAACACGTCAAGTTCTACATCTACTCCAGCTATCTTGGCGCCATCGGCAAACATAAAGGTGGGGTTTGTAAGCCCACGTGCTAGGTCATTGACGAAGATGAGGAAGAGCAGAGGGCCGAGCACCGAGCCTTGTGGCACCCCATTTGTTACACCTTCCTGTTTTGAGACACGGCTACCTACATCAACACCGAAAGTTCGCCCTGCTAAAAAACTATTTATTCATTGTCTTGCCTTTCCAACAATTCCCGTAGACTGCAGTTTGACGTCGAGAAATTTGTGGTTCACAGAATCAAACGCCTTGCTAAAGTCCAAGTAACAGACAACAGTCGACTGATCCTTGTCCAGGCGCTCGGTTACCTCATCGGGAACAGCAGGAGATTCGTCAAAATAGATCGCCCTGCCAGAAGCCCATGCTGAGCATTTAATATGAGGTCATGCTGAACCAAATGCCCAGAGATCTTTTTCCTGACCATTCGCTCCATGAACCAAAACAATACTGAAGTTATGCCAACCGGCCGGTAATTTTCGGCCTTTTGCCGGGATCCGCTCCTGTTAAGTCGTACCGCTTTTGCCCTCCTTCACTCTCCCGGAGCTAGACCACCAGACCTTACTCTATACTGGCCTTGAGCAATCTAGTACCTGCTCTTGGTGGTGTGAGCCACTACCGCTGCCCTCATCAGCATCCTTTCTCGGGCGGCCTCATCAGCGGGCTCAATTGGTATTGAACTCTCATGATTTTCACCTGTGTTCCCAAGTGGTGACTTCCATGTCCCCACTCTGGGCACCCTTTTTTGACCGTCCTCCTACCCATGTCCCACCTAACTTTCGATTCCCTTATGGAAGGTTATTCCTGATTTAGGGTCGGGAGCCTGCGGCTCCAGAAAATCCCCGTCGACAGGATCTGCCTCTGAAGACCCTTCGTTTTGTCTTTCAACGCCAGGGGCGTGGGATCTTCCGCCCTAGCTGGCCCATCTTTTACTATAATACACTCATTCTTCTTTTCGGCCCTCCTTGCCTTTCAAGGCTTCCTCACTGTCCACTGGCCCTCCTCGCTCCGCCTCAAGGGAGTTGAGACAACGACGGCATGGCAAGCCCTTGGAATTGGCCCACTCGCTCTAATGGCCGTCCTATCAGGTGTGCCCACTGCTTCCGCAAACGACTTCCTGCTACTTGATTTCGGTGCTTTGAGGCTCTTGCCTGTGGTACTATTTGGAGTGCGTTGGTTCTGTCCTTGTACCCCCAGTTTGAAGGTTAGATCGGCCGCCACTCTGCAAGGCGTACAGTCCCACTCAACCCACTGGTTCTGTTTATAAAGGAAATAAGTGTCCTTTGCTATTCCTGAACACTTTGGGTGAACCCTCCTCCTGCATGCCTAGCACTCTATACCGTTTACCAAACGTTTTCCGCCCTTAGGTGTGAGACACGAGTCAGAAACGAGTGGCATGCCAAAAATCAAAAGCTCTTCAACCAGGCACAAAAGCTTTGACATTTGGAAGTACAGCCCTTTACCACAGAAGCACAAAAAACTCCAAGCAAGAAGAGATGGCTTCAAAAAACATCGAATGCTACTCGACAATACCATAAAGAGGATAAAAACTGTTCTCCAAACAAAAATCACCTCAACTGCTATCCTGATACACTCAGTAATGTGAAGCTCACTGGGGTAAATCACAAAACTATTCAATAACCAGACTTAAAGGCCAGAGAACTACGAATTCAAACTTCATGGAAATGACCAAAGGCTTCAGTTCAGTTTGCACAGGACGAAAGTGGCCGAGATCAATGGTGAGCCCAGGTTGTTGTGTTGTCAGCCAGCTTCCTTGGACCACGAGGCTGCTCACTGTGTTTTTCCTGAAAGACAGAATATAAGGAGCAGTATCATCTTCACGGAAATTCATCATTCATTCTTTTTTCTTCATGCCAGAGACCGCGAAATTCACCCATGTAGGCTCCACAGTCCACTGTTTGACACACACGCAAGACTGAGCAGAAAGTCAGAACCCCAACAAAAAATGGTCAAGTTTCCATTTTACTACTTTGAGGTTTGTCTCTATCGTCACATTAGTGGGCATAGAATTCCAAAAACTTATGGCCCTCCAAGCTAAGCGGCAGATTAACGGCAAACCAGTAGAATACATCTTCACCAGTACCACTGAGTGCCCACGCACACGACATGGCCCACTGTACTGGAAGTCCGCTTCTAACTCGGGTCTCAGATCACCCCCGAAATATACCACAGAAGCAGACGAAATCACAGCGCATTCGCCTATAGGCTTCTGGAAACAAACCAGTTGCTTCAAGGTTTCCGTTGTAGTTGACCCTTGCGTAGTCCTGAGATGAGACAGGTAGCAGACTCATGAACCATCTCTAACTTGGTGGATTCTGCAGCTGTACATGGAGAAGCAGCGGCACTACCATATTCGAGTCTAGAATGTAGATGGGATGTATATGGTATACGGAAGGCATCGTTTGGTAGGTTCCCAGACGGGCGATCAGCTGGACCAAGGATAATCCAAGCAGAAACATACTCTGTCCGTGTGACCTGTGGTTTGCAGCGAGAAAGACTTCAAAACTCTAAGGTCATACTAGCAATCCGTTGTTCGCGTCCGGCTTCCAGAGGGGCGGTGACTCACTGACAGCTGGGAGCGACCCACACGCATATGAACACTCGCAGAAAGATGTAGGGGCAGCATTCACTCAGAGGACTAGCGCAAAAGCGTATCTAGGCCTTCCTGTAGAATGCAGCTATCTCCATCCGAACGATCCGCACTCCGGAGTTTCAGATCGTCTGCATACAGGGGACAGAAGGGTGAGAAAACTGAGGAAAGGTCGTTTACGTAAGTGAGGGACAATAACGGTCCAAGAACAGACCCCTGAGGAACAATGCTGGTCTCTGAGTACTACCTGGAGATGGTTCTTGAGACCCTAGGAGCAGACCGCTGTCCTCCTAGGAAACCTCCAACCCATCCTAGGGAGAAGGTAGCTATTTCCATTATTCTGGGCTTCAGAAGAAGAGGGTCATGTGGAACCTTAATAAAGTCTTTTCTGAAGTCCTTGAAGATGACTTCCGAGGAACACCCCTTGGCCTTCGCTTCAGCCCAGAGCTGACGAGTGAGCAGGAGTTTCAGCAAGCGGGAATGGGATTTTCGGAAACCATGTTGTTAGCGGCTGAGCAGATGAAGGTTTCCCATGTGTTCTTGAACTTACCTGGCTAGGAGACGTCCAGCGATCTTGTGGATGTCACTAGTTAGACTCATAGGACGGTAATTTCCGGCCGCCTCTTGGCACTACCTTTGATCAGCGGAGCAATAATAGCGGCTCTCCAGTCATCTGGTAGTTGGCCTGCTGCCAGCGAGGTTTTGAACAGCCTGGTGATTGGTGGGGCAGTAATACCGGTCAGTTCACTTATCACCAGAGGGGGAATATATCACGGCCGACTGATTGTTGAGGCTTGAGAGATCGTAGCTTTGCCGTAATTTCGTCCTCATGAAAGCATTAAGGCACACTGGCGGGTCACGGAAATGGCGAACCATGCATACCACCGTTCCAAGACGTTAGCTTCCGCCTCGTCAGAGTCAGTCGTAACCTCAGTGTGAACCGAGGTTGGTATTCACTGCGTGGCTGTCGTACGGCTTTTGAGATACGCGTACCACCATTTAGCTGCTTTGACACGGTCGGCTGCCAGCCTCTCCTCAAACCTGCTTCGCTTGATCGCCTTCATAGATGAAAAAAGATCCCGTATCTGCTTGTACACAGCATCGCCGTCTCCGGTCCCTCGATACCTTTGCCATGCCCGATTTCTCTTGCGAAGCAGGCATCGAAGTTTCCCATCAAACCACGGAGGGACATGTACTTGGGAAAGCTGGCTGTGGGGTGGAGCGAAGCGATCAACCAGCTGAGGGATCCCGTCGCTGATAAAACTTCAGTCTGTATTCACGTTGTCAGGATGGTCCTGCTCCCATCCCGTAGTCTGCACCACCTCTCTCTTATCTTCGAAGTTTATGCCCCAAACCTTTGGTCCGCAGTGTGGACTGTCCATGCCGGCACCCTTGAACCCAAAGTAGGTAGAATATCAACGTTGGAGATTCCCGACAAAAGTAGGGTGTAAACAAGACCGGGAATGGAGGATTGTTCATCTTGGAAGTGGGTTGACTGAGATACGTGTTGGTACGGCGCCAGAACACATGCCGTGATAAGCAGATTTCGGGAAGTGATGTCAGCTGCCGTAGTGAATAAGATGCAGCCCAGTCATTGTGGAGCACATTGAAGTTTCCCAGTACGAGACAATGACCTCCAGGTCCCCAGAGCCTCAAGTACTCCGGGAAGTTCGGTGGATCTGCAGCAGGCGCCCTATAGAGGAGTCCGACGACTACGGACTCACTACTAACTAAATTCACCTTACACCAAGGTGCCTCGTTGTGCCCTTAGGGATCCGAATAATGGTCAAGCAGATGAGCAAATATGCTGTATCTAATGTAAATTATTACACCGCAACCACCATTGAGCCGAGCTCGGTCAGAAGGTAACATGGGGTACCACTGCAGAGCAACTTTGGTGTCCAGAACCTAGTTGTGCAATCAAGTCTCAGTCAGCACTATGACCGCATGTCAACGTGCTATAGATAACACTTCCAGTTCTCCATGTTTGTTGAACAGCCCCGTAGAGTTGCTCAGAACCACATCTGCTCTCTGTCCACTGACTACACACTAACTGAAATTCACAACAGGGCTCCCCCTGGGCTGGGGCTGGTAATGTCACTGCAGTCAGCGGTGATGTTGCACACTCTGGCTAATACAATTCTGGCCATACTTGCAGCTCTGCTCTGGCGTTCTTTTAAAATGGATTCTGTCCGTTTCGTCCACGGCGGTGGTCAGAATTTAGCACTAGGTGGGATTCATCGGCAACTCCCAACCTTGTGCCCGTCTGAGCACTGTAAGAGTTATTCCGATTGTGAGTAACGCGTGGCCCAATCTACGAATTCCAAAGACAGAATAAGATCCCCTGGTACTGAGCTGGGGAATTATACGAATGAAAGTTAAGCACATACCTAAACTGTGCGGCCACAACGTTTAAAAACGAGGACCAGAGTTCGGCAAAAGTCACCGTCGGATACCGCCGCCGAGATAGTCCGAGTTCAAGTCAAAAGCATGGCAGGGGACATGAGCAAAATATAAATAAGTGTTAAAGTGTAGTGGCTGATGCGTGTTGTACTGGAGTGTCTAAATAGAATAGAATACTCTTGGAGAAAGTCCAGAGCACCTTCACCGAGAAGCTTCCTTGCTTTTTTGGTAACTCTCACTAAGCCTCACAAGAATTAGTCGCTAGTACCGGTCTTCTCCGCTTTCCGTATGTTGTTTAATCCAAAAAACAAGACCTCAACGTCGCGACCACCCATTTCTGTTACTGGCATGATATTGGTGTTCTGTCTTTCTCCCCTAACCCACAGCTGGTAGAATTGCCAGACTGCAGCCCTCTCCGTTTTGTTTTCAGAACCTGTACCCTAAGGACGATTGTCGCCGTCCACTTCCCAGGAATAACGTGGACCCTCTCTTGCTGGACAGGACAAACGAGATTTACACACAACTTCATTTTCGCCCGTCTCACGATCGCTTTCCCCAAGATTCCCGCCATCGGACTTCTTGAACCTGGACTACTCGATCTCACTGCATTCATACAACTCATTTTAATCCCATATGTCATTATGCCCGTTCCGTGTTAGAACTCGCTAATACTGTTCACACACTGGCACCTTTATTGTCACTGTTCATTGCTTCATCGGTCACCAAAAAAAAACGTCCGGCGCTGACATATCTTTCAGTAGTTCTCCAGTGGGCAGCGAAGTAATTAGTAACTACCTGCACTCTTCATCGGTCCATCCGATCGCATCCGCAATGCTGTTGCATCGAGTGTTCGGGCTCTGTAGATCACTGCGTTCCCTCCACGATTGAACGTCTTCGATACACTTCCCATGCTGCATCGCCGCTCCGTTCCCATCATTTGTTACACCTGTCAAATTGGTCATTAGAAATGTGACACTCACCGTCTACTTGCTATACCATCACCGTTATCGAGACCTTTGATTTTCCAGATGTTGCATTCGTGTTATATTACCGAAACTGACCCCGTATGCAGCCTCTAAATCACACCACTATCTGCACCGGCCGATACATTTTATTTCTATATTCGTTGATCCACGGCCGCTTCCCGCGATATACCTGTGCAGTTTTATTGATCTGTCATTTTTGCATGGTACATACCACACAGCATTCATCTATTTACGTACACTTATCTGTGGATTACTTTACCTTTCCTCTCGCAGAACTGAACACCTGTATAATGGATGTAACCACACGGTCAATATTGGTTAGTCTTCCACTTCCGCTTTGACATTTTATACCAACCCTACATAAAGTTTATAACTTGCCGCACGCTCACCTGTTTTACTCCGGCCGTTCCCTGCCACCATCACTCTGGTAGTATCCCTCCCAAGAAATACGCAATTGTTTGCAACATATATGATTCCTCCAGTATACAGCCACCACTTTATATACTACCATCTTTTCAGACTGAAATATTTCCATGTTAATACTTCTTGACATGCCTGTAGTAAAGTGAATAATTCACCGAACGCTTCGACGAGATTTTTATCCATATGCCTCTCATATTCTGTAGTGCACCAAAAACATTTCCTTTCAATATGTTCGAATTTCCACTAGTGTAATTATTTCATATATCACGTATGCATGTACTCCAGACCAACTGACATCATTCGACCTTGACCTTCAAATTTGCCGGGCATTACTACAGTTTTAGTTCACTGTAACACTCTCTCTGATACTCTGCATGCACTTGTTGTACCCTTTTGTGAATTGTCATTCCGGCATCACTATAATCATCTGATCATGCATTCTAGCATGCTTCGGGCGCATCCGAAATATACAATTATTATTATTATTATTATTATTAGTATATTCTTCTCCACTGAGCCAAAAAGAGCGATGCACTCCATTGAAACTTGACCCCGTATGGCTTAGACATTTCAGGCTTAACTTGTTTTCTATATAGACTTATTCATCGTTCTGGGTTCACTCCTACCAACTCTATACAGTTTTTGCTACTCTCATCTTACCCTCTGCGCTACAGAGACTTCAGTCCAACCATCCCACAGTCCAGGCTGGCAATAAGATCCAATTTCTTTCTCATTAAATATTCAAAGCTTTGGAGTAAGTTTCCCCTGGCTATTCACAAATGTGCGTCAATAACCCAGTTTAGCCAGTCCATAAAATCACAACTTACCGTTAGCCATATGTTATCTTTGACTGACGCCCGCATATCTGAGGATCGAGTCTATGAAGAAGGCATCGAACTTTAGAACCCTAGCTTCCGTCTCCCCTCCCGCTCTCTGCTCTCCGTCGAGCTGGCCTTCAAACACGGGTTCAGCTACTAGGATCATGGTACCATATCCAAAATCTACCATTTCCTGCCTAACGACAGACGCTAGGCTTACCATTTATTATCACTTTTTTACGTATACCGCACATAACCCACATCGCAGAAGGATGAAGTTTTTGTCGTTTACAACTGCAACTAGCTAGATGCTTGCCGGTTGTTGCTACTGACCCACTATCACCTACCACCACCTAACCCCTATGCAACCCTTCCTTATATAACTTACTAGCTGGTCTTCAGAACTATGCCTAAACGATTAATTCCTCCCTCGCTATATGGTACTAGGGTAGCTATGTAAAACAACTTTACTCTAGCTGAAGGTTTTTAGCCATTGATGTTTTCCCCTAGCACCAAATGGTTCAGTGGTGCTGGATCCTAGGACACAAAGTCCAACCACCCACTACTTCACTCCTCGATCCTTCGACTCTTCTCTTATTTATTCTGGCTTCCGATCCTCTCAGCTTCCTTGCCCGGCAGTAACTTGCTTTCCTTAACCTTCCCGGTTGAAAATCTTTCATCCCATACATCCACCTTCCAATAGCTACCTGTTGGCCTCAGTTTCCTCCTTTTATACTTCCCGACATGAACGCTAGGCTGTTTTGCCAAGATTTCCGAATCCAATTCCTAACTTAGACTGCTATCCTCTCTCCATGTGTGCAATAACATTAAATGGAGCAGCCTAACTCAACCAAACCAGAACGGCCTGTGGCAGTTTTAGGCACTGTCTGGCGCTGTACGAGACTGAAACATATATGCAGGCGCGTACACCACAACGCTCGTTGTCACACTCCACTCCGTTTTTTCTCGGTCCAAGCAAGCAAAACTTCCGATGTCAACGGCATCTTCACCAAAGCTGCTTCCGGATGTAGGGGAAACAGACCACCCACAGCGGTTTCAAAAAATGACATAAGCGGAAACTTACGGTCGGGCGGACGGGCTATGGAAAGTTCCTATATGGGCTCAACCACCCCTCTGTTAGAAAAAAGTGGAAAACAAAAAAGACCTAGTGGGATCGATTTGACCTATATATACCATTAATATCGGGCTGTGAAGGAAATGGGCAAACTCCAATCATGGGTGTCTCCCATCAGCTCACACCCGACCCTGTGAAAGGGAAAACCCCAAACCGCCCTTGCCTGCTCGACATGCTTATGGTCCCTAAGCACGAGACTGACTCGGGGGTAATAGCGAATAGGGCTCCCCGCATATGCTTACCCACCCCCGCTCTAATTTTCAATCAACTCGCACCCCCCCGTGCACCCCTGGTGTGTTTGGTGACGTCGGCTACAAAACCACCGTGGCCGTGGACAAGAAGTCGATACATCAGAAGACAGACATGTCTCATCAAAGAGCTAATTATATCCACGTAGATATTGTTGTATATATAGACATACATGTAAGAACGTAGAGAAAAGCGCCAGTATTTTTCGCTCACGTATCTTTTCTCCTCCTTTTCATGGGAAAGCGGCGTTTCTCTTGTCCTAGAATCTAGCCCACTCTCAAGTTTGCAGCCTAACCTAACAGCAACCTGCAGCATTAGACCTGTAGGTACCCCACGATAGGATTTTACGTACATCCTCTGGATCTATCATATAAATTTGCCATTTGGATTCTTAGCTTGCCCCAACTGCCTCTCTGTGACCTGTAAAACACCGCTGTGGGATTTGTCATATATCCCTTAGACCTAGTATGCAAACTTGCTATTCAAGGTTCTTCGTGTTGACCAGCTGCTTTCTCACTTAGCCCTCAGACCTCAGTCCAAATGCACCTCCACGGCTTTATTAACCCCGAAAGATAAGACTTCCCGGTGAACGGCCGAGTCGATAATCAATAACTTTGCCCAGTAGTGCAAACCCAGTTGGCCCTCACGGACATTGAATCACAATACCAACGATCCCTCATTTCACTAAGACCATTGTGCCTCATTTCAAACCTCCGTACTATTATCTGTTATTTCGCTCACACCAACCCCCAGCTCGAACATCTCCCAGACTGCTTTCCTCCCTTTTGCAATTTCAGAACCACCCGGCCATCACGTTGCCTGGCTGCAATATGTCGTTCAGACAGCTTATCTCTTTCTCTGTCCGTCTACAACCGCACCAAAGGCTGGCTACCGCGAATAAGATCTAGCCACCGGGTTTCGCCAAAAAGTCTTGGTATTGCTGAGTATGCCCCTCTGAGGCTTACTGAGGAGTTCTCAATGCAAGACCCTCCCGATGTCGAAGCCACCGTGCAAGGACTCCTGATTAAATTGTGATCGGTCCAGATTCGGCGATGCCCTCCTCCTTTCCATGATGAAACAGCGAGCAAAAACCGCAGCCAACCCTTGCCCAAAAAGCCCAATACGGACACAAAAGTCACAAGAAACTCAACAGATTGATGTATTCCCCAATTTACCAGTATAACGTGGTCTATTGCAAAGGTTTTCACCATTGTCTTGCCTTTTTTTGTTCCTCTTGGGCACGGTATTCCGATTGCTGATTAGTCCTTCCTGGAACTTCATCAATTTTCCACCACGTGCGAAATGCCGACACCGGATGACACACACTACTTCTCATGGGAATTGTCTCATCTTTTATGGGGGTACTATTCCTTTTTATATCTGAAAATCCATGAAAATCAGTATTTCTCTGCAAACCTTCATGAAATTATTCTCTGCCTCCTTTGTCTCAACACCAATAACCTTTTTAAGCGAAAGTGAATATGCATTACCGACCATTTTCTTGCATCATTCTTGTGAATATTTTATTTTCTGCGTCCTAAAACAATGTCCGCCTGAACATTCCTACATCGGGCCGATTCATTACTATTACCGTAGTTGACTCGAAATCAATTCGTATTCACCATGTATCCTTAGGTCATTTTGATTCATTTAAACTCTCCTTAGCCTTATTCCATTGCTGCTGCGATGTCCGAATCTCTCTTGGAAATTTGTGAATTTTCGTTTTCATTCAGTAATATCGTAAACTCTGATCATGCTAACATTTTTGCCTCTCGACCACGGTCCAGAAATATACCAATATTATCATTTAATAATTACTTGTTTGTGTGCCAATAAGATAAATGGCATGGTCTCAGCAATTCAAGTGTGTGACAAATGCTAGGGGGGATTTCCGCACATGTACTTTCCGAGCACAGCAGTTGTACTCTGTGCAAGCTCGCTTCCAACTATCTTCATATCCCCTGCAAAGTTAAAACATGGGTTGCTCACTTCTTTCGCCAGGTCATTTATGTGCAGCAGGAGCAGAGGCCTCAGTACCGAACCCTGTGGGACATCACTGGTAACCCTATCCGGCCTCGACAGATAACCGCCCACCTTGACCCAGAAACTACAGTTCCCCAGAAAATGTGAAGCCCAATAACTTGCTTTCCTGATTATCCTGGTGGTTTGCGATTCATGATCCAGCAGGCAATGGCTCCCAGAGCCAAAAGCCTTACTGAAATCCAGATAAGAAACATCCACCGCCGTACCTTCATCTGTTCGTCTTGTGATTTCATCTAAGAACACCGGTAGATTTGTCAAACACGATCATTTTTACAAACCCACATTGTCCCGGTGCCAGTAGGTCGTTAATAACCAGATGCAGGCACAGATGCTTTCAGACTGTACTTTCCAAGCACTTGCACAACGCGGATGTCAGACTGACCAGCCTACTGTTCTCCGCCTTCTGCCTGGATCCCGTCTTACGTATTGCCACGACAAGGGCCTTTGACTAACCCCCTGGTAGCTAACTTCTACCTGAAGACGCTTCGTACAGCTGAGTAATAACCCCCAATAAGATGTCGGAAAAGGGCTGAACAATTGCCAGATGGATTGGATCCGGTCCAGAAGCTTTGTGCTTGCACAGCTCTTATTTCGCGCAGCACCTCGTCCTTATTTACAGTGAGCTCCTGGAGCACTGGCGTACTCCCTATATCTGATCCCGCCGCAATAAGCATCTGGTCCTGAAGATGCAAGTTCTTAAAGAACTCAAGTAAGGCTTCCGCCCCATCTTAATCTTCGAGAGTATTGCCTTCTTCAAGCATTTCCAAGGTACCTACTCTCTCACGTGCCTTTTTCTTGGACTGGACGTAAGCGAAGAACTTCATAGGGTCTGCTCTCACATGTTGGCGAGTTCCTTCTTATACTCGTATTTTGTTTCTCATTGCAAGGCTTGGGCTCTGCTACTGGCTGTCTTAAAAGCAGCTCATGCGTAGTGCATGCCATGAAGTTTTTAATGAGCCGATGGCCCTCTAAGAACAGCCAGTGCTCTTGAAATCATACTCCTCCACCAAGGCTGCCGGCTCTGACTTCTCGGCTGTGCTAACGGAGCAAACTCCTCTGTCGAGCTTCCTAGCCCGGTTTTCATTGCCTTCCATCTATCTTCCGCTGATGGCTCCGGCACTTCCGGATACCAGCATGTGCTGCTTGCCCTTATTCCTCAGTTGGTCCTTATCCACTCTAGCGTAGTTCAGACCGAACTGCGATCCCGGTTTTTGTCCCTCACAGTGAACATCGCGCGCAGGACTCCATGATCGCTCTTCTACAAAGGCTCCTCTATCACCAAACAAGTGAGGTCAGGTGGAGACCTGGTTACCAGCAGATCCAGTATAGAGGGAAGCTGTCCATCCCGGAAGCGCATTGCTTCTCTTACGTGCCGTTCGGGAGGGGGGGTGGTTGTGAGGCCACATCACCAGAGCATTTCCGGCGGTTCCCATAGCGATATATTTATCGCCCCAAGTTATTTCTGAGAGATTTATGTCTGCCCACACGATAACGCACTGTGACCTACCCAAAACCATCCGTAGAAGCTGGACTAGTTCAGAGTCTTCTCCCCCATCTTCTTGCGGTGCTATATAGACGCAGACCATCCACAGATACCGCCGGATTAGATGAAAGCGGCACGCAGTGGCTTGTATGTTGTGTGTTACAAGCGTAAACGGGACCTCCCACTGATTATACTCAGCTCCCACGAGAAAGAGCACCCCTCCGTCCAGCCTACCGTCTATTCTATCCCGCTTGTAGGCTTTGTAGCCACGAAGTTGCATGGCACTCTGGCCTTTTTTGGCCGTGTCTCCTCGATAGCCATAATCACTGATTCATTCGTTCTAGCCAGCGATTCCCCCATCTTTGACCTCCTTGGCTACCGGCACTTGTGTAACTTGTGGAGGCACATTCTACCGGGTCATCTGCCTCGATTATACCCCTATGGGCCGTTGTACCCCCGGGTGCAATTCCCGAGAGGGTACCCGGTTTTTGGCACAAACTGTCACTTGGCCTGTATTTTCTTGAACCTTCAAGGCCTCACCGTGCATAGTAATCATAATGCTGTCGAAGGAAACTCCTGAGGCTTTCTTGTCTCATTAACCGGCCTTCTGCTGCCCCTCGAGGGCGTCAGAGACCTACTACTGCTCAACGGGGTAGGTGTTAGTGCAACGACTGTGGTCCGGCTTTCATCTGCATTAGTGACGCTCCATCTGACCTGGATTGGCGTCGCCACCCCAACGTTTACCACTCCGGCCACACCCCTTCCGTTGATGGTACGCAGTTGCCGAGTGTCCTCTCGATTTATATCCCATGTGTGTACTTTGTCACCTGCTGTGTGTACTCTTCTACCTGTTGCCCCATGAGCCTCGTTTCTTTTAGCTGGCACGCTGACTAGTTACTGTTCAGCTTGGCCGCTGCGGATGATTTCGGCTTTAGGAGTGCACTGGCTTATAAGTGTGTCGTCAGCTTTCGCTATCGTGAGAACTGGTTGCTTCAGTCCCGGTTTTATTGAATACCGTGGATTTTGTACCGGTCCCAACTTTGAACTGGAGATAGTATCAGGTGTTGTCCTTATATACCCCGCTGTGGTGTGATCAACTCCTGATCTAGGCCCAGCAGTAGTTCCCTGCTGTACTTGATGGCAAAAAAGATTAGCGGGGCCTCGGCTTTAGTTCGTCGCTTGCCTTCAAAACCCCTTTCTACGGCTGCTTGCTTACTTCAAGTTAGTGGGTAGCCCAGCCATCCTCGGGAGATTAAGGAAGTGCTCGTGTTCGGCTTTTGTTCTAACCCGCGCCTGTTTGGTCACCGTTTAAGCACACTTATGCAAAAGAGGACACTTGCTCTCTCCGATAACTCCCTCGGTGATGAGCCTCATTCATTTTAGCTCGTTCTCAAGTTTCTATCCTATTTTTGAGCGCCTCCCACTCTACGGCTTCCCTGGAACTGTTTTGTGCCCCTTTGCTGTCCGGATCGCCCTTCTTTGCCTGCCTTTCCTGTGTTCTCAAATATGCATAAACGTAACATTATCGACATTGAGAATGTACAGCGTCGATTTACCAAAAAACTGTTTGGGCCTTCTACGACCCCGACCTACAGACAGCGGTGTACACTCCTGCGGCTTGATCCCCTATGGCTTAGGAGAATAAAACTCAACCTGGCATTTTTGTTTACTTTGCTCCACAAACAAGCTGTATCCTCCAGCCAAGTTCAGTTCAGTATAAACTCGACACATCAGCTGCGTAATAGGGAACACCGTATAACGATCCCTACTTCTCGGAAATCCTTAAGGCAAAACTTCTTCCTCCTGAAATATGCAACTCTGTGGAATAAACTCCCAGCTGATGTGCGTTCCGTAGATTCCCTAAATATGTTTAAGTATAGACTACACGTAGCTCTGGACATCCGAAAACTGATAGCTCTTACGAATCCTTATATGTCTTTTGACAGAGCTTATGAGGAAAGCGTTGGATACTAACCCGAACCCTTGATAATCTAGGATGTGCCACACCATACGACATAATTGCCATCACCTAAGCATAAACCTACCAGTTTACAATGCCTAAACATAATAACTCTCATGACTGAGGCCAGTGCTTCAGAAGTCGTATTTGAATATATGAAATACCACTGGAAGCATGAAAGATAGTCTTTGAACCTTTCCAGTGCTGATTATTATTAGGTTTTTGCCTCTGTCTCTAACACAAGACGCAGCACTTGTCACACTCCTCAACCTCCATCCAGTAGTCACCATCAGACATTAACAGCTCAAATTCTGTCCCTATCACAGAACTCTAGCATCCTCCACGATAGGCCTATAAAACACTTGATACTTAGCCAGCAAAACTACTAACCATCTGTGGATTGTACCGACGAATCACGTTGTTAGTGCTGCAAGTTGTACCCCATCTTTGTGCAGACTGGCGTTGTGTTGAACATAAACCCCATCGAATAATCGCAGGCTGTGGATGACCCTACCTCCCCCTGCATTTTTTGTCCCATGTAAACGGCCTGGGTGTTCTGACTTCACGGATAAGGCGAGTGTTAGCGCGGCACTTCTGCAAACATTCCTGGCCGTGATGGTCTCCCTGCACAGAGTTGACCACCAATAAGACATAAACACCAAAAAGTAAGAGATTGGCACAAGAAAGTGAGAGAAAAAAATACCCCACTGTTTTGTCTTCCAGGCACACCAGCCTTGTCACATGTGACCCATGTCTCTGGGTTGTAGTGTCGCTACGGATTGACTGGTGTGGTTGACCTATTCCCAACGCGGCTTGTTACATGCGGTCCATGTTTCGGCCGGGGCGTGGGAGCTGTGGTCGCCCACCAAAAGCAGCTCCGCCTTCTCTGACAGCCAGATACCTGACTGTGATAAAACCATTAAAAAAAGAATAATAAGAACGTCTAAAAAGTGTGGATCATTCTTGGAGCGCCACGTGCTGGATGCCAGTAGTTGTGTATCCTGCTACCTCCCTACCTGAAGCTGGCCCTTGTGCCGCCAACCATGAGCACCAAATGTAGACCATTAGAGTTTGCTTCCCTGACGAAAATTCGGACCCATCTCATTCCCACCTCTCACGGTTCCCCAAACCAGTCCAACATCGGTGTAGTCCTGCTTTGCAGTACGATAACAGCGAAAAAGATACCACGGTAACCATGCAATCATATCCGCATCAGATTTCCTTGCTCACATTGGAGCTTAATCTCAGTACAATAGCACTATCGAGGAACAGCATAGATGAACTCGCGTCAATGTTCCAAGACAAGTGACCAATTACCTCTAATGTATCACTACTGTCACCCCAATAGTTCCTTCTCCTTTGACTCCTCGGAAACTACTCAGTATAGAATAACCACTACACCGAAAGAGACAGTAACAGCGTAGCGCCACGCAAACAGTATGTTAGTCCTACTCGCTCAGTCTGTCACTTCAAACCTATCCTATCGCCTCGTTGCCAAACTACGTTCTGCGTAAGCAAACGGTATCGAGGGTTATCATTACTAACCACTCTTAACCGTGAAGCCCTAGGTCTTTTATTAGTATCCCAGCGATGCCATGCTCACGGGCAAATCACAAATCCTTTCAAATGCATACACAGTTACCAAGCCAGTGTACGCAACTTCGTCGGCCTGCAGCAGTATAGCTCAAATCCACTGCGAGTCTATTTTACCCATGCTCCACTCACATAGACTTAACCAATCCATTGTTTATTGTCTTCATATATTATCATAACCCACAGCTGGAACCACGTTCAGACTGCAATCTCCCTTTATTTCAGGTTCGTTGTCTCTCAACATCTCAGTCGCCCAATTGGCTGACCAAGGATGCCGCTTTGACTCGCACGGACAGAGACTCCAGTGGAACCTACCATAGAAACTGAGACTGAAATCAAACCACACAACAGGAGATACCCCTAATTGCTTATCAGATCGTTCAGCGTTTTCTAACGCAACGAACACGAATTCCAGTTCACGCGCATGCCGCTAATATACAACCACACTGAGCTGATTGATCGACACATACTGCGCCCTGCCAGACGAAACTTACGCATTCGAAGCCGTACATTACCAGAAATGACGCTGAATCACACTGAAGGCAAATGCATCAACACATACATATATATTTGTCAGTGAAACAGCATAATAACGCTGAAGTCCATGCGCAGATTTCCCCACTTTATTATCCGTTAACACAGGTTATCCTTTCTCCGAACCGTAGCCGGCTGGAAATTGACTCTCCACTTCTCGAGAACCCTCCAGTTGCGCTTTCTTATTTCTGAATAGTACATGTTATTGGCCTTGAATCTAAACTGACCTTTTTATGGACTGCTGTTTCTCCCACATCCACCAGTTCACTTTCACGAAATTGGCCTCATGTCCCCTTGATTCAAAACTCATTCCGTTTTTCGAACTCGGGTAAATCCGTCATTCAGGGTCTGCATTGTCTTCATGGATCGCTATCCTCTTCGCATGCGTCGATTTTCCCCCTTTTCTTCTTGTTAAAAATTTACTCCATCTGCAGAACCTTAGTTGGCCTCCGGTTTCCTTGGCTTGCATCATTCTTGTTCATAATGCTTCCTTAGCACTGCGTTAACGATTTCTTCGACATCTCCACCGCGCACCACTGCCTTATCCGGATTCGAAACTGGTTCAAAACTGCCGCGCAAACCATTGTCAGAATGATCCATTCAAACTGTTGCTGTCTATGTTTTTCCATCTCTGATACTCTTGAATTTCATACTTAGAATTTTGTGAATATTTCATCTTATTGAGTAACGTGTTATACCATGATCATGCGTTAGCGCGTGCCTCTCGACCATGGCCGAGAAATATACCAATATTATTATTATCCTAGTAACCTTGCTCGTTGCTAGTACCTGGCTCTATGGTGACTCTTACACTGAGCCTCCTGTTGTAGCCCCGTTTTTGCATCTAGCGGCCCCATGGTGCACGCAAGCATCGCTTTGTCGGAGCAACACAGAGAGCACATCCATTCCAAAGATTCATGCTCCCTGGGCTGCTCAGTTCTTGTGGATGAAGCACAGCAGCGCTGGTGGTAACTCTCATTGCACCTACCGTACTGTATACGTCTCAACATAACCTTTGCAACTATTAAGCCCGTATGATTTTTTGTTGCAACTGATTGTCATGCTATCAGGGGGACCAAAAACGTGCGAACCAGTAAAGGACGTTAACAGCTTTAACCAAAACTCGAAGCGGTTGTGTTAATTGCGTGAACAAACACAATTGTCAAGCGCACGACGGATAAATGTTTTACCGAAACGACGGCGCTTTATCAAAAATGGACCCGTCGGAGCAAAAAATCCTCCGAATAAAAAGCGTACTTCAGCAAAAACACTACCGTAAGTAGTTTTTGTGAAAGAAACATTTTTACTTTACTACCGGGGCAAACAAGTGAGGACAGAACAGAGGACTTCAAAAATTCAAGCCGCGCACCAACGGTCAAGCTCACTTCGGTTTGTACAGTAAAGCTTATGCTCAAGGCCGATCCAGCTTCTAAAATTTCTTCGGCAGCATGTACGCTGGCACCCAACACCGTGCATTTTGCTTCGTCGGGTCCCAGCTAAAAATATAAGGGAAACGTATGACCTCACAGCGTATCAACTGCAAGCGACAGTATGCATCATGGGCGTTCACCAAGTCATTATGCGCCAAAAGGTAACGTTCAATAACTGAACACACCACACCCGTCCGTCTAGGGTCAAGCTTAAAAATCACCCATGATCTAGGGCCCCCTTGCATCCTTGGACTGTCCCTAGTTCTAATACCTCTTCTGGCAATCTATTTCAGTAGTGAACGCTCCCTTCGCCGAAGAGGTGAGGTCTAGCTACCGACCTAGATCGAACTTTCACCAGGTTCTACCGGCGACCTCTTGTTCGGGAGTGTGGCGTTACACGGAGTAAGCCCTCCAGGGTAAGCCCAGAAAAGCCCTTTATCACCCTATATGTTTCTATGATGTCCCCCAGTAGTCCCCAGAGAAGAGTCTGAGATCATGGTGTCTCTGCCCATGAGTCTAACCCCCTGGAATTCAACCTTGGGCGTAGCAACACGTTATACGCTCTTCAAACAGGTGAGGCTTTTCTTATAGAAGGGTGGCCATGCCTGAACACAGTTATCTATGAAATGTCTAGCTAAGGGCATGTACACTGGCACCGAAAACTTTCGTTTTCGGCAAGAAGTCGTTCACCTCGACCTGAAGAGCTCGCCGCGTGCATTTATTGCAGCTGCTGCACACTGATCCGACCACTTAAGTTCGGACGTCACCAGCACCCCAAAAACCTCCATCTTTATGCACTGCATTAAGGTTAAGCGGTCCAAGTAAGGCTCAGCCGTCAGGACTGTTGCTGTCAGTGACAAAAGGTGGTTTCCTAAGCTTTGGCTCCTTCCTTCTCCTCAGTTGAGGATGGCAGCTGTCTTTACTTAGGTGCTCTTGCCCCCAGACCTCACCGTTTTCACCTGACCTGAAGAGGAGGAAACAGTCAATCATACGACTGAGACCGGGTCGCTCATTGATGGAATAAACAGCACCGGGCCTAGTACGGTTCCCTCCACCGAATAGTAGTTCCCACCAAGTAACTGAACGAGGAGTATATTACTGGCGAAGTCCTTTAGGCATTCTTCAACCTGCCCATTTATACCAAATCACCTCATCTTGATTAGTAGAAGCAGGTGGTTTACCGAGTCAGGGGCCTTGACGTAATCAAGATGGCGTACATTCACCTGTTTACCGTGGGCCACTTTGTCTGTGATCCCTTCTCGGAGGCATAAAACGTTAGTTAAGCAATACCTGCTTTTCAAGCATCCAAGCTGAGCTTGTGAGGCATAGAATCCTCTAGTAGGTGGTGACAAACCTGTTCTTGGGCTATCAGCCCAAGCTCTTTGCATAAGGGGCTGGTTAGGCCAATCTTCCAATGGTTCCTCATTTCTGAGAGGGGTCACCCTAAGATTTTGGTCACTATCTATGCATCTTTTTCGTCTTGTGGAAAAATTCTCCTGTCAAAGATGGCTTTGTATGACCTGTGTATCGATAATGATAAGATGCACTCCAACTGCTTAATGGTAGCTAGGTGTATTTCATCCGGTTCAGCAGTCTTATAGACTTCAACCCCTACGGGTTCTCTCTTGTGATTATCTTCGGCAGGTGTGAACCGTTAATGAACGACAGAGCAGTCACTGTCCCACAAAGTATTTTCACCACACCATTCATTCTGAGCACACTTCTAAAATAACCACTCGGAGCATTGGCTTCGCTTTGTTTGCCCGCTGCAGTTCAGAAGTCCCAGGTTTTCAGTGGTTCTTCCTTGCCACCATTAGGCCCATGGAAAGCAAGCAGCTATAACACATTTTTGGGCAATGTTGTGTCCACAACCGGCAGCAGAACACGTAATGGTGGCGTTGCATTTATTTATGCGATTGTGAACACAAAACCCGGCCGTAGCCGGCGAGTAAGCGGCAGACAAGCAAGTGAGTTGGCATAAAGAATTACACTACTTGTGCCGTCACGAGCAGCAGAGGAAGACCAATCAGTACACAGCATAATCGATAGGTCAATACTGCTGGTGCTAAAGCATGGGTAAAGATCAAGGCAAATTGGGAGTATGTCCATTCATGAGAGGAATATTGATCGGTTGACAGCGTAGTATGCGAGACCCTAACCAGACACAACAGGCACCTTTTGACACAGCTGGGGAAATTCATCTTATAGTCACACCTAATAGCGTGCAGAAGATCCACTGTCTCGTCCCTGTGCTTGGCGTATTGAACCCAAGCCTGATGGCATTCAGAAGCGTCAAAGAGGACCTAACTACGGTCTTAACTCTTGAAAGCCTCGCCGGTCTCCACCCTCTACCACTCTGGTTTGTCATGATACCTCCACAGCTTTCAAACAACAGGATCGTTTGATTGGTTTTGGGAGAACCTATATCCGCCTGTATTCACTGTTCTATATTCACCTCCTCTGCTGTATCTCCCAGTCAATCCTCCTCCTTATTGCGCAGCCCATCTGCGTCCGTAATTACAAAGCCTTTAACCCGCCTCGAGGCTGATTGGGGCCGCTGCATGGAAAAGTGATCTCGACAACCACTTGAGTGCTCCTACCCAACAGGGAGGTGACTCCATCAAGTCAAAAGTTCTCGGCTGGAGCACCCTCTTTCCGGCCAGGGTGCCAATCCTCCCATCGCCGCAGATACCAGCATGCTTGGTGACCCCACCTCACCCTCTTCTGCACCTTAACGTGAGTAAAGAGAAAAACAGCGAAACCACCTGATCTCTTCCTGACAATTTGCTAGAGGTTTACGTCGTGTTCATTCCTTTTCCTCTTGGCATGAATACTGAAAACTGCTATTCCCGTGGCTGTAGCTACCCCGATCCGGAAGCCATCCGATTCTTCCCCACACTTAAGTATTCAGTCATAAATCCTGTGACTTTGAACTCAACTCACATCCACCGGCTTGTGAGTTTGTTTCCCTTTGGTGGGTTTTTATTATCTCGGGCTTCTTCACTTAGGTTGCTGTGATATTTACCACAGTTGGGTCGTCGAAATTTTCGACTTTGCGGGTTTTTATTGTAAAATTGACCCCAGTAGTCATCCCCCGGAAGCTAGTTGCGTCCCCCTTGAATGTACTGACAGGTTTCCTTCCACGATAACGTTCCTCTCACCACGTTCGTCAGCACCCTTGTTCCTGCCGATACCCATACCTGAAGTCGAAATTGACTTAAGTTTACCTGATAAATCTGCATTTTTTAACAAACTTAAACTTCCTCCAGTTTTGGCTTACGGCTGCTAAAGCTTTAAACTCTTCTCCGGCACTGCTCATTGCGTTGTACAAGCGGATCACGAGCCTGAGCGAGCTTCCCGAACACAATTAAGAATTGCGCTAATTATTATCAAGCATGTAGTTCCGCTGTACCTTCCCCATATTCCCTTCTCACTAGGTGCAAAGAGGACGGCGTACAGCCAGTTATATAGCTGGGGTCCTCCCTTAGGTGGTGCAGCAGGGCATTTGAATGCAGCCACTTCAAACCGCTCTGCTCCCGGCTTCCCCGTGATACATGCCTCAGATAATCGGTCCATATTCACCAAGTTGGAGTACTTAAATACGTTAGCCTTTCTGCCATCCCTAACTAGCGTGTTAAGCACTCGCTGTAGGCAAAAGTCCCAGTTGGATGTTTTACTAGGGACCCCGAGGGCAAATATATGAACCCTTCCGCTCGGGAGAGTAAGCTCACCAGAGCATAGCCGCATATTTCGAGTGAAAACCCTCGTCTGCTATTCCAGACTGTTCGCGTCCGACGTATTGTGGATAGTTACTTCTCCTCATACACAGTCTTGCTTCCTGTTCTGCCGACAACTAACAAACACCTTTTGTATAATTTTCCGTACACTGCCATTTTTGGGAGCTATGTTTGCTTAACGGCAACTATTGACGCACCGTGTTGGTTAGCTGCTCTAAGGAGCTCCATTTGTTAAGTCAAAATAACACACTCTTTGGTGCATTACACCGCTGTGAAAAGGCTGTCTTGGAGTGACCGCAAATGTGTTTATTCTAAAAGTGAACGATCAAACCAGTACACGAATGCGTGCTTCAGTGGAGTCGGCTGACTGCTAAAGGTGAGACACAGGAAGCAAACCCGAGTGGATTGTGCAGCAGGGCTGAAAAGATTTCAAATCGGCAAGCCTCCGGGCCGAGGCGTAAAAATCATCGCACACTCCACAATACTACCATCCCGCAGCATCGGACAGAAGTGCGTAGATGCTGGTGCTAAAAAGGCTATGAGAGTTGAAAGCGGACAGGTTTAGAGACCTTGCGGCCAGAACGGGTGGTGAGAGGAGGGACAGTGTCGGTCTGTTGCGGAGTGCCCAGATCTTTCAATACGCGAGGACTAGCGTCATTGGAAACATAAGTAGAAGTTTCCATGGAGGGAACTGAAGTCGCGTAGTCGGAATCGGGGCAAGCTACTTCGTGTCTATCAAAACTGACAGAGTCTGGCCGAACAGCATTATCCATGACAAAAAAATGTTTTGTTACGGGAAATGACTCGAAACAAGTCTGAAGGAGAGGGGATGTTACAGCTTCACAAAAAAGAAGAAATGAGAGCACACAGTTATATCTTTACGGGGTAGGTGGGACGAACGAAGTACCAAGTTGTAAGCAAACGAAGTAATCTCCTGTAAACTATGATTGCCGAACAAAACTGGAGGGGCCACTGACATCAAGGCTGAGTCCAAAAATCTCACCGGGAAATTTAAGGGATGGAACAAATGGTAAATCAGAGGGACGAAGCCCAAAATCTTCCTCCAGGGTGGGGCGTATGGACAACAGGGTTACCGGAAGAGGGTCCGTACACTTGACGGAAGACTGGTGGAAGTGAGGTAAGCTTTTCATTGTCCAAGGAAGCGTTCATTCAATCCGCTGATATGCCACTGTACGAATATGTTGGAGGCAGGTTAAGTCGTGGAAGAGTTTGGATTGGAACTGCGCGCCTCTGTGCGTAATGATCGTAGATGGAACACGAAACAAGAAATCCAATGGAAATTGTTCCTCTGAAGGTGTCAGCTGTGAGAAGAGCCATGGGCCAAGGCTTAGGGCGATTTACACGGGTGAGGAGAATACTGTATCCGTCCGCCGGTGGTAAGGGACCAACAACATCCTAGTGGGCATGAGAAAAACGTGAATTTTCTTCGGGTATCTAGAAAGTGAGGGGGAGTACATGCCTGTGAATTTTGCCTAGAAGACGGGGTATACACCTTCCAGACTAAGTACGAAAGCCTCTATTCATATCCGGCCGTTCATGGCGACCGGAAACAAGTCTGATGAAGGCGCTTATTCCGGGATAGGTTATGGAATGTAAATTCGTAAATTATCAAGCGGAGGAGGCTGCAGGGAATAAAGGGGGGCTTGCTAGTGGAGACATCGTGAACAATGGTACAGTTTCCGTCATTACGGGTTAAATCTTTCAACATCAGAGAGGAAGGTGGGTGGTAGCTCTGTGGCTCTTGGTCATTCTTCTGAGCCCGTGCTATGGCGGATCAACCGAATGCTGTTAGGCCAATTAGTCGATGGATACTTGAGCAAGGTCGGAGCCAGCAGCAGAACTTCTGGATCTCTGTATTCGCCCTGAATCGGTGGTATATGGGAAATGTAGACGAGGTGTCTGGTTCCTCCGGGAGGATAACGGTTTGGCTTGAAGCCAATGCATAAACCAAAAGCTTATAATCGGCGCAGGCTATGAAGCTTCTAACCCCAAAAAGTTTCGAAAGTGTTTTATTGCACCGTAGCTTGCAAGTGCCTCACGATCAAAGGTGCTGCGATGAGGCAGTGGCAGTTGTAGTTTTGGGGGGAAAATGACAAAGGCTGATCGACCACTTAACAATGTGCAGCAATTCTGCGCCAAGGGATATTTCGGGGGCAGCTGTCCGCAACACGAGAATAGCGTTATCTCGAATACTTGAGTGTGCAAAACGTGGGAACTTTGGACAACGTTTGCTTGGCCTCTTGGAATGCCGACTTGTCTTCGGAAGCACTGAAAACTGCCGCAGCCTTTTCTTCAAAAGTTAACTAATCAACTACAAGATTCAAAAACAGATTGGTATGAACTGACAATGGTAGCTGACACTGCTTGGGTGACGACGGAGACTCTTGAACTTTTGGGGTTCCGGAGAGTCCTACATACCATTCACTCTGTTTTGGAGCGGTCGGACGCCACTGTCAACAAAGTGGCCAGAAAACTATAAGATATGGCATTGAGAATACATTCAGAAGCATCGACTGAGACGCCACATTCTTGGAAGCGTTAGAACACCTGGAGCGAATGCTCGTGATGTTGACGTCCATCTGTTCTAGCAAGGAGGACGTCGGCAATGGGAACGGAAGTAAAACCCAGACCATGGGGTGCTTGATTCATGAACGGATGGAATGTCGAGCAGCTTTGCGCAGGCCACAGCGCATACTCAAGAATTCACAAAGCTTAAGTGGTGTCTTGATTGCTGTCCTGAGAAAATCTTCAGCGGTGACAGGAGTGTGGTAATGCGCCCTTATCAAACCAAGTTTGGAAAAAGTGAGTTTGTCATACAAACTGTGGGAGAAATCGTGAATTTTTGGAATTGGGCAACGGTCGGGTACCTCAAAGTTGTTGAGGGCTAAGTAGTCATCACACGGCCCCGGTCACCGT
Source organism: Fasciola hepatica (assembly GCA_948099385.1). NCBI lineage: Eukaryota > Metazoa > Platyhelminthes > Trematoda > Plagiorchiida > Fasciolidae > Fasciola > Fasciola hepatica. The sequence continues at coordinate 5,487,508 of CANUEZ040000175.1, forward strand.
TGTGCTTTGGAAGCATATGATTGAATGCTGCTTTTTCTGATGATAGGCTCTCGGATAGTAGCCGAAAGGGAACGAGCTGAGGTTGGTGGACCTTTGGTTACGGTGAGATATTAGACTCTGCGCGGAGCTCGTGAGGGAGATGTTTGTGGTTGCATAATGGTATTGGTAATGGTAATGATTTTTCCCCCACGAATGGACTAAATGCATGCAGTTAGCACGATCAGAGCTTACGGGTCATTCGTAAGTTCGAAAGGAACGAAATTTTACCAAGGATATACAAAGCAGAGTAAAATGGGGGGCCAGATTAGATTTGCCATCGGTCAGGGTAAATACAGAACCATTTACCCCGCAAAATTGATGGTCGTTGCTGTTGTGGGAAAATGCACTTGACGGAGGCCAGCCGAGTGGAATTTTGAGCAATGCAAAAAACTGGCATGAAAATTGTTAGAAATGACCGGGGATTGGAAGGAGCCAAAAATATCATGACCGCTGAGAGGTTTCAGATAACTGCCGCCAAAAGAGTATCAAGACTGGTAAGAAAAAAACAAAAAGACGAGTTCATCATTGGCCACTCACTGGAAACCGATTCTTGCTCAGCGGGAAGTGCAGTAAAATGACCATTGCAAAAAGTCACGTAGGGCTTTGTTGAAGGACTTAAGGAAAATCCCACTGGATTCTGTGAAGCTGAGCTGTAATTCAAGGGCTGCCTTACGCGTATATAACAAAGATGCTGAGAGGTGCCAATAAATAACAGCTTTCTGTGGATTGCGAAGAATGCGTGTCAAGATGTGCCAGCAGAACGACAATAAAAAAGGAAAGTTCATTTGCCCGGTCTGTTTTCTGTATTTTTGCCATGGAGCGGTATAGAGGCCTAGATGACAATAAGCAGAATTTTAGTAGAGTTTAAGGGGCGATGTGGAGATTATCAATGGCACACCCCTGGGCAGTGTGGATGATGATTAAGGGCTTAAGGCAAGTGATCCGTTCATGAAGTCCGTCTATATTTCATCAATTTTCGCGGTTGTAAGATTCCGGATGCCAATAATTCGGTAAATACCAATCGAAGGAGATAAAGGTATCCTAACAGAGTGCTAAGTTACCGGATAATTGGAAAATTTCTTTGGTGGCCGAAGTTTATGAAAATCCAAACGACAAAACTAACCTGTAAGAAAATCGAAAGAAAAGCGGCAGTCTGGATGGGTTCCAGCTGTGGCTAATTGGTTAACTGTGTGTAGCTCACCAAAAACCTGGATCAATTTCATGAGCTCTATCTTTCATAGCGTAAAGGTTTGTGATATGGATTTCTTGAAGCACTACAAAGAATTCACAACCTTCTTCTTAGACGCCGATGGGTGGCTGAGTGAACGAGCCTTCGTAGCTCTTTGTCTTGCAGTGAAGAGTAATTTACTATGAAGAAATTGGACCGCAGACTTGTCTTGGAAATTGGGACGGCAATAGAGGAGCCGCTTTGTCGCAATGAGTACCGGAAGTTTATGCACAGTTCGAGTTGTGGTGATGAAAATAAATTACTTTTTAGTATTCGTAGCCAAAGAGGATCTAGATGTAAAGGCTGCAGCTTTGATTGTAGTTCACTTTTGTGGAATATCCTATAAGCTTCTTTGTGAATAATCGTTGTATATTGCCAATGGTGTTAGTTACATCGTCGTACGTTGAAATGAACCATTTATCCACAATCTGAAAATGGTCTAGCTTGGGTTCTGCAGAAGATAAGTCTACTTTTTGTGGTGTAGAAGTTCTATGAAGTAATCCAATCAGTCTTCGGGCCCTCGAAAAATGAATAGCTGTGTTCCGAGAGTTTGAACCAGCAACAATATTGAAGGCCCAAATCTTGTGTTGATAAACCCTTCGCAGTTATTTAAGCATTTTCTACGAGCAACCCTGGACGGACAACATCTGTAGATTAAAATACTACTTTTAGCAAAACACTTCACTGAACAGGCAGTCCCCAAGTGCTTCGTTAAGTGATATCCTGCTCCATGTTACTAATTGTCGTACTCATAGAATGGAGGACAGAGGTCGACAAAATATTTAAGTCAATTGCAGAGAAAAAGAAATTCCGTGATGGGGTAGGCCGAACATTTCGTTTACACTCATCAAAAAGAGTACTTGTCCCAGAAAGTTGCCTTAAACGACTCTGCTAGTCACAGCTTTCGGTCGTAACACTGTGCCATTTATGCTTATCACCCGACAGCATGAGAAAAAATAAGGTTACAACCACGAATATGAGGTCAATGAGGGCCATAGAATTTACTTTGGCCAAAATTCGACAGTTCGAAGCTTGGTAAAAAGCTTCTGTCACACTCAGAGAAATTATATTCAAACACTCGCCGTTGTTGGCAGCCATCGTTTTGAGATTGAAAAAATCAGCCACACAGGTAGATCATGCGCAGTTTCTGGGAAATCAATGCCGGACCGTATTTGTAAAATTATTTCTGAGGGGGTTATTCGTAAGCTCAGAGTTATTCAGCCCTCCCATAATCCCCGAGACATCTAGTGTGTGATTTGCAGATCTATGGCCTGCTGGATTTTGTTTTGGTCCCTTTACATAAACTAGATGACTAACGGACAATGGTCCAGTGTGGAGGAAAACGTGAGGAGAGCTTGCCGTGGGATGTGTACAGAGACTGATGGGGGAGGTATATGTGCCTTATGTTCTGATGAACTTGTGGCTGTCCTACAGTACACAGTGTTCCGCCTCAAACATGGGCAAAATGGAAGAAGGGAAATCAACTCTTACTATAAAGTAATTGACGTCGGCCGTCGCGAAAATCCAGGGAGAGTGTCGGCTTAAACCCAGGTCAAGTGTCAGAGGCTTTTGACCGTATATCTTTGTTAGGGAAGTGTTGGCTGCCTGTAAAGCAAGAGTAGCGGGTCGCAGATGGTGTTCATGAGGGGGACCGGGTACAATAATGATTTGAGCGCCTGTATCAACCAGAAACCGCATTCCCGAGGACTGATCAAAACGCATAAAAGACGGCCAGGTTCAGGGCCAGTGGCAGCGGCCGCCACTGTTGAACGGCTGTCCCGCCTCTCGAAGCTGCTGCTAAGAGAGAGCACTGCGGCTGGCAACGACGAGCTTGCTCCTCAAAAAGTAGGCAGTACCAACAGTACATTGGTCGAGATGGACGGGCAGAGTGATTGCTACAGGAGCTTGAGTGGCACACGGAAAGAAAGCGATTGACTCGCTGGTGAACAGCATCCATCTGGGAGATAAGGATAAAAGTTTGTTCTTGAGGGTTGAAGATTCAATCGGGGACCTAATTTGAGACTTTGCAGCGGCTAGCGTGTCCGAGGAGTGCACTTTCAGTGGTCTCAGCGAAGGCTGCTATTCCCTCGGTAGGAACCTCTGGCTTGAAGTGCACTAAGGTTTTCTTGTTCGAAGGAGCAATTTGTGTCAACCGCAGATGTCTTTGGGGAGGTTGATTCATTTTATGTGACCCCAGCTAATGTTTCTTGCAACATGGAAGTTTAGAAGATTTAAGATTATCGAGGGCAAGATTTGCGGACAAAGTTTCGATGCGACGTCGATCAGACAACCCCATCCGCTGGATTAATGCCTGCTTGATTGTGTCGCAGGGGTCGCCTGGTGGGAGTTTCATGAGTGAGGTCACACTGTTCTTCCACAACTTTGACGAGAAGGCCTCGGATAAAGCATACATGCATTATGGACTGACAACACACAGACTAATGGGGAAAGTCGCCTCTGTTCATACAAACCACAGGAGGGGACTGGGTACGCGAAATTGAGGTAGTTTCACAGTGACTGGAGCTTTGAGGACGCGGCAGTCACCTTTGGTGCCACAAGAATCCAAGTGGGATGAGAATAAGCCACAAAACATGGTGAAGTGACTTGTGAATGGTGGAAGGGAAGCACAGAATACAGGAGAAGAAAAGCTTGCTCCATAATTTCTAGACAAAAGGCTGTCCTGGAGTGACCATAGAAGAGTTCATTCCAAAACTGAACGAACAAACCAGTACATGAAAGAATCGTGCATGCGAAAGCTTGCGTCAGAGAAGTCAGCTGGCTGCTAATGGGGAGGTACGCGAAGCAAACGTGAGTGGAGGGCGTACCAGAGCTGAGAAAATATTCAGATTAGTAAACTTCCGGGCCGAGGCGTAAAAACCATTACACGCTCTGCTGCACCTACGCGCTTACTGCAACACCTAAGTGCCAGTTTCCGCATAGTCCTGCATGGATCCACAACACCAAGCCAGAGGTGACTACAAAGTTTCGTGTGGTACAACCCTACTGGGTTGTATCAAAGTGCCAGGCACCTGAGACTTCTGAAAATTCCCGGAAGAATCGCTACGGAAGTTGCCACGACCCTCGAATCGGCGAGGGTAGTGACTTCCCCAATCAGCAAACATTACGTTCAACATTTACCTTCGGAAACGTCCTCAGTCTCAACTATTCCCGACTGCTTGAATAGCTCCTTGGTAGTTATCAGCGGGGTAGACCGAAGGCCGAGCAAGACGTTTTTTTAATCCTTGGTTGCTTTTGCCAGTGCCGTCTCGGGTTTGGATAAGTCACCACCCACCGTTTACCTTTCGGTCCTGGTCCATACTAGTATGCCTTAACGTTGTATCTTCCCTTGGTTGTTCAGTTTATTTCAATTTGCACAGTGAATTAAGTGGCATTGGCCACTAGAGCGGTCAGAATTCTCTCGGCGGCAAGCACATAAGTCCTTCACGCAACTATGCACGGAAGCATAGAACCTCATCGCGTACCAATGGCAAGAGACATTATGATATATGAGCTTTTACAGATTGCAGCAGACGAAAATGTTTGGTTGTAAAGTACTTCAGAAGGACCTTGGAGGCCAAGTCCTTCCTTCTAGCGAAAGTGTTTAAAGCTCACTGTGAGATAGTTTAGTTCAAACTATAGTCAAGAACATCTTTGGATTCCCTAGTGGTCCCTAAAACTATTATCCCATTTGACAACATAATTCACTGGTTTGCCTTCTCAGTTCAAAAGAAGAGAGATCTAGCTGCCAGTTTGGATCGAAATTTTACCAAATGTTTCTAACTATATCTTGTTTGGGCATCTGAGGCCAAACCGAACAGGCTATCCCTCGTAGGATCAGAACGACTCTTCTCTACCTTGAAGATCTGAATGGGATTTCTTCAAAGTCTTCTGCAAAGAGAGTGACTCCCTATCCCGGAGTCTTTGCTCAGATGCCTCACTCCTGTTTCGACCTGGCGATGACTGGGTTTGAACGTGTAGGTTCATCAACAATCATTGGTGCAAATAAACATACCTAATTATTACTTAGCTACAGGCGGCTTGCATGTTGTTCCTTGCCATTAGGCTGTTCGTTGTCTGTCTGCCTGTCCTAAAGATAGTTGGTTTCCGCCAGCTGAAAAACACTCTTCCGACTGCTGCGCTAACTGACGGCTGAACCGCACCCTGTAGCTAAGATGGTGTCCGGTGTCGCTGTATTACGTAGGCATGATCAACATTGTCTCAGTGCAGGCTCTTCTCTGGCCAATCCACGGAAATTCAGCGTCTTCCGACAACCAGTAGGTCACTTGGCTTGATATTCGCTCTCTTAGATAATTTTTGGCTATACCCGGTACCAGAAGCACTAGATAAGTGAGCCCACCATATGTTTTTAAAGGTTTTTATAGGTGCCTGAGCAGCAGTGAAGCGTATCATTAGATTCATTGGGCAGCCACTTATTTTTTGAGCAGCCATCCATTTCTTTTACTGCATATGGCTTTTTTGCCACTTGAAGTAAGGGCAAGGTGGATGCACTTGCCTCCTTCAATGCACCTTCTAGAATAAATGAACCTTAAGCTTCGTTCATGCACCAAAATTCAAATTCTTTCTCAGCAAGATTAGGGCAAGGTTCGTAGTATTCATTTATTCCCAAGTGCATAAGGGGATTCCAAAAGTCACTCGGGCCCGCTAGACACTTGAACAGTTTAAATCGTTCTCACACAATTTCTTAATATCGCCAAACTGCTGCAACTGACTAGCACATTCATTACATCCACACAAGCCTGAGGGTGACCTGGACAATCAAAAAGATAAGAAAAGCATGATCGGGGCAAAATCCTCACTGTTGTTGAGCCACTACCTCAAACAATTTTCTCCGTTTTCATCATGTTAGATTTCTACGAAATAATTGTTATAACTAACATTGCCCCAGACAGAGTTTCCTTTATTCATGTACTCTAACCCCTCCTCTTTTCTATATCTACCATACCAAATTTGCGTTGCTCGTTTCAATCTAGCCTTATCCCTCCTCTCTTATTTTGCCTCAGAATTTCGACCAAGACTGCCATTTTGGCGGTCATCATTGATCTCTGATTCATCATTATCCAGAGGCAGTATACTTTGATATTTTTGTTTGCCCGCCAACTCCCTATATGTTGCAGCCATCATTTCTACCTGACCGATTCCCCTTTTCCACAAACTGGCTTTTTTACATTCGACAGCTGATCCTCAGCTGAGCGAACTTCAGACTGCTTTCCTCTACTTTATTTCATCTCTAGTTGTACTTTTATGTGCATTTTCTTCTCGACGGCTTTTAATTTCCAAGAGACGATACCAGCAAACGACCTTGACTATACCTCCGGCTGACAATTTGAAATTTGCCCATTCCACTGCCTTCCTGTCAGCTTCGCTCTCCAGGATCGTTCGACGCCTGGTCGCTTGCTTCTGGACTGTTCGATCTTAGAGGCTACGTGATCTCGCCAGCAAAATTCGTGCTAATCACACAGGTGCGGGGCGAGATCGGATCCACCGCCCTGGCTGGCCTGCTGGAAGTCCGCAGAGATGAGTGCATCTAAGTTGATGAATCGCACCTCCTTTCACCAAAACAGCTTTAAGGTGCTGCGCGCAGCGCGCATTCAGACCCATGCTCTAGCACCGGATGCGAGTTGTAAAGCAGCACCTGCGTGCTCTTATCGCAGCAAACACTTCACTGCCTCCTCCGGACATCATTCGATTTCCATAAAGCTCGCTTTCAGTATAATAATAATATATTAGTATATTTTCAAAGTAAATCAAGAGGCATGCAGTGGTGCACGGCCCAGAGCACAGGAAAACTCGCAGAGAAACGTTTATTGCTCAAGGCGGACATACAACGATGTAGCCACCTGGTAGCTGTATCCACCACCGTAGAAATGCGCTAAAACTACTGAAATAATGCAGTGAATACAACCGGCGATCACGCAGAACTCGCTGCTTCATCTGTGTACTGCTGAATCAATACAAAAATGTAAACCTTCTTCCTTCGTGCTTAATTATTGCTTAATCAACTACCTATCGACATTACCGGCATATTCCCGTCAACTACTTTCCCGTAGTTTCACAGAAAACTACTCACCAGTCACATCCGTAAAAAATCCATTCCCCACGGTGGAGTTGACCGCCTTTATTGCTTGTATCGACATGCTCAACCACTGGCACGCTCATTGTCCCTACCCACTTCCGTACTATAATACTCAAGCGACGCCTCGAAGCAACAGACCTTTACCCGGAGTATACAGTCGGCTACTGACTTGCACGTCATCTGCCTCGTCTGTCGGTTCATTTGTCCGTTTGCAAAGGGCTCTTGCATAGCAACATCCTGATCATGCTAAGAATCATGTCCTCCTAATATCGACACACCATAGCGCCACTTGTCACACGAAGTTTTGCTTTATCGTCTTAAAGTGATCCACCCTTTTACTCTTCTCCTTTTTTATCACTTAATATGCAAGTTTTTGCTTCTGCTACTGCTGTAGCTAAACATTCTACATATATCTGTCACCTATTTCCCATTTTCAGTCATTACACCATCATCCACCTCTTATAAAATGAACAGTCCGCTCAAAGTGCACTTGCCTCTGTCCGGCCACTTCTTTATCACCACCGGCAACCCCTCCCTACGAAAGTTATTTATTTCGTACGTACCTCACCAAGCCAACATCCAGCCACCGACTTTAGAAATGTATCGGTCATCTGATTTATTTTATTAGTATCAGATTACTCGTTCCTGCTAGTGGTATGGCTTTCACGCCAACCTCTCCCATACATTGTACTTTGCGAACGCTTCCTTATGTATCCACAAAAAATCACTTTTCCAAACAACAAACAAGGCATCCGTCGTTCTTATTTGGTTATTCAACAAAAGCTCTCCTCATTATTTAAAACTTATGTGCATGGTTCCCTTTTCACTTAGCCCCTGCGGGTTTCCGTCTGCTCGCCCGGCTGTCACTGAGCTCAGGTTTCTCAGGAGCAAAGATAATAAGTTAAATTAAAATGTCTCTTTCTTTTTGTCGCGAGCACATCTTTTGATCCTCCCGAAGGTCAGACTTCGTTATCATTCGTACTAAGTGATAGTGCATTGCAGCACGCCTGGAAATTATCCAAAACGGGACGTAGCTACTATTAAGAATAATGCATAAATACAGAAAGTAGATCATTTTTTTCCTTGGTCGCAGTTTTTCCTCCACACATCAATGGAAAAGTGCAAAATGAGTGGTATTCTGAAGAACTCAATCCTTAGAAGGACAATAAAGCGACATTAAATAGCCGGAGTGGAATTTCTGAAAAACAGCTAATATTCCTATTGTTTGCAAAAATGAGCTCTGGGATCGTAAACCTCCCCAAGTGATCTGGTTTAGGCGCTTCCTTTTAGGAACTGCGGAGGTCCATAACAGTCACCCGAAAGGGATGTCCTCAAGGTCTTCACAGTGATGTTCCGAAGGTTCGTAGCATCTCCGCAGAGGAGGGTCTCAAAAAGCTTCCAGGGGAGGCCCAAAAAATTGGGGGAAGCCGTGCGTAGGATATCAACCAGGCGACTTCTTCAAAAACTGAGCTAGTAACCACCCCTTCTACAGCCCATAAGCACGGTCCTGTTGGGAAGATCAAGGCTCTCAGTGTATTTTCAGTTGGACGCCCAACTCAGGCACCAATTAACAGACAGCTTTGCCCCGGAAGATCTACTAGTAACACCTGTATAATGATTCCGTTTCGGCCGCAGCTCTTTGGAATCATCAACGTTGGTTTCCTGAGGAGCGTTGTCGCACCCAATTTCGTTCGATGGCCCAAGCCAACCGGGGAAACGGGGATGCTAGTGCCTAGCTATCTGCCAGGGTAGTCGCCCACTCCAACATTTTTTATCACAAATGAGGGACTTGCTAGTCGGTGGCCACAAAAACTGAAGTGGGTGTGCCCCCGCCATCAGGTCAAACTTTGAATAGCTGCCTCTCCTCCGAATACAGATCAATAGAAGTACTTCCATACGGAGTTATAGGAACGTTTCAAAAAATCCAGATTTTAATCTTCGTACCACTTTTCGTTAGGTTTTGTTGATTGCAGAGTTTCAAAGCGCCATACTCGGCATTGACTTCTTGTATCTCTTCTACCTCGTGATCGATTCTCGCATCAAACGCCCTGTGAAAGGCAACGTCTATGTATCAGTGAGTAAGACTGCAATTGGTTCTAACCTGGCCAGCTCTATTCTATTTGGAGCAGCCGATTAGCACTTGTCCGGTGGCTTGATAGGAGCATATTCAAAGTTGCTGCACCACCTGATCAGCAGGGCTGAGCTTGAGCACATGCTCACACAGGTTATTCTCGTGCGCTAAATGGTTCTCGGGCTTTACCGCTGCACATTCTTCCTAAAATACCAGGGGATTAGCAGCCCTCCGGGAATTATAGCATCTTTGTTAACTTTCTGTTTTGGGAAGATGACTTAAGTTACAGGCTGAGGATGTCACGCCAAAACTCGTCGGCGCTTCTTTATTCTTGAAAGTAGATCTGGTTCGTGCCAACATCGGATTTTCATTGCAGATGAGGATATACCTTAGACATTCGTAACAACACTTTTTGGTGTCTTGGAGCTTATACGCACGTCATTTGGTCTGCGCAAAGCTGCACTATCCCCTCAATATTTTGTTGACCAGGTAACCGGAAGTTTGGATTTTAATTTTGCCCTTAAGGATCACCTTAAGTACTCAGTGAACCTGAATACTCACGTGAACCAAATCTACTTTGGTTATACCAGGGTTTGGCCGCACATGGGTTTTTTCAGTGCGGACAAAAGTATTTTCGGCCTAAGCTCAGTTGAGCCTTTAGGCCGCCTGATTGATGAACGTGGCAAGCGACACTTGGAAGGAGAGTTGAGCGCCATTCTTGACCTTCTGTCGCCTACTTAGCTAGCCGCCGTTCGGCGTTCCCAAGAGGTAGTAGGTTATTATCCGAGTTTCATTCCGAACTGGGCTTAATTAATACAGCCCTTACCAGATTTACTTCCAAGTGCTGAAGATGGTCCATAAGAGTTAACCAAGGATGTTTAAACTGCCTTCGATGCAGCTAAATGCTCACTGGCTTCCGCTACTCCGCTCATTCGTTGAGTATAGTCACCGGTGACAGCGATAAGGCAACAGATGGCACCCCCGAGTAGTGGTCCATATCACCATGAAACCACTAAAATTTTTATTCCAGCATGATCTACCAGCGGAAACCAAGTATTATATACCTGGTCGAGAACAAATCGCTGTTTATGGTGTCTTGGGGTGCCTCTGACAGAGAATCTGTCACCTTTACCGAGAGTACACCGTTGTGGCATGATTTTTACAGCCAAATCGATAAGTATTCACCACGTGAGCTGCATCATTAGGACTCCAGTGCATATATTTTCAGTGATCAGCTTCCCTTTTCTTGCAAAAAAGATTTTGTAGCTGGTGTCCATTCCCCCATGGGATGCTATTTGTAGTCAGTCAAAGGTCACGGGCCTCGGAGTTACGGCTGCGGCTCACCGTTCGAAATTGGACCTCACAGATCCCAAAGTGATCGCATCACATTAACCATCGGAGCTGCCCCAAAATATCTCCCCTGGACTGATAATATGATACAACTTTGCCACACTCCCTCTCCATCCTACCCAAGGATTGGAGCCATAAAATCCCCAAAGCTTCGCATAATTCTCTCCCTCCTTGCGTTGAAGCCACCACTAGGCCAGTTGTAGATAAGTGTTTCTGCCGTTGTATGCTGAAGGACATTCGTAGTTAGGCTATTCCATGCAATTAATGCCAACAACCGAGAGTAAGCAGGCACAATGGCTCCATTAGGCCACTGTCCAGTTGTCTCCTCGCTGTTTTCTCATATTCACAGATACGGCTGGTCCTCTCAGCCCTTGTAAACGTTTCCGCTGCTTTCACACCGTGAGTATTGTTTTCTTTCGTTGGTCAGAGGGTAATCTTTCCGCCATTGCAGAAGCAGGACCCGTTATAGTTGTTTTTATGGTTCACTGTATGGTAGCCCGGCAACGGAAACCGCTGACTACCGGGAGCAATTCCATTCTCCTTTATTTGGTGGCGCTGCGCACGTTAGGTTGTTAGTTGGCCCCTTCACTTAGCAGCCGACGGTACGGATGAGTTTCTTAGTAGCCAGCTCAAGTATTTGCATACAGCCTCTGACGTGTTCAATTGGGTACTGGCACCTCCAGCCTTTCTCTTGGGTCCGCTTTCCGCTTACAAATCTGATATAGAGGCGTCATCTGCGAAATTAGATTTTCATTAACCTATTCGGCCAATTGGAGCTCACTTTGCTGTAGGCCACGCAAGTGACGACCTTTGAATCTTGTATGAACAGCTGGTGGCTCCGCGGATGAGCCTCTTGAAAATGCAGTCGCCTTACCTCCTGTTTTAAAAGGTGTATACTCCATCGGATAAGTCCACTTGTGCCTACGTCTTTTTACTCATAAAAAGTCCGGTAACGTTTCTGCAGTGGCCTTCTGAAGGTCTGTTTAAGGTGTTGAAGCGATGCCATCAAGCTTTCCTCAACGAGCGGAACGGTCAGCGGTAAGCCATATCTGTCCACAGTGTTAGAATTTTGCACCTTGATGTTGGTCCAGAGGGCCTAAAGTTGCTCAAAGATAGAGTGCCGATAGTACCGTCACTCGCTAAAGATAGCAACTCTGAGATAGAAATGGAGCGACCTGGAACTGTGTGACTACGTCAGACAATGCGGTCTGGTCTTCAAGTAGGTCCACCAAAGAGACTCTTATCCACTTTTTTAACCGACCCAACGTTGTTTATCCAAGCCTGATATTTTGTAGAGCCTTCTTGAAAAACAAAAATCGAAGAAGCCCTTAAATTTATATTCTCTTATTCCGCCGAGCAACCGTCGTACGTTCCCTTGGTTTTATTTTCATTTGTCCGCCGTCTTTTCATTTTCCTCTTTGATCCCACATTGCCTGCATGGACAAGTTCAATAAAAAAACCCGCGGAAAGTATTTTTCAGCTTCTGCACGGAGTGCACTGTTTTACCGCAAAGCCTAAGAGCCAGCGTGGTAGGTGACCGCAGGGCCCGTGCGCGTTGTACTGAATATCCATCAGCGACACGAGCGGGTTGCCGTGTCCCTACATGACCCATTAGACTACTGTGTTCACATAAAACATATGAAGACGGTAGAGGCCTCAGCTGGAACGCAGGGTCGGTTTGTCAGTTTTCATTTAGGAGGGGGTTGTTTTACAAACCCGAAGACGGCTGAGTTCCAAAGTGCGAACTCATGAAATTTTTTATCTCAGATAACCGTAACTGATTTGAACTTAGCTATAGGCTGCTTGCTTTGGACTGTTCTGTCTGCTGATGGTTGAACATCTCTTCCCCAGTTAGCGCGGTGTACGACGTGGCTGTATTAAGTGGGTGTTGTAAAGGACAAATATTGATTATCCTTTCACGTGTTCTGCATCAGTGGTTTTAAACACTTGTGTTGGTTGTAGCTCAGGCTGTTGAAAGCCATGATCTTCTAAGCGCTGGGCCAAGCTCAGCGGTCAGAACCTCATGGCGAGTTTCCTATATACTTCGTGAATGTGACTGTATTTGACATTACCTGCTAAGATCGTCCATACGTCACACTTGTACTATTGTTCCCTTATGTGAGACTTTTGAATTTGACCTTGTACAGTTTTTGACCGTCTCGTTTGGATCACTGGTCTTTGAACCCTCGGGTTCTACTGTTAAGTCTATTTGGCCGCATAACCGAAGTTTGTACATATTTTTACTTCTTGTGGTTTTCAGTTTAGTAATGTGGAAACCACCAACCAATCTTGTCCGGGTTTTGGGATTGGTGCGGCCACGTGTTGCTCGACTTGAAATTGTTGTGACTTACAGGCTTGACCACCATTAGTTTGATACGAATCATCTACTTATCCCACTGATCTCACTGTTCTAGAATGCTAGGGAATCTTCCACCCACTTCTAGTTCCCTGAAAAACTCTTGGGATGAAGTAAGTGTCTGAAAATCTTTGGTAATACCTCCCCTTGCTTTCCAGTCTTTCTCGCAGTAAGACACTGCCGTTTCGTCAGTCACAGGCTTTTGTCTTGTAAAGTTGCGGACCAGCCCGCATGCTGCTTCCTAAGTAAGGTCATAAAGTAGACTTTCATATAGGCATGAGTGCCCCTGTATAAAGCATAGTCGCAGAAATCCCCATCGATGACTGTCAAATGCAAGTACTGCTTTGACCTTAAGTTCATCTTATCGGCCCTCAAATACCTTACAGTGGACATCAACTATTACAATTATACAATCGTTTATACCTCGTTTTTGTATGCTGCAGCATCTTTTCATTTTGATCTCTGACATTCATGACCATCGTATTTGACCATAAATTTTTCCGGACTTTGTTCCTCTTTTTGTTAGTCGTTGCGACTTCATAGATGCAGCTAGTATATAATTTACCTATATACACTCTGCTTATTCAGTACCGTATGACTAAATCATCAATCATGTTTCGAATTTCTGACTCATCGTTTTGGTCACGCGTTACTCAAAATTGGAATAACGTCGAAATGCTCATTTCCGGGTCTTGGAGAGAGAACCAAAAAAATGTTGTTAGGGGAAAACCAGGCTAAAGATTCGCGAGAAGTAACTCGGTGGTTCTCTGGGATACCTTCGAATAAATATGATTCATCAGACAGCTTGAACGCTCAACTCACCATTGAAAACCATGGAAGCACTGTACAGCTGTTTCATCCTTGTTGGGAATCATAATCATCAAAAGTGTTCACCCCGGGTTCGAGTCCCCGTGGGGGCTCGGTGGATGTGCACTGCTGATGATTCCCAACAAGGATGAAACAGCTGCACAGTGCTTCCATGGTTTTCAATGGTCAGTTGAGCGTTCAAGCTGCATGATGAATCATATTATATACAAATCTAATATCCTACTACTCAATTGCAAAAAAATTGTTTGATAATCTTGTACTAGATGCTGCTAGACCCACTAGTTCATTTGGTGCATGTTCATGTATATTCGCAAATTACTCGGAGCCAAATGGTGATGATGTTTACAGGCTGAGAATATTTGGGCTGGAACTCCAACTTAGGTTAGCTTGGGGAGAAGCCAAGGTATCTAGGAGTGAAAGACCGCAAAAAGGAAACGAGAAGTTTTTCTGGAAACGGTATGGCCTGAGGCAAGTTGGCTCAGTGACATTCAGGGTCATCAGAACAATGATGTGCCAACGGGAAGCTCCCAACTTACCCGCAAGAAGTTGAGTTGCTCTCGCTTGATCAAAGGGTGGGCCAGTAATTCTAATTCATTAAACCGTACATGAACTGTGTAGGAAAGGGTTCATGATTCACTTCAGAGATTCCTAAATGATATCTCACTGTCGTAAGAGAGAGCCGGGGAAGCAAGCGACAGGAGCTCAGCGCTAGACCTCTTTAAAGGCTACACTCGAACATACAGAATTTCCAAGGGCCTGTTGGGAAAGCCACTATGGTCGCTCGGCACCTGAGGTTTGTATTTCATTTATATTCCCCAAACCTATTTATTCTGTACCGTGCCGTTTGCGCATTTGGCTTGTGTTCATCCCATAATTTATCGTTCTGGATATGCTTCACTCAGTATTCGAGTGATTTTACACTGGCCTTCTTCACGGCAGTGCCGTCCGCAGTCTAACAGCTCACCATGAGCTCCTTATGTAGCACCAAAGCATTGGTCTGACCGGTAAAGGTTACATTTCCCGATGATTCCGATGCCCTCACCTCCACTAATTGCTTCCACTGCAAAAACATCCGGGTCGTGGATGCTGGTTAGGCTTCCTGAAGGCCTCGGTAACAAACGACCGTTCCAGCACTGAAAGACAAGTCGCACTTATGTTCTCATTACAGAACGGTTTCTGTGTCCATGCTCAAATTGTCCTCACCCCAAGGTCATTCAGTGTTTAAGCCATCCAAAAAAGTAAAACTAATCGATTCAGAGGTGGAACTCAGGTCGCCAAGAAAAGAGAATTTTACCGGGCCCAGGAAGGATCTTTGAGGAGCGCTACTAACTGCGCTTATCAAACTGGAACACTTGTCTCCCACTTTGACCTAAGGCTCCTTGCACACAAGAAAACCTATAAATTACCTATATATCTACCCGCCTGAATCAAACGCCTTGTTCTGTTCTGCAACAGGCAACAAACACCAGGATCAAACCCCTCGCAAAAGCCAAGAAAACTATTCCATTTGTTTGTCTCTATCTATTCTTTGAGTTCCCTTTCTAGGAGGCACAAGACATTAGTCGTAAAGCGTCTTTTTAGGAATTGTGTTTGGCGGTACTTAGCGTGGAACACTCGAGTAAATGCCGGTAGATGTGAGCTGGGATGATGGTCTCAAGAAATTTATGCACAAAGCCTCCTAAAATCATCGGCGGTACGGTAACCTACAGCAGGCTGTGGTCCACTCTCGTATACTGCCTCGACTTCCGCTTTTTTCAGATCTGAGGTAGCTTACCCCAACTCAAAGTAGACCTGTTCATCTCACTGATAGACGGAGCTTTGACAACCCCAATGGCTCGATGATAGCAGGGCAAACGCCATCCGGACCCGCTGACTTATGGACATTTATTTCAGTGGATACTAGAAAGCTATTCCCTCTGACAAATTTAATTCATTTAACCTGGGGGGAAGATGCATCAGCATCAACTCGACTAGTACTTCACCCTCTACCCCGTGCACATTACCACAGCGGCCACACAGAGCACCTGTTTTCTCCGTTCATCAGTGGCGATGCCGTGGTCCATAGCAAAGTGTGGACATATCCCGTCCTGCTTCATTTCAGTAACTTCCCAGTTGGGACGTTATGCTCCCAGGCAGTTTTAGACGGCTCCATCAGCTTGGTTTTAGAGATATATTCGTTGATGGACAGCAGGTACGTATTCGAATCAGAATGCTGGTATTTACTTTTGCTTGTATCTGACCAGGTTCCAGTTGCGAAGCCCGATTTAGTAGCAAGGTTTTGCAGCGGCATGCATCACAGGGATGAGTGGAGCAGTTAATTGCCTGGGACGTCTGATACCTCTGAAGCAACTTCCGGCAAGGTACCACTGCTATTGATGATAGTAATGGTTTACTTCTCAAATGGGCCAGGGAGCTTGATCAGTGGGTACAGCATCAACTACATATCGAAGTATTTCCCGTTATTCACAGTGGATAGGAAGTTTTGATCGTCAGCCAGCAGCAAGATGAAGTACACTAAACAGACGGGTTAAGGTGCGCACAATACAAATCGAGTAAACGGTTATTGTGGAAGAAGGCTTAGAAATTCTAAAATAAAAGGGCGGGGCAAGAAATTAAAAAAAGTTAGGAGGGCTGCATTAGACGGACTCTGGAAAGCCTTGGGGGCCAAACACTACTCGACAGTTTGTAGAAGACCTGCGCGGGTGGACTACGCGCAGCGGAAGAATAAGGAAAGCATTTTGCACCGGGCTCAAAAGAAATGAAAACTGCCGGAGTATCGGCGGACCTTTGGAGGGCTGACTAGAAAATCTCCATGATGGAGCTGTAAGGGTGAAGAGTTGAAAAATGCGGAACAAAAAGAAGGAAATGATTGAGACTTTATTGGGGGAAGCAGTGGGAGAGGAAACCAAGTCAGATTTTGTGGAATATACGATAGATATGGTGGAAGGTGTGACGAGTAAATAAATTCTCCAGGCCAGCCGGGATGTCCCCTCCGAAGATTGGTTATGGCTTTTCTCGTCTCATCGGGAATGGTTAATAATTACTGGGAAAGTAACTCAGGCAAAAGATGGTGGGTTGCGAGGAGAGAATTGAAGGACACGATCGGGCGTGGACGGTTGAGTCAGCAGTTGAGCACGAGGGTGCTGAGTTGCAAATGGTACCATAGTGTAGATAAAAAGCTGGAAGTCTGAGTGGAAAACAGTATCTGTATGCAGCCTTAGGTAGGAGTGTGTCAGGCAGTCGGGCTGTGTTGGCAGGAGAAGTTTGTCGCTAGTATAAGATTATGTTGTCCCGCATGATGTGATGCGGCCTCGATGTCGAAACAGTCCTGGGTTGAGAAGTTCCCAGTGGTCCCCAGCGAGAGGCAAAACGTGCAAAACCGGATGAACAGATCGATTTGGAGGTGGTCAGCAGTAGTCGCTAGTGCAAACGGGTGGAAAAGGAAATCAAACGGATGAGCTTCGGGCCAGAGGATGCAACGGTAGGAAATGGGAAACGAAGGAAAAAGCAGTAGTCTGAGGAGCATTCCAACTGTGGCTTAGCCTCAGTAAGATAGCAAGCAAAAGTGCAGACATGGTGACGCGACAGAATGGTGAGAGTGATCTCGTTCAAAGTGAGGAGTATAAGATGCTGCAGGGGAAGCATCATCTTCACCAGAGGCTGATAAAACACCAGGGGCTCATTACCTCACCTTGTCATCCATAGAGCTAGCTCTCGAAAAGCAACCCTCTAGCTTGCACCCGAGGCGGACCTGAAGGCTGGTACGTTGCTTAGCACTTTCACATTGGGTCAGGTTGCAGGACTTGCATCTTCAACCTGGAATTCTGCCCAGATTTTTGCTTCAGCTGGCTTTAAATTGGATTGCTCTGGGCCGCAAAAGTTTGCTTTCCCGTTTTTTGCAGTGGGTTGAAGGAGCAGTTACCTGTACAGAATCGGGGGTGCCAATCGGGTTCGCCATAGAGCGAAAGTACAGCCTCGCGGGATTTCTGATCAGCCACTCCACACCTCCGCCCCTCTTGCGGTCCATCAGGCCCGTCCGAAAAATGAACCTCCCTTGGATTGGAAAGCTCAGTGCAAATTAAAGTTGTAATAAATAGAAAAAAAGTAACGTGGGGCGAACAAAAGTAAGGATAAGCTGAAATATTGTCAGAGTGGAGTGGCCTACAAAGCCATTACCAAGCACCACCTCTGAAACGGTCGAAGCACGACTAAAATACCACTTCTGCTTTACTCGCAAATATGTGAACCTTTTGTTCAGGACAGTAGGGTCATTGTTTCACTGCGAGGGAGTTCATTACAGTGGAAAGAACGTTGGATAACAAGGGTGTAAGAAATATGTGCAACTTCCGTCAGTCTCAGAGTGCTAATAATTCCTAGGGCCTACCTGTTAGTTCACCCTATTCAGCGCTCACGTATGCTTCATACTAATTTTCCATTGCGTTCCGTCTTAGGGTCTCGACAGATCCGCCCAAGTTCTGGATGAGAACTTAAAAAAGTACAACAAGGTGCACTCTATTTCGGACAGCATCTCAGATGTTACACTTGCAGATATAAGATTCAGCCCCGGAGCAAAGACCTACATATTCAGTTTCATAATATTAGTTACCACCGTGAAACTAAGCGGCAGTTCGTAGATGATTGTAAGTTATCGGCCCCTCAACTTAAAATACGCAGATCTAATTAATTGGACAATGCCTAGGAGAACATCTTCCTACCTTGGTCCATCGAAATCCGCCAAGTCTAATTATCTTTATCCTTGCAATGTGCCCTGGGCTGGAAGCAAAATCAGCCTCCGGACCAAACTCCGCGTTCTTCGGGTAGCTGTCCGTCCAATACTGACCTACGGCTGCGAGAAGTTGCCACTACGCGTGGAGGACGTCAGGAAGCTATAATAATAATAATAATAATTGTATATTTCGGATGCGCCCGAAGCATGCTAGAATGCATGATCAGATGATTATAGTGATGCCGGAATGACAATTCACAGAAGGGTACAACATGTGCATGCAGAGTATCAGAGAGAGTGTTACAGTGAACTAAAACTGTAGTAATGCCCGGCAAATTTGAAGGTCAAGGTCGAATGATGTCAGTTGGTCTGGAGTACATGCCTAGGTGGTATATGAAATAATTACCACTAGTGGAAATTCGAACATATTGAAAGGAAATGTTTTTGGTGCGCTACAGAATATGAGAGGCATATGGATAGAAATATCGTCGAAGCGTTCGGTGAATTATTCACTTTACGACAGGTATGTCAAGAAGTATTAACATGGAAATATTTAAGTCTGCAAAGATGGTAGTATATAAAGTGGTGGCTGTATACTGGAGGAATCATATTTGTTGCGAACAATTGCGTATTTCTTGGGAGGGATACTACCAGAGTGATGGTGGCAGGGAACGGCCGGAGTAAAACAGGTGAGCGTGCGGCAAGTTGTTAACTTTATGTAGGGTTGGTATGAAATGTCAAAGCGGAAGTGGAAGACTAATCAATATTGACCGTGTGGTCACATCCATTATACAGGTGTTCAGTTCTGCGAGAGGAAAGGTAAAGTAATCCACAGATAAGTGTACGTAAATAGATGAATGCTGTGTGGTATGTACCATGCAAAAATGACAGATCAATGAAACTGCACAGGTATATCGCGGGAAGCGGCCGTGG
The DNA here is from genome assembly GCA_948099385.1 of Fasciola hepatica. Classification (NCBI taxonomy): domain Eukaryota; kingdom Metazoa; phylum Platyhelminthes; class Trematoda; order Plagiorchiida; family Fasciolidae; genus Fasciola; species Fasciola hepatica. Next base: position 5,507,133 of record CANUEZ040000175.1, read on the forward strand.
ATCAATGAATATAGAAATAAAATGTATCAGCCGGTGCAGATAGTGGTGTGATTTAGAGGCTGCATACGGGGTCAGTTTCGGTAATATAACACGAATGCAACATCTGGAAAATCAAAGGTCTCGATAACGGTGATGGTATAGTAAGTAGACGGTGAGTGTCACATTTCTAATGACCAATTTGACAGGTGTAATAAATGATGGGAACGGAGCGGCGATGCAGCATGGGAAGTGTATCGAAGACGTTCAATCATGGATGGAACGCAGTGATCTACAGAGCCCGAACACTCGATGAAACAGCATTGCGGATGCGATCGGATGGACCGATGAAGAGTGCAGGTAGTTACTAATTACTTTGCTGCCCACTGGAGGACTACTGAAAGATATGTCAGCGCCGAACGTTTTTTTTGGTGACCGATGAAGCAATGAACAGTGACAATAAAGGTGCCAGTGTTTGAACAGTATTAGCGGGTTCTAACACGGAACGGGCATAATGACATATGGGATTAAAATGAGTTGTATGAATGCAGTGAGATCGAGTAGTCCAGGTTCAAGAAGTCCGATGGCGGGAATCTTGGGGAAAGCGATCGTGAGACGGGCGAAAATGAAGTTGTGTGTAAATCTCGTTTGTCCTGTCCAGCAAGAGAGGGTCCAAGTTATTCCTGGGAAGTGGAAGGCGACAATCGTCCTTAGGGTGCAGGTTCTGAAAACAAAACGGAGAGGGCTGCAGTCTGGCAATTCTACCAGCTGTGGGTTAGGGGAGAAAGACAGAACACCAATATCATGCCAGTAACAGAAATGGGTGGTCGCGACGTTGAGGTCTTGTTTTTTGGATTAAACAACATACGGAAAGCGGAGAAGACCGGTACTAGCGACTAATTCTTGTGAGGCTTAGTGAGAGTTACCAAAAAAGCAAGGAAGCGAGAATAGGCGACACTGGGGGCAAATACTTGTGTGTAGTTCGACGAATGGTTTATGGAAAACCACATCGATTGTGGCGATTCGTTCATCAGAACGAGGCCTGGAATCTTGTGTGTTGAAATAGGGTCTCAATGAGTAAGTAGTTGAAGCGTGGATGAGACTGGTACCTTGAGGACCATATTATATATGCTGCTGTGTATTTTCTAGCATTATAAATGCTCTTATACCTGGCGGCAGCTGATAAAAAGAAGAACCTAACCGACTATGGTAAAATCTGACAGCATGAAAAAAGAATCACCGGAGTAACGGTGGCCAGTAGGGGGTTGTGGTCAAAAGCGTTGAAAATAGGAAGTGGCTAGACAAACACGTGGAGTGTCCTGTTGACAGTCATGGAGTATAGGTTGGACTGCTTTTATTTGCTAAATATAATACAGAATGCCCCTTACCATCCGTTGGTAATAACTGTCTACTGAACAAAGTTGTTAAGCTTTTGGTTAGTATCCCAGGCCCAGTTCGTAGGCTCGGGTAATAGACATGTAGGGATCATGCATACGGATCAGTTTTTGGACAGTTAGATGTTTATTTCTTTCTTTTTTGAATAATAAAGAGGCCGAAGACATTGACCTAAGTTGAGGTGGGAGTTTGTTCCAGAGGGAAGAATATTTAACAATAAAGAAGTTTGACCGCATCGCAGTCCTGGATACTGGAATCAAGACCATAGAGTCCCTATGTCGTAAAGAATAGTTGGAGGGAGTTTTGACCTGGGGGGCTGAATTGCAAGATGTAAGTTTTACAATATTGCAAAAGAAAGACAGGTTCATTCGTAGACGGCGCAGCCATAGGGGCTCTAGGTGCAATATTTCACACCTTTCCATATAATTTAAAGGCGAGGAATATCCTAGTAGTTGTTTCGTAAATCTACGTTGTACATTCTCAATTGCAAATCTGTCAATCTGCCGCATGTCAGAAAAGACGACAGTGCAATATTCCAGAAGTGGTCTGACATGAGTTTTAAAAATGCTTAGCTTGCTCTCTGTAAGACTGAAGGTTCTATTAATCAGACCAATTAGCCGTCTAGCTTTAGCAACCTGCACGGCCGAATGTTCGGAGAAATTAAATGTACAAGAATATTGTAATCCCAAGTCCCTTACTTCCGGACTGTTGGGGATGAACTGATCATTAATTTTAAACATTCCCGCGGGAACCTGACACTTATACATAAGGATACAACTTTTGACAGCGGAGAATTTCATCAACCATTGGTTGCTCCATGAGTCTAGCGATAGTGAATCGCTCGTTATGCTAGCAATGGTAGAAGCTAAGGCGTCAGGTTCAAAGGAGTACATACTTTTTATGTCATCTGCAAAAAGGAACGCAGCCCCGTGTGTGATGACGTTGAAAATGTCATTAACATATATAAGAAAAAGTAAGGGACCTAGTACACTACCCTGAATAACTCCACTAGTAACTGGTTGAGGTGATGATAAACTGCCATCAACGTCCACCACCTGCTTTCGGGATGTTAGATATGATGAAAAACAACTCAGGATCGGGTCAACAATTCCGTAGGTTTTCATCTTCGCCATGAGCCTATTGTGAGATACTCGATCGAAAGCTTTAGTCATGTCAAGGAGGATTACAATCACTGATTTACCACTGTTAGTGGCCGTAGTTATTAGGTTAAGGAAGTCACACATACAGGTGGCACAGGATCTTTTTTGAAAGCTAGAAGTGTTTGACCACCGGTGTCTGCGACGGACACTGAAGCTGGTGTGAAGCGGAAGGCTTTCAGAAGAGACACCAAGACAAAGGTGCCTCGACATGAGAAAGCTGTCAGTGTTCCTCCAGAGCCTACAACTGTATTAGTTTGGACACGCCCGATGACATCCGGACCCAGAAATCCCAAGACAGAGCCTTGTTATTGTTCCATGTCTAGAATGGAGCTGTTGCCTCGAAGGCAAGCTAAAAGCATGTTTCAGTGTCATCACATCGGAAGTTGAGGGATTAGGACCCCAGGCCGTCTAAGACACTCGCAACTGGAGGCAGAACTAAACTTTTCCGTAATCAGGTCTCGCTTCCGAACGCCGCCCATGGACTGATGCCACTCGGGAAGTGCTTGGAGCCAGCTCATCCTTTCGCAGGAGCTTGCAGCATAGCAGTAAAGTGCGTAAGCAAGACGGGCCTTATACACACGACTTCTCGTCCTCGAGACCGCCATTACCTCCCGAAAGTTAAGATAGCAGGCCGTCTTCCTCTGTGAAAAACCCGTGTGCAACTAGACGTCGATTGTACTCGAACTATACCTATATATACAGAATTCCCTAGCATTTCGGAAGGGCCCGCGCTTTGGACTAACGCGTCAGCCTGCTGAGACCACCCTGCGGGGCTGACTTATCCATATCATGGTACGGTAAGGGGGGAGGGTAATGGCAACAGTAAAGTAGGCACGATCGAAAGTTCTTACAGTGCGTACTTTGGGGAGAGTGAAGTGAAGTCTGTCGTGTTAACGCCAGGGTAAACAAACATTTTGAGTCAATCGTTTTTGTCCACAGAATGCTGGCTGATGCATCATGATTAGAATAGCTTCACTGAACGCTAGTAGTTTCGGTACTGGATTGCGCAACAATGCTTTGAAACACTGGGTCAGATCAACTTTGTGACCTGATGCAATCAAGTGTCTTCCAATCGAAGAAGCTGGCGGTTTCACGTCGTTGTGTATTGCCCCAGCAGGTTGCGTCATCAAGTTTGACAACCATTTGGGTATGTGTTCTGACACTCATTGAGTCAAGCAACGATCCGTCCTGCTAATGTATACTTCACCGCGACTGCAAGTGAACTGATAGACAATATGTGAGACATTGGGATCAGCAAGACTATTTGAGTGATTTTGAAAACATAACCTTTTGGTCGTCTGCAGCAAACGCAACTGCGCCGCTGTGTATGTGTACCTTAGAGCTGACTTGAGATTACAATCTATTTGATTGAATAAATGATTTCCTTTAAAAGGTAAAGTGATAAAAACTTGCTTCTTTTCCACGTTCATTGTTTTCTCGCGCACAAGTCTCGGCCTCTGATGTTGTCTGATAAAGTTCTCCGGAAGTAGGCGCAAAACATCAGTGCCCCGCCACTAGGTAAACACAATGAGTGAAAAATAATTGGAAGACCAATTATATGCACCAGGAGGAAAAGTGCTCCGAATGCCGAAATATGCAGAACAGCATCGGAGGCAGGGTACCGGAAGTTGTTTGCCTGGCTGGGCATACATCTCTACCAAATGATAGATTTTGTCAGGAATAAGGCTCCAGGAGGGGTTCAAGTCTTTTAGGCTCTCGAGTTTCCGGGTCGCGCTTTGAGCAGTTTTTCTCATATCGACGAAGGATTCGGGTCAAGCTTTCCGCTCATGGTGGGATAACTGTGGGAGATTTTGGCACTTGCGTCCAAAGTTTATTCCTAAACGCGTGCTGGCTGGTTGTGAAATAGGGTGAAACCCCGAGGCATGGAAAGTGGAGAGCCAGAGGCTTCAGATTTGCCCATCAAATGGCGTTTCGTTCAAGAAGCAGGTAGGCCCTGAGGTGTGTTGGGGAGGCTCCAGATCACACGTGACCGTAAGTGAGTATCGGAAGTTGTCCGCTGCTGCACTGTAGCCCCTTGTCTCCCAGTAAACATGGGTCACGGTGAAATCACTCAGGACCAGGTGGTGCCCATTCACCATCAGATTCCGTACGAAGCCCGGATAGCCAACCGTTCTTCAACATGATTCAAGTGAAACAAATCAACACCACATATCCGCAGCTGGTCACTTCTGCTCAACCCTAATGGATCACAAAGTCCTTGAGGGTCCTCGAAGTGATTAGAAAAGTCTCATAAGACAGCGCCGTTTGTATATCTAACTATACCACTGCCTTTTGCGAAACAGTAGCCCGAAAGAGATATTTTTGCTCTCAGGACCTCTTAATTCTGTCAGGCTCAGGTGTGAGCCTTGGTTGCGGGTCATATAGCTGGTGCGAATTCCTAGTTTGCCACTTTAATGGTTGACCCAGCAACTTCAGCAGAACTACTTGTGCTACCTGATTATCTCTGACTGTGCGAGGCCAGTATTTATTCAATAACACCGAACGGGGGCTTCAAGGTTGTACTTAAATAAAGTGGCCCAGTTATCTGCAGTCACCTCGTCATAATACAAAATCCCAAGTATACCTATTTAGCCCACCTTTTCAAGGGATTGTCCGCTTTTCCTCAATCGCTTGAGTTTCTGAGGATCCCTCGGATCAAGGCCCTCCAGCTTCCTTCCTCGCTCTTTGAGGCACCAAATCCATGCGGCGAATCCTGAGACCTTTTTTAGGGGAGGGAGGTGGGGGGAGAGGTGAAACAAGATTCAGTGGTCGAGATTTTCCATAATTAGTTTTTCCGAAGCGGAGTAGTGTATTTTCTCAGACTGATGCAGACAGGCTAACATAGACCTCAACCTACAACCGCCCGGGGGTAAGCCGCAGCCTCAGAATATTTTGATCGAGGCAGTCTGGAGGGACTGTCTTAGAGGCTTCTGGAATTGCAACTACCAACAAGCAGTGAGAGTGAGGAGAGAATATTCTTTCAGGCACTTTGCTTCGATCCATGAGACTTTTCGTTGTTGCTGCGCACCCAGGGTAGCTTCCTGTAGAGGGACAGTGTGGGACTGGTCAGATACGATCACCGGTGATAAGTTGACTTGGAGAGTAAAAATTGTCGCGTCCGCACTTCCAGCAACAAAGCCTTTGTTTACCTCCCCCCTTCATAGTTACGTTAGTCGTAGGCACATGGTTCAGTCATAGCACGACTCTGTTCATGAGTAAGAGCTGGAGCTAAAATCGGGAACTGCGGATCCACAAAGGGGTCACAAATGGAGGGATTAGTCTCCAAAAAGAACCCAGCTTTGAAGCAGCGGGGAAAACATCAATAAGCAAACGCTTGGGAGCTTCATGAAATTGGAAGGATTTGATACCACGAGTGTGAAGCCTTCGTGAATCACATTTGTTTGTTCAATATGAATTCATCTTTCTCCCCCGTCGCACAAAAGACTTTTACTATCGCTCCTAACGTTTTTTTTGGCGCGAAACACAAGTGCTTTTTCGCACCTTTGACGAACACTGCCTGTAAAGTCCAGCCACCGGAACGTTCGAGCGACGCGTAGCAACCAATTTCGACACAATTCAAAACAAAGTCGATTCCAAATAGCTACGGTACTATATACAACAAATTAATTAATTTTACAATAATCAAACCTCAATAGTGTTCCTTCTGGGCTCTTTCGCTCCAAATTGGAAAACAAATCAACAACTGCAGCTGGGTTACAGCCAAAGGTTAGATACAGAAGATAAGATTACCAAATACAGTCACAACGAAGTTCAAACTGAGCGACTCTCGCTCGAGGCAACGGTAGGAGTCCGGTTTGTAACAAAGGCTTAGAGAAATAAAACAAACAATCGGAATTCCAGCAAATATAGTTCATACGAATGATTAATGTCGTTTGTAACATGGATGCTAATGCATGGAATGGGGTTTCCTGAACTCCTTTACACCGGCCCCCAAAATCCGACCCGGATTTTTTCCCGTGCACCGCTAGGTGTGGTCGGCCTCATGCATCGGCTCGCCCTACGGTTCCCCAATACCTAAAACTGGTCACCGTCAATAGCAGCTCCCAGTCGGACAAGTGGATCAACTCTCAGTGGTCCCTCCCGGTTCGGCAGATCCGAAGACCCGCCTCCCACTTGAGGAAAGTTGGCCTCTGAACTTACACCACCAGTGTCCGGTTCGCCCTCAATAAGACAAATCTTTCTTATGTCACGGAGCACTAATCCTTCATTAGTTCGCACTGTTGCCGTTCGTACCAAGCCATCGTCCGAAACTGAGATGTTTTCGATTACTCCTATCGGCCACCGGCCACGCGGCAAAACCTCCGAAACTAGGAGCACTACATCACCCGATCTAAAATTGCGTTCTCGAGTTATCCACTTCTGCCGCTGTTGTAATAGTGGAAGATATTCCCTGATCCATCTCTTCCAAAACACAGACGCTAGGTAGTTTGCCTGCCTCCACTGACGAACCATTCTATCGCGCAACGAATCCGTCGGAATATCTCGTGGGTTCGCCCTCAGGATAAGCAGGTCATTGGGCGCGAGTACTGGCAGATCACGACAGTCCGAGGTCAAAGGCACTAGCGGTCGTCCGTTTACTATCCGCTCACTTTCCGTGAGGAATGTCAACAGTATTTCGTCAGTCATCGGCTGCTCGTCACAAACTGAAAGAAGTACTCTTCCAACCGAGCGCACCATGATCTCCCATATGCCACCACGGTGACTAGCATGTGGAGGATTGAAGTGCCACTGCACGCCCCGTTGCAACAATCTATCGGCAATCTTATCACTAGACCAGTTTTCCATTAGGTTCTTCAATTCCATTTGAGCCCCAACAAAGTTTGTACCGTTATCACTAAAAATCTCGGACGGTGCTCCTCTCCTCGACATGAAACGCAGTAATGTCATGATGAATGAATCCGTGCTTAGAGAATAAGAAACTTCAATATGTACCGCACGCATCTGGAGACAGGTGAAGATGCATCCATATCGTTTCTCCATGCTGCGCCCATGTTTAACCGCAAATGGGCCGAAGTAATCTCTTCCGACGTACTTGAACGGAAACCAACCTTGTTGGACTCTAATGGCTGGTAGAGGAGCCATCATCTGTTTGCCCACAACCGCCAAATGCTTCCGGCATTTCCAACATCCTCCAAGTACTCGCTTGACGGCAGCTCCCCCCTGTACAATCCAAAATTTTTTGCGAAGTTCTGCGAGTAACTGAGAAGGTCCTGCGTGTCCTTCCATCGCGTGGTACCATCGGATTATCGAGTCTGTAATCGGGTGAGTCTTGGGTAGTATCACCGGATGTTTCACACCCCGAAGCTGAGTGGAGTAGTTCAGTCGTCCTCCAACACAAATAATTCCATTTAATAAAATTGGATCGAGTTTTAATAGAGTCCTGTTCATCGGAGATTTGTTAGTGCATAGGTTATTGCTCCTGTCTCGTAGCCATTTTAACTCTTCGCCATAGACCTTAGCTTGTACAATCATAATAACACTTTCCTCCGCTTTAGCAATGTCGTGTAACTTCAACGGCCCAGCTGTCAATCCTAGATCCGTGCGCCCGCCTCTCATGACTGCAACGTACATTTTAAAACGGGTTAACCACGCTACCGACTTCAGCAAGTGAAACCAACTGGAGTGCCTAGCTAGAAGTGCGTCCGACCATGTATCCCGCAACACTGTGAGAACTGTACTCGAAAGCTGCTTCAACTCAACGTTTGGTGGTGCTGCATCAACCGTAGGCCAGGTCGGCCATGAGGTTTCATCGCCCATCAAGAATTTAGGACCTTCGAACCAGCAGCTGATATCACTCGGTGATGTTGTGCCTCTTGATGCCAAGTCTGCGGGGTTAGCCTCCGATCTGACATGCCGCCACTGCCAGGGTTCCGACCACTGATGGATTTCAGCCAAACGGTTCGCAACGTACGTACTAAATCTCGTTTTAGTGTTGTTTATGTAATGCAAAACTATAGCAGAGTCCGTCCAGTAGTAGGCCTTACCAAACTTGATTCCAGTTTCTTCCATGAGCATCCGAGAAACTCTAACGGCCAGTCTTGCTGCGGCTAACTCCAAGCGCGGGATCGTTATGGTCTTCAGAGGAGCTACCCTTGACTTAGAGAACAATAGGGCACAGTAGGGGGCTATGTCCCTTGAAACCATTCTGGAATACGCCACCAGCCCATAGCCAACTTCAGAAGCGTCACAAAATACATGAAGCTGCACACCTTCGTTCAGCGAGTTACCTCTAATAATGGGACGCTGAATTTTGAATGCGCAAAGTTGTTCCATACTTCTTAACCACTCATTCCAGCATCGTAGGGATCCTTCTCCAATTGGATCGTCCCAACCAAGCTTCAAGCGACACAGTGATCGCAATAACACCTTGCCTGGCAGAATGAAAGGTGAAACCAACCCTAGCGGGTCGAACACGGATGATACTATAGACAACAAGCCACGCCTTGTTTGAGGTTTTTCGCGTATTGAGAATGAAAACTGGAACGTGTCTTCTATTGCGTTCCATTCTAACCCCAACGTCCTCTCCGGCACATGCGCGCAATCATCTATTTCCAAAGTGGGATGGGCGAGCTCAGATTTTGGTAAAATATCCAGCACCTCCTTACGATTACACACCCACTTATGAAGCCGGAATCCGCCTCGTGATAGTAACTCACTCATCTGGATAGCGAAAACTCTCGCATTCTCCGGTGTGGGCAAAGAAACAAGACAGTCGTCTACATAGAAGTTGTTATACACGGCCGTGGAGACGTAATCCTCATACTGTCCTCCCCAATCGTTTGCCGTGCGACGTAACGCGAAATTTGCACAAAATGGGGAGGAAGTGGCACCAAAAGGGTGAAAATTCATCTGATATTCAACAGGATTACCACCTAGTCGACCATTTTCCCACCACAGGAACCTCAGTGCTCCTTTGTCTCTCATTGGCACTCGAACCTGCATGAACATTTCTTCAATATCCGCAGCCAACGCGACAGATTCCTTTCGGAAACGAAGCAACACTCCAACTAAGCTTGCTGTCGTATCCGGTCCCTGTAGCAAGTAATCATTCAAGGAGCGTCCCTGGAATGCAGCCGCGCAGTCAAACACCACCCTCAACTTGCTAGGCTTTTTAGGGTTTGTAACTGCGTGATGTGGTAAGTACCACTTTGGCTCAAAACCCATTTTTAGCTGTACATCGGGAACTAACTGGGCGTGGCCCTTGCGCACATAACCCTCTATTATTGTAGAGTATTTTTCAAAGAATTCAGGGTCACGCGCAAACCTTTTCCTCAGGCCGTTCAATCTCTCTTTGGCCACAATATAGTTATTTGGAAGTCTCACTTCGGGATTCCTCCACGGGAGTGCAACTTCATAGTGTCCGTTCAACCAGGTTATGGCATTGGAAACCATATCGACGGCCTGTTTGTCCTCTAATGAAGGAGAGTTTTCTGACGCACACCCATCGCAGAATTCGGCGTTGTATAGTCGATTGATCTGTTCTGCTAAGGGATCGATTCCCCTCTCAATGTAGTTTACTGTTCTCGCAAAGTGTGGTTCCTGGTTTATCGGACCGAGAACAATCCATCCTAAAATCGTCCGCACAGCATAGGGTTGTTTTTTTTGCCGCATCTTTGCTCTAATGCCCAATGTGCTTCTGGGACGTCGGCACCTATCAGGATTCGCACTCTCGAATCTTCCAGATTCCGTCTTTGGACGCAATGTAGGTGAGGCCAGGATAAAATGTCCGCATCTGTGCAGTACTGGACTGCTTGGATTGGTAACCTATCAACACAAAATGCTCTCTCTACATTCACGAAATCATTCTCTGACAATGAGTTCAGTCGCAGCTCCGTTATTCCCGAATTCCAAGTGGTAGTCCCATTTACGGTAGAAATCGAAAGTGAGGTCGGGGATGCCTTCAGGCCCACCAGCTCCATAATGTCCTTTTGTATTAGAGTCACATCAGACCCGCTGTCCAGCAGAGCGTAGGTCTCCACGGAGCCCCCCGGTCCGTCTACTCGCACTGGTAGCACACCTAAACTGACCCGACATTCTGGCCTAAGAGTAGCCGCACAATTATTGGTCCACTGCCCATGCCCTTTCGCACTGTCCGTACCCAGCTTATCCAGCTGCGGCCCTTGTGTTGTATCTTGCGTGACTTGATCGGCACCTTGCTTCTGTGCAACATGCAGTAGAGGGTGGTGCCGTTTCAAACAACCTGATGTTGAACATGGTTTTGAAACAGAACAGTTGCTGGACAGATGTCCACACTTGAGACACGAAAAACAAGCCTTGATTTCTTTGATCAATGCCCAACGACCGGGTATATCACGAGACAGGAATCGCTGACATTCCTCAAGTGTGTGTATTCCACTACATACCGAGCACCTGTTAGCTGCGACCAACAAAGTACTACCCTGATTTGGCGTGAACCGTGTCGCTTCTGGACGCGGGTTTTGTGCATAATTCCTCCAACTGGATGACCGCGAATACCCCTGAGCCTTGCTATTGGCGGCAAGTTTGCCAAACCTACTTCGAGCAATCCGTGCCTCACGGGACACTAGGTGCTGCAGATCTTGGAACCTCGGTTCGACTCCTCTTCCCAAAATATCATCAACGGTCCTAGCCCACAAATCCTGGAGACGCGTTGGTAGCACTCGAGTGATACGTTCCATAGTCTGCAATGAGTTGAGGTCTGACATGCAATTCATCTGCGTGAGGGCAACTTCGCAGTTCAGCATTTTTAACGACAATTTGGTCAGGGCATCCGAATCTTCTGCCAGAGGCTTTAAACCTTGCAGCAAGCCGTCAATCAGTGAACGAGCCACTACATGATCTTGTCCATACAGATCCTTTAGGATTTCCCTAGCCCTATTGTATGCCAGTGTTGGAGGCAACATAACACATTCGGCAATCGCATCCCTTGCTTGTCCCTTGCAGTAATGCATCAAATAAAGTAGGCGCTGTCCATCGTCTCGAACTCTACCTTCGACGTAATATTCGAACTGTTTCACAAACCTCCAGTACGTTGACGAGCAGCCCGCGAATGACTCCAGTTCCACCCTAGGCAAGTCCAAACGATAATCCGCTGCAGGTTTCACCATTAGAACCAAGCTTGTTTTTTGTGGTGCGTCGTTCTGCACGTGGCAATCACCTAAGTAACGAGAAAGATGTTCACTGACCATTACTCCACCCTTGACTTCATCTCCGTTGACTAGATTTTCTTCTTCCTCAGCGAGTGCCAAACGCAGTTTCGCCATTTCCGTCTCATTCCTCACCTGGAGCAGCTTACGTTGCTTATCTAACTCTAACTGTTCTACAACCTGCTTCTCCTTCAACTCGGCTAACAACAGATCAGCTCTAGCTCTATGGGAAACCGAGCTAACCCTAGAACAACCTGATATACTAGAGCCTGAGCAAGAAACATGACCAACACCTACGGGCAAAAGGGTTTGGTTCACCTGCGGGGTATTGTCCTTTGATTCGGAACGGTTTGCCGATTTGCTGCGTAATTTCATGTCTCAGCAATTGCCAAGGATATTGAGTACTGTAAAGTCCAGCCACCGGAACGTTCGAGCGACGCGTAGCAACCAATTTCGACACAATTCAAAACAAAGTCGATTCCAAATAGCTACGGTACTATATACAACAAATTAATTAATTTTACAATAATCAAACCTCAATAGTGTTCCTTCTGAGCTCTTTCGCTCCAAATTGGAAAACAAATCAACAACTGCAGCTGGGTTACAGCCAAAGGTTAGATACAGAAGATAAGATTACCAAATACAGTCACAACGAAGTTCAAACTGAGCGACTCTCGCTCGAGGCAACGGTAGGAGTCCGGTTTGTAACAAAGGCTTAGAGAAATAAAACAAACAATCGGAATTCCAGCAAATATAGTTCATACGAATGATTAATGTCGTTTGTAACATGGATGCTAATGCATGGAATGGGGTTTCCTGAACTCCTTTACACTGCCGCAGACGTTTCATAGCGGTAGACCAATAATTCCAACGAGGCTTCATCAGTGTATTGCGTTTGAAGTCACAGCTTATATTGCCGGTGACTTTGCATGGCTTAAGCTTTTCGTATCTCCAGAAAGTTGTTGTCGTTGATCTTCCATAGCTCTAAATATTGTGCGATATTTTTCTTTTCTGAAAGGCAAAAATTCGTGCAGTAACCGCTCTGGCAGAGAAAAGGGGAAGAGCAACGAGTGAATTGTCTCTGTCCCTGAAATGCCCAAAATACTTCGGGGTAAACGGCCTCCACACGGACTCACAGCTTTCCAGACAGCCTCATCTATCTCGGCGTTTATGATCTCTGGCAGGTTGTTGCAATCTGGCGTCACCTCATTTAAAAATTATTTGCGTTTAGCCTAAGTTCGGAAAAAGTTTTGGAATTCAGGCCATGCCGTTCAGTCCTGCCCCCTTGTGTCGGATGGAGAAGCTGTTCTCTACTTACCCTTGACAACTCCTTCATTACCTTTAGGGTTTATATCGGATTCTCTTACAAGCGCCGTCTGGCGGCAGCCTAACGAAGCTCCTGGCACAGCCACTAGCCATGCTTTTACAGGTATATCTCGATGAAGGTTGCGTCCCGTGGGTCGGCTCATTGTGACTGTCATTTCTGTCCAGAGAGCCGGAAGAAAATGAACTTGTCCCAACTACAAACCCCTTGATGCATCAGCAACAATGATCAAGGTATCGAGGAGGACCCGGGGAGACACGTTTGCCAACAGAGTAATTGCTCACTAATTGATCGTGGCAAATCAGCAACGTGGTGCAAGCCAGAGGTTCCACCAGTTTTACCCCATCCTTTTCTTTGAAGATATAAACTGGAAGAGGAAGAAGGTAATGGAAACTTCCCTATAACAACACAGAAAAGAAGTACCGTGAAATGTACTTCCCACTGAATTTGTGTCCTCCATGGCAGGTGCCAAAACCCCAAATACCAAACGATTTCTTCCCGGCCCCAACTACTCTACCTCCGGGAACATCTCCCCAGGCTTGGCGTTCAGCACAATTCCGGACTATCGTACACTGAGTAGGCCAACCACCAACTTAGTTCACCTTCACAGCATTCATACTAATCATCTGCCTGAGGAGTTCGATTGCTTGTTCGGACCACATCGTCGCCTGCACAAATTTGTTCTGTTTACTTCGGCTTCCTGATGGTCGACTGTTCAAACATATCCCCAAACCTTATTTCGGACAAAATATTCAAGGTATTAAAGATCCCATTATCGTCGTTTCTCCCCACTGAAAAGGGCTTCACATCATGCGGTCTTCAATCGCCGGGATTCTTTTGGCCTTCTTTGATCATCCGAATGGTTAGCCACTAAAGTACAGCTAGTAAGACCGCCCTTTATAGAAAGAGCTCAAGCTCATACGCTGAGTTTATATTTAAGCTAGACTTCTGCTTTGCAATGGGATGTTAACAGCCCTGCCCTTCTGCAAGGCAACCCTTTTCGCAGCCGAAGGGGTACGAACAGCACACTGAAACTCAAATTTTGCAATAGCTGAAGAACTTTGGGTTACTAAATCGGAAACGTTTTGATCAGAGAATTACATCTGTTTTACTAATCGAGAAGCTTCCTAGGACCTTTACCGGCTAAAAAGAAACGGAGCTCCTAGAAGTTCCAGGGCTGTGTTGCAAGTCTACGGGGACCCCGTCCAGCCTGAACAGAAAATTGGTGACCACGGGTGACAGCCCTTCTTGGCAAAAGACGTCAAACTGCTACTGCAAGCCCAATGACTCTTGATCGGTGGGTTTTCTGGCATAAGGTGTCTTGCCTACAGTACTAGGCTAGAGACTCTGGGTTCCTTCTGGCCCGAGTTCTCGAGGCCTCGAAGGGTTTGCTGGTATTCAGAGGTAAACCTAATAGCCACTGAACCTCAGCCACGGTAAAGTCACTGGAGACAAACTTTGGAGTGGGGGATGGAGAGATTCTTAGTTAGCTCGCAAATGGGTAACCCAATGCTCTTACCATCTTTATTCGTCCCGATGTTCCTATTAATAATGTTTTTTCCGCCACTCTTCACCCCGTCTTTGTTTCCAGTCGTTTCCCCTCTTACCTTTCCGCCCTTAATTTCACCTTTGTCAATACCCTTCACTCATGCTCTTCTGCTGCCGTCTCGCCAACATTCTTGCGCCTCTTGTCATGCCCTTCATCAAATTCAACCCTTCCATATCTGAGACCCCTTTTCTTGGGTTCTATAGGCAGCATGTTGAACCTACCCAGCAGAGTGATGTTCTGAAGCTCCTCAGATTAGAACTCAAAGGCTGAGGTTCCACCGCCGGTCCATTATCACCAAATTACTGAAGACTTCACTGTTATATTTATCGCAGCGCCAGGTGATTTAAGGGGCTCGTGCTCCAGGAACCTGGACCACTTGGCACTCAGCCGTCTAAGTCACTTGGCCTCAATAGAGTTGCCTCGATTCGGGGGAGTGCAGCGGGTAAGCACTGTCGAAGACTTACACAGAGATGAAGTTGGACCTCTAGTGTGGAGAGACGGGAGGGAGGTTCGTCTGAATACGAACTGCTTTTGCTGCGCCTACCTGCTTCTTGTGGTACCTCTGCTTATCCGAGAGTTGCTACCCACCTTTCCTCGATTCTCTTGCTTAGTTTGTTGTACTACGTTTCTAATTCATCTCTGACTCAACGGTATGCATAAACTCCACCCCGAACTTGGATAAGTGTGTCCTTTCCTTGAGTCTAGACTCAGATCCAAGCGGTTTCGACTCTATCCAGGTATCGAGTTTTCCGTGTTCCAAACAAACAACTCCCAAATAAAGGAAACTAAAAGCTTGGGCGTCCACTTAAACTCAGAATTCGCCTACCTGAATGCTCTAATCAAAAATTCGCTTCCAACAACTGCAGCTGCAAGTCAAGCTGTCAAATCATCCCAGCAGACAGTTCTGGGTACATTTTTGCTAATGAGCAGGACTTCTAAAGCACTAGATGGGCTATAGTTTTGGTCGTTTCCGGGGACTTCAAGCCCCGTGGATCAGGCTTAAATTCTGTTCAGCGGCCTAACCACCAAGATCCCCAACCCTGCTAGGGCATCCTGGCTGCTCTCGAAGTCTAAGAAGAAGACATTGGGACTAATCTCAGAATTCAACTCTGAAAAGCTGTCCCGGATATTTTCACACAGACCAGCACGGTGAGAAAGGCACTCGGGCTAGACAGAGGGGTCTCACAAGACAAAACTCTTCATACCTGCTCAGCAGGAGGGCAGAACAAGGGTGATCAGTCTAGAAACAGGAAAACCCTGGGAAGAACGACGGCTCAAAGCTTTCTCGCTCACCCTGTTTTGTCCTAACCAGACTAGAGAACAATTTGAAGGCCAAGTTCACAGCTGAATCCGCCGGATCTTTGCCCCCGGCGCCCCCTCGGAGGTATAATTTTCCCCTATCCCTGTGGCTCAGTAATATCAATGCAAAACTTGAGAAATCCGACGGCGAGCTGCAAACAATGGTCATTGATCAAACAGCAGGGACTAAAATATCTTCAGGAAAGCAGGCATGCAGGAAAGAAAGCTACTCTCTTGGCCCAGCTATTCTTTTCCCCGCTATCGGAATAAGTAGACTTTTGAGATTCAAGCCGAGCAAGGGAGGACCATTAGGAAGTCCTTCTGCAACAGCCAGTATTATTAACTTCTCCGCCCCGCTGTAGCTCAAACCGACATTTTTTCAGCGGGAACTGGAGGCTCAGGTTCCCCCTCCTTATACCTTATAACAGCCCCATACTCCGTGTAAGTCAAATCTCGCAAATCGAGCAACGCGTAGCCAATTCAAACGAATCCCAAAACCAGAACAAGATTGATTCGTAGCTTCTACGGTACTAAATTGAAATGCACAAAGGATACAAATATATACGAACCTCAAGTATGCGGCCAAATAGACTTCACAGTAAAACCCAAAGGTCCAAAGCCCCGTGGCTCAAGCACGACAGTCAGAAACGGTTCAAGGCCAAATTCAAATGTCTCACATGGATAAACAAACGTGAAAATGTGTGTTGTATGAGCGAGCCTTCCAAGATAATGTTAAATATAGTCAAATTCACAAAGCACGTTGAACATTTAGAAGGATTTTCAGTATTCGTTCCTTACACCGCCGGCCAAAATCCTTCCGCAAAAATGGTTGTCTAAGGTTCAGGAAGGGGTCATGATTCTCACCCTACCTACCTTTAACTTATTGTCAGTGCCTGTGGATACTAACTTCCTGTGTGATCTGAACGTGAAACAGGCTTTGCCGTAGTCATCATCGCACAATCCATAAGGAATCAATTCCAAATCCCGCTGCACATTTTGAGATTGACATATTCATCAGGAGACCGGCGCATATAGTCAGACGCACGATGAAGATGAAGGCTTCGCAGCGTGAAGTGTTTCGCCGCACGAAATAAGTCTAAGCATCACAAGCAGTAACCCATTGCAGCAACTGGTTAGACTAATTTAGTTTACAAGCATGAGCGCAGAAGTTGAACGCAGGTGCAATGTAGTGAACCTCAGATGTTTAAAGTACCCGCCTTAATCACTGTACCTTATTTTCCTTCTACCTTTCAGAAGTGAACACACTGAACGAACAAAGAGCTCTAGACGACTGTCAAGACCAGGATTCCCATGGTCATGAATGAATGCCTACATTGTTAAAATGAACCCTGGACGTTTGTGACTTGTTGCCTTGCCTCCTGCCCCCTTGGATCCCACACACTGTACATTTTGCTCCCTGGCTTGTGGAACGGACTAACTCACCAATATACGTTATCTGTAGACTGTGCTTCTACTGTGTGTTCCTTGACGTGCAGGTTCATCAGTATTGTGTGTGTGGTGTCGCCAGGGGACGAGCGAATAACTATATTGCTGAGTGACTCAACGACACCGTTGTCCATTTCAGACGGTTAACATCCGGACTGTCGTGTCACTTGGATCCTCATCCCGTTGGGCTTGCTGGTAACGTGAGTGTCACTTCTGTGTTCCGTACACATCAGGATACTATATACCCTGTCAGGATCCCTGTCATCCAGCGTTTCACACAAACCACACCGACAGATCCTGCCAGCTGACCAGCTAAAATAATGTACAAACACTGAGGACAGTGTTCCTTCGTTGGGGGGAGCAGTGTAATACGCTCAGACAGATCGCCACTTCCATCTTTATCGGTGTAAGTGTTGATGCTTGTTGATGCACTTACTGAGCTCCGGCTCACCGAGTCTTCTTTCTGTCTTTGCAGATCGTACACGTGCAACCCCCAAGGAAGACACTGCATCCTGCATACTACAGCAACGCCTAATGAGATATCGCGTAAAATTGACAGGTCACGAACCAGTGGAATTACATAAAATTAACGCACCAAATCTTCCGAACGAAATGAAAACCGGTTTCTGATTATGAATAAATTTCGAAAACAAGTGTACGGCGGACAGTATCGAAATACACATGAACACGGAGATTGATCGAATACTGGCATCTATCAGAGTATTTCAAAGTTTTTCTGTGCACAAAATATGTGACAATCAATATTGTATAAAATGTAAATAAATGTTCTTCTTTAAAGATAATAATAGTTTCACAATGTGCTCGCAGCTAGTATGCCTCACCTGAACTGTTCAAGTGAAATACTGGTGAATTTCTCCTCTTCGCCTATGTGCACGCTAGATAGAAACTGGAACTAAGTACATTTGCAACCTTTCAGAAAAAATGGGTCCAGTTGATTAGTTGTAGGGCATGACATGCAATAAAGTGCTGAGTAAATCGGAGCGAGGCGATCTGCGAGCTACTTTGTCTTTTGTATGTGGTTTCGAGCTCAAATTATCAACATTTTCCTCGCTGTTTCCTGCTACGAGTGGATTAACTCTCTGATGTCTCAAACACGTTCTTCGTTTCTTCCGTTTCCTGTAATGTAACACAACTGTAGGATCTGTCCAACAGGCAAGGCTCAGTTCGGCGGTGGTGCAGTTCTCTTTTAGCATTCGTGCTACCTTAAAACCCAATACCAGTGCAGTCGTTTTGAGCTCGTTTAGGGATACTGACTTCAGCTCAGCAATTTTTGTTTTGGCAAAGGGTACTTTGTTTCGCCGCCGGCCATGCAGTTCCACCCAGGTACCGTACCCTGTCACTGGGTCGGAAAATTCAAAGCTGCTTTGGGTGACCTGCTGGTGTCCTTTTTTGAGATATTTCAAAAGCCTCCGGGCAACTTCTCCTTTTCTTGATAGGTGACTTGACGGTGGTCTCTTGGGTATAGCAACTTCATGTTGCCCACTGTGACGTCCCGTCTTTGAATTCGCCATCGAAAGCACCGACTGATCTTTTGAGTGAACTTCGCTTTTCTGAGATGGACCGTTGGATTCAATATCGAAAAGCTGATTGTGTTCTACAGAGGCACTTTTCTCAGCAACAGTAACGCAATTTATTGATGCCGATTGTTGAAGTTCGCTCGTCAGGGGTCCGAGAAGTGTCCAGCCCAGTATCGTTCGCGTAGCGAATGGTTCTTTTCCATTGCTTATGCTCTGTTCAAGCACCCAGTGAGCCTCTGGTACATTGCATCCAATTAGTATGTCGACGTGAGGGCTAGACACTTCTTCGAACTCTATGTCCCTGAGATGAGACCATTTCTTGGCGATCGATCTAACAGAGTCGACTGGTCTCATCGGCAAGCTGTCTATTGCAAAAGCTTCCGGAATTTCTACGGTCCCCTCATCAGATAAAGACGTTAACTGCAGGGTCAGCCTCTTAGAATTGCTAACATGACCCCCTGCAATCGTGCTGATAGTGAGCGAGGTAGGCTCGCCTACTAATTCACAGCTTTCTACAAGCTCGCGAGTAATCAGCGAGGTATCCGACCCCGTGTCCAAAAATGCATTGACCCTCCTCAGTCCTTTAGGTGTCACGATACCGACAGGTACGATGCCTAATCTTGCCGGTTTGAAATCATCATGTCCCGCTGAACAGACAATTTTGGGTTCATCCGGCTGAATAAGTCTATTGTTGAGAAGGCCATGCAGTAACGAGTGATGATTACCCAAGCATCCGTCTTGGTTGCATTTCACTCTTAAGTTGCATTCAGAGGCTCGATGAGAGTTGTTCAAACACATAAAGCATGAGCCAATCCTTTTTACTGCGCACCACCGATCGGGTACACTCATCCCATGAAAGGTCGGACAACCTGGTAACCGATGCAGGGAGTTGCATAGCTTGCATTCAGCTGACCTCTCGGGTTCTTGACTAATCATGTGCATGTTAGCCAAAGACTGGGTTTGGTTACAGTCCTTCTCCACAATTTGAGATGTTGGTTCCCTTCGCGCCAGTCTGCAACTTTCGCGTACGATTTGTCCAAATCGACTGTTGGCGATACGGGATTGACGACCTATGAACTCCGTCAAATCGTTGAACGTAGATTCCCGCTCAAGCATATTTATTTTTTCAGCTTCTTCTGCCCATCGGCTCTGTATATCAATAGATAGACATCGGACAATGCATTCCTGTGTGTGCAATGCATTCAGATCAGACTGGTATCCTAAGTGCTCCAGTGCTATACTGCAATTCTGCATTTTTATCACCAAACTCGACAGTGATTCAGCCTTGCCCTCAGTCCTTTTCGCCTCCAAAAAAACACTATCAATTAGGCTTCTAGCCACCTTGAATGGTTGTCCAAACAAATCTTTCAGGATTCTGCGCGCCCTGATGTACCCCATCGGTGGATCAAGCATCGCGCAGCCTTCGATAGCACTTTTGGCTCTCCCACGACAGTAATGTAATAAATACAAAAACCTTTGACCAGGATCTGCAACTTTGCACTCAACAAAATTTTCGAATTGTTTCATGAATATACAGTATTGCTCGGGGTGCCCGTCGAAGTGGGACAGCTCCACTCTCGGCAGGTCAAGAGCCAAAACCTCGGTAGTTTCAGGCTGTCTCAAGGGTTTATATTCGTCGATCACAGTGCCTTTTCGATGTTGACATTGTGAACTACATGGAATCTTTGCTGGCTCTCTGAGACCAGTTCCTTGTGTAAGGGGCTCTGCTTCCTTTCTGGATAACCGCAGCTCGTTTTCTAATTCTATTACTCTCATTCTATAAGTGCTAATATCGTCAAACGCATCGCGGTTAGAAATATATGACCTGGCATTGACAGAGCTAGTAAACTTAGCATTATCTAGAGAATCAATAACACTCGAACCATCCCCAGAGACTTGCCGAGTTATTTCCTGTTGTCTCAAAAGGTCCTTGCTTCCTCGTCTGGGCATTTCCAATGGGTTTCCTTGTCCAGGTTCCACTTGAGTACTGTAATTCAAATCTCGCAAATCGAGCAACGCGTAGCCGATTCAAACGAATCCCAAAACCAGAACAAGATTGATTCGTAGCTTCTACGGTACTAAATTGAAATGCACAAAGGATACAAATATATACGAACCTCAAGTATGCGGCCAAATAGACTTCACAGTAAAACCCAAAGGTCCAAAGCCCCGTGGCTCAAGCACGACAGTCAGAAACGGTTCAAGGCCAAATTCAAATGTCTCACATGGATAAACAAACGTGAAAATGTGTGTTGTATGAGCGAGCCTTCCAAGATAATGTTAAATATAGTCAAATTCACAAAGCACGTTGAACATTTAGAAGGATTTTCAGTATTCGTTCTTTACACTCCGTTATCATCCCGAATTTCTTTTCGCTCATCCTCAAAGCGGACCCAACCTCCGAAAAAGACACCGAAAAAGGGGGCCTCAAAACAGGCGAAACCCCCGCAAAAGGCTCCCAGGACGGGTGCGATCAAAAAACAGTACTTGAACGAATCTCACACTGCTGTCCTCCCCCAACCTTAGTCTGCCACCTTCTGAATTCTCTGCTGCGCATGCTTTGAGATGCCTGTCTGCAGTCTGCCTCAGTATCTCCTATAAGGTACTAGAACTGAGGCAACTGGTGGCTGACAGAAAACATCACATTCTGGCTGTGGCAGAAACTTGGCTCACTCAAGATAACGTGGAGGGCGAAATTTCTATCACTGGATACACCTCAGTCCGTGAGGATTCCTTAAGAGGCGAAGCCGGTGGTCCTGCACCTCAGCAACATTCTTTCTCCCTCCTTCACACGCCCTGTTCCCCAAACTCCCCCCATCGACTGTTAATGAGTGAGGGTTAGATTTTCTCCCTCAATGGTGTGATTTATCGTCCTGCACGCGCTAGTCTGGACGAAACTCTTCATCTCACAGAACAGCTGCTAGGTCTGAAAGCGAGCTGTCACTTCACCCATCTTTTACCATTAGAAGCTTTCAGTGCTGCCAGTGTCAGTTAAGAGAGAAACTCTGCTGTTGGTCCCTTTGGCCAGGCACTAGCAGGCTTATTGGCCGAACTCTCCCGGTGGCAGCAAGTCGGGGAACAAACTAGATACCGCACTGGACAAGATGCCTCGCTGCTCGATCTGGCGATCTTCAAAGAGAACCACCAAGCAAATACGGTCAAAATACTTTCTCCTTTAAACAAGAGTGATCGCGCAACCCTCCAATTTGACTACATAATTCGTTGGCAGCCAGCGCATTCCGGCGCAATCTCATCCGTGTATTCGGGAGAAACAACTCTGATGATCTCAAGTTCTTCTGGCTCAATAAACCTAGCACTTCAAATATACTGGCAGAAACAGAAACCCTCAGCAGTTGCAATGAAGACTGTATCCGTTAGGCCGACCCCCTTTATGTCCGCAGGAAACAAGTCACGGACAGAAGTATGCCCCCACCGCAGCATTCCATCGGAAGCCTTTTGAATAAATGCTTTAGAAGGTTTGCAAGGCCTTAATCCACGGGATTAGAAACGGAAGAGGTGGAACTCAAATGCATCCGTAATTTTTGCAAGTTTAAGATAAGAGAGTTCTTCACTAAGCAGGGTGGGCTGCCCTCGCAATAGCGAACTCAAACAGATCCGATCTTTTCGGGTTTATGCACATAACAAGGCAGCCAGGTGCCACTCCACTGGCAGTATGCCTTGAAGATGGCACTCTAGCCACAACATTTTCCCAGGTGGTAGAAATGTTTGGGTCGCATTTCCGGACCGTTTACACCTCACCACTTCCCCGGTCGATCCTTAACTCCCAGGCCAGCCAGCGGAGCAACATTTGTGCATTACGCTCATTGAAACAGAAGGCAGAGAGAGATCAAAGTCAGCCTAGTCCATTTAGTTCTATGGGCCCGGAAGGGATCCTCCCTTGATTTCCCAAGGAGACTTCGGTAAAATCAGTGAAAATATGCACGGAGCTCTTCCAGCGATGCTTAGGCTCTGGTACTTCCCAACCTCTTAAAAGAGAGAGACAATGAGCCATTTATTCAAAAAGGGTGATCGCCATCAACCAGGGAGATACAGATCTATTAGCTTAACAGGCGTTTCCGGCAAGATCTTCGAATACGTGCTAAAGCGTGTCATACTGACTCAGCCTTGCAAGAATTGCTTGATCTCCCCTGCTCAACATGCCTCCTGATGGGAAGGTCATGAACTACCAATAAGCTCTCCATCATGGATGGCCTTACTCAGGCCTACGACAAAAGAGGGATGCTGCAAGCAATCTTCATGGACTTCGCAAAAGAGTGTGACAGGGTGCCGCGTATTCTTATACACGAGCTGGAATCTTACGGAACCTCCGGCAACATGCTCTCTTTTCTTCGTGGCCTTCTCGCTGATCGGTCATTTAGGGTCACAGCAGGTCCCTGAATCTCGGAATCATCCCCAGTACCGTCCTGAATCCCCCGAGTATCGGTGCCAGGTCCCTTATTGTTCCTCATTTATACGTATGACCTTCCAAATAACATAGCTGCGAACACGGCGTAGTAAGCTGACTAAGGTACCATCTGAGGAAACAAGGCCACAGAATTGCAGTCGGCAGTGGACCGCGCCAAGCAATGGTCTACCGACGGGAGCCTAACAATTAATAATGACCAATGTGTGAGCATATCATTTAGTAACTCCCCGGCTCAACTCTTCTGGACGAATAACGCCGTGCCAACTTGGAACGTGGAAAAGCATAAAGTTTTGGGCTTCAGGCTAAGCAAGTCGAGGGCATGCTTTTCGCGCTCTCAACAGGGTAAGTCGAAACTTTCCTTCGAATGTGAAAGAAGACTCAGGTCATTTGTGGGACTTACATCCGACCTCTTCTGGAATATGGTAATCAGACTGTTCACTCCGGCCTGGTCAAGGACCGAGACATCTTAAAGCGTGTACAAAGGAAAGCCACGAAACTAGTTCGCTGGTTTCCGTTCGCCCTTCATCCTCAAGGGAGGACTGGCCTGAAACTGTACTCATCAGAAGCTCACAGAGTTAGAAGGTATCTCTTCTCAATATACGATTTTTCACTACAGGGCTTGCAGATCACTTAGTCATAGAATAGTCTCTCTTTGACACAACTCACAGCAGGAGGTCATCAACTCTCCGAGCATAGAAACATTTAAAAAGCGGTTGGAAAAGTACTTGGGGCCAAGGATTCCTCCTTGAACCCTTTTAACGTTTCAAACGATATATGCTCGCCTCTGAGTTTCCCCCGACCGGCCTCCGTTTCCGCTTTTAGCCCTTTCTTCACCCCCAAAAATATATGTATATATAAAGAACTGACAGAGATGAATAAATAGCGGAACATAATAAAACTTGCCGTTATATTTCCGTCTGCTTTAATATGTAGATGTTGCCCCTTCGTTGTGCTCTTTATCGTACGCGTTCATGCTTGCCTCCGAGGGCAATGTCCGTGCCGCCCTGATGGTCACTCCAGACCTCAATCCGTGCTACCATTTGTCGCATGTGCACCTGGTTGTTATCCCCTGTTGCCCGCCTCTCTTGATTTCAGCGGAACAGTTTCTACGGACAAGAAGACACTTCAAGAGCCGGGTAAATTTGGGTCTCAACCTCTAACCAGTGTACTACTTCAAGACTTCAAGACCTAAAGTCGATATCTTCGGTCTTCACTTTGAGAATGTGCACAAATACGTTGAAGGACAACAAGCACCGGCTGGAAAGCAAATGTGTGCGCCCACCGTTTCACACCTGCAAATAATGGAACAGACGAGAAAATAACTGAAAGTGCTGAATATATATAGGCAGGCGGGACCTGGCGTTGTACACCTAGTATGTTATCGCGGCTGACCAACAGTAGGGATCTACGGATTACAACTTAAATTGGTTTTCTTCATGTAAACCAGTAAACCTTGTTTACTTCATTTTTTGTTGCGTTTTTACTAATTCGAGTCATTTCCCCGTTGCCTCTTTGAAAGTAGTTCTGCTTATCTCTTATTTACGCTTAGATTAGCCGGTAAGTTCCTCGCGGTTGTCCCGGCTACTGCCTGCCCAAGAAGGGATTAGGTAAAGTGTATCTGTGCGATTAGTTGTATTGTGTCACTGTTGAACATTACAGGTCCAACATAAAACATGACTGGCACTCCTCTAGTGCTGGCTTTGGTTCAGCTGTGGATCGGCTTCCATGTGTTGTCCGCTGAACATTAACCACAAATCGTGGAGCTCAGCATCATGAATTCTTGATTGAAAAGCTCAAGAAGACAGTGTTATGTGGGCTACCGTACCACAGCCGCCATCAAAGGAAACATGGAAATAAG
The DNA here is from genome assembly GCA_948099385.1 of Fasciola hepatica. Lineage (NCBI taxonomy): Eukaryota > Metazoa > Platyhelminthes > Trematoda > Plagiorchiida > Fasciolidae > Fasciola > Fasciola hepatica. The sequence continues at coordinate 5,532,250 of CANUEZ040000175.1, forward strand.
CCGGATGAAAACGTCTCTTCGTGGCTGATTGCTCTGTTAAAATTTCTTGTAGTTGGTCATAACATATCTATGTGGCTTGACGAGGCCTTCAGACTGACTATGCTATTCGTTACCTCTTCGGGCTGCTTTGCTGCATCGCCACTTGCCCGCAACTATTTGACAATAGCGCTCATTCGCTGCTATTGTAAAGATATTTTTATAAGGACAGAACTTCACTGTATAACACCCCTGTGATTTCATTCGATATTTGAAATATTCGGACCGTCTGTCGAAAAAAACTTGAGAAAATCGGCTAGAAGTGGAAATCAGAAGATTTTTGGAAAGCTATCCAGCGTGGCCGTGAAAAGCGTGGTGCTTCGAAAAGTCGACCGAGGAAGCGAGATTTTGAACTATGTGCTTACCGCTTATCACGAACTCCAAGGTTAGATCACTGGCTATCCGGCTGGCCGAATCGACGGGGTTTGTTCACCATCAGGAGTGTAACTAACTAAGAGTCATTTACCTACGAGATATTTGGCTCCAAGTTGATACTGGCGACGGAATTTTCACACTAGATGATCCTTATCCGCTTCTTACCGGCAGCCCGGCACCGTATCGTAAACCCGGGGAGCTTCCCCACTTTAAAAAGGAACGATGGTTCGTTCGGACGAAAAATACTTCCATGTATCCAATATCACACATCGGAGTGTCTGTGCTGGAGTGCAGAACTACACATGAAACAGACTTCTGGTAGTCGATGGGTAGCGAGTAACACAATCCAAAAACACCTAGAATCCAAGGGTGGGTTTTAATACCGTTGTTCATAAAAAGAATCACAGATATGACACAGAATCCGTACGAACCCTAGCCGTAACCGCTCCGCGAAGCAAAGTCTGCCAAATGCCAGCAAGCTCAGGATCACTTGAGGTTCAAGCTGTCAAGTCAAAGAAGTATCTATGGGCGACGCGGTCAAAGGTCACGGGGCAAAACCAACGCGCTTGTCGGTCGGCAATCACTCAAGGTCCTTGTCCGATGTGTGGTCCCACAAGTGAGCTGTTGTGGAGCAAAACGGTATTGGAGAACATAGATCTGGAGTGAGGGGGAGAGGGGGTTAGATCAATCCTTAGTGAGAGCCTCGGGCTTGGTTTTTTCATCGATTACAAAGCACCTAATTAATCACTCGTCTCTAAATCCTGCTAGCTTATGCATTTCGCTGCCTTGTTTACTCCTCGAGCCTGACGAATCTTCCCCAGCTGTACCTGAAAATCCACTGAACTTTTCTGGACTCATCCCAAGCATAATCCGGAGCAAATGGAGTTTTGCCGCATCCCTTGCCCCTACGAATGTTGATACATTCCCCACCAGAGCGGGCGCCGTTCCCGACGGTTGACTCTGTGATCATCTGGTACTGTTTCGTTTGCTTGCCTTCCCCTACTTGTCTGTTCTGATCAAGGAATTAAAACATTTCCCTGATTATTCACTCTAAGAAAAGACACATACGCCCCACTCAAGGCCTCGACAGTCAAAAATGCAGCCAGCTGTGTCGCCCAGAAGACTAAAAGTGACTCAGAGGTACGGTTGACGATTCTGGACCAGTCGTTTTCTCACTCTGACCCCTTGTTGTTTTGTGAACTTTCAACATAGCACCTAAGGTTCTGCTTTGTTCTGCTGCCCCAAGGCCGCCTCTCCTCCCATCCATCTGAAACTATTGCGTCGTATATAGAAACAAACCTGCAGAGCCGCAGACCACGGTATAGTGAAAGCTCTGTCAAAATCCGTGGAAACCGAGCTTCACAAAGTGAATTTTTGTGCGTTAAACCGCCTACCACCAGCAGCAGTTATACGGGTTCGTGGAAGACCATCAAGCAATTAGCGATGCTGCTTCTCGTAAGCTGCCACCTGTAGCAGATGTCAATGAACTTAATCGTCGCTGCACTGTCGATTCATGCCTACCAGTCATCCTAAGCCACGATACTCCCCTAAGAACCCTGTCACGGAGGGTATCACCTCATTGGACATATGCAAGGAGATCGCTGGCCTCCGCTCAAACAAGGCAAGCGGCCCAGACTGAATGTGACCTGTCCTGTCAAAGGAATGAGCAGGCACGTTATACATTGTATTTTTCGGTCTGCTTGACTTGTGTTCAGATCGTTGCTTTACTCCAGATTGTTGGAGAATAGCTTGCATCACTTTGGTACCAAAACGGTACACCCAAGCTGGGTACGTAAGCCTTCACATTGATATCTCCTGCCGTATTCGAAAAAGATTGTACTGGAGAGACCATCTGCCCGGACCGACCTGAATAACCGTTATCAATTTGCATATGGCCAGTAGTGTTGCCACTCCGGTGACCGTACTCTCTCATTCCCTCCGTTTTATCATCTGCGGATCACCAAAGCAAGGTAGTCTTGATCTGTTTCTTTGACTGTAGTGGAGCATTTATTTGCTTCCATGGATCAAGACCACTCCGTGCACTTGCTTACTTTGACATCCGTACCTCCGGCATTATTCGTCTGTTCAGCTGCTTTTCCAATCGAAAGCGATTTAGCGTAAGCCGCGACAGAAAGCCTATCACGCTGTACCTCACAAAAAGCGCTCTCTAGGGCGCCATTCTGTCACAACTCTGTTCCATTCTTATGTATCATCTGTGCCCGTTTGAAACAGTTGCCTTCTTGATGAACTTGCTGCGGATATGATCTTTAGAATCCCAGTTCTAGCCGCTCTAAGCTTTGTCTTCTACAATTGAGCTCCTCCATTGGTCTTCAGACTGAAACCTTGGGAAGAGTCCCGCAGTATTCTGACACTGTTCCGCCTACATATCACCCACCAGTAATCCAACCTGGTGGCATCAAACTCAGAGGAAGACAACAAAAGCAAAACTGCTACAAGGAGCGCCTCTCATAGGGCACATCTAATTATTCATCAGCGGTGATCCTATCTGGACAGATCGCGTCACATATATCCGCTCCAAAGTTCAACGGCTCACCTGATGCGACCCAGGTCATTCGCTAACCAGTTTCATTCGTTGGAACGTTGGTATTTTCTTGCCTCTTCCCACACTGGCTTCATGCCTCCTCCGTCATACTCCTGGGACTGCTTGCGAAAGAATTACGAATTCTCATCAGGTCCTTTGAATATTTTTCTCCACACAGTGGTATCACTTGCGACCTACTGATTCATTGTATTGCAATCCATGTCAGACAGCATTTTCAGTTCATCTCCTCAGATGTAGGGGGACAGCAGACACCCCCTTCATTCCGATCTTAGCAATTTTAACCTAACATCTGCCGCTTGATAGCCATACAAATATCTGTTTGCCCGCACTAGAGCACATGAGGCTTTTGTATTTCCTTATCTCTACCGCTTCCTTGCCAACCAAAACACCATCACTAGTGACTCGCTTGAATTGTAATAACTACCCGCCCATTATATATCCCGTTGAATCCAGTCACCATTACTTCAGACCATCTCACATGCCATTTCCAAATACATCAACATCCAATCCTCCACTGGTTACTTCACCCACACCGGCAATCTCACCTCCACAGAATGCCACTTTTTTGTTGACTGCACCCCTTCCCAACCTAGTCTTACTCGGTTACCATGAACCCTCACTTCACACTGCGGACTTTACACTTCTGCCCCTTATTTAGACTACGTCGCTCCAATGCGTGAATACCCCGGCATTGTGTCCACTTACTGATGTTAATTACCTTAGTGATGTTGGCCAACCACACCCGCCGACAATGGTTCCCAACCCAAGCCACTCTGGTGCAGCTGCACTTACCTTGCTCTTCAGTAAAGCTTGCTCACTATTGAATAAAACCCATGCTCTCCATAATATAGTACTATCATCCAACTTCAACATCACTGTCACAATCGAAACCTGGCTATATGAATATGTCTTATGTGACCGAATTTATTTCGTTGGTTACAAACCTTCGTAAAGAACCGTCGCCGTCTTGGGGGAGGCTGTTTGACCCATGTCAAAAACAGCTCGCCTACCATTCCTCCTTCAAATCAGAAACTGAACGCAATGCAGGACGCGATATGGGTGATGATTCTTTTGGCCAAATCTCCAGTCAATATTGGCGGCTTTCATCGACCACCCAATTCAAACATCGCGGACCTGGCCCAAGCAGTCAGCGCTTTTGACCACCTCGCACTATTACCCTCTCAGTCAAAACTCTCTTCCGGCAGTTTCAGTGCGCTCAACATCTGCTGGAACGACTTTTTATCACTCAATACTTCACGAACTTCCTTTTGACCTTACCTGCGGGGCGCCGGGTCGGCAAGTAACGATCTTGACAAGAAGGAACAGCTTGATTGACCTGATATTTATCATTGGCCCATCAGACGTGATAATCGTAGCCCTCCACCTTGTCCTAGGCAGCGTCCATAGAGCATAATCTGACAGATTCACAGCCGGGCCCATGGTCGCAGCACGCAGTTCACCTCAAAGGCCCTAACACACGATCAGTTGGATAAAACTCGGGCCCATGCTTCGCTCCCTCAACTGCAACGGCCATTTTCTGCAGCTCGACCCTAAGCTTGCTACCGACGAATTCTATGATAAGCTGCAAAGTTGCTTGTCAACAATCATTGCCATCCGGACCAGCCGCTTTCAAGCCCGCAGCTATTATCTTACAAGATTGCAAAATAAACAGACAAAACTGCAGGAGATCTGTAATACGACCAGAGATTTATCAATAGTTTTGCAACTCCATTCTCTCTCTGTAACCATCAGTCTTCGGACCGGTGAGCAGCTGAAATTGCGGGAGCTTCCGGCCTTTAACCCATCGACACATCTTGCCTATCGGTCCGAAAGGTAAAGAGCAGAAATCAGAGAGAGTTTTCAGGGGTACCCTATTTGATTTTGCGTAACAATACGCAAGTCTAATCTCCAGGAGGCACCTCTGAGAAGCTAATACCTTGTCCTCAGAACCACTGACTACTGACGCCATTTGAAATCCACTCCCAGTACCCCTCGTCACCGATCAAGCGCTCCCTGACATTGAATTCTGTTTGAGTGGCTTGGCCAATTCACTAAAATGGATAAGACCCTCCCCCCGCCCCAGCGGGTTTTTCGAGTATTTCTGCTGGCCCCAACGAGCTCCGCCCAGACTCCGTTGGTTTGACCACCTGACCTTGAGTTTGAATTTGCCGGGCGCTACCAAAGAGAGTTATATAAAAACATTCTCCACACTTTGTTTCGTGCGTACGGTTGTACCATTCACTCGAAATTTGGATTCCGCTTCTAACTATATCGTTTGTTCTTGCATTGCGGCAGGCTTTAGGGTTATCCGTAACAAAGCATTACTATCACCTCTTCTGCAGACCGTAACCTTTGTAATTGCCGTTGCTACACACCCCACACTGATTTATTTTCCATTTCTACATCGAAATTTCTTGACTGAACCAATTTAAGGTGCGATCACCTGTTTCCCTCGGGCCTTGCCTTTTATCATCACTCTGATAGCCCCTCTCCCTCCAGACGTGTCATTCGTTGGCTGCATACACGATTCCGCTGGTATCCAGCCCCCAACATTTACCACTGTCTCCGGTGATTGACTCATGATATTCTATATCGATTGTCCCATTTCCATTCTTCGTCTGAGGCTCATCGCCTCTGTGGCCGTCTCTCTGCCTTTATCGTATAACACACCTGTTAAAAATAGTCATCGGTACTCTCATCAACCCTCTAACCTATTATCACGTTCGCAAACTATTCGCCTCTGCTAAAGCCATCAAAGGAACAACAGGTTGACTTACCACCATATTTCCATTTCCATTTTGGTGCTTAATGACACGCTAATTATAACCTAAATAATTCGTCGAAGGCTCACAGGATTTTCCCTGACCACTTCCTCCATTACCACCCTGGACTCCTTCTCCTCATCAAAATAGTTGTTCTTTTTCCTTTTGGCTGACTCCGTCGACATCTCGTCATTAAATTATTCCACCATATTGGCCAATTGATTTACCGTTTTTGTTTTCTGACCCTATCTTGTACATCGTCCGGGTTTTCTATCCATACACCCTTTATACTCAGCAACCTGCAAGTTACTCTTCATATTTCCCTTGACAAATTCTCTTTGGAAGATAAGCAAAATATCCTTTGATTATATTCCAATTTCCTACTGGTTTAATCGTTTTCGGCACCGTTTATGTACGTACTTTACACTGTCTACCGACTTCACCCGGGATTTGCCGAACTGAGCCTTTAACCTTGAGTTTGAAATATGCCGGGCGTTATCACCATTTTGGCTCACACAAAGTTCCCCCTATAGTCCTTCGTCAACACATGTTTTGGCCTCCTGAAACGTTTGATTGTAGCATCATTTGTAAAAATTGATCACGGAAGGCAGCATGTATCGAGCTCATCTGATGCATACCATTACTAATAACGTCAATATAGTCAATATGACTATTATAAGTAAGTTATTCGATGGCCCAGAACGCAATTATGGGTAGTAGTGGGTTGATAACGAATGCAGCTACGTCAGTCAGACCGATAGCGATAAAGTGAAGGAAGGTATGTGAACCACATAATTGTATCCTCCGACTAGATGAAGGCTGCCTTCAAGCAGACTAGATAGCAGGAATGCAAACAAGGATTTTTTTTTCATCCGATTGATTTTGATGGCATCCGAAGGAGAGGATTTCGATAAACCAACTACCCAAGCAGCAGGATACCCAACGCGGTAGTGCAAAAGTTGTGGCAACGTTGGACCAAACTGACTCCTAACATAAACTTTTAAAGCCTGCAAAGAAGTTCGTGAAATTTCATGGGGAACATAATGATAAAGTTGTCACAATATCTAATAAAGTTTATCTGCGTTACAAAACAACCCATTTTGTTTTAATAAATGCCCTTGTGATCAGGCGTAGCCGTGCCGGCTTTCTTCATTCTTCGCTGAAAGGGGCAGCTGTTCGGCTTTGCTATCGAGAAAAATGATTCACCACTCCTAGAGATTATTAGTGCGCTTTTTCACAGTTTATTTTAAATATGGTAAGTCGTTATCACCATATACATAATTCCTTCGGTATACATGCGTATAGATGTATACGTGCATATATATCCTTAGACATTCAGGTAGTCATTTTGTATTTTTGTTTTTGTGAAACGTATGCGATATTGAGTACTGATCTCTATGTCACTTTGGTCACTGATTTCCAGATTTTGGGAATTAGGATACACTGTTTTGCCTGGTGAGACGTGTGTGGTCGAGAAGGTTGAGGAACACCTAGTCTCGACACGACTGCATGAATACCTAGATAGTCATGAGCTTCTCAGCCACCGGTAGTACGGTTTCCGAAAAGACTGATCATGTCTGTCCAACCATTTACCGGAGCTTGAACACTGGGCACAGGCAAAGCTTCTGGCAAAGTGCCGCACAACCACTTGCTCACTAATTTGGGATCGTTAGGAGTGGCAAGACATTACTCAAGTGGATCGTAGACTTGCTGGTTGGGAAGTCCTTCTCTGCGAAAGTAGCTTCACCATATACTGAGTAGCATGAGGCCGCCAGCGAAGTACCACAAGGCTCGGTCTTAGGCCTACTCTTATTCGTGGTGTTCATCAACGACTTGCCACAACAACTGGTGTTCTCTTGTCTGGTCTACGTCGACGATCTCAGAATCTGGCGTGTGGTAAAAACTATGGCGGACCACGAGGCACTACAGGCGAATTTAGACACTTCACCGCAGTGGTCCAACGTACGGCTTTCCCAATCAGTGTCCAAAAGCGTGCCTAGCTACAGCTAGGGTGAACGAGGTCTGATGACACCTACTCCTTCTAGGGGGCAACTCTTCAAATGTCCATTGGTGAAAGAGACCTGGGATAAATAACGTCATCTACTCTCAAAATCAACCGTAATACTGCCAGCGTGTGTGCCTTGGCTTGGAGCATCTATGGCTTCATTCGTCGGACCTTTGAGAAGCTACCTTATGCTGCTCTAAAACTCCTGTATAGCTCACAAGTCCGTTCTCGACTGGAAGACGGCAGAGTCGCTACATACCCCTGCACGGCTTCTGAACTTGCGAAGCTGGAACGGGTGCAGCTAGCTGCCACTCGTCTCGTTGCTGAACAAAGAGGAATCAGTTACGACAGGCGGCTGGAGCTAACGAGTCTGTTTCCGGAAGTGTATCGAAGAGTGAGAGGTGACCTCATATGCATCCGACGAGCACTGCGGGGTGAAATGGTCGCCGAGTTGAGGGAGAAGTTTCTGCTCCAAGGCCATTCGAGCACAAGGGGGCACTCGAGGTTAATGAGGCTGCAGTCGGCTGGGCTGCCGTTGGTCTACCGTCTTTCCAAGTGGACGACCAAAATTTGGAACTCATTGTCATCTGACGTGATGGAAGAGGAAAACTACAAACTTTCCAAAAGTAAACTTGATACACACCTGACTGAACAATGGTGAAAGTCTTCATCGTGAGGCAACAATCAAGAGCGAAAGGTGAAAAAGCTCATACGGGAAGTGTCCTGCTGCCTCTAACTGCGAAAACTTGACATTTTTATATTTCAGATGCTGTGACTGCGTAACCCGTGAAAGATGAATATCTTCCGAAAATTCTGAATGAAACATTCCTAAAATTACAAATTTTACAAGAGTTCAGTATACGAATTTTATAACAAACTTAATGGTTCTCACAAAGTGATTTTCGCATTGGTTATAAGCTAATGGCTTCGATCAAAGGGATAGATAACGGGCGAATGGACTATGAAAAGGAAAGTAAAGATGGATTAGGAAAAAAGAGATACCCCTATCGAGAGATTTTTTCGAAAGTCGGAAGTAGCCCAACGCGTTTCCAGTTGAGCGCAAGTAGCGTTGCCCTACCTTGTTAATGAAGTAGCCCAAAGTTGGCCGAACGTTAGACGAAGGCGCGCTAATTTGAGAACTCTTTTTTGGGCGTGCTGCTTTGGTACCTACCAGGGACGTTTTTCGGTCTCTAACAATAACAGTGTGCTTACCTCAAAAGGATTTTTGTGGCAGGCGTAACTCACACGTTAAAAATCCTTATCGGACTTGCCCATACGTCGTTTGTTCGCACAGTAACATGAACTCTTCAGTGAATCTGACAGACCCCAATAAATGTCAAGCACTACATTGGTGCCCCCCTATTCATACTTGTTTACGTGATCTGTGGCACATTTTACGTGGAACTTTGGCTCAGCATTGGCCATCGAGTTTGACCTCCAGGGTTGCTGAATTTTGTTTCTAGCTAGTGAATAGTTGTGGCCATACGACTGAGGTTTGAGCCTATTTTGTATATTCATAGTTCGTTAAACAGTGCCACAGAAATATCGGACTAATCGCGCTCTAATTAGTGGTTCCTTTGTTGCGCAGGCCAGGTGAGAAAGACAAGAACAATTCACAATCTTTTCCTAATGGATTTTAAACAAGTGCTTTGGAAATGCATACAACATACCCGTCAAAATTATTTATGAGAGGAAGAGAAGACAGACAAGACGGAAATAACGCGTATAAATCATCCCGTCCATATAAGTTCAATCAAACTAGTCGAGTTTCGTAACGAAATCATTTCACGAGGAAGCGGTTCAAACCCAATAACCGGAAAGACAAATCCTTCCAGCCAGTACAGGGGTGCTATTTTTAGTCCCAAAAGGTCCAAAGAGGGCCATTTTTTAGAGTTTAAATTTGGATGTTTTTTTCATGTCAATAGATTCGAAAAAGTACAAAATATGGAGGTATTATTTTTCTCCAGTTTTATTCAGTTGTAAAACCAGTCTTGAAAAGGTTACCCGTGGTGACCGAAACGACGACAACCTATCAACGATTTCGACTACGCTGTGTTATTGAGCAATAAAATTCTACTATATTATTTTTCTCCACTGAAAAACATGGTAGTTTAACGACCTGACCAGCACAAGTAGGGAGGATTCAGTCCTGAGGGGGCACTTAGAGGACCCTTTTGTGACCTTTTTTGTTGTGGTATTATTTGAAAATTTTTGCCAGTTACTTCAAGCGTAGTATGAAAAATAGAAGCATTTTTTGACTTCTTCGTGAAAGACCCAAGATTATAAGGATATAGGGCACCGGAATGTAAGTGGACAGTGGCACTTAGTTTTTGAGAACGTTTAAAACTTAAGTTCACTTCTCAAACGGATGTTGATAAAAGTCAATTAACATCATATCCTACGACGAAATATTCTAGTATGGTTTAACGAAATTCAAAAATAACGAACATAAGTCCCTGATTTCTCGGTGTGTTAAAAACTTCTAGTTAGAAGGAGTCCCAGTACTGTGCCAAAATGTACTGTTTTGTGACCTTTCTGGAGCATTCTCGGAACGTACTTGGATCAGTTGTGGTGACGGGCTGGTGGCGTATACTTAACTAACCAAATGAGTACCATCATCATCCCGTCTTTATGGCGAAATCTTTTAGCATGAAGTGTATTGCACTAAGCAGCCTCTAGAATCCACTATGCGAAAAAAATCTAAGATGAACACAGAGGAGCGTGGATAGATGAAAAAAACCAGAAAATGCCAGCAGAATAGAAACAAGATGAAACCAATGAAACTAAACAAAATGACGATCGTTCGCGGTTTTCTTTACAGAAACCTGAGTGCCAGAGGCCTAGTGTTGGCCGATGTCTTCACTTCAGTATAGTTCAGCTTCCAGGACTTGACGGAAATTTAGCGAATCGATATAGATGCTACAGAGCCGATTGTCGAACGACACCGTGAAGGCTTCTAAAACGCCTACTGGGCACAGCTATATTGTAAAGTTGGTTAGACTTATCACTCGGTTTCCTTATCACACGCTTTCAGAAGTCTGTAGTGACCACGATCAAGCCAAGAAAATGACAGTTTTTTGGACACCATCTTCGATTCTTTTCTCTGTGACCTTTTTGAAGCTTGGTTTCGGCCCCAGAATTTTGTTCGGTTGGGTGCGTTTAACCAAACTAACCTCCCCGAGTTTTCCATGGACCTCACCTTTGAATAACTTTTTTCGGTTTTTCGCCGACTGTTCACGCATTTGGTTTGCTTCCCGCTTCGCTGTAGCTTTCGTTCGCCCTCGTGTATCTCTCGTATTGGTACTGTTTCGTTACCACGACATACAGAACACACTTTCCGTATCTGGCCAGCCCATCCGATCTTTTCCACTTGATTGATAGAGGGGGTTTCATTGGTAAATCGCTGTGAGGCCTCATGGAAGACAAGTTTGCAAGGCACACTCGAAAGTCTTCTATAATATGTATACCTCAATGGCGGATTATTTGGGGATCTCAAGAAGCGTATACCCCCTTAGCCAAAGTCTGTAGGGGTTATTAATGCCCCTGGAATGGAAAGGGGGAAAGACCTATTACTGACATAGACTTCAGCAAAACGATCACTGATTTACTAGGAGAAATATCCCTGACTCAGCTTGGTGATCGCACTATCAGATCTCAAATAGGCACAACTTCCTTATTCCTAGACCTAAACATAACTAATTCCAAGGACAGGGTTGACTTAGTTCCTCTACACCACCACTAGATGAGAGCGACGATGACTTTTTTTGACTAAATATAACAGAATTCATCCCTCAGTACTGAATACAGATTAAAATAGTCCTCAGAAGGAAAGTATTTTCAAACTGAGTTCTGTCGTTTGAGATGAGCCATGTAGTGCAAGGAAGGATTCAAATATTATTCAATGCAACAACGAATGTGTACTGAATGCTAATCCTCTCTTCATGCACTTAGTTATTCAGAAATAAAATGGAACATCCCGGTTACAGACTCCTTTTAGATAACTAGGAAAAAACCGCTCATAACTCTTCACGAAATACAACCCTTTCACAACTACTCGCGAAGCTGGTAAACGCTGAACATGGAATCACTTAAAAAAGTCATTGGAGGGAAATCCCAAACCTAGCACGTGACTTGGTCATAATATACAGTGAAATGGATCAACATTTTTCTTTTAGCTACATGTCTATACGATCCGGCCAGAACTTCCAGAAAAGTCCTCTAGTACATCGTGACCCCATAAACAGTTAGTAATGGGAGACCATCTGGGTATTATAGCAGTCTTATCAATGTCACTGTGCCCGACCGGCATCATATCGCACTTTATAACATATATATATATATATATATATATATATATATATATATATATATATATATATGACCTTGTCCACAGTATATCTGGGAAGACAATTTTTCCAAAATTGCTTCCGCAGAGGCAAACAGCCAAATCCACATGACTGAAGAGAACTTCCCCATGGCTGCCATCATCCCGACCTTGACCCTTTTCCACTTCCTGCTCATGCGCGCTGGGCTGAGAAATGCTACCGAGAACTTCCAGCTTTTAGGTAACAAAGCGCCCCGAGAGTTACGCCAGAAAGAAATGACATTTGAACTTTCACAAGCCAATCGTCCGAAAGTACGGGTATCAATGAACATACTTTTTTAACGCAGTTTTCAAACCCCACCATTCCACCAGCTACAGTTTATTTCGGATCACTTATATTTGGATAATGCCCCATTGAATTCCAAACTTAGCATCACTACAAAAAATTAACAACCAAATCAATAAACAATCAAACGGATACCTTTGTGGTTAATAATTTCATGTCAACTGGGATAAAACAGATCCAGCTAGCGGTACATCGTTGTTGGCTTGGGAGCAAAAGCCCACTCAAAGAAAACTCAAGACACATCTTGCTACTGTTATTTTACGGAGTAGTCAAATTAACACTGAAATAATAAGTGGGGCTGAGTGGATGGTGCGTGCGGTATGTACGCACCGTGGGACCTCATTCAGGCTAATGGAGCAATTTTGTTCAGCAGAAATATGACAGATATTTAGTTAAACCAGCCTGGGGTGTGTTTGATCATGCCTTGTGTGGAATCATTCCACAAAGTTATCTCCATCTCTTTATTATCTCTAGCACAGCTGGGTGGGCTAAGAAACAGAACGTATGTAAGCTTGTAACCATAGATCTGTTATCACACCCAAGATGACGAAGCTGACAAAAGTCACGCCACATGATTAATCCCAAGGCACAATTCTAAACTACAGGGCTTGATGCAACCGGATCATCCTCGAATTCCTGTGGCATTTTAGTGACTTATGAGTGACTGAGCTTACTGTTGCAAAATCACTAGTGATAGTCCGCCAAATATATATTACTCTAGCTAGTTCGTAAGTCGTTCGATGCAACAAAGTCGAGCCGTTGTTTTTGCCTAAAATAATGAGATGAGGTATCCATGCTTGAGAACGGCCCAGGTGCTTTGTATACAACGAGGCAACGTATGTACAACTTCATTTACGTTCTACTTTCTCGCACAAGGTTCGGCATTTTCCTCGATGTCTGATATAAAATCAAGCACTAGAGAGTCTTGCATACGTTTTTAGGTGTTTATGTACAAGGTGGACCAACTTGAAGTTTTTACCCCTGTGGTATCAACGATCAACTCAAAGTGGTGAAATTCATGAGTGTCTTCTAACACAACTCTCCGTGAATTTTCGCATACAGTGCACACCCAGCATATCCCGACTTGGAATCGAACCCGAGGTGCATGGATTTAAATCACGAACGTCGCCTAAAGACTACTCAAGTTGGCTCTCAACGGTTCAAAATGTATAACAACTAAAATATAAGGTGCCTACCCATCACTGGCCCTGTACATTGTCAACCTAGCACCGGCTTAGTAATGGACTCCAATGAAGGAGGTCACCTTAGGGGGCGAAATTTTGACAAAGGCAGTAAACATCAGCTTCTCGCCTTGATAGATTGACAAGTTTAGACAATAGGACAGAGAAATCATCCGTGAAATGAGAACTCATCATTAAATATCCATGGAAACGGTGAACAGTTACTTTCGCATAACCTGATATGATATAGCACGAATTTATGAAGTTTTATCGAACACAGACCAGCATGGGACCAGAAAGCAACTACGGCACACTGAGTCGTAATGTTTTAGAAATTCCGCACAAGTATCTATCGTATTATGTTGTGTAAATACAGTAGAATTGGAGAGATTAACATTTACTTTTTTTCATGATACCACATTCGGATGCTTGATGTCTTTTTCCGGCATTGTTCGAATCCTTTGATCCTCTGACAGTAGATTCTGTAAATGATTCGCCTGATCTATATCTAATGTCAGAGCCTGAAATGTGAACATTAATGGATCAAAAGACAGTGGGGTATTTAAGACAGACTTTCTATGTTGAACTATACGTGACCAACATGTATTCGGTAGCTTGATAAGTCATGGCTAAGAAGTATAGATTGTAAATCTGCCTTGGGAAAGGTTACCCATGGTAACCAAAATGTCGGGTTCGTGACTTTTCCAACTACAAAGCAGTATTATTGAAATTATATTTTTTCGTTTAAATTACGGTCACCGTTTGATTAACTTTCCGTTTCAGATCTATGCCATTTGCTGACTGTGAGTTGTTCCTCCGGAAAACGGTTATTTTAGTAGTGGAGAACTGGTTACTAGACAACGATATTTGAATATTCACACTTGGCCCTTACCATCAGCCTTGTGACAGGCACTTTGTTATTGCTCGATCTAATTCGGCAAATAACTAGGGACCAATGTGATTGTCTTTCCCCTCCCCCCCCCCTCTGTCTGTCTTATCTGTGTAAATGACTGAACTTGGACATCCCTCTATGTCATAGAGGGATGGCCATAGAGTCAATGATCATGTGCTTTTTCCAGAGTCATGCTATTCCGTCTGTTCTTCACTAAGCATGTGTATGTGTGCTTTTCCTCTAACTATTACTTTTCTTCTGACCGTTTATTGTTCAAAATGTCCCCCATAAACAGGGACTTTCTTTGTAAACCACCTGACTCGGTCTTTCATGGCCGTCTCGAGCGTTTGTTGGCGATTATTACCTGGGTTTTTGAAGCCTTTGTTGACTGTATTGATCCTGTGGTCAGTCTGCTCAAAATTTGAATTGTTATTGTTAGTGTTTGATTTGTTCTATAGTAGACTTGGTGAAGCGAGCCTGTGTTTTCTGCCTTGGGAGTTGGGGCTCGTTTATCCGCGAGTCATTCAATTACGGGACGACAACCCTGTACAGTGTTTTCCCAATATGTTCATTTCGCGCTTTAGCTAGAGATTCAACATTTGATGCATATCTCAGTGATCGGATATTTGAACGGAAGAACGGAAAAATGACCTGTGAAAGTTTAGGGCTTGAGACTGATGGAAGTGTGCATAACCTTGGGGTAGGTTTCACCATTCTTCTGAACTTGCTGTATTAGTCACGTAACATCTGGTAATGTGCAAAAAACTACTGATAGATCAGTAGAATGTTAAAAATTCACTTCATTTCATTGAACGATTGGAAAGAAGTTATGGTATACGGTGTGGCAGAGGTTGAACGGGCAGTCCGTACATAAAATATATTTTGGTTTGGAGCTATGAATAAAGGGATTCTGCATTTGAAAACCGACATGAGCTTTAAAACCCGGAAGAATTCAAATGTGTGAGGAAACTCACATCAGTCTTCTGTAAAACCATCTGACCATTAATTTGCTACAGTCCCAGTGAGACACTGGGGAGAGTACAATGCATGCGGTATGCTGACTTCAGCTGAAGTTAAAAAAAAATGGACTAGTAACGTGTTTAAGAACTAAAACAGAAACCAACGAAAATCACCAAATGTATTGTACACTTGTGGAGTGGTTGTGGAGTGCTCAAGTATAGGGATGACTGGGCAGAAGAGTACAGGGTGCGTTTGCCTGAAGAGCGACAGCGAAGGCGAAACTGGTCGTACGCTTCCGGGGAAATTTTGTCCTGTCATCCAGATACAATCCCGTACTACTATTGTTAAAAATCCGTACTTGAAGGTTAGTCGTGTTATTCGACGAAATAACTTGGAAAGACTCTTCGTCCACGCACACTTCGTAAGATTCAAATGAGATCACAGCTATCATTATGGAATAGTTTACTGAACGTATTTAGTCAAGCGAGAAATCTGGTTGGAGTCCTCTGCCAATATTTTGGTCCATGCGGGTAACAGCACATCTCTCAGAAAATAAGGCTTGGCTGACGTGCCGAATCATCCCAGGTTACTGTCCCCTTTCCGATGGACTTTTGGTAAACTGGAAGTAAAGCCGCTTTTTGATGGCTTTGAGTACTTTTCTACTTGTGTATTTTCATTCTATATTCCTGATGAAGAGTAGTACAGGGAGTACACAAAACACCTAAAAATGTTCACTGAACCAGTTCGTAGAGATAAGAACTACAGTAGTATTTGAAATCACTGCGAATCTCTTAGTGCGCATGCAATCCAGAAACTGCATTGTGTTTAGGGACAAGCAGCTCGTAGTACGATTACTGAAAAAAAGTAGTTTGTGATTGAAAACGGTTTAAATAAAATATTACTTTCGGGAAGGTATTATCTGGTGTTTATGTGGAAATCCGGAATAAACTTACGACTAGAAACACCCTCAATGGAATATGAAAACCTCTGACACAAACAGAGCGTACTGAAGGGATGAAAACACTAGTTGGAAAGATACACACGCAGTCGAATTGTACCGTGCACAATAGTAAGGTACACGTAACCGCAGGTACCATAAAAAGGCACTATATCATGTATTGTAGATGTTCAGCAAACCGTTGGGAGCCAGCTAGGATAGCGTTTCGGTTGAGGTGTTCGTTTCCCAACAGTTCAGACGGGGTTCGAGTTCCCGTGGGGGCTCGACGGATGTGCGCTGCTGATGATTCCTAACAAGGATAAAGCGGCTGTACAGTGCTTCCATGATTTTCAATAGTGAGCTGAGCGTTGAGGCTCCTACTACTCAAATGCATGTAATAATAAAAGTTTCAATAATCACTTGCTCCGCCACAGCTTGAATCAAGTTCCTTTTTTGTAGTAGGAGCGACCTTTCTCGTTTTGCAAATGTTTAGATCATTGCGTTGCTTCTATTAACCCAATACTTGCAGACTATTCGATTTTATCTGGTGGTGATCGAAAAATATCGGATTTAGAATCAACTGGATTGCAGTCGGAAGCAGAATTATAAACAGTCTGACCTACACGGATTCAGTGTACTTAATCACCGATAAAATCCGCAATCTGACAAACTCCACTTCCTAGATGTAGAATCACAATGCACAGTGAAGTTCCGAAACCGCTTTTTCCGTGGTGAAAAACTTCTAATGACTCGACTTGGAAAAAGGGCGCAAGATGTACGGTTCTTGAACAACGTAGCCGGACTACTATCTGCAATCTAATGAAAAGAATAAGGGTATTGTATTTTGAGGCCTCTACACTTCTCTCAAGATCGTTGCACGCTTCTTCATTGAGGGATTTCTTGATGCTCTTCAATGTTCAAAGCAAGTTTTCAGCGATTCTGTTAGATTGTGGATGACTCAAAACAATTAGCATGCGATAGTGATTCACTGGTTTTGAACCAGTCAGTCACTTTTCGTTGTCTGTGAGCAGCGCCCAGCTCACTCCTTCCTTGTCAAAAGTCTGGCGGAACTGATCAGTAACGAATTCATGGCTAGGATAATCAGTGAAGTAAATCTGTCGGCACTTGGAATGGGAGTAATATTTATTTGAAGATGTCTCGCGTTAGTTTAGTTGAACAAGTTGCCAAACTTCAAACAACATGGACCATGACTTCCACTTGGAAGGCTAAGTGTGAATTTCATGCATAAAACACAGCTCCATTCAGCAAACTGACACTGTATGCTGTTCAGCTGAGATAACCAAAAGATACACCGAATCATGAAATTCATTTTTGGAACACGATGATGTCTGGGGCATAAATCCATCGAAAAGCGGCTGATCACGATCACGAGTACATAAAGAAGTGATAAATGGAACATGGAAGACAAATAAGCGTCAAGGAATTATCTTTAAGACTTTCGTAGAACTGAGGGAATCGACATTCAACATGTGCCCTTCAACCATGGCGAACACAAGAAAAAAACGTGGTTTGGCAATACCCAGTAGTTTCGTAGATTAGATCCAATAGGCTTATAGGAGGTGGTTGAGTTAGTAAAGGACCAGAATAAATTTCCTCAGAAATTGCATGGCAATATAAGTTTTCTACACGTGGGACGGTTTAATTTTTATGGTATCGTATGTCTTGAGGATATGCACTGACAGCAACATTTCACTTGTGAGCCGTAGCTGCAGGTGATTTTTCTAGCACAGCTTATGGATTTCCAATCAACTTCAATGCCACATAAGTTGTTATAGGTAGGATGGAAGTTTGGAAAATTTTTGGGTGCATGTTCACGCTCTGAGTTTTTCGGACTGGATACACCCAGAGTTTGGCATTTCTAATATTACTATTGGTAACGGTACCAGTAGTTAGGTTTCGACTTTGCTGATTTCTAGCGGGAAAAGTCACATCAAGAAAGCTGTTTCTAAAAAAGGGTAATCTGACAAACCTAAATAAGAAAATCGAGTGGATCATCAGTGGTATATAGACAAACATGGATTCTTTCACAGCGAATAAAGTGGCCATGTTGGTCTCTTAAGCAACGCCTCTCATAGAACGAATAGCAGCCTACGTAGTACTTTTTTTAGCAGTAAGTCATCCATTAGCACGGAGTTTACCGCTTACACTTTTGCGGCCTACTACCGTATACCCATCTTGGTCCCCTAAATGTGAGAGAATTCAACGAATCTAGTTCCCTTGGAAAAACCATTAAAGGTTCATGGATGTAGGTGGTTCTCTGAATGATATTTCTCAGCAGCAGCCTAACTAAGAAATCAAAATAATCACCAGTGTAGACGAATTGGAATAAAATAAATAAATAGTAGTAGCATTATGACCATTTGGTTGTTTGGATATAAGAGCCTTACTTATCATGCCAGGTAGTGATAACTTCCTCCCTATAATCGCCAGTTGGATGGATTTTGTGGAAGCCAGATACGCCATAAATGGCTGGGTGCAACGGCCCGGCTTTTATTGTCTTTCTTCCGTTCTGTGGACTGTCCACTTAACGGTTCTTACTCTCTGACAGTTGATGTGTGATTTGATGTGATATATAGTTACTTAGTGAAGCCAGCGTCATCAGTCTGACTACAGGTTGAACCTGGTAATGGCATTTTGTCCAGCAACTGGTATAATGTGATGAAACTGATATTCATGTACAAGAGACTAATTAAATGATTCTTGTGATCAAAAATCAAACAAGGGTTCTGATCTGGCAATGAATTTGGAACAATATTGGAGTTAACCTGAAAAAGAACAGTTTTTCGAGGTACAAAGTTGAACGTGTGCGCAACAATCATGCAAAAAGGTCCAGGTCGGATTAAAAAACATTTCCTTTTGTTTAATCTCGCGGACATTTGCAATCAGTATTGAAAAAATGCATTTTTCACGAATAATAAGGACGTTGTGTGCATGGGGCCTTTCGAGTACCAATCGTTGGCCTTCATCATTTGATTTTTAGTTGGTGCATGAATTAGAGTTTTGTCTTGATAAGCAATAACACCGTGCGAATCCAAAGGGAGATTATCGTCTTAATCCCAGATGATCACGGACGACAAACTGATTTCAAAAGGTAAAATTTTGTGCTTGAGTAAATCGAAACAAGTGTTTATTGGAAGACTTTGTTATAAGGCTTCTGTAATGCTAGAAAAATCAAACCGGTTGTTGGAGATGGAACCACTGATGGACAGAGAAAAGTGGTAGATACCGAGTTATTTCATGCAATCAGGATCAAAAATTCAGACCTTGAAGTCAGTGAAGGGAAGAGGGCAAGCAGCAATAAGTATTGGAATGAGAATCGGTGGGAATCAGCTCACTCGATCTCAGCACACGAAGATCGAGGTCAGTAATAGCTTTTACAGAAAGGTTAACCGCATTGATGTTTACAAGTATCGAAGAAGCTGAATGGCTTATTTAGAAATGAATGCGTCTACACTCTCAGTGTCCAATATGAAGAAGTGTGTCTACGAGAAAGGGCGAGTAACATGACAAGATGGAAGCAAACTCGAAACAGACGGTGAAGCATAATGGAAAACTTAGGACAAACGGGGCGGAACGTTCAAACTAGCAATCAAAAAATCTTAGTTACCAGTTTGAAAGGCAAACTTATTATGATCAGTTTTACCGAACTTTTCACATTCATCACTAACGAAACTATAAAATGAATGGGAATACATCACATCAGAATACTTGAAATTGTGTCATCGATGCTGAAAATTCTGTTTAGATGGCGGAGGATTAACCGAGCCGTTGGATTTGAATTGGTGTGATCGGTCAACTGAATGATTGCGAGAGTTAGCAGCAATAACCAATATGGCCAACTCCGCGCAAACAAATTAAACGTCCTCTGAAAACTGACGGAAATGGCTAATTGAGAAGCAGGAGCAACTTTTCCCATCATTCTGTACAATTTGTTCTAGCAATCAACCAGTCACCCAACTGAGTCCGTAGCTGATCGGCAGGATTACTTTGAGGGATCCGAGCTTACATTTTTAAATTAAGCTTGCGTATGGACTGATTATCCCGTGGCAATAAGGGAGTGTAATTTTTCGTTTTTAGCAGTTTAGAAATTGGATGATTGTGAATGTTTGGTTGATAAATCTCTGGAAAATTCATCACGGATTGAACTTTTCAATTTGAAAATGCCAGATCCTCTACCAGCCAGGAAGGCTACCTCCCGGCAACAGTTATAAAATAAACAGTCATATCTTCGAGACCAGATATAAACTAGTCAAACGCTAAACCTCAAAAAGCCCCATGTTATACTCATTAACGGGAATCCCATGGATTTATAGAAGCTCTGAACTGCAGCTGAATGAACGCCACCTCAGACGAAGAAATTCACTGAAAACTGAAATTGTTTGTGATCTACGCGCTCACTGAATGTGCGCAAACACCGGGTGAAACAGTGCAAGAAAGCGAGTTGTATTGTGTTTAACGGTAAGGCACGTGACCGCAGATGAAATCAGCCAACACGGGCTACTGTTTGTACCGAGAGATCATTTCAGAGCCACAATAAGGATCAATCAGAGCGTATTATTAAGATACATTTTCTAAATCTCTGGAGTTTTGTTCTTACGAAAAACGAAAAATCCGGACTGGTAGTTCATAACACTATGATAATGTGCGTGCTGCCAATCATTTTTACAAAATGGCGAGAAACACACAAAGAACAATTGACCATAAGTAGATATAAGTTTAAGAGGTGTAAACCACCAAGAGGTTGGGAGACCCGGAGTGGTGAACCCCAATTTATTTCAGAAGTTCATGACTGGTTACGAGTAGGCCAAAAACAGAATTTCATCCATCAGTCAAGTCGATTAATGCTAACCGATTGAAAGGTCACGGAAGCGGCGTTTTTGAGCATACCACTCATATCATTCTGTACCCACTGGTTCGTCGTTTTGCGTATATACTAGCTGACTTGCTTTTTACTCAGAAGTCGCATTCCTTGATGAAAATATGGGGTGTATATAATATTTAAATCGTAAAGCATTGTATGCAACATAAATGTGCAGCAAATTAAAGCAACCCTTTCCGTGTTTAGCTTGGATCACTCGAGCACAACTTAGGTGGAAGTGTTTCTGATAAACAAGTTGATTCACTCTATTCTTGTTAATCGCTCGAACACAGTGTGGATTTGTGCTACCAGCTGAATATAAAAATCATTCCACGGACTTTGGTGGGATGGGATATTCGAACAATGAACTTACTATTGGAAACGCGGATAATCAGTCGGTTATCACTGGTCAGGAACCCGAAAACCTCCATAGAAAGAAGTCTCAAACAAACCAGGTTCCGTAAAACAGGAGAAACTGAGGTTATTGAGTGGGATAATATAATGTTGCAGATACAATAACAAGAACAAGTATGTTAAGAATTTGTCTACAAAGTGTTGATAGGGCTTAGACCTATATTGAATACATGCTCGATAGTTGTTTTGTGATTGTTCAAGTGCCTCATTATGAAGTAATCAATAATCAGCATGCATCACGTACGAAATTACCGCGCCTCTTGGCATCCAAATATGCTCCATACTACTGTGGACTCAGAAATAAATCAGGCTTTCATTTCATGGCAAATTTTGATAAGTTGTGCACGATCAGCTCTAGTAGGTCCCCTAAATTTGATGCGCAGTATCAGCTTCGTTCAAACTCTTCCTATAGATCTACATTATAAATCAAACAACAGAATTTCAGCGGAGGAAAAAAGTGTAAACTTCTTGCCCAGTTCAACTGTCGCTTTGCTCTATTTACCGTGAAACGATTTAAACACAGGAAAGAGAGACTGATAGTAGATGAATCAATGAGTTCAGAATACAAGAAGAATTGGTGTGAATGATGATGGAACTGACAGCTGGTTGACGAGGTCACCTAATATACTAAAACGGGGTCAATTGTTGCTCTGTTTGAAGTGGTATAAGTAAACCTCATCGTTCAAGCAACCAAAAGCAGTTGGATGTTACCCAGTGCCTGTTTTTTTCAACTAGATTCTCATTATATGGTCGTCCACTGATAGAAGCCAGTGTCCACTGAATAGTGTATCGTACGTGTTCGGAAATGACGGTGGGTGTATGATTTATCGAGTTCTGAGCACCACCTCAGCCACGTCCGTTCAAGGCTCACCATTCCTTTTGCCTCGCCCGTATAAGTCCACGCAGAGTTTACAAATCAGAACAAACATATTTTTTTCAATACATAACACTTTAAAGGGTTTTTAACGATCAGTAAGACTGTTCACAACAATTTAATTTATGCATCCGGAGTGTGAATAGAAGCTTATATTCGAAGAATCCACTGAGGAACCACAACGGCGGTTCGCTCTTAGTTCTATGTGGGTTAGACATAGCTTACCTGAAGAATAGCCACATTGTGGTCGCGAGTTTTCATATTTTATCTACCAATTGGTAGACTAAGTTTCTCGGAAGCACAAGAATGGTTTCGCGATTATAGCCGCTTATCAGATACGCGACTCCGGTACTCCTCTGTCCCCTAGGTTATCTGAGTCTAACCAAAGTAGAACTATCAGCGAACCACCGTTATGGTTCCTTAGTGGACTCACCAAAGAGGAGCTTCCACTCACAGTCCTAATACATAAATTAGACTGTTGTGAAGAAACACCTACGGAGTGTACACGTATCAGAACAAGTGGATGGACAAAGCAAAACCGGATACGCATACCTAATGAGGGGCATTAGGAATGAAATCGGTGGTGTGCTTCTGAGAAGCTTCATCCGTCTATCTGTAGATACTACTTAAACCAAAGACTAGCAAGATTTCTGTGCGCATGGGTAGCTTACTGAGGACAACACCTCATGGTCATCAGTACAAGAATTTTCGACGGATCGAGCCAGACCAAAGAAAGTAGCGTTACCAGAGGCTCGTTTGTCTTTGTGCTTTGAAGTTAGATTTACAAAGGCAAATGCGGCTACTGACAGGTCGTGTTACTATAACAAAACCAACCAAAAATACTTGGAAATTTCATGTCCCTATTTCCATAAAATAAAGCAGGATTGTTCAAGTCTTTGTTTGGTTCCGAGGGACAGTAATTCATCACAAGTTGAAGTTGATCAGTTTGCGGTAATTGGGAAATAACTGAATGTTTATGAGATTATTGGTTAAGAGGTACGTAAGACCGACACTTAATGATAAATTTTAACAAATTTGCACTGTTCATGAGAAGAGTCCATGACGATCACCTCATATTGGCGAAGGAGAACAAGAGTGTGAGGTTGGAGGATGCACTATAAAAAGAGCATCTTTCACTACCGAAAAAAGCAGATTACTAGGCTAAACGGTGTTATTCAGACTACTTCAGCGTGATGGTCGGACGAAAACTGAGGTCTAGCACAAACCTCATGGAAAAGCAAGCTGTTTTTTCACAGTCCAATCTGTTCAAACTGCTGTAAGCAATTCATAGAAACAAAAGCCCAATTCACACGCGGGGATCTGGGTAACTGGTTGATTGCGGTCAAAGCAATTGAAACTGGCACCGTGTGTTATCGAATGGCATTTGATTCTTGCATCGCACAAGAAAATTGTTAACAAAAGACAACTTAGTGGAAAGCTTACACTGAGTACCCTGACGGGGAAGAAGAAGCAAGTCTGTCAAGTAAGCTTTATCTGCGGGACCTTGGGTCTTGTCTGAGTTGATCATTCCTGGATAAGTAATTTAAAACATAGCTGAGAAACTCAAGGGAAACTTGGTACGCTTCAGCCGTTTAGTGCGCCAAAGGTTGAAGAGAATGTACAATCTTTGTGGCACAGTATTTGATCATTACAAACCCAGAAGACTGAACCATGCATTAGTTATAGACCTGCTAAATTTAAATAATTTATTGCCATTACTGGTAATGCTGCAGTACTTTTCAGCCCTCAAATATTTCTGAGAGTTTTTCAGAACAAGTTGCAAACACTGAGAATACAGTTATTAATCCAATAGCAAATTCATGTGGGTTACAGAACGAATTACGAAGGCAAGCGCGGGAGATGCAAACGACGAAATTGAAACCAGGGTATCATCCATATATGAACACTGGGACAGATTGATAAATTCGTGGTCTAACCCTGCTCACCATCTGCGGGCTGAGCAGCCTTTTTTCGAAATGGCAAAATTTGATACCTCCATTCGAAGGCAGAAAACAGATATTAGGCTTGTTGACTACAATGTTTCCTATTCAGAAATGATTTGTGACGAGGAAATAAGCCTTGAATTTATTCATGTGGACATGCCTATCTCAGTGAACGATAAACGTTTCCACTGGATCAAGTAAGCATTTGGAAAATGATGCTCTGCGGGTAAATACACTTTCCAGATTTTGCCAAATTTGTAGTTTTCCGCATCTTCTAATTTGCATTGTCTACGTATTTCTGTGCTATTCAACTCTTAACATAGGAATCAGTAATGTTAGCTTGCATGATGTATTCCAGAGAATCTCACTGCATCTTTGATGATGCATACTGCAGTCGAGATGATCATTTATGAATGATGATTTCAGCTTTCTTATAGGATCAAAGACCAACACATAACGTGAATCGTACAATTAGTATCAACAGTTCGAAACACGCTACCAAGGCAAAACCAAAGTAATTAGCCATTCTTGCTGTTTGCAAAGTGAACGGATATACCTAATCTACAAGGCAACGAAATAATATTTTTCGCCCAGCGTTGGCTGCCAAGTAATAAAATTCGGCCATAACCCTCGGAAAAAGTCTTACATTATACAATAAACAACGGCACCACCTTAGTAATTTATGGCTATGCCCCAATACAAAACTAGTACATGATTTTAAAAATATTTTGTAGCGTTTTTGCTTTCATCCTCAGTGTACTGTGGTTGGTAGAGGTAAGGATGGATGGTTCTGTGTTTAAATATCTCCAGAGCTAAGTAGGCAGACTAACTGCTTGGCAAGCCGAAGGTTTCGGGTCTAATTCCAGCTTGCGGTGTGGATGTTGCCCGGCGTTAGTCGAATAATCATCATCGAGGACCTAAAACGTGGAGACTATCCTTGTCACCGTCATTCACTCCATTGTTCGGCAGCCTTCGATTGCCCGTGGCTATCTACCACAAATATTGCACTTCGCAGTATAGTAGACAAAGCAAGTAGGAAGACCATTATAATTTCTGGAAGTTATTGGCAGTGCGAAGAACCAGAATGACCTAGATGTTGAAAAGTCTCCTAAATTTCTTACATCCAGAAGTCTAACTGCGCAAGCTCGAATAAAATTGGAGGCCTTCCATCTACCGAGCACTAGCTTCATCAGTCAATTGGCCACGAATTTCGCAAGTGAATGTCCAGCGATTCGCAAACTGCTATTTCAGTGATACACAAAAAATGTTCAGGTCCTACTCGCTGGACTAGCCTCGACGGTCACTTCCCAATGAGACGAGAAATCCATGAGGCGATTTGACAAATTGCACAAATTCATCGATAGCAAGCGGATCCAGAGTGATCTGATTGGTTACAACACGATAAGTCAACTTGTGGTGCAGCTGTCCGGTAAGCGGAAGGTCACCAGTTTGATTTCGGCTAGTGGAGTGAATTTTTGTATGAGGAAAAGCAAGCCGGGAGGTGTAAACGTTTCTTATGAGACCAGTCCAACACAGTCTAGACCGACTGACATCGTACCGACTAGCATTCCATAGCACAAGCATGTGTGAACAGCTACGCGTGTGGGCATGACTATGTGCGTGTGTGTCCGACTATCTATCGTAATGAAGCAAACATGTGAGAATGTTCAAAGCAGTCTGTAACAACAACAATAAAGCCCGAGCTGCCACTTCAAACCTGTTGTAAAAAAGATAATGATTCCAACAGCTAACCACCACACTATGCGGTCCGATTTTCATTGATTATTTTGCTTCATCACTACTTGACGTAGCGCAGTTCCATCACTTAGTAATGAAGGATAACAACCTGTTGAAACACTGCGATGACGGATGGGTATCCGTCATCACTGTCCCAGAGAGGGCTCGAAGGATAGGCACTTCTGACGGTCTCCACAAGTCATATGAAATGGGTGCACAGTACTCCCATTTTATCAATAGGTACTTGGATTTCGTGACTGCACTGTGCATCTTTTTGTGGTAATGTTACCAACATCAATTGGGTAAATCCAAATATTTAAGTCTTCCGTCTTTATCATCATTACCATTGGAAATCTACCAAAGTAACTGCAAAATATGCAAAGCCCTTAGTGTGGCCTAGTTGCCCAATAAGCTGGTATATGATTGTCATGTTATACCTATCGACTAAATAAACTGAAACTGTGATAATGCCCTATGAATGCCTGAATTATACCGATGAATGCATGGGAGAAACTATTTCAAATCTGACTGAAGCAATAACGACGAAGCAATCTAAAATTTGAACCATGAAATAATGTTTCAACTAGCTAAGTTTATTCATATTGTAGGCAATCAGTAAAGCAACACCAGTATAGTTTATGTGAAATCGTCACTACGCACGTGGTGTTAGAATATCTGTGGCTTCCGTGAGTAGGTTAAAACCTTCAATAATGCAAAAGCTTTCAAAGCTGCATCACTATAAAATTTATATTTTCGACGAATATTTCAGAGCACCCTTATTTCGCTCAAAACGGTTTCTTCATTTCAGTTATTTATTCCGGCAGAGCTTTTTGAACCGAGATGAAAAGATGACGGTTATGATGATACACGTGTTGTGGTCCCGCTGTCTGAACCTGGTGGAATAACTTTCACGCCCGGTTAAAAGTGGGCAGTGGAAGGTAAATGCCTATAACCTAAAGGTCTCGTACCACAATCCCAAAGGAAACCAGAAACTAGAGACCTAATACTTGGAGTGGAAATTTTGTGGAGATTCGATAAAGATAAGAGACGAAAGTGAAGTTCGTTAACAAAATGTTGGTACGCAGAAACAAGGCGTGATAGGAATGGAATAAAACGACTCACAGTTTGTCCACAACGTTCAGCAAAGTGATATCAAACCGGCCACGATTATTTGATCCTCAAGTTTGGTTCAATGGAGCTTTCGGCCAGGCAGTCTTATGTCTTACGAACGGGACCCGAATAACTTCAGCATGGGCTACGAAGTCATTGTAGATGTGTCACAAATGGCTTTTGGGATTACTTGAGTTTGGTTTTCACTGCCAAAGATCTCAGAACACTCACAGGCGAGGTGAAGAGAACGATCCGTGGAATCCACCTGCAACTGCGTTGAAAATATGTCTTCGTTATGTACAGTTCAATGCTAAGGATACGGTAGAACAAGTGAAATGTGCAAGGTGCTACAACCCCACGAGGTTCCACTGAGTTAGGCATCTTTAAATTTTGGACAAAAACAAAACCCATGGCTCCATTAGGTTTTATTCGCTGCACTACCCTACTGGATCATTAACTATATTCTTCTCAAGGCTGATGCTCCTGTCCCAGAAGAGCACAGCAGAGAGCCATAGTACTTAATAGACACGGGGAGCATTGTCTGGTGAAAGTCGTGAGTGAAACTGAGTGCAAGAGTTTCCCTTTGAGAACAAATCCCAATGTGTGGACATTTGCTTACACAAAAGAAACCGGATTCAATGTGTCTACTTTAGGTTTAGTGTTTATCTCAGAAAGTGTCCAATTTACAGAAAGCTTTGTCGACTGAAACTACAGAAGAAATGCATGGTCGTGCTTTAAAGTAACGAACTGAGGGTTTTCTCAAAAATAAGTGTCAAGACACTTGTGCTTGATCGAGTCCACGACCCAGGAGACGAGAGGATGCGATACAAGAAAGACTAACTATTTGTATTTAATATATATATATATATATATATATATATATATATATATATTTCACGGGCTTGAGACAAAGCTTGTTTTCCATATAACAAAATTGTCAGTGATTCAACAATAGCAACCATGAACAATAAATACAACGGAGAAGGACAGAGATTAATAAAAGAATCAGTGAACCTTTGTTTGTTTCTTCACCACGGATCTTTCGGCAATTCCGATTAGTGTTTATGAGAAAAGAATGTGCAACAGAGATACTGCATAGCCTTTGCACCAATAAATTCTACTCTGGGCCATGTCTCTCTAAGATGCTAGCCAGCAGTAGTCCAAATCTTTTGAGCTTCAGCTGGGAAGATGAGGAGCATCAAACGACGCCAGGGTAGCTGTTATCTTCATACTCAAATGATGAACGGAAAAGCGCGTTGCCTCGTCAAGCCTTGTCCAGCTTGCTTGAATAGGGCACGAAAAGGAGATTTTAGGAAAGTACGCGCAAAAATGCATGAGTTCTTTTAGATGGATCTGTGGAAACAGACCACGCGGCGAGAGCTGGATTACCTACGTGTGAGGATGACAAAGGTCGACAACTAAAAGATGTCTCGCGGTAGTCCGATCAGCGCTGGAGACAGGGCTACCGATTGTGAACTGGCAAACCGTCAGCTTCACAAATCGTTTCACTCTACATACAGATTTACAAAAGGTGACTAGAACGAGTGGTTGGACTCAGCTCCATCTCTGATGCAAGCTGTGACACCAAACTTGGTGATTTCTCCGTAGAAGCATTCAATTTATGTCACGGGACAGCCGTGTTTCATCATGCTCTATTCGAGCCGGCTGGACTGGCCAGCATCGAGAGGGCGTTGAGATACAGCAGAAATCCAGGGCCTCGCGGCGTGACGAGAAAGGCCACAACCCACTAGACCAGTGGAAAACACGGCGTTCTTCATAAGCAAACTGTGCAAGTTGGTGTTTGGGTGGCGTAATGTCTGGCTAATCAGCTAGCGCGTTTTAAAAGATGGGTAGATCGGAAAGCTTGTGGCAATCTAACCGTCGGCGCAGGGTGCATTTCGAAAGCCCCAAAAAGCATATAGGCAGCTTAGAACAAACTAGAGCGTGGTCGTATACAACCCCATCATTTACGGCGTATAGCGATATGGTCCACCTTGGTCTCCAGATGATTCAAAGAAAGCGGATGTCACGTGGAGTAACTGCTACCAGAGTTCCTTATCTTCTTACTGGAGAGCAAAGGGGAATCGTCATAACACAAAGTCCAAAACTGTTCTCCGTTTTCCAAACGATAAGAATCTAGCTCAAAAGCGCCTCCTAAAGACGCCCAGTCAGACGACAGCCAGTCAACTGCGGCATTTCTATCTCTTATCAAGATTACCATATCAGCCCGGTTTGTTTTGTGCAACAGGTAGTACATTTTTGGTAAAAATTACCTTTGAATTATTCTGGGCTGCAATCGGCGGGTGCACGCACAGAAAAGACGAGCAAGCTGTGTCGATCTGTACGGTGACTGCTCAATTTGCACGGAACTCTAAGTCTCAATGCGCAAAGAAGTCTGTCTGGCTCAACACGCCTATGTTCTTACGAGCATCAGCGTTGACACGTTGAAAGTGACTAGCGTGAATCATCATCTTCGTCATCATCATCGTAGCTAGCATGAACCGATATCGAGGATGAAAGAAGGCATCAGCTGGTGGTAACGGGTTCGGTGAAACTTGGAAACTAGTCGAGGAAGAATGAGAGAGTACATGGCTGGGATTTCCATCAGAGGCATTTCGCGATCAGCCAAGGTTCTCGTTGGGAATTTTGAAATTTTGGAACAAGAGACAGGGTTGGGGAGACAACTTGTTGTGTATGGTGTGAACGATCTTGTGTTCTGGTGAGAAGAGGCAGTGGGCAAGAGAGAACAATCAGTCATAATAATATGTCACCGGTTTTCGTTGTGGACTGTCGTGCTACTCGGTGGTCCAACCCAAAGTAGGCTTTTTCACTTGAAGATGCCCCCGCAGCCTTTGTGCAATCAAGATCATCCGGCAAGATGGCAGCTTTGGTCCAGATGAGCCAGTGGCCACGTATGGTTATTCTGCCTTTTTCGTAAAACCTTCTCGAGCAAGTGAAACACGACAAGGGACTGTGACCTTATTTGTTGGCAGGCTACACTTGCCACGTCACATTGCCATCAGCCGATTTTTGGCGTTCTAGAGCGGATAAGGCTATCCTAGCGGAAATCACACAACATCCTCGAGAGCTGCCGCCGATGGTCTACGACACAGTATTTGGTGAATTCTTATTCGAGGTTAACCGCGGGTGGTGTCGTTCCCTTATTCGTGACCTGGGGATACGCTGGGTTGCAAACAGCTTTGCACTTTCGGGTTTGTAGCTAACAAATAAAGAAATTTTAATAGTATTCAATGGTTTTCGGTGACCTCACGTCCAAAGATAAATAATTCTGAACAGAACTCCGGAATAATTTACGTATTACCAACAACAACTCGAAATTTCGTTAGCCCTACTTGGACGATGGGGCAAATGTCCAGATCTGATGCAAACAACAGCCCTTTGCGAAACTGCTTAGAAGGAAGAGATTGATCGCCTTGTTGTCCGAATGCACATTCGTTGATCTCGGTCAAAGAGCGTAAACCAAATTATGAACAACGTGTACACATATCAGTTATACTTAAAAACCTTTGACCACAGAAGAGTCCGGATGGTTACTTTCTGAGGATAAAGGATTAGTATCGAATATGATATTACTGAAAAAGATTATCCCAGAATTGCTTTGAGAATGGTTCTTGACAATCAGAAATAAAATTACTTACATAATGACCAATCGTGTACTACCAGATCTAAAACATTAAGGACGCTACTACTAATATTTTTTCTCAATGTGTCTGTTATCCATGCACATCCAACGAGTGGCACTTCTGAGGTTCAAGTTCCAAACATCAGACTTGAACATTCAGCGTGTATCGGCTTTTTTAAAATGTCTACCTCTCAGCGCCATAAGTTACGTAAACATTACGAAGTATAGCTTCCGTCTCTCACCGAACTTAGTGAATAAACTCTCAGTCAATGTTCAGAGTGTAGCGGAATGACACGATAATGCAATATGGGTGTTCACCTGCGTTATTTGATTCCAGCTAACCGTACCGTGATAACTCAGCTAGTCCAGCAACTTCCTGATAAGCAGAAAGTCTCCGTTTTGATTCCGGCTGCCAGAGTGAACGCCTGAGTACGAAAACTGCAAGCAGATTTTCCATTGGCGAGACGCGAACCAGTCGGATGAACAATAGAGTCACGGTCATAATTGATGACTGTTGACAGTCCTGTTGTGGTTTAAGCTTTCACACCATGAGATAAGCTATCAACTTGTTGCCGAATAAAAAACCGAGGGTGTTATAGATGCCAATGTGTACGAAATGTATTTTGTTGTCGTTGCGAAAACGGAGTCTGACTACTCGGAGTGGATTGCTAATTCAGCGAGCCAGTCTTCTGTCATCTTGTTTGATCTTGTGTCTCGTTTGATGCATTCTCGAACGAACAAAATAAGTCCAGATAGTAGTACAAGTCACTGGTCTTAACTCACAGTATCAGATGGTCGAATTCACCTCACACAATTCCGCAGATGCGGGTGCAATTTTTCCAGTTTAGAGGCACAAACTCACCTGACCTTTAAGTAAACAAAGATAAGAGTCTCATGTCTCATAATGTGTTACCCAAAAAACTTTGCCTTCATTTTTCCCTGTGAGAGAAATTCGCCTCGTTTATCTTCTGTCGTTCAAGGTGGACCACTTCAGACAGTTTAGTGTTTGGCGAAAACAAAAATTCATTCGATAAATCCTTCAAAGCCAATATCAAAAATCCGATCTTTTATAAAAAAAGGGGAACGGCCTTACTGAAAATAGAACGAAAAGACCCACCACTTAACTCAGAGTTAAAATCTACGAAAGCTCAGATCAGGTGTTCCAAGGGAATGATGCTGAACTACCAAAGCAGGTGAACTTACACCGAGTTCAAACTAGTGCTAGAACCAAACTGACTTGCGTGACTTCAGACAAATTTGGCTCCCTTTCTGTTTTCTCTCCCCACTGAAATATTTAATAAAAGCATCAATTAGATTCATACGGAAGAAACATTAGCCAAAAAGTTTCAAAAAATTGGTTTGATATGTATACGGCCTTGACGCAGAAGCTGAACCGAAATAGAATAAAGTAGTGACTGCAGATAACTTGTAAATAACGGTATGAAAAAAACTACATCAACCAAACGAAAGGAAATACAGGAAAAAAGGCTTTATCTACTGGCAGGTTCAGTTTCTGCCTCCTTTTCTCTCCCCCAAAGCACATTTGAGCGTATGAAATGAGGGCTTAATAGGAAATAACTAAAATAATAGAAAATCATCAAGTGAACCTACTTCACTGAAACCAGTATCTAAGAATCAGGAGAGAAAAGGATTGACTGATCTCACACAAAGATATCGAATCAGAACCCGGATTCACAGCTGCGAAAAAGAACAAATTGATGGCATCCTCGTCCGGGCCCCACCGTTCAAGCTAGGATGGATAGTGAATTTGGAACAAAATACTGACCGCCAGATTCCCGTCAGGTGGGTAAAGATGCATCTCTGACCAGTCACTTTTGGCAGACTTTGACCAGGCGATCATCATTGTACACGCTAGAAATTGAGGTTCCGGGTTCAAACACTGTAACCACCGTCACTTCTCCAGTTGGAAGCCTTCCAGAATTACTATGCTGTATCTATAACAAATAAAGCGAGCAAAAATCCTTTTTTTACTAAGCGAAGTGGATGACAAAAAGAAATGGTTTGTATTGTTCCGAAAAAGGCACCACATTTTTTGCCTCGGTAGATTCACGCACCGTTCGCGGACAATAGAGCAATTTCCCTTTCAAGCATGGACATGCACTTGCTTGGTATTATTCTTTGGTATTTCTTCAATGCTACCATATTGACTGACCAGTCTTTCTACTTATCGACTGACCTAGCGTGCTTGCACGTGAGAGCGCATGTAGCTCAAATTTTTTATCCTCTTCTTCATTGACTAACTTGCTTTCGTGCTGGCCTGTTGCTTCCTAGACGACTGCGGTCGAGTAACATTTATATTCGTATTAATAAATGGATCACGATCACAACAAACATACATCGTTATGGCATTGTTTGACCAATAGCCACTGAGCCGTGTCTCAAAATTCTCAGCCCTGTCATATAGATTCTCAGCCTTGTCACATATCTTCTAAGGCGTATGCTAAAGTTATCAGCCATCAAGTACATTCAGTTTAAAATTTATCCTATCCTATCATAATTAAAATCGTGAGAACAATGCATCAAAATGTGATCCAATAACCATTCGTTCTTTTTCATCATATTTCCCGAACAGCAAATATAATATTCAACTCATTCCTCTCATGATGTAAACTATTCAAAGAGTGTTCAGTAAATCCCTAATTTACAGGTAAATAATTGTCATACACAGCTGGGAAATGATGTGATTAGGCTCAGTAACGTCCGAAGAACCTGAAGTTAACTGAGCTTAACCTGACCAAAAGGCTTCAGGACTTCAAATAAACACAGTCAGCTTTACAAGAGGGCTGGACTTCACTAAGGTGTATGTTGACTGAAAAGTTTAAACAGAGGATAAACTTCGCAAAACAGCAACTCGGGGAAATAGAAACCTAACAGCAATAAATCAATTGGGCTAGTCACGGTTTTGTTTCACAAACAGATTTTGATTTAAGCCACCATCTACGTCTGACTTTATTGATAATTAGTGAACGATGGTTTTACCACAGGTTTTGGCATTGTGCTGACACAAGTCCAGTTTTAATCGACACAGAGATTACAGTCGGGCTGATTACCCTACAGAATCAGTTCGAAAAGAAATTATTTTGTGACATTTTTGGCTGAGGTATAGATAAGCAGGCTGGCTAATAAACCGATACAGTTGTCAAGCCCAAATATTGACTTGGTACCAGTTTGTAACACTTTTGTCTGACATAGAGCCGAATAAAACAAACACTCTAAGGATTCCCAGTGGGAAGTATTCTTCGGTACCAGTCCGTTCTGTCTGATTTACAAACACGGAATTCCCAAGCATTTAGAACGAGCCCAGCCTTAGTGACAAATATGCTGGAAACATCAGTTCGAGCAAAATATCACGTGATCACGTTGCTGTGATTTCATCACTAGCACCTATAGAAAGTTATCAACTGGGAAAATCATCAACGATAGAAAAATAAAGCTCGTTCATTCGCGAAGTCAGAACTTTATAAGAAATCAAAAAAGTCAGTTCAAGCGCACACGGGACTAGTTTCTGGGCGAATTTCAGATATCATGGTCAAGCCCACGCCTAAAAAATCTGACTGGAGTCCTGTCTAAAAAAAGTTGAATTCGGGTCCATTGCGGAAGGTACACAGTGAAACACATCTTTTATCCAATCATTTTTACCAAAGTTCCCACAATCTCCAGAAATATATTTACTTACAATTTTGGTGCTTGACTTGGTTTCGTGCATTCAACAAGGCTTTTAGGATTTGGGCTATTCGAATCTTTAGAGGAATAACATAAATCAACATTGTTTAGAAGTCAAATTTTGTTCTGCTTTATTGTTTCCCTTTGTCAAGTCCCGGTACTTTCTCAAGATGTATCCTTAAACATTTTGTTGCACAAAAAGTTAGTAGAGTGGGCTTACCGTGGGGTCTACAGTCATGTACAGGATTCTGTCTACTCAGTTCTCCTACAAGCATCAGTTTTTACTGTGGTGTTTGTCTGATAGCAGGGATTTATTGTTGAATGGTTGAGTATTGTACTAAGGATATAACGATAGTATGACACAAGTGTATTGCAGATAAAAGGAAAGTAATTTATCTCTGCGTGTTCCTTAATTTGGATGAGTCGTTCCACGCCAGCTACCTAACCCAGACTGATTTCGTGTTCCGTGCTCAATCCTGACTTTTCCTGGCCACGAGCCTCCGGACTTCCAGCATTTTTATCCAAGCGTCTTTCTTGCTGGAGCAGTTTGACTGACCCTGGCGACAAATTGGTCTGAAGTTGTAATTCTCGATCAACTTTCGATTGGGCGAAATTTGGCTTTGATAAGCTCTCTTCTTGGAAGGCCGAATGTCAGTGTTAATCAAGTCGGTAACCACTTGAAAGGCTTGCAAATAACCTGATGAGGTCTGGTTGCTCATTTGTTAGAGCATAATACAGTGGAAGAAAATCCCACTTGGGAGTAGAAAGTTTCACAAATAGGGTTGATTTTACCATTTATCATTCCTGCCAGATCAAAAATAATCAAACGTTAAGTAACTTGGCATTACTCGTAGTCCATCAAACACATTTCTCTTTCCCAACAACACTACCATGCTGGTCATCATCACGTGCCAAATAATCACGTCGTAGTGGTTTAGTAACCTACAAAGCACGTGATTACTCGTCAGAACTGCACGTCATCGATTGTTTATTCATTCTGAAGAGACGCTGAATTTCAGAAGTTGAATGGTTATTTTTATACCAACTGATTTGTTTTAAGCAGGAAAAGATCCAACAGAAGTCCATCACTTTGCGGAAGTTACTATCATGCTTCACAAAATAGGTCTCCATCGCAAACCATGGTGATTCATGCATTCTTTGAAATGTTTTACAAACCGTCATTTATTTTATCTGAAGTCACATAATTAAGCATGTCCTAATTAGACAGTGGCAGTGACTGACTTTACTAACGCCGTAATTGATGAATAGACTACTCGTGATGTGATTGAGCAGATTTATTTACAATAATCCGGAGAAGTCATGTGAATTTTCTGTTTGACAATCTGGTTGGTCACGTGTATTTGGGCTACGGCTGCAACCGACTGTAGCTGAGTTTAATCGAGATAAATCTGATCCGGTGATGAATGGGGCATCCTTTAGGCGATGTTGGTAAACTCAAGATTGATAACTGGAAACATGGACAATGATTTCATTTTAGGAGATCTTGTTAGCAGAGTGAAGTGATTCAACATTGCATATCAATTACCGTGGGATTTATCTTGAAAAGTCGAGCTAAAGCTGGAGCATTTCTGCTTATTCCAAGAATTTCGATTTGCTAACTTCACTAGAAAGGAGGCGGTAGAAATCAATCCGCTTTAATTCAGTTGTATGAGTGGTTAGCAAAGTTTGGAAATTCTGAAATTTACAGTGTAAAGGATACCAAGGTGAACAGATTAAACAAATCCAAAACCTTAGTAGCAAGACTTATCTACCATCGTATCTACGCCTTCTCGGACAGCCATAGAAAAGCGTCCACTGAAAGGACGGACCGATTGCTGCTGCACAAAATGAGTGAAGACAAACCAGAGTACATTTGCTTTACGACAGTGAAACCTAATTCAAAAAACTCAACGGCGCGACTTATTCCAAAGCCTGCCGTGGCTTGCCACCTGACCGAAAACGGTTACAAACTGGATCCGATGAACCTGTTCAAAGACAAGGCACATCCTTTGGACTTGTTTATTTTGGTGTTTCATCACGCAATGCCCACTCACAAGTCAATAAAGAAAACCTTATGAGCATCTCAGTGTTGTTTTATTTTCAATATAAGTCCCGAATGTGATATAGAGGATGAATATTACATGTTGCATGGCCGCAATGTTAGTATAAATATATGAAACTACGTATAATTACCTAATAGTAAACGCGAAACTTTATTGTTGGTAGAGTTGAATACTGAGAGCATGGAAAATTATGAAGGAAAAGACACAAATTAGAGATTTAAGTCGCTTTTAAGAACATTTTAAACCAAAACAGTCACACATATTCCATTGTGTCACTGTGGTACAAATTGCCGTCACGGTATACCAAGCAAAAAACGAAGCTTTTAAGGTGATCTAAGAGGACCAAAATTTGTTTGACAGTTCCATCTGACAATAACGAAGGGTGCAGATATTAGGCCAGTAACCAGTTGCTCAGTTCGCAAAAGCAATTTGTTAAACCTTTCCACTTATTCTGGCCACTATCTGAAAAATACTCTAACTCAATATACCTACGACCAACATCTTTCAGTTGAAAAGGAAATAAATTATTCAATCTCATTCACACTCTATTACTAACAAAGCACACTTTCCTCTTATTTCCAGCCACACAACAACTAAAACACTGAAAAGCCAGTCTTATTCGGATATTTTATACAATGTCCCTCAAAAATTATTCCTATCCTAAAAACTGATTACTGTTTTAGTCACAAAGTAATGTCATCGAAAAAGAGCTCAATTGCTATATTTTGTCCTCTTCGTCAAAACGTTGTAGGATAGGTCAGTGAAGTATGAAAAATTTTGGTTTCAGAAGCCCAACATCCACTTTGCGCACACAAAGCAGGTCAGCGAATTTTTACTTGCCCAAACTTTTTCAGTATTTTTAAACAGAAACAATGGACTAGAATATAGATAAAAAACGAGAGCAATTTCCGGGATCGTACCAAATACTTTGATTGAATCACTAACTGCATGAACTGACTTTATATCCCTCTCCGATTGTTACTAAAACGGACGAAGAGGCAGCTAGTTTAGGGCATAGAGTAAAAAGGGTGGTAAAAACAAGCCAAAATTTGCTTCGAATCATTGCAAAAGAACAAGGGTACCCAAGTTAGCTTAGTCTCTATGTAATGGTGCAGAGGAGTGTGGTTAAGGCAGATAAATTACCAGATGCTGACTGAATTGTATGCACCGACCGATATTTTAAATCGAAGGGCACATGAGTTAAGTAGATGGAATTCATTCAGAGTGCTAACGTGCAACCGGAATGAAGAGCTTCTAACGTTTAGTGAATCTATGCTCATCGAGTGTAAAAACTCCCATCTATGTGCACAATCAATGCAAACTGTCCATGCAACCTCTCATTAGCCTCAAAATCCGACAAGAACTGCTGACTTTTGTTAAAAAATTTCTACTTTTCGCCCACTTTTTATCCCATGTATCCTATTATCTAATAACTGACATGCTTTGCTCTCGTGATCGACGAGAGCAAATAAATTGAGTTCATCTCTCTTAATATTTCATTTTGCAATCTTATTAACTTAAGTTCATAACCATTATCAGTAGAACACCTAAAGGTTGTACTCTATTTACTTGCAAGAAAATACTCACAACCCGGTTGCAGTCAGTGTGTAAGCTGGTAAAAACGTGAGGAAGGCAGCGAAATTACGCGTTATTTCAAGAGCAAGCATCTAGAGCTAATCGACATGCAGCAAGAGCGACCGGACAATAGTGACGGAGGTGAAGTGTGACTAAATATCAACACCGATCAGGCCTGGGTCCTCTCATGAGAAGGATACTGAGTGACTGTCGTATGGTATGCGGCATTGTTTAAGCTGGACAAAACGCACTCGCCCTCATGAACACCAACTAGCATTACGACACGCCGATCCATACTCACAGATTTGTAACCACGGCCCACCGAAAGGTCAAAAGGTCAAAATCGATAGCGCAAGGTTGGCCATC
Organism: Fasciola hepatica; assembly: GCA_948099385.1. Classification (NCBI taxonomy): domain Eukaryota; kingdom Metazoa; phylum Platyhelminthes; class Trematoda; order Plagiorchiida; family Fasciolidae; genus Fasciola; species Fasciola hepatica. Next base: position 5,570,919 of record CANUEZ040000175.1, read on the forward strand.
CGAGCAAGAGGAAAGGGGAGCGCCTGACTGTCCAAGCCCTCCATTCGATCAACTCGTTCAATCGACATGTCGAGGATGGTAAACATTACGTCACCCCAGCAAAACAGGTATCGAAAAATCGAGAAACGGACAGATGGCAACAAACCAAAAAGTGCGATACCAGCGGTGCCATTCACGCACTCATTCACTCACGTTTGAAGACGAAGAAAAGTTACGATAAACGTTTTACAACTCAGTGTATGCCTTGATTTCTCCATAATATATATATATATATATATATATATATATATATATATATATATATATATATTAAAAGATTGCTCTAATGGAACTTTTGAATGATGTGGTATACAACATTTATCTAGCGACTGTTTGCAGACTGGTTTCAGAGCTTCCAGTGATTTGTGTCGAAGAAATATTACGCCGACTATCTCGTACGACTTTCAAAGCCTTAGAAATTAGGTAATCCAAGCTAGAACCCCAGAAATAAAGGAACCCAGAGCAGCACCAAGGACTCTGCCCACCCTTCTTCTAGACAAGTAACTGATTGCTTTTAGTCTGGATATCACAGAATCTTAGTTCTTTTTGTGGGGGACCAGGTTTGTAACAAACCGGCTCAGTCATCACTAACTACATAAGCATGACTGTGAACGACCCGCCGAACAACACATAAATTCAGATGTCCAGAGAAAGATATCGGACATGAATTTATTCATGTTATAACCCCCTTTACATCCAATTATGGACAAATTCTCTAAGATCAGCAATAAATTATACTGTCGAAAATCTTCCAGTGGTATCTGCACTCATTTCAACCATCAGCCTTGAAAGCAAGAAAGTTAAGCCCCAAATGTGGCTTCCCCAATTACGGAGATCCTGGTCTCAATGATCTTTTAAGCTGATGCAATAAATGTGTTCCAGATGGAAATCAACAAATGCGATGAGAGTTAATCTGGTTTTTCTCGCAAAAGTAAGAGTTCGTGACTCTGTTGCATCTTTAAACAGACTTTTCTCTTTTGCACATAAAGCATTGTGAATAACGCTGCGCAAATATGATGACATGAAGAATGGTCAAACATCAAACAACAATATTATAGAGTATTTTGAAAACAATATGACCCGGTTTTCTTTACAAAGTGGATAAAGCAATAGGAACCCAGTCCTCTATGGCTTTGGACAATAGTTGCTGACTAGTTACTCTTAAATTCAGTGAATGATTCCCCCCTGAGCCTATGATTAGCGTTTTCGGGAGGTCTGCTTAGACAAGGCATCCAGCATGCAATGTTTCCCCCATTTCATGAAATTTCGACTGTTGCCATAGCTGCTTCAGAGATGACAGCTTTCCGAATTCGTTTTGCACATTGCTATATATTCGATATAAGAGCCCTTTTAGAGTATTCTTGTTGTGGACAGAGTGAACAGTTACAGCAAAACCCAAGACAGTCTCAGTTTTAACAAGTTATCAGTGAACAATATAGCGGTATGTGCAAATCATTATCCTCAATAAGATAAGGTGAAGGCGTACGAAGAAATCCTAATCTTCTCTCCGTTGGATCCCAATCTCTAATTTTCTACGTTAATGAAAGTAATTGACTCACACTGCGATTTCCTCAGAGCTTGAATTCAGAAATATCCATTTTTTCCACGAGTGAAGATTCATTTATTGCATCCCGTCTGAACTACAAGTGTGCCGTCATTCCATTTACGGATTGGTAAGGATAGTATCAACACCAAAATGTTCTAAACATATTGCTTCGAAATGTGTCTATTCCCAATGGTCACGGTGATAACCGACAACTATCCAATGAATTGTGAGGTCAAGTTAAGTCAGTAGATGCTTTTGTGTATCCGATCGGGTGAACTATCAGCAAGTACATAATGTACAGTAAATTCCATCAGGGAAATACAAGTAGTCTTCTTGGCCTTTATTTGTGAAACACGTCATTTTTACACTCCATTCATGTGTAGGAAAGTAAATATAACCAAACCGCAACCGAAGCGTAAGCCGCGACCAAGCAGACAAGTAAGGGAGTGAATGAACCGGCGAGTAAGTTGAGTAAGTTGAGTAAGTTGAGCTACACGTGCTCACATGCGTAAGCAAGTAAGATCAATCGATACATGGAAATATCGGTCAGTCAATACTGTCCGCACCAAAGCACGACTGGAGGTCAGTGCCAAGCAAACTTATGTCCACGCACGACAGGAATATGGATTGGTTGTCCACGTTGTATGGGTGACTTTCACCAGCCATAACAAGGATGCTAACTAGGAATGAGCGAGAATGTAAGGATAAAAAGTAGGTAGTGAATACATTTATACTAAAGTCGAAGGTGGACAATGAGACCACGAATTATTTGGTCGTAGCCGAAAAGTAAGCGAAAAAGGAGAGCAATGAGGCTAATTCTATAAGGGAGGATTCTGAATTCTGAAAGAGTCCAACAGGAAGAAGCGGCTTTGGAAAAAGTTTGTTGAAAGCGTCGATCACTGTGAAATGCTAAACTAATATTTACTTCGCCACAAAAATTGAAATGCTTATCAGAGATAAAATGAGAGGGGAAATCTGTTGTTTGTTGCCACAAAGAAATGTGATTTCAGAGATTTGGTTGTATAATCGAATTCCGTTTTTCTTTTTATATTTGAGAAAATATACGGAAGAACAGGAAAGTCAGTGGGGGAGAGCCCGAGGAGAGGTCCAAAAATCGAATTGCAACATCATGAGGCACTTCACATTTTCCAAGTCGAAAGGATAGAAAAATTCAGGCATTGGTGGACACCATTTCAGCAAGGATCATGAGTCAGAAAAACTTCTTAATAACAGAGGTAAGAAGCCTAAAGGAGATTATTGTAGTCTATATTAAGTTCTGAGGTTTAATAAAATTTTGGCAGCACGATTAGGGAGCACCAGCACATTTGAAGACTTTGAGAAGAGGAGAGAATTGAAAGAGAACCAAATAGAAATTATGATGTTAGGGGACAAAAAACAGACTGTTGTTCCGATTCTCATTGGTAAGATTAGTTGGTTCTAGTTGCATTGTTCAGCCAAGGAATACTCTGCGGTATTGAAAACTCCCATCACAAGATTTATACGCAGTGTAGGACCGTGTGCTTCATGGCAATTTTCACATACACAATTCCAAATGAAAGCGCCGGTACCGACAAACCGCTATTCTTATCAGAAATATTCTAAATGTTTATTGAAGGCTTTCAAAAAAACGAGACGGGGAGAATTTGCCGGAAAAACTGTCCACAAACTTAAACACGCGTTTACTAGAAAAAAAACCACGGGTTCACGGAACAAATCCGGTTTGTTTATTTGACAATCACCGGCGGTGCATCAATTTTTGCCGTCTGTGAGCAGTGAACATAGCATAAAGGTAAAGGAAATCAATCAGAGAAGGAAAAGTGAAAAGCAAAAAGTTAGACACTAATCTGACCGCTAAAATGTCCCTAATATTTCTGTTCGCACAGTTGCGGCGGTGAAACGATCATCGTAGTGGGCTTTCAACCCCGTTAACCAGGGTGCAAATCCTGTTTCGGCTGCCGGTCACTTTCTGTAACTGACAGCCTCAAATTGGCCATAACTCCGTTCCCAACATTGTGTACCAGTATTATTTAATCAGAGGAAGTAAATAAAAAGATTAAAAAAGATAAACTCGGTTATTTGAGTATTACTATGGTCATTTGTGAATCTAAACAGGCGGCTGATCGATATGCTCACAAATTATCTCAAATTTGAGGTCTTCTGACCATAGAAGGCTTAACGGGACAACTAATTATACCAGTTGTACAACCGAATTTTTCACAGACTAATCGACCGGTCTCACTAAAAACAGTTCCACAGGTTGAAAAGTGGTAAACCAATGAAACTGTTCACTTTCCCCCGCTGTTTTACAGAACAACTCAATGAACTTGTGAAAACAACTTGGTTTGCTGCTAATCGGATCTCCAACTTACGATCTAGCAAGCTGTGATTAACCTGCACTGAAAGAAGTTAGCAGAATAATTTCTTGTTTTCATTGTTTTCTAAACACGCACCGCAGATAAAGGACAATAGTGTTTTAGAAATTGGATTTCATTGATGAAAAAGTCTTATTCAGTCACAGAATCTCATCAGCCAGACATGCCCTGTCAGATACCATTCGGAAGCTGTGCCAAGGAAATCGATTCTTGGATGAATATATAATCACTTGGAGAAATACTTTTCCTCGGGATGTTGTCTAGGGCCACCTCTTACCAGCTAACCAGTTGACCATATTTCATAATACAGACGATAGTTCCCAGTTATCTTACTGGCAAACATATTTGCACTAATAGTCAACAAGAAGCCGGCTGAAAATTGTTTAAGTAGAACTGCAATAAAGCGAATGCGATCGATAGGAAAAATAGAGGTGAAACCATAATAGCTTGTGATCAAATATAAAAATGATGATTTAGTGAATTGGTACTTGAACGTAACAAGAGATTTCGTTTATGTTATTATCCACCGAATTTTTTTTGAAACAAAATGTTTGGATTTTAATTCTAGCCAAAGCAAGATTTGGATAGTCATCATAATTTATACTGAGATTTTCTGCTTTGGTGCAGCCTTAAATTCATCTCCGAGAAACATTCTGCTCCTCTGAGCCTTTTAATCCCGAAGGATACGCATATCTTTGATTGAGAATCTTCATGAGCGGCGGTGGTCAAATGGTCATCACGGTGGGCTTTAGACCCTTCAGTACCGCTATCCAATCTCCAAGCAGTTCCAGCTGATCACTCTTCAAATAGCAGCCTAAAAGTGGCCGCGAACCCCTTCGCGAAATATCGTACTAATATTATCCAATGAAAACGAAACAGATAAAAATAAAAGAAAGAGCGAAAGTGTTTTTTATCAAGTGAAAATCAGTGCACCGTTAATGAAATATTCGCGATACAGAAGCCAAATTCAATGAGATTAGGAGCTTATAATTTTTTCGGTGTTTTCATCATCGTAGTTAATTTTCTCAAACAAATAATGTTCCTAACAGGGGGAATCGGGAGACTTTTAAAGGATTTCCTATTCACCAACATGAAAGAAAGCGATAAATCTATCATGTTGAATACGCGCATCTTCTGTTTTTTATCGATTTTACTTTTGTTTGATATACTGACAGCTTCTGCGAGCTACAATTTATCAACACACTGCCGGAGAGAGAATCCAAGTAATAATTCCTAATTTTGTCTTGTGTTCTAGGGTGCGCCCTTGGCGATTCTTTAGGTCGCTGGCGGTCCAATTCTCGTCAAAAAGGACCGAACTGATTTGGGTTCTCCTGGTTTGAATGGTAACTGCTGGGGTATTCCTTCCTTCCTAGGTATCTGGTGTGTTGCATTTTTGTTCAACAAATAAAGCACCATTGTTGTACTTGCAGCACATATCAGATGGTTTCTTAATTCGGTCCCGTTAGAGATATAAGAAACACTCTGTTGTCACAATATTACATTCCACTACTAGGCATGTTCTTTTACCTGCCGGCTGATTTACAAACTTGAAGAAGAGGCAGATACTAGGCAATAGTTTATGCCCTGCTAAAAAAGGAGTACAGCGAAAGAAGTAGTTTCAATAGTCAAAACACTGATTGCAAGGCCAGTGATGGTCGACAAACTCGACCCTGAGACTTGGAGTTGAAAACCACATAACTTTTTCAGAGTTGGATGAGTTGGCAGTCCGGACGACCAGGTGCTGCGCTTCCTACCAACAATGTGAAGAAAGACAGCTGGGGTCGAAGCAATTGCTTCAAACGTGATAATTTGTACTTCACTCGATCAACCAGTAGGATCGAAAATACGGGGGCGGAGGAAATCGATCCAAACTGGCAAAGCCCAGTTTAGAAAGCAGCCGTCAACGGTGGAAAGACCAGAAGTAATAAATACAAAACGATTGGAAACGATCAACTAAAAGAGTAGAAGGGGTCTGTCCTCTCAATCTAGAAAAAAGTCAGGAAGGTTCTAGAAGGTGAGTTTTCATAAACGACACAGATCATGTCGGAGAACCAACGCTCTTATCTAAGAGGAGATTGTTCCTAACAGTTGAAACAATTATTCAAAACATTACTATCATCTGGGCACTAAAAAGGTAACCACAACTGATGACAAATAATCTGCTATTCACACACCAAGTTTGATACTCAGGGTTTTTTGAAAGCAAGCGGCCGAAATAGCCGAACATCCCGATTCTCCAAACCACTGTGGATCTAAAATGTGTTTATAAGGTGAACCGATAACTCCATCCATTCATTATTACTTTTATTACGCTCTACTTACCATATTACCTAACCGAATAATGAGAAACGACAGGCTAAAGCAGATCATTTGAACGAGAGGTCAATGGATGATGAGATGATTAGTTAAAAGCACGGGTTAACCGAACTCAAATAGCTATTTCGTTGTTTATAGAACAGGCAATCTCCGGAATCGTTTGTGATTCGATGTCAACTTCCGTGAACAGTCGCACAAGGTGACGACGTTTCCTGACATAGATCAAAACGTGTAAGAGCTTCTGTGACCTCATGAAATGCACTCTAGTGTGGTTGTTGGCATGGCCAATACAGAAAACACGTTCGACTTAACTCCGTTCCTCATCGAGGTTTATCAATCGGAGTTCAGTAAGAATGTGAATTCTGTGTTAAAAAGGAAAATAAATATTGAAATACCCTTCCGTAGTCTTTTTAATAGATACACGGGAAACTAATCTTTAAAATATGAACTATATGAGGTGAAATGTGATACGGCAACAGTTTCCGTACCTTGGAATCAGGTAAAATTGATAAATCAGAATTCGAATAATTTTCTCCTTCGTTACCAATAGAATTATGCTACTTCGAAATCTTTACAAAGCACGAACACGTTGATATGCGTGCACACCTATATAAATATAACCACACTATAAGACAGGTCATTTCTTCTGATACAGTTCGAACCGTATTCCTTTTCAATACAGCAAATGTGATATATGGATTTAATATGTCACACTCCGTGACATTCACAACGAAAATGAGTAGCGAAAGAAAATATAAAGAACGTGGAAAGACGGGAAGCACACACGTGCGCAATACATAAACATGGTACGGAATTCTTCCACATTTTTCCTCAACAGCTAAGAAGCACGACAAAAACGTGCTAAAACAAATGAGAAAACGGTGGTGACGATGATGATGACGATGATGATGCTGATAATGGTAATAACACTATTAATAAAGAAAGCAGATTCGAAGGAGCTGTCCGTAAATTGTGGACTCTGGGAGTAGCTTACTTCAGAAGAGGCTCTTACGCCTCTGTGAATACTTTACTTTCATCTTGGCAAACAGAAAAATATCCAAATGTACGGTTTTATACAGAGAAACAAACAAACTACAAAATTGATTTTTTTCCGGAAGGATATTTATTAAGGAACCAATAGGAATTCAGGCAGATGATTGAAAGGATTTGCGTGTATCTGAAATTTATGACCACAAAATCTGGTCAGATTCAGTCAAACTTCCATTTCATCGTTATGAAAAGAAGTGGAACTGTCACCAGATGTTATTAATTAATTCACAGGGAAAAGGCGCTATATCATGAAGAATCAATGTCAAGAGAGAGGACTGGCCTTGTGGTGAGGTGTTGGTTTAGCTATCGTTTATCTCACAGTCCGAATCCCGAAACGGGATTAGTAAACGTGCAATGCTGGGGAATCTTTAAAAAAATGAACGGCATGTACAAAGGTGTTTCCATCGTCCCAACAATGAGGTAACCAGTGGCATTGCACATCATGATTCACTTCAAAGTATGAAATTAAAAATAATTGATACTGGGATTTCGACTGGCAAACTCCCTACCAACTGGTCATACACACATGCATATGAGCAAACAAGCAGACACACACGGCTTCAAGTCCCATAAAACCGCTTTGATTAATCCCTTCGTTTCACGATGCATTTAGTTCTCTTTGCTGAATGGTATATGTACTCCACCGACGGAAGTACAGTTGAAGGTATTTTTCCCTCTGAGTTATTTATCTAAGTTACTCAATGTGGGTCGCAAAAGAATTAATTTAAATCGACGAAAGAAGTGGAGCAAATACACAATACGCATTTAGTTTCGAAAAGATGAGAATCTTTGAACAACAATCGTTAACTGATTTGAACGCACATTGGATTCGCATTCGTAGACTATGTACTTTAGCTGGCAAGGTTTGGTCGAAAATCTTTTGGCGAATCTTTACTAAGTGACCGTGAAACTGTTTTTTCATTGCTGAACCCGAGTGTTGTGCCCCGACTACATAGCCACATATTTCAAAAGAGAAAGCTTTGGTTATTGTCATATTTTATACAAGTATTTAGTTGTGATAATTGTATGGATGTGGTATGCTGAAAAAAATCAGGAAAGGCGCAACCAGAACATTTCGTCTGACGGTCATAACCGTGCACTCTGGGGCGTCAGATAAGCCATAAACCTTGGTATCTGAACAACAGGTTTGACTGTGTGAACCACTCCAAGAATTCAGACGGACATCGTGATAGCCATGCCCGACATTTTCCGATACTGATAACATATGATGACTTCCAAGGACGGATTCACGGATACTATTAATCTAACGTAAGCACTCTACTTACTGACGTATTTTTTGGTGTGGATACCAATATCAGACAAGTGCCACACAAGCTTATTGTGTAGAAAAGCAGAAACCATAAAGTATCAATAGAGGAACAAAGCTGTGCATTAATCGTCATTCAATACAAATAATGTAGTTACCTGAACACTAAAAATCTACCGGAAAACAAGAACATGCTCCCGGCGAAATCATCATAGGCCGGCCTACCACGAAGGTCACCTTAACGGGACCTTCTTTGCATTTCATACAACGTCAGTCTTTACTGAAAGCAGTGATAAAAAGATGTTATTCAAGAGGTGTTCACAAGAACACAAGCCCCAGTCCTTACTGGGACGATATGTACGGAAAGAGTGACTCCGAATAAGAATGGGATAGCAGCTGCACACTGATCAAGTACGTGTTACATGTCTAATGGAATGTGGGTGCACTACTGTGAGTGATTTTGTAATATCCATTCAAGTATTTCTAAATAATTCAAATGTTAAGAGTGGCTGACTTCGGCCGCATTGAAACCCGTGTAGCTTTTGACACAAGCTTCAGAATTGCATGTGCTCTACCAGCTGGTAAATGAGACCGTACCGGAAGGATTTCGAATTTTCGCATTTAGACCATGCAGTTTGACTCGTGGCACCCACCACCATGAACTAACTTGCAATTTGACTGCCTACAGCAGGATTCCCCTGTGAATAAACCAGGGCCAATCAGTTGATTACGAGAGCATGTTTGGTTATGAAGTGTAGTTCGGTGGATTAGACAAACTCGGAAATGGTACCGATGGAATTAGGAAGTTAGCGTGAATGCCGCACAGGATATAGCTTCCCATGTGCTCTACCAGCTGACCTACGAAGTAGATGTGGCGTGTTGCAGCTATTTGTTGGGCCAACAGTATGATCCCTGGGCAAAAGCTCGAAGCCCTTCTGCATGGCCGCTGATCTCAGCCGATATTGCACACGCGATACTGAAGATTGTTCGGCAGCCTGTCGTCGATTCAAATCCCATCGTGGTCAGTGACCTTCGATACTTGGGTCATTTCAAAATTTATCCAATCTGCCAAACCGAAGTTCAAGAGCCCCTGTTATTTAAAACTATTAGGGATAAAAGCTTCTTTCCAGCACCGACTAGAAGCTGCCGGGTGTGGGCATAGCTTCCTTGGTTGGGATGAATCTACATGATCTTGTCCTATGAGAAATTTACGAAGGCAAAGCACTATGCAGAGGACGGAAATTCAAGCTGAATCAAATCGTTATCCCCCGGTGGACAATGATCATGTGACTGTTTGACTCGAACTACTGGTTTGCATGCCATCAGCGAGGAGTGTTTTGATGCAGAAGATACGCTCTGTGTGACTGCTCGTTATTTCTGCCATTCCAATAATTTCATTGAGTCGCGTTATTATGGGCAGTATTACAAGGTCGGTGTCACCAGCATCTCAGGAGGCAATATGAATACTTTGCATATCATACTGAAGTGTAATTTGTTTCAACCGTTTGGAACATACCCAAGTTATGTCACAAAAGGGATTCAAAAAAGTTCCAATGCACCCCAGATTTCAAAATGAAAGTTTAGATGGGTTGATGGTCGATGAGTTTGACGTTTAAACCGCATACGTTTCATCACTAATCGAAGAAACACCGTTAGAGTGAACTGACGAAGTCATCTTGACTGATGATGAAGCGTTTGCTACCTAAAAGCCAAGCCCGACCATCACCAACCCACACCTGAACCAGAAACAACACCAAAATTGTAAACCACTGAGAAGATGGAAGTTCGTTCAAGACTTACGTCTAGGAAATACCTTCAAATTTTTAGAGAAACTTCAAGGCCCATCAGTGAATTTACCGTCGTCTTTTTATTCAGCTTATCTCTCTATCGTTCTGACATAGGTTGCTTTGGAAGAACACAAAAAGATGAACCCCTTTAAGGCCAGAAAACGATGATTAGAATCACAATTTATTTCCTCGGACGATTCACCTTGGATCACAGGGTGCTATTGATTTGATGTACTGTTTGCCTGCATAAAAAGTATACACATATCCATTGTAGAAGCAAAAACTGATTTGCGAAAGCAAACAGAATTGACGCGCCATACAGCAATTTAGTCTAACTGGAATACCCTTATCCTATTTTTGATCAGAATTTTCAAAAGCGTTCGCAAAAATAAAGCATTCTTTAGTCGTTTAGTTTAGCCAACCAACTCGTTCAAATTTCTGTGCACGCTAACTTTTGCAAAACAAACTACCGCCCGGGAGCACTAAACACAACTTTGATTCCCACTGTTCCAACGTTTTTGTGCATTTTGTCAAAAACAAGAGCAATAATGATGAGAAATTCAACTCATAGTAACTGCCAGATTGATTCAATCGCCATTATTTTGGATGGGGTTTCCGATCGCTTGTATTCCTAGTTCGTATGTGAAACAAACCGTGGAAGTAAGTTATACAGACCTTTTGTTTTGCACCTACCTAATTTTCTATCTCTCGTTTACCCACTGTTGAAATTAATTTTACCTATCTGATCAAACAAGTAGTACGGGACAGGTGCGAGCCTAAATGTGTCCAGTCTGTTTTCACAGAGACTTAAAATTTATAGAAAAATGGAATTATCCGATCTACCGGTGGATAATAGTGTTCATTTTTGAAATAAAAAATGGATTTTGTATTCAGCTTTCTTTAGAATATTTTGAAACTCGCTGAGGATACGTTTTAGCTAAATTGTTCTACTGCGCCCTTGCACGGCCTGCGTTTATGTGAACCCAAGAGTAGTGTACGAAGAACTATTCGGATCGATTTCGCCTTGACTTTTCTAACGATCGGAGAAAACACAAGCAATGAGCATTTTCAATTTTTGATACTTCGGATTCTGATAAAAGTCTAATAGATACAGATGCTATTAGGCTTCAGATTTGAAAGTATTTGACATCCCACACAGCGACCACCAGGGTTTTACTAACGCATGTGTCGTGCCAGTTATTCTACGAGGTTTCCAAATACCTGTCAAAGACACAACAGCACATGAGACAATAATCAACCGGTCTATCTGCAAAACGCGGTATGGCCTAATTTCACTTGCGTAGTTCAGATGAAAGTTCTTTAGGAGTGTTGAAGCATAGTTGAAGTCCCTCAATAGGTTTTGGAATTTTCAAAGGTCTACAACTTTTATCAGCTGTTATGGTCAAATCTGAATATAGCCTGTCGGTTGACCGGTCGATAATCAGTTGATGAATAGCGTAGAACAGAGGCCTCAGCCGATCGAAAGCACCAACTAGAAGACCAAATAATAAACCGTCCTCTTAACCGTGAGATTCTAATAACTGGGAAACCAAATTATCGAGACCATGTGTTTAAATCAATAACCCTTCATTTCTGCTTCGTGGTTTTGAATAGTAGTGATGCGGTTTATGTTTTGTATAAGGGGAAGTCAGACAGAGACAATGCAAAATAAGAAGTTTAAAATTTTTCTTTTGAAATTCAACACCATCGATAAAATATTCCCTCTGACGGTCCGTAACTTATTCAGTCAGCCTTAATGAAATCACTGCTGACTGATTTCAGTAGCTTCTTCAGACTGACGTACGCTTAAAAAAATGCACTTTTGCAATTGTTTTATTTTTGATCGTATACATAAATGGGGTAATCGAATGAATGCCTCGAAGACAGTTTTACTCTGTGTAATACGATAATTCTGGTCTAAATTTGAATGACTTATCCGCGTCGTTTGTGCTAAATTGTGTATAAAATGCATTTCATGTGGTTATGAATAGTGGTTGCACCTGCGGTTATTCTCAAATGCAACGCAGTTGGTGCGTGTTTTTCGGTGTATTTGTCGTCAGTTGATTGTATCCTGTGCCAAACCGGTGTGGGATGGAAAATAATCTATGTGAACGATACCGTAAATTGCTTTGATCGGCTGGTACTAATGGAGGTTTAGCGACAGACATGAGAAGGAAAGCCAAAATGTTCCGAAGGGTTTTTATGCAAAACCTGTACTATTGACGCTAAAGTTCATCAACAACTGACGGCCAATCGTACTTAGTTTTTCTTAGAGTACTCATGTGCCTTAAAAGTTATATTAAATACTTCGCGGTTGTTATCCATTGGGAAAAAACATTCCAGTAACAGAACATATATGGAAGATTTTGTTCACAGTAACCGCACAGGGAATAAGATTATTCAGAATAGCTCAAAAAATTAACTGAAATGGGAGCGTGAATTAATTTCCATGCGTGGGTTCACATCCCAGCAGATCAGACCACATTTTAACTCTTGGATCAATCTGAAATCAGCCGAAGTTTATTCAGTCTCAGATTTTCAGGTCTTTAAACAGTTGCGATGTTTTGCACCCAGGATTGCTCAGGCACTTTTACGTCATTTCATGACATGGCCCGAAAGGTAAAAGTTGTTGAACCCCACGGGATCAAACCCAGAAGTGCTTGTTACCCAAGTTTGGTATGATGTGTGTTCTATAAGCAGAGCTATAAAACCACAGGGAATGATCTACAAACCAATTAAATCACACGATTAGCTCTTTCAGATAGCAGTGATATAACTTGTAATTTAACTATCTACAGCAAGATTTCCTAGTAAATCATTCAGTGTTCACCTGTTGGGAATTTCATGGCTGTGCAGAACACCACACTAATTCGTCATTGGCTGCAAGTGTTCCAATGCAGCTCAAATGTTTCTGTGGTACTTCTGCCAGAATTACGCCTGCGTATAATTGGACTATAAGTAACTATCTAAGAACACGCACAAGCTATCACAAATGGAATAGATTTAAATGCACACAGGTGGGATATTAGTTGTGTTTAGTTCCTGGGATAAGAGAGCGAACAAGAAAGGTGAGCTAGTTATAACTGGTTAGAACCCTAGCCAGATTGGATACGGGAATATTATTAAACAAATTCATCTCACATATGAAGCATCGAAAAGCAGAACCAGTAGACGAACTGGAGAGGCGAAAGTGCTTTTGTGAAATGGATGAAAGTGGTGATCTCGGTGTACCTTTTCGTCTCGGGTAAAATAGACTCAATAGGGCGATCGACGAGTCAATGCAAGAGGATTTTGCTGAGAGTCACTGAAAAACACCTAAAATTGAGGACATCACTGCCCAGTGTTTTGCCGTTCCATCTTAGAAGGCCAAAAATTTCGAATAAAAATCAAAGCAAAATGTGAAAGTCAAAATTAAAGACTAATATGAACTTAGTTGCTTGCTGTGTTCGGAAAGATAAAAGTGGTGATTTTCCGACAGCTTATTGAATGTGAATAGCTCATTACAGATATTCGAGCAATTTAACTTCAAATTACTCGAGAGAGCTCACTGTGGAATAAACAAAAAAAGGGGATTTTTGAAACTCGGGAACGAGGATAGTGCAAACCCATTCAGAGCACTTGTAGCAGTTCAGTGTGTGAAAAATATTGGTTACAACTTGTTTTTTAAGAAATACGTTTTCATTGACGTTTTTAAAGAACTGATGTACTGAAAATATTTCACTAAAGAACAACATTCACACAGTACTAGGACATGCCTCACTTGTCTGGACTTAAATCCGTATATTTTTTCCTTTTATGGCCCAGTTGACTGGGGTTAACCACAAAAAAGCTGGAAAGAGCAAAAGACAAATAGTGGTAGAATTCAAATCGTGAGTGATTTTCCATTCGACGGTAATCAGGCCAATGTTTGGCTATATAATGATCACACAAAATTAATCTCGTAACGGTTCCAGAAGTTATTGATACATCAAAGGCGAATCGTTAGACAAATCCATAGGACCATATGGTAACAGTTGTACCTAGGTCCGGGAACTCCAACTCCGGTTATCTTCGTTTGTTTCTACCAAATCGTGACTGGTTTTTTTCTTCTCTTCTTTTCGTCGGCAAGCAACGGCTGCTCTAGGCTTTCTCAATCTGATAAGAAGCAGTGCTTGTTTTTCCATCTTCGTTGGTAAGTTCACTTTTGGACTGAGAAATCACTGAGTTAAATTTGGATTGAACAAATAAGGCACAAAACACAACACGGATTTGGCCAAGTATTGAACAGACCCAATATTTAGATCAGAACATGTGGTTTGGGCGAACATTCTTTTTCAGTGGTAATGCGTTGATGATAAGCTGGACACAGATCTACAGGCAAGTCAAAAAGTCCTATCGGCGAACGGCTATCCGGTGAAAATTTTCAACCGCAATACGACGCAAAAGCGTAAAACGGAAATGTTGCCAGGGGTAGCTAAGAAAACTCTAATCGTCAGTATCTCCTTCAAGGGTGACACAGCAGTTAAGAGGACCGGTAGGGTTCTACTTGCTGCCGTCGAAGCTAAGCCAAGGTTTCCGTCCTTAAGTAATCCTGCTACTAGATGTGAGAACACAGGTAAACTACCTTTATTGACCTCGTCAATGATTATTTATCAGTTCAAGTGCACCTGTGGTACCACGCACGTTGGTTGAGCGACGAAGCATTTGTAAAAAAAGCATCAAAAAGCTCCAGCCCCGCTGGCTTCAACGCGAAGTGAATGGTACCGTTTTCAACTCAACTGATGCCCATTTCCCAGAATCAGGTCATTCGACTTAAGTAGAAGACGCATTCCGTGTTACGTAAAGAGTGCCACAGAATGAATCCAAAGCGATCATATACCGAATATTAGCGATAGCCGAGTCGACCACTGAACGCGTCCTTCAGCCTGGTGCGTGCCCTTGAGCTTCCTTAGCCAAAGGATGATGACGTCACCTTCTACCGCATTGCCGATCCAGTTCACTGGCTGTTCACAAAATCCTATTCACCAGATCTAGATTTATCAACCAATCGATCAGCCAAATAACAGATCGAATGACACCGTCCGATAGACCTAATGGCCGTCCTCTCACCTCCTCGCCTTTTCCCGCTACAAATAAACGTGATGGTAATAGCCCAAAGTTGGAGCGTCAAAAAACATATGCGACATATATGTATACGCGTGTCACTTGAAAACTAATCATATAAAGTGTTCAGAAATACTATTTCTCTGCACCCTATAAGTTACTTCGGCGATCACTTGGAAATGCGCAGAATGTTTTTTCTGACAGCTTTTGTCCGCTGTTTATTTACGCCAAGCTCATTATCGGATTCAGCGGATTTGGACTAGCCTAGAGCGTGCTTTTACTGATTCTCTTTTATTTCCCAAACTTGTACATTTTCCGGAAAATTGTTTCAACTATTCAAAAGACCATTCCAATAACTTATCGTGCTTGACTCCAAAAAAGTGTATTTGTATACTGACCGAATCCGATGATCGATTTAACTGTTCCACGGTTCACGCTTAAGTCGTTATCATAGATGGACCCTTGCTCGACCAGCCTGTTACAACTTATTTCCGAGAAACTGAGGGATCGGAAATAGCCTCTCAAAGAACAACACCGCCTGTGTTTTTCTATATTTTCAGAAGATTAGTGATACTATGGTTTAGTAAGGCCTTTTGTA
The DNA here is from genome assembly GCA_948099385.1 of Fasciola hepatica. NCBI lineage: Eukaryota > Metazoa > Platyhelminthes > Trematoda > Plagiorchiida > Fasciolidae > Fasciola > Fasciola hepatica. The sequence goes on from CANUEZ040000175.1 coordinate 5,586,976, forward strand.
AAATTACAAACAGTTCATTATCGATAGTCAGTCCCATTCATCGGCGAAGATTGTAGGACAAACTAGATTATTGTTATTTTAGGCCAACACGAAAGGTAAAGTTTTTATTCGTCCGCCTCATTGTAAATCATGTTTGAACAGACATCAGCAGAATTCACCGAAATATTCGTCGAGTGCCTGTCAACTGGGTTCCCATTTTTGGAATCACTTCGGCTTTTGATTCCGTTCTGTTTAACGCCTGCACTTAAAGAGATACTCGTGATATGCTAACCAGATTGCCAAATGAGATGGCTTGGGAGAAGAGCCTCCAGCTAGCCGAGTTTTAGGAGTAAACTTGCCTCCATAAGGCAGCATGAATTACCGTCTTTTAGGTAGAGAAGATCAATTAGTTTCATATTCCACTGAAAATATTGTAATCGAGAAAGAAGACGGTTTGCACCAAAACAATATTTTTTCATATTGCCACGGTTATTTCACAGCAACTTTTATCAGTACTAGTTGAACGTACTTGATTTACAGCGAGATATTTTGGAATTTGAACTGCCATTGATACCCAGGCTTACGCAATATCGAGGTATGAAGTTAACTTCATGAAGCGTAAAATTTTCTAAAGTGTGTACATGAATATGAATTTTTCATGGATGCGTGTCACTCTATATGAAATTTGTTATGCTCTTTAAGGTACTCTTTGTGAAAACATGGGTCTAGTTAGGCCAGTGATCAAGCAACGAGGTTAAGGAAAATACTTCAGTCTTTCTTCTTCGTGTATAACTTTTCCTAAATTTCCAATGGTATTTCGAAATTAGGGTTCAAAATATAAAATTGCGTACGACCTAATACTGATGATATTACTTCTGTAGTTTGATCCTTAGACCATTGAAATTGTGTGATCTTTATTACCAAGATAAATACTCCTGGAGCACGGAGGTCAAAATTACCGAGATATCGAATAGGAGGAGTTTTAGAAATACGAGGATAAAATTTACCGCAGGAGATTTTCTTCACCTACTGATAAATTTTATCCCTAAAAGAAGCCGTTCTCTTTCCAAAGTTTCATCCATCTAGCTGCCTAGAAGTGAGAAAGAAAAGCAGTGCGAATAGGTTAAAAAACATTGTGTTCTGGAAGCTCAAAAGGAAATTTGTGCCTGATGGTAAGCTCACAGGTGGTGAAGATGGCAAAATTTTGAAACCGCGGAAAAAATTCAATCCAATTGCATTTCTTGTTTACAATAGTTTACTTGGTGTGCCCAAAATTGAGCCTGAAATGGTGAAGAAAGTTATTTGTGATAATAAATTCTCAAAGGAATTCACTGTGATGAATTTCGTATCGTGAAAAATATATAAAGCTCGTCTATGTGAGGTTGCGGTCAACACTCACAAAGTGGAATTCAGTCTACACAAAAAAGGACTTTTCCAGTGTTCTGGACGAGACTTTCTTCCAACGAAGACCGTCTCGTTATAGGTTTGTGTGTGGCTGCCCGATAAAGGTAGAGGAGATCAATGAAGTGTGATAAATTATCACTATTTCGCAAAAATATGTTACAATGGAAGTGGCTTAGAGTGACTCAAAGTTCGTCCACAATATCCTGCAAGCTAATAGCAAAATCGGCCACTGGCAGTTGTTCTTCGGGGTTAGCTCGACGCAGATTCAGCCAGGCAGTAGTACACTGTTCGAATGGGATCCCAAAAACTTCAGCGCGGGCTGCCGCGTAGACATAAACGTGTTAAAAATGGCACTGGGAATTTTGAGTTTGCTTTTTACTGTCACTGGTCTCAGAACACTTACAGGCGACTCTGTGAGAACAATCCGCGGTAACCGCTTTCGGGGTCTTTGGAAATGTGTCTTTGTCGACAAGTTTGAATAACAAATTGTTATTTGCAATACAATGAGAAGGATATAGAATGTCTCAAGTGTACAAGGTGCCGCAAGTGCACCATGTCATGTTGTATAGAGTGGTTGATCCCTTATTGTCATGGTCGTGTGCACCCTTCATTTGAGCGAAACAAAGTTTCAGTTACCACAGAATAGCCACTACAGCTCAGACAAGAATGTGACTGATCATTGACTTTGAGTGGTGGATAAGGCAGGTATAGCCCATTCGGTGCTATTAACCATGAATATTAGAGAATGAAACAGTATCATGAAGGCTGATTATTTCCAAGAAGACGTTTTAACAGTTTACCTGAGCACGTAGTTATTTCGGAGATAATGGCAATTTCATTCAAGAGTGTCAGGCGTAGAGTAATAATCTACATACTGTCCCAATTAGCTGGACGGGATAACGAACTGAAAGACACCAAATCTATTAAACTTCGACTCCGATCTTAGGGCGAGGGCATAGAATCTAGGTGACAAGAAATCAAGGATGGTTTAAAATCAGAAAAACTAGCTTATATACGGCTATTCAGTTCAAAATATTAAATGCAGGTCTACCGTCGTCGAAAACGATGCATATGAGTACCAGGGGCCTTAAATGAACAAAAACCACCCAGGTTCAAAAGACTCACTTGTCTCTTCCCCGAATTCGGGTGAATTATGCTGATCGTCCTCGAATATTTGCATTAGGCTGAGCAAACCACAATAAGTCATTCGCTTTGAGTTGACTGGGCAGGTACCGTGTCTCCATTTGAAGCCGTCGGGCATTTCTGGCTATCATAGAGGACGAAATCTGAACAAGCTCAAAGTGATGATTCAAATCAGCCTGGACGGGAGCGTGGTAGTGCAGTGATAACACACACACACCTTCGAGGTGAGCTGGCCCGGTTCGAACCCTGGAAGCGGTGGAGGACTCGCCTCACTGACGAGCTCTAACAAGAGCGAAACTCGAGTCTGCTGCTTCCGAGTACAGGTTGGTCAGATGACCTGAGGTTTGTGCGTGAAAGGTGGAGCCCAGATGACAGCCAGCCAAACAAAGATTTATCAATCCTGAACACTTCTAGCAAGTAGTAGCTTCTTATATATATATGATCCGTAAACAATCGCAGTTGATGGGAAATGCATTCAGAATGCTTCCTAGAATTTCAAAAGGATTTTCTCGACATGAGGTCTTCACACTTGATAGAAAATGTAAGTTTTTGACACCGTAATACGTATTTCTTAAAAAGCCCTTGTCATAACTAAGAGATGTGGTTATTTCCAAGTGGACACCATTGTCCGTCACTATATTGAATACCAGAAAACACTGGATCTACTTTTGGGAAGTTGGACCACCGGTAAATATCTTTACCAACCTACAAAGAAGTAGAAGAGGAACGAAGTATAAGATAGGCATATTTTTCTGTGGAGTTGATGTCTAACAAATTAGTGCCTTTAGGATTTACGGGGAAGTAGCTTATATAGTGAAAAAGGTGATATTTCACTGCATACAAATCTTTCCCTGTCAAGCAAAATTCAAGCCAACAAAATGATCTCTTTCGTTCCATTTATTTTCCTTAACGTTTGTTTTTTCGTATGTTTACGTGCTTCGACAAATCTGACAAATGTTCTATCATCTCAGCACCAGTAACGAGGCACAGCATGATAATTTGGGTATCGCCCTCATCTGATAATTCCGTGGCCAGTAAAATGTTTCTTTTGTAATCAATATCAATTAGTTTTCTCAAAAAGGCAATTGTGATAAATAAATCAAATGTCACATATCTCTTTAAACTGCGGTTTCCATGCCATTCAAAAACGTTGTGTGATTCATATGGGACTGTTATATTTGACACAGGCAACTAGGTTAGAGCACATCCTGGTCAAGCTCCGAATCACGAGATTCAGAGTGTTAATCTCCCAAGTTTTCAAGCGTTCTGTTACTGGATCCAAAACTCCTAATGTGTTTCCATGCTTCAATTCAAGACGAAGGAGTGAGACCTATACTAGTTGATCAACCATGGATGCAAATGTACGGCTTTACAAGTTTTTCAAATCGCACTACGCTTCAGTCGATTAAACCTGTGTGTTGTCACATTATATGTTTCTCAGATATATGAACCTTTAATTTTCAAACAATGATTACATCCGGCACAACTTAAAAACTTTATTCGGGTGAAACTATCTTATAGATTCCCAGTTATTGTATGGTCGTCTTCGTCTTTGACCAAGATTCCTCACATTTCACTTTGGAACCGATTCGTATCCGATTGAGATCTTGTACCATTGTGACATCCTGTGTACTTTATCATCACTGCCTAGGTTATTTCAGATTGTCATTCCTTGACTAAGCATCCTGAATTCCGAGTGATGGTAACTCGGAACCGGCAATCTCGGTGAACTCAAGCAGGGTATTTGAGCAGGCTACGGAGCAGAATAGCTGTGCTTTCAAGTGTCAGTCCTGATTCGTTTCGATATCTCCTCCGTAGGTGTCATTCACAAGCACCAAAATAAACACTTTTGACTTCACAAATTTTTCCGCGAATTCCGCTTTTTGCTTCTCTCAAAAGCTAGGAAAACAGGCTATCACTTTTGGGAAGACAACCTTTATTGAAAGTCCACTAGGAAAAGGAATATGCACGCTATTTAAAATTCGTCGGCAGCGGGGGAAATTTGCAGGGGAGCCGGAAACTGCTTCTGTTTATCTACCGCGGAATTTGTCTTTGTTTATCAACCGGAACATTTAATTAAAACAAGATTTTTTAAATTAGAATCTGAAACCTACTTCCCTCTAGGACAGTTAAGGCTAGTGGATTTGACTACAACTTGCCGTAGCGAAGAAGGGTGTTCAGGCAATACAACATACATGGGAGTTTTGAAAACGGTGCCTTCTTTGCGTTCGATTTGCTTTTGAGTTATGCGGCTCTATGGCAAGTATTCTCTTAAAATATTGTTCAAAACTCACAGGCATGATCAAAACCGATGCTTATGGCATCTCTTGAGTAATGTTCGTTCTCTTAAGTGACATTGTCATCGAGGAAATATATGGATTTATATCTTTTATAATCAAGATGTAGTGGCGAGATTGTGGAGCAATAAATTTAGTGATTGACTTTTGCACTAGTAACTAAGGGCACTTGAAATTTAGAAGAACCCCATCAAAATCGGCCCCAACCATCACCGACTGTGACCTTTATCGGGAAAACGAATATAAACTTACTTATAATTAAGCGATCCAGACATCAGTGTGAACACTCACTGTAAATACATTCACCTTGTTTCCTGGTGCTAGCCATGATTGACTTTCATTATTTCAGACAGCACAAACTATAATCCAAGGAAAAATTACAATCCATCACAATCTATATCTCCTGTAATTTCTCTTCTATCCAGATAACAAAGACAGGCATCACTTGGTTTAGCGATTACTAATCCCGTAAACAAAATATCAGTCATCCAGAGTAAGCTCAGGAAACTGATTTACAGTAACAACTCAAAAAAGGGTTACTTGATTCGCCCGGCAATTTCAGGATGTCGTCGAAACTATTTAATATTCTAAATCAGAACTTTATGGGAACTGCCTCCCAAGAATTTTGGCTTTCCTGTTGGTCTTTAAACTTAGGTGACACTACGGTTCACTTCGATTGCAATCAGCGTTAGCATTTGAAGAACAATGGTGCAGTTCAGATATAAAATACCGAGCAGCTTCTGGTATTGCGATTATCACAGGATCAGCAATAAATAAATTAGGGCCTCGGCTCGTTAGTATCAAAAAATATAAAGGGTAGTCCAAAGATTTTCAGCGACAAATCTGGACAGAGCTCAGGGAGAGTAATGTTCCTTCTGGAGATATTCCTGTACATTCGAACAAGTAGATAAGGAATGTGAATACCTTTTTCGCCCACGGATTATGAGGTATATTCTGTATTTTTTGCATTTTGTGTTCACAGAATAGATGAATTCAATGGGTATATATGGAACCTATTACTGAAAGCTGGTCCATCATCTGCAGAGGTAATGATCTCATAATTCTCTCACAAAAGGACAGCAACAATAGGACTTTGATTATGTGCCAGGATAGTATGACTCAATAAAATGCCAAGGAAATGTCGTTTTACTCAATTACGGAAAACGAAGATTTTCCAAATTTGTTCAGTCATCGGGTTATCGTCTTTCTACCTAGGAGTAGCGTTATTAAATTAAACTAGTAGATGTATACAAAGATAACTGGTAACCGATATCAGTTTTTATGGTTTTTCTACTGCGTATGATTAGCCGGATATTTGGAATTATTGAAGCACAATAGGGGATTTTCAACCGAAAGCAACCGAAAGGTGTATATGATAGGAAATAACAAACGTGAGATTGGAGATAGCCAATCAACTTTTCCTGGTGTATGAATCCCATCTCCAAGTTACACAAAACCGTGCAGAATCAGACGCAATGCATAGTCAACTGAAAAGAAATTTTCCCCACCTCTGTTGTCTCTTAGGAACACTAGGGTACAAATCATATTTAAATGAACGTAAGTAGTGAAGCTAGATCAAACTCACTTGGTTGCATGTTGATTTTTCTGAGCAGGATGTGTATTGGTTTACAAACGGGGAACCTTCTATTTTGAGACCTACTGAAATGAAAATGAATAGGCTCCCAAGTGAACTCCAACCCAACATGAACTGAGGCAACTGGAAATAGTGAAATAATTTTGTAACAGCTTTTGGCTCACTTGTATAATCACCTGGTATTTTTGTAGAGCTCTAGAAGTATTCAAGTCTGAGGACGAGATATGCTTTTGCAAGAACTGGTCGTGTACCAGTGCCGCGGAGGAGATACACCCCTTGGACTAGATAGCCCAACAAATCATCCCCAGAGAAAGAACTACTAAACTCTAGTACGGGATCGCAAGTCCCCATACAGGTACAATAGGTTTACTGTGTCCTGAATCAAACCCGAATGTTTTTTTCTAATTTGATGAGTTATTGCCACGTTCTCGTCTCTATTAGCTTTCGTTCCACTTTGTTATGATTATGGGAGGCCGACAATAAGAAAGTTTCAGCATTTTCGTTCGTGTTACCATCACTGTCTAGAATGTGTAATATCCAAGGAATTGGCTGTATGATAAAAACGAATATCCCCGGCATATTACAGTCTGCGACTTGCTCTACCATTACTATTGCCAGTGCACTGGACAAACAAATAAGCTACGACTTGGACAAATCCTGGATGAATGTTGTTTCAAAAAAGAGGCATAACACCAGGGCTAATAAACCGATGCAGATACTGCCAAAGCAGCGGTAGTACTCCCTTTACGAAAATGCATTCAATTTTCTATTCTTCTAGACCTATTTCACTGACGTTTGCCATCTACTTTCGACATTCATAAATGCCTTTTAACCCAATAGGAAACGGATTGCCTAACGTTCAGTGACCATTATTCAGTTTCAGAGCTTACCGCGAAAATACTTTTCCTTGTTATTGGCTCAGTCCGCAGCTCTCTTGTTTCCATTTTTTAAAACTAAGCCCCTGAATGGGGAGATAATTTCAATTCATTTGCTAAGATTGGGAATTATTTCATTGTACTTTAAGTGCGGACTATTGCCCTGTGAATAAAAGCATATTTTTGCAAGCTGTGGTATTGTTCACCCAATGATTAGACGCAAATCAGCCCTTGACATGTACCAAAGGGCGTACGCGATGCTCGGTTGATGGGCTCTACGCGATAAATGAGAGACTTTATATAAATTTCACACTGTGAACTTCCGAACTGACTGAATTCAATACAAATTTTAGTGACCACACTCTGTAAACCAACTGCAGTTGTACGTTTTACTTCCAACAATATCATGAGTCCTAGTGAACAGGAAGATCACAAAGACCATGTAGCTCAAAGAAGCAAAACAAAATCGCTGAGTATCAAAAGAAACAACTGGATTTCCTACTGCCAATCATTCTCAACCTTAGTTTATTTGGAAGTTGAAGCTGATAAGGCTTTGATTATTTTATCGACATTTTTTCTTCCTAGTCATGCATTTCTACATGTGTATTTCGATTCAGTGAGCTTTTTGAAATAGTCTTTCTGGTAGATTTTTTCTACATTTGAATAGTGCTCCTTTTGTCATTTCTTGTCCGTCAGTAAATTGACTTTATTCAAGAACTTAGCAACGGTAATAAACAAGACCACTCAAGCTAACGGTGGCGTCATGGTATACTTTGAAGACGGATTTCCAAACTACTAGTGGATAACAAACAATTCTCATTGGAAATAAAGGTAAAAATCTTAGTGACAGGCAAATCCGATTCGGTAAAAAGCTTCGAAAGCTTTGCAAAATCACAACTTTACCATTACTTCCGGTAGGGAATAGTTGAACAAAATTTAACAAAACTGGTTCTGTGATTTAGATTCAAGAGAATTCTATTTCTGGAGATTTGTGTGAAACTTAAACTGAGTGCTTAACAGAAGAATAAGCAAGACATCCTCAAGCGAATCCAGAATCATGCTTTAGAACGACGTTCCCGGTGGTCTGTTAGTGAGAAATTGCTCTAATATACCTCGTCCGATAGCGTGACACAAATAATGACAAAAAATTATTCCGGCGTGTTGTTCCGCACTGATCGATCATAACAACCAGCAGCTCTTGGCAAAACCCTGCTCATTCGAAAAAAACACTTCTGTACTTTATGTGTTGCAATCATCGACGACATTTTCGATTTAATAGGGCTGACTTTTTAAAAGTATTGCATCACTTTTGTGAGATCTCCGACTTGTAAAGCTCTACCACATAGAATGTAGCAAAGAGCCTTGTGGTGACCGATGTCTTACAAATATGATGCTCTAGTTAGAAGTTATTGACGTTGATGCTAGTAAGAACCACACACAAACACAGCTTACGTGCCGTACAACACGCTGTTTATCGATTTAACTGGGCGATCCAATCCGGAAAGTGATGAATTGAAAGTATACTTTTTGATGCCGAGATGTCTCCCTTTCAACGAATTCATGGGTCACAAAATTCCGTTTTATCTCATCAACAATGGTAGGAGTACCGTGATTCGACAGTGTTGGAAGAAACTAGTCTATGTATTGTTCTTCAAATACATTTTTTATGAAATATGATGGTTAAAATGACTGCACATGAACCAATCCTAACTGAGTACGACAGCTGTGATGTTGTTGCATAACACCTCATAAATTTTTCTAAAATATTTTGTAGTTATTATCATACTGAGGCTGCTTAAGTTTTCCGAAAACGGTTGTTGTTTAACTATTTTTATGTTTCCTAGCTTTGCAAAATCAGAAACTAGATGAAATCGTACTCGACCACCTTTTGAAGCAGACATTCTACCCTCCGCTTTGAAACTTCTCGCCCATGAAACACAGAAAGGACAAAGCTTTACTTTTAGATTGCAGTGATAAATCCGAAAAACGTCTGCTTTCCAGAAGACTTAAAATAACTGATAAAAAAGAAGTTCACAAGACCAAAACCACCAAAACAGTTTTCAAAGAGCACTTACACACTGGTAGAACTTTTATTCATCCCACTCATAATCTCGGTAATGGTAACTTGATTAGTGCAGATAAGTCAGGTACTTAGATATTAAGTCGAAGACTAAACACGTATCCATGCTTTGGGAAGCTTACCTTTACCAAGTTTGAATACAGCAATAAGGAGTTAAAATATTTGACAATGTAAATGTTGGAAACTGGGGATTATCTATTGCGGTAATCTATTAGGTATTGCAGTACGTACAAAGGATACTTGTTGGACAACTATTTTTTCTAGAAAACTCTCGGTTCTTCTCCATGACTCCTGATCGCTGAGCTTGACGTTTAGTTTGCAAAAGTATCCTCATCAGTTTGGAAGACATCGTCTGTGCGCAGGTGGCGACCATAGTACTCATATATATATATATATATATATATATATATATATATGGGGATAGCTCCTTCGTTTGACCTTGACTTCCCGGAAGACCTTGAACCTAGTTGGTTGCTAATTATACAATCCATTACATAATGAGTTTTTTATATTAAACTATGTCGTACATCAAATTATCGTTTCTTCTCTTGTAAAAGAGAGACTTTGACTGTAAAACTTAAGAAGGAAAAAGTACATCAAAAGTACTTTCTGAGGTAGATTATTCTCATCAGCTTTCATCTAGTTCTGCGTACACCCAAAGTACACAAAAATGAGGATATTATTTGTCTTGTACAATCAAACAAAGCCGTACCGTGACTGTTCGAGTAATCAAACCACTAGGCAATTAAATGGTTCTCTGTAAAACAGCAAACAAGTACGTAACGAAACATAGTCGTCCTTAAGATCAGGTGAAAGAAAATGTTAGTGTCTGGATAAGTGTGGGGTGGTGGCCACCTTGAAAATAAGGGGGAAAACAAGAAAAACATTTGTCGTCCCAGTCAAGTGAAGTTAACAAAAGGTAGGATAGTTTACACATCTGCTCAAATAAACAGCATAATTGCTGCTTTTCTGGTAGTAAGTGACACATACTTGTTTATTCAATTCACAGACGATAGCTTTATCCGCCCCCTCCCCTTCCTTCCTCACTCAAAGAATCCCGCTAGTTGCACGGAATCTTTTCTCAAGGTCATCTGAGTAAAACTTGGAATACGGTCGCGACAATCCGACAAACGTTTTGGGGATCACGCCCGTTGAGGAAAGTAAGCGTGATAATTGTAAACCACAATAGGTCGGTCTGTTTCTCGGCATTAAATAGGTGATGTGATGTGCGGCGAAATTGTTGTGCATCGGCGTCTTCCAGCTCAAACTGCAGCAAATCCACGTTGCATTCACCTTGTCACTTGTGGTTAGTGTGATTAAAATTCCTCTGGCCTAAAGACACATAAAAGATGAGTACCGACTACGTCTAATTCACTCAAATCAGATTCGAAAACTATCAAAGGCAAAAGATAGCCATTGTTACACAGTAAAAATAATTTTCTACGGGCACTGGGATCACAAAAGTCTCTCGTGTTTTCTTTGGGGAAATGACTTGATCACGATAAACAAGCAGAACGTATTTGCTAATTATGCACCCAGGGCTATCTAATTGGGAACGTTTTCTGCCCATGTTCGTATTAGTTCGGCGTAACTGTGCAGAGTTTTAGAATAGTTGCACCAGGAAGATTTAGCCAAAAGGAAACTAAATTGATTTACCTGACTGGGGATTCCACTTTAGGTCATGTGACGAGTGGTCTTTTGAGCTATTTTCAGTTTATCGGGCCCTCTTCAAGTTAAAAAACGATACAACAAGCTTGTAACTGGAGATTTAATCGACCAAAACCGAACTGTTTTACAACACTCACTTCGAATTGTATGAATTTATATGTTTTAATTCGTCACCCTACCCAAGACCTTTTATCATCTCTGCTCATTTTCAAAACTTTGTTTTGTATCAGTTTCTCATGAATCAACCGGTCTACCTGGGAGATTCGGGACACAAAGTGCTCGCAAATGACGCACCTTTCATTGGATCTAATCACTGTGTAAAAAAGGCCTTGTTTCATACTTGGATATAATCCTGGTTAGGTGTGATGGAGAAGAGCCGAATTATGCCGTGGTGCCTTCAACTCACTAAACAGATTTCATTCTCTGGAGCTGTTTGGTCTGATTCACATCGAGGTTGTCTGAGAATAAGCTCTGAGAGAACACAAACGATCTAAAGAGATGAAATGGTGAAATGTGAACGTAATAAATCTATTTTTCTGTGCACATTTACAGAATTTGTAGATGAATATCATTTTCAAATTACTGGGTGTAAATAACCACCAAAATACAGAAATTGGCTTCTCTGATTTGCAGGCAATACAGTATACAGAAATGTGACGGTTTTAAAGTTTAGGCAATTCCTTACTTGTGCATATTACCAAAGAATGGTAATTTGAAGAGTATAAAGTTAGACCTTGAATTCAAACATTAGGAAGAATACTTCAAATCATTAGTTTTAGGCTGGTTACAGCAGAGACTCCATTGACAAATCGATAGTGCCAAAGTTGTGGGTTTCTCAAATTATACCCTTATGAAGCTCTACACAATAATCGAACATGTTTTGGTTGGAGCACACCAGCATCCCAAGGGTTAACTTCAAATTATTTGAAGCACTAGTTTGCGATGTATTTCGTTTCACTATTTTCCAAAGAACTGATATTGTCCGGCACTGAACTGCAAGATGCTATCCCTATTTTCATGAAATGAAAAGATCTGGAATTGCTGATCACAATGTTGCTGACGAATTCCTATTCCACTCAGTACTCGCAGATAGTTTGCTGTGTGTGGGCTTAATTCGACTTTGACATGTATTCAATGCTTCCGAGTAACCGAGGTCAACTCCATATATTCTCACAAAGCATCCAGAGGTTCGCCGTTGGATTCCGACGGCACTCTACAAGGTTTTGAGTTGACGATCGTGCATAACGTCTGTATGAGATGATCGATTTCTTGTATCACCTGTTGGTTTATCTACGAAATGTTCTCTGGTAATAACCTACACTCAGTCTCAATTTAGAGCAATTCAATTTGTACATCAAAAACGTGTGTAACTGCTCCTCCCAGTAGAATCCACAGAGTAATCACAAAGGTGAACTAATGGTATCTCTATGTGGGCTAATAACAGCTAACCTCGAGATCGACGACACTGCTTTCATGAGTTGAAATTGTTGATATAAGTAGTATCTACAGACGTGTGGACAAAGTGTCATGGAATCACACGACCAGTTTCGCAGTGATTAACATTAATCACATACGCCTTTCAGATACTCATTCATCCATTCATTCTTATACTTGTACACAACGTGTTTGTTGGTTTACAACACTCCGATGAAAGACAATAATAGTGACACTGGTCTCGTGCTCCCGCGAAACGTTTTCCGCTCTTTTGTAGATACTACTTACGTCAACAAGATAGTCTGCTTTCTCAATCCTTAGTGCACAAGAAGGAACGTGTACACTGAGGCATAGACTAACTAAACACACGCACATGCGCGAACGCACAAGCAGAGGAGTAGAGAATCGTGCGCAGTCAACCTCTTACTTGGCCAGGAGTATACCGAGAGGGATTTTACAAATTTATCAAGTCAGATTGGAAGTAGCACATGAATTAGGCAGTAGAGCTTCATCTGAGTGTTTCTCTCTCCACCAATGAAGCAAAACGTGTACTCCCTTGCGTTGGATTAACTCAGTAACCAGCATAAACGTCTCAAATGTAAATGAACACGCCCACGTCAACGCGCGCACACACGCATGGAAAATGACACGAGCGCTTTTCGCGATCTCGTGAAACCCATGTGCTCATCAATATCTCGAACACTGCCAACTCTTTTGCTCATGGATATGTGGGCGTGTGTAGTGTTCGTGTGTGTAAGACTAAGGTGTGTGCATCATCATGTTGTTTGTTGATTGCCCATGGTTGACCAGGTCGAATAATCTCGGTCTGTTGCTAGAGGCTTTTACTGTCAACCAATAGGGTCGGAGTCAATAAGACATAAATACCGCATAAATTTTTCCCAACTTTAAATCCTGAACCGCATCACAAGCTCACCATCCTATACGCTGTGATTGCCCAGCATTGGAGTAGGTAAGTCTGCTAAATTTGAATTATGCTTGCTTTGGTGTGTGACAAGATCCTAGTCCAGTTTGAAGGTGTCACGCGCTCTACCCGATGACCGCAGTTAAGTGTGTTCAGACGTTCCAGCATACATGTGTTATGAGGTGAATGCAGAAGCCCATAAGCTTGAAACTTGGTGAAGTTCACTGTCTGTATCTGGGGGCTTGCTGGTTAAGTACAGGCTCTAAATTGTTAGAATATTATATAACGGAAAATCCACTCACATAATCCACATCCAAAAGTCCAATGCCACAAAGCGGACTATTGTTACCCACGTCGCAAGCGATCTTTGGCAGTACACGAAATCACAGAAAACACGTTTGCCAAAGCCTTGCTTTCTGATATATATATATATATATATATATATATATATATATCAGTTTAGTAATAAGAATTAAATTCCGTCCATTGCCTTCTTTGCAACTGTTTCCTTTACATCTCACACTAGTAACGATCAGTGCAAACTTCTAATTATTCAGGATCTAGTTCCCACTTTATTTTGAAAATACGGAGCATACATATAAGACAACGAACGTTCTTTTAGATTATCAAAGATTGGTTCTCTTCGAAATGTTTTTCATCAACCGCTTGGTTCCCGTATACAACGATTTGGCTTTGCTTGCCTCAACATTATGTGACACGGTCTTGCTGTTGGCTACTTAACGGTCAGTTCACTCATGGAACCCATCCTTTTCTCTTGTTTAAAAAAAGGAGATTACTTGTTACAATTGAGAGTTCTTTTCAACTGTTTGTAGACTTTTCAACGCGGACTAACGAATCTTTCATTCAGAGTGTCCTTACGGATTGCCAAATTAGGGCCAAATTCACTATGGTATTCGTCACATATTGCCAATTTTATCAAGAAATATAATTACTATACTGGTAAAATTATTCCGTCTAAGTAGGGACCATTCCAAGAAGAGCCGTTGTCGTTGTGCCTAATAATGATGTCCTGAAGGTTTCAGGTAGAACACCACACGCACCGTTATTTTTTTGGTTTTGCCCAATTCTTTCTTCATTCCTTCTGTTTGACTAAACGTTACCATTTTCCATTTAAGCAGCTCGACTATCCTCCACTCAATGAGCATTATGAGTCGTTCAACTTTATTCGGACAAGTCTTATGCACACTACTTCTTCTGTCCTGCTTGGAGCTACAATCGGTCAGAGCCGGTCTACGCCGATTCGATCCGAACGATAGACGCATCTTCTACGTGGCCGCCGAACCGGAAAACGCAGAAGTGGATTGGGATTCGCCAGTGTTTTTGCACTCACCGTACAAACGTTCGCACTATATGAGTCAACGTTTGGGCAAGTAAGAGCTCCACACAGTCGGCCAACCCACTGGCACTATTCAATATGTCAATCAGATTCAACTGATCATCATGATGACCGTGTTCATCTTCACGAGTGAACAAATCAGCGTATTCATTCCTTGTTGATTACAGATTTATCTAAAAAATAAATAAAATTTTCCTCGAAAAGTTCTGTTATGTGAGAGTTATCTGAATATTTGCAAGTCTGAAGTTACTGTTCGGCGTATATTTATAAGGGTGTCGCACAAACGGGTAGCTCTTCTTGGTAGGGCTAGACAGATCTTGGGGCTATGCATAAGGTTCCCATAGCTGGGCTTCGCGTGGAAGGTGCGGGTGTTTTATCGTCAGTCGAGATGACAACATCAGTGCGCAGATTAATTTGGTTCCACTGCTTGCTTTTATCATCAGAAAGTCATTCAAGTAACAGTTAATGTTTGAAAACTTAGACTACAACCAGATTCAGCTGTTCCGATTTGAACTGGAACAATAGTAAACTCCCATCACAACGAATAGAAAGTGAACGTGTATCTCTGAACCATCTTTTAGCTGGTCTATAGTATATCTAGATATTCCTATCTCTGGTGGAGATTGACTAGAATGACAATACTGATTACCTAAGTCTCCTTTGAATCTTTGTCACTTATAAAACTGCCCCGGCGAAATTTGCTACACAAAAAGCGCGTCGGTTATGCAATCAGTAACTCCACGGACGGTTTGGAAAAGTTCCGTGTGGACTACCTAAGGGAGTTATTGTAAACAGATGTATGAGATCCGGAGAAAATACAGTTCGTGAAACAAAAGACGATGACTAATACGTTAGAGATATTTGCATAGTCCGATTTTGATTGTGACTTACAAGAAAATATTTGTTTCAGTTGTCCACCTAAAGGATCATATTCTTTATTTGTTCTCCACCCGTTAGAAATTTTATCCGGTAGATTTTCCTTGGAAAAGTGGCCGTTTATTTCAGACTTTAAGCTCGGACCGGTTGAAACACTTGCCGCATAACTACTATGAGGAAGATTAGGGATAAAACAGGCTACCAGAATGCTACTAATCATTATGAACTTTTCCGTCAGTTCTCGGAGAACAACCATCAAGTCTGAAGTCAGCTAATAATAAAACAATACTCCTAGGTGGACGTTCACGGAAACATCTGCATCAATCAAGCAACTCAGAAGGATAGAAAAGCATGACCGTGGACATTTCTCTTATCAATCAATCTGGAAATAATATTCAATACCGTCTTTAAAAAACTGACCAGCATAATTTTATGCTGTCCAATAAAGTTATCGTCAGATTATATCAGCGTGTAACTAGGACGGATGCCAACCAATCAGTTTCGGTCGTTTCCAAGGGGCCTGAATGTCAGTGACCAATGATTCCGAACACTGGTGGGGTTCAGAAATTCTAGTTCTGGTATCCCTTGCCTGTGCACTTACATTATTCTGAATGAACCTAATGAAAAGGCCTCTCTTTCTTTCCGACCACTTCCGAAGTGTTAGTTCTACCTTTAAAAAGGTCCACTGCAACAGAATTCGGCATTCCTGAATATGATTCGAAAAATCCAGTCATATTACAGAACAAAATTGTCAGGTTCTTTTTCTTGCTAAACTACTCAGCCGTGAGTTTTCGTGTGTTCAGACAGAGCGGGCTTTCATGTAAAAGCCAGAGGGAAAAAGTACCATTTTCAAGTATCCAAGTGGTGTTATATTTTTTTGTCAAAGCGTTCACAGCTTAACGTGACAGAAACTGCATGCCTCTCATTGCGATTTTGTGTTACAATAAGCAATGCCTCCTTTGAATCATCCGAACTAATCCATCATGAGTTTTGCTTCCCTAGAGATATGCAAAACAAGGCTTCCGTGATTACCAGAGTCGATTTATTGAGATCACATGGTGACCAGATATATGAAACCATACGGAGATTTTAAGCTTCTGAGATGACACAGCACAATGTTGCAAAGGAAAGATAAAAGAAGGAAAGGAAAACCAGAGAAGCACACATGGTTTGACACTTTTGATCCATCCGCATCAGATGATGTATTCTCATAAACTATTATCATTATCATAGCATTTCACGGTGTTGCGAATCAAGGCTTTAGGCATTCCGTATTTACTGTATATTCCACGATTAGTAATTACATAAAACTAATCTTGAAAGTCAGCTCCCTAGTTTGACAGAACTCACCTAACACAAGCGTTGTTGTTTAGACTAAGCCAGCACCAACATACATTTAGAAAATAAACTGCTGTCAAATAACCTTCCCAACACATCTGCCTCGTGGCTTTGTATCCATCACCTTGGATTCTACATATCATCATTACGAATCTGTGACGGTGTTTTGTTCATGCATAATGTTATGGCATTATTTTGCTATATTCGAAGGAGTCCTGGCCACAGGGTGTTACCTTTTTAAAACAAATGGAACTCAGTGCGAAATTCACAAACCACATTTCTCCACCGAGCAAATTATTGCAGCTCCTAACTATCTGTTGCAAAGCAAAATCATCCGAGTGTATTGGAACAGCCAGTGAGAAGCACTGTTTGCCAGTCTAGTTTTTCCTTGTTTCACTATTTGATCGTGAGATTAGGGAATGGTGAACGAAATTCCGTCCAATACCAAGTGACATCTGATCTCAAATAAATGGTCGATACTAAATTGCAATTTGCTAAATAGTATGACACCAAAAGGTTGCATAAACGTACGACACCTTGGTTTTTTGGACAGCTAGCTGAAAATTTGTGCAGCTGATGCATGGAAGAAAGAATTGGTTCCAGTAATATGAAAACAGCGGCACTTCACGTGATATGTTATTTTTCAGTGAATGATATTGGGCAAATAAGCGCTGTATACTGCCGACCTTGATAAGAGTTGTTTGTGACAATCAGAACATCAACTTTTCACCTCCCATGCCGATAGTGCTATCTTACTGAACATGTAACGGTGACAGAAGACTATCTCACTTTCTTATTGGCTAATAACGACAACATTTTAAAATATGGGACAAATTACAAGAGATATTCCTATTTTCGTGTACTCGAGTTGCAGAAAACTAGATTTGTATATTAAGATTCACCATGAAATTTCAGCCCTCAACTCGACATTGTTGTTGATGTTCAGCAAACCATAAGGAGCCGTCTCGTACAGCCTGGTGGTTATGTGTTCGACCTGCAGTCGTCCACCTCGGATACGAGTCCCAATGAGTTCTCGGTGGGTGTGCACTGCTGATGGTTTCTTATTCTAGATTGGAATTTATATTTAACTTGCGAAAAGCACATGGAAATTCAGGTAGTTCTGGAAAGGGTGCTATGCACCATATTCTTACCATCATATATTTAGATTGTTAGAAGTTTAAAGGCTACGAAAATAGTTTGATTCCCAGCAAGGTGAGCTTGTTATGAGGCGGCGTCTTTGATAAATGTTGATCAGTCGATTATGTTGCCAAATGAGGCAACTAAGCGTTACTAGCGTAATTCTTTGTGACACAACACCATGGTCCCCGGTCCCCATGACAATAAGCGAGCTTAAATGTAGGTACCGGGCAAATCAACTTAGCTATTTGTCCGTTCGCGGAATTCTGAACGAATTCGGGTCCATGAGGCCCGATTGGTCTACACGTAGTTTAGAAATACTAAAACACCTTGGATGAAAACATAACTAATTCACAAATTCTTTCTTTATCCCCAGAAAAGGAGGACCCATTCGATTTCCGTGAATGAAATCATAATTTGAAAAATAAAATATATTACAGAATGATCAATTAGATGTGAAAACTTGCTGCCTTCTATCAAATCTTTGATATGGAAGTTGGAAAAATGTTCTTTTCTGGGAAATATTTTCGGGTACCCATCGAGAATCAATAGCATAAGTCCTGAAAATGAAGAACCTCATTACCGGCATATATCAAACGCTTGCGATAATCTTGTGAAGAAAGATTTTGATCGGCATCATGAATGAAAAAGCTTCTCTTCTGACCTTAGAACGAGTCAAAACATAACTAACAGGTACCGATCAAGGCACTGCAGTGCTTCCTCTGGTCATAAAATCCTAGAAAACAGCACTGTGACCGTTCCAAATGAGGATCAAGTCCGGGGTTAATGTTTGTGATTCACAAAGGCGTCCACCACGGTATCTATAGAGAGTCAACGATTTGTTTCATTCTAAATTTACATAACACTAGAACCATCCACTCCTTGCTTTTATCAAAATAATCTGTCTGGAGCATATGCATAACGACTGATTCAGTGAATGTCTTGTCAGTAGGGACCAGTGCCAAAGTGGAATCAATGCAAACAACCCACATAGCTCCATATCTCAAAATAAATGAAAGAACGTCCATAGAGTAAAAAGAATGCTGCGGGAAACATGGCGAACCGAGTAGTTTTCAAAAACGATCCATATGACACTGGGAGTAAATCAAGCTCTATATCGGTACTCTATCAGAACCTCTTTTAATTTACAACTTATCTGGTTGACTTAGGTTCTGGAATCACGGGTCGAGTCACCTCTGGTATGGTAATTACCCATAAATGTCGATTCCGTCCTGAAGTGTGGCTGATTCGCTTACCCAGTTTACTTAGTTTTATTCTCAGAGGACGGTGAGCGCTTCAAGGGTAAGTGATTTCCACGTTTGCGTAGTGTTGAAAAACACGTCGGGAATAGTGAGTTATTTTCAGGAACCCAAGAAGCAGTTTGAGTGAAGAAAACCACCACCCTCGTTGTCATCACAGGAGGGTAAATGTGAAAATTTATTCCTTACGTTGCTTTCATCTCACTGGCTACAGAGAAGAGAAATCAAGCTGGTAATTATCTGTCACACAACCACAAAAGTGCAATTTCCCTTTTTTGTTCCAATTCATCCTTTTGGTGGCAGACCAAATGTGAGTATCCCTAAAGAACACGTTGACCGACTTCGTGCACAATAGAAACTTCACTGTCTCAAGTAATTTCTATCAGACTACAGAAGTTCAATCAAATGGCTTTGCTCTCCTTTAGTGCTTGGAATCTTGTATTCGTTAACAGACGACAATTTTGAAAGCCACTACTTTAATGCACAGTCGAGCCACATTGGACGGAAATTGTCTGTCTCCATTTCAGTAGTTATCCAGTATCAACCTATGGTTTGGTTTTCATTTTCTAGGATACACCTAATCACTTAGTAACCGCTCAGATAAAGCCGTCTGTCTAAAAGTTTTCTCGGAAAAGTAATCGAAGGAACTGGATTTTCTGAAATGTCCGTTCTGATGCAACCGTTCATTCGAAGATTACCAGCGGCAAATCAAAAAGAGGTTTTCCACAGTTCTCTTTTTCTTACAAACCGGAGGGAACAAACGCTGAAGAATGGAATGAAAAAAACCTACTCATCCGATCTAATTCGTACTAAGCACTACTCAAATCATTAAGCTCAAAGCCGTGCTTAGCCTTTGTTATAGTTTTTCCATAAACTATTTCACACTGCAAGAGTACACTCTTCTAAATTGTGTTGATGAGCTCAATAACTCTTTATTTATGTTTAGGCCTATAATCTCAAGTAATATAACCGGATAATTTCAAACGGACACGAAATTTCAGCACACGTTTGGGACAGAAAGCACACGGTAGAAACGTTCATCTTCTCCGTATTGTTCAAAATCCAGCCGACATCCATGCGCAATGAGGCTAACAAAATAGTGTCACAAAACTCAATCATGAATGATTGTACACGGGGAACTCATCTGTCTAATTTGATCATTGTCTTGGCTATTCTTTTACTTGATTCCCCTCCTGGACCTGGTTCGGCAGTTTGTTCTGTCTATTTGCTCTACTTATCTGCGAGTGAACATTGTTATCCCGTAGTTGGCAAAATAGTGGATTTGCTGTGCTGTTTGTGTACCCATTCGCATTCGGTCAATAGGTTGATCATCAATGAGCAATTGGAAGATACAGCATGAAACGGAAGGCAATCTTAAGTCAGCTTACGGAATCCATTAATTATCAAAAAGCATGTACTGGGGAAGTAGAACATTTTATGACACGAAGCTAAAGAAATGTTAGTTCTAACATCCTAAATTAGATGAAAACAATCACAAATGAACTGATCACATACACTCTGCTCGGCAACGCTACTTGATTGTAAGTTTCCTTGACTGGGCTTGGACAGAAATGTGCTCACAAACGGCATCGTAATAACCGGTGACGATAGCAGTAGAATAGGAAATTAAATAAAAGTTTAAAAGTTACACACTGATTGATTAGTTACCTCCGTGTGTCTAAACGGATCACCATTCAGGATTTTTTGAGTCAACGTTTCATGCGCTTCGGTGACTTCATCGTTCACATTTTTATCATTCTTCACGCCACAAGATTTGACCGTCTGAAACGTATCTGTCTGTGATCAAGATGCTTGTGAGACACCATAGATTGTGGAAACCCTGAAACTCAGTTTATCTACCCCGTTTATCTTCCTCGTTCCTACATAAAAACTGTGAATACTTTTTAATAAGATATAAAAATGTATTTGTACAGACAGAAACAAATTGCCATATGTACAAGCGAAGTTATTAAACTGATTCATAGATTGTGAGCGAAACAGGTTCACAATCAATAGAAAATTGCCAGGAGATTTGACCAACTTTGTTATCTGCCCAGGCCCCAAGCCATAACTATAAAACAGAACAAAAAATGAGCTGCACGAAATTATGAAATGAACTATTTTGCTTCTACCGGATTTATGTTTTACGTTTATTCTGTTGACTGAATCCAAAAGTGAACGATCGTTGACTCCGGGGGAATTTGAAACCGAGTGCAGGTGCAAACCAAACTCGAGTACTACTACTTCTGTATGGGGTGAGCTAAGATAAGAAATCAGAATTTTCGAATACCGATCATCAAGTTTACCCGACCAAATGACATCAGAGCAACTCGTCCACCACAGTGATTTATCCTGCACTTAGTCCGCCTGCCGAAGGATTTTTGTGACAAACTATAATTCGGTTCTTTTCAAAATAATGAAGTCTTTCGCGAATGTGGGATGTTTCCAGGTTATGCGCAGCCAAAGCAGCACATCAGTTTCATAAATAATTTCCTATATTTTTGTTTGGTAACAACATGTTCTGTTTCCGGACTACTCTGTGCCACACTAGGCGTGAACAATAATCCCAAAAGTTATTTTTTAATTGCTTGCCTTGTCCATTTAATTATATGTGTTGTGTTGTATCAGCATGAATAAAAAAACACTGAAAACAAGCTTTTTCGTCAAACTATGTCTTCTAGATGTGGTCTGAAAAAAGGTCTTCTCTAATGCCAAACACTAAGGAATAGCTAACTGAACTATCCAAAACTAAGTGAATTTGTGTTTTTTCTTTTGGACCAGTTAGAATAAAGAATTACCAAATATGTCTGCGCTCTAAAGTGCTCGATTCCATATGCCAGCTGTGTGGCTGTTTCTGTAAAACGCACTTTGGTTTTTTCCCCGTTTACTCTTGCCAGAAGAACGAAAAGCTTTTTCAATAAAATAGCAATGAGGATCTTCCAGGTACGTGAAATTACCAATAAACCAATAGAAAAAGGACCAAAATCTATGACGATGCACAGTACAAAAGTGCGATGACAAGCAACCAAGAGCAGATATGCGATTAAACTGAAATTCGTTGAAGACACCTGGATGAATACGAGTTTGGAATTTTCATTTCGGATGGAACAATCTACGTGCCCAAAAATTCGGAACAAGAAATAAATCCCATTCGATATTCTATCACAATTTCATCTCCACGGAGAAATCTCATATTTCGAGATCTTTCAAACACCTTAGACACTAGATTACCAAAAACGGTGTGTTCAATCCGTATTTTTACAGTTAGGATATTGAATCTGGTTCGTGCTCAAAATCATATTATAAAGAACCAATTCGCGGATGAAGTTGGAAGTACATAGCACTTCACCTGGAAAGTCATCGAATTTGAAGATAAGTGTCTTACATTTAGAAAACCACTACTGATATTGACTTACAGGCAGATCTCAAGGTTACGGATGATGATCACAATTCCTTTGTAGAGTTGATGCGCAATACAGTCGTTTGTAACAACTCATAGTTCTTTCACGGGATTTTATTCATACAGTTCGAGAAATATTCATCCTTTGGGATCATTCCTGTGGAACTAAAAATAATCTACGGTTAACTTGTTTGAAAAACAAATCACTCACGAAGCTTCTGAATTTGAGCTAGATTGACCTATACGAACCAGAGTGTGATGCAATTTTTCAATCAAGACTAAGTTAGCATAATTTACTCTTCCAATACCACATAGCGAGTCTGATGGTGGGTATATGGTCTCCACAATAAAATACGAACTTTCACAGCCGAAGTTTTAGTCACCGTAACAACCGATAGCATTTTAGTCAGACCACTTCTTTCTGACTGCTCATCCTTCGGCATACACTGTACTACTTTTGGATAAAGACAAAAACCGAGGTGAGAATTCTGGCCGTTTTACTGGCTGCTTTTTGTATTTTGTACCCGTTCAATTTTCCCTTACTCGACTCTCGTTGTATATACTAACATAAGCAGTGAGAAACTTTTAACATATGCCTTTTATTACCCGTTTCATGCACCTCAGATAAAATTTCTTCTTTATCATGATCGATGAAAAAATCCTCTGTGACAAAGGGCCTCAGTTATTCGAAAGTGGGCTTTGGGTATCACGCAAAGAGGTGTCCTAATGCAAGACATCATTCCGTGTGCTTTCTCAGTAGAAATTCAACCATTTCCACTCACATATTAGACGAATACAGGTGAGCGTGAGCATTTCCAAACATAATGTACCAAGAGCAAACAAGTTAATAATATGCTTAAAACGAAGGGGGCTAGTGTGGAGAGAATCCCAATTGGTGACGTGGGTAAAATCATAAGGATTTAGATGGCGTTTCTATGTTCTCTAAGGGTATTGCTGCTAACCATTAGCAGTAATGAGTAGACTTATACGAAATACGGAAAACTCTAAGTAAAACCCAGTTAGAATTCCCAGAATAAGTCTACTGGCAATCGCAGCCCTAATCAGGAGTAACGGAGAATACACTTGCATTTTTTACATCTAACAGATAAACGCCATGAGCCGTAATCGAACAGGTGATACTTTGCGCACTCATGATAACGAAGAACAAACATAGGTTGTGAGATGCAAGCATCTTGTAGACCATGTGCAAGTGGCAAGAACTTTCGACCCTGACTGCTTCACTGGTACAATAACCCCCCCCCCCCCTCCAGCTCTGCTTTATACATACTGATATGTTTTATATTTGGGTTGACAAGAGTAAACAAAATGCTCATATCTCACTACCTACGTCTGTTTAGCTCTCATAATTTGGATGAGATGGACCTAGTGTTTTTCCATTTCGCTCAGCGCTAGATTGGTTATTTTTTTAGTGCCTTTATCCGATGGCGGTAGATTATTTGCTGCAGGATGGGTGGTCAGATATGGGCTTTCGGTTAGCACACTAATCAAAAATCCAACTCTGAAGATCCGTGTTATGTTGTGAAGACCGTTTAGCCACCATCAGATTTACTGCGCGGTATTGGGAAAGTAAATTATGGAACGGTAATCGTAAGTGGAAAATCGAATCGCACTCTGGTTTGCACAGCGTATTTTAATGCAAATTCAGGAGTTTGGTGATTCGTTTGTTTTTCACAACAATTAACAGTAGATTATTTTTAGTTCCACAGGAATGATCCCAAAGGATGATTATTTTTCGAAACTGCATACAAGAGTGGCTGCGGTAGGGCCTTGATCTACACCATCAAACTCGAACGCGTGAATGCGTGAAACACCTGGGGGTTTGATCAACAAGGCTCTACTGCTGTTCTTTCACACATATAAACACCAGACGGGTAGAATGAACTAACGAACAAGGCTCGAGTGGAAGTCAATCGAACAAACGGCTAGAAGAAACAACAAGTTGGACAGACTAGTTGCTCAGAACCAGTTGTTTTTGGTAAGAGTTTGTAAATCTGTGCTACTGACTTCACTGGGTATAGAGATCCTTTTGATTTTGAACAATGCATAAAGGGCAGTCACTTTCACTTTGCGCTTTTGTCCTTGCAAACACGGAATCCTAGGTCACTGCCATTCTGGCGAATCAATTAATCCCATATATTTTATCCCTGATCAGTATGGTAAAATTTCGCGTCTAATATCATGTAACGTAGTTACTTAAAACCACATCTCTGAATATACGTATTGGTTTTCATAATTCAAATCTACATTCAGCATGAGTTCGCCATTGTAACGTAATCCAGTCTGTCACATCTGGATAGGGAGAAGTTTTGAGTTTGATAATTCGGATGTGGTTCAGAACCAAACGATTTGACTGCTTTTGCTTTAGGTTTGAATAGCGTGGCTGCGTCGCATTTAATAGAAAATTGATGTGAGAAAAATTTCGAGAAAGTGTGCTTCAAATTTTATGGGGTCCATCTAAGGTGTTCGTTTATCATAGTCATTATTTAGTCAAATCAAACCTTTATTCTCAAGCATTGTTACTGTACATGGCAAAGGACAATGTGTTTTAGTGTACTATATTCTTTAAATGTTTTTCGACAGTGTTTCTTGACTTCTGACCAAGAGAATGTTTTGAACAGGCAATTAGAATCTACTAGGAACCAGTTTCACTTTTCTATACGTGTCCTGCAAAAGAAATACTGCTTCACAATGGACAGTTCATAGATAGAAATCCATTTTGTTTTCTTTCAGTGACGACACAAATGCTTGTAGCGGACTCTCTTTTAGTGGTTTTTGACTCACGGAATGAGTTCAGAATCTCGAGTCAGAAAACGAAACACTGACATACTACGGATGCTGAAAGAAAATCCGTCAAGCATTAACAATCGTATAACTTCTAGTCCGTCCAGCATCAGATTACAAATAAACGATGGTCGTCAACTCGCGGTGACCAGTTCCATTCAGATGGTCATGAGGAAAGTCGCAAGTTAAGTGAAGGGTTCGGCAGTCCTGTGTAATACATGGAAAAGAGTGACCGGACTCAACCAGTGTTCGGCTTCGGGTGAAGCAATAAAGTAAGACAGGCGTTCTAGATCAAAAGAATAGTGTGAAAGTCAATAGTATGACAAAAATGTCCAAAATCGAGCTGAAAAACGGAAGGGAAGAAGTAACCAAGTCTAACCAAGGATCACATGAGTCTAGTATACAAGTGGAATGTGTATGAGCCATGGCTAGCCTGTAAACTATACGAGAAACCCAAAGATACGTAAACCAGTGACACAGGTGACACATATAAGATGAACCGTCACTTGAACATGGGTTATCAGATTGGAAAGACGTAAATTCTGCAAATTCGCTCCACGCACCTAGGTCGAGAGTAAGGATAATAATAGGTGTCCTCATCGAAGCAAATGTCGTTATACAGGCAGGTAAAGAAGGCACATTTTTCGAACCTGAGCAGAGGGATCTGATTTGGTTTGGTGTGTGAAATTGAACAAAGCGCTGAAATAAAACAGATTGGGTGGATCAGGTCACGCGGTGCGCGTGCTCACAGTGAGATATCCTAGGTATGCATTATTCTCCGAGACAAGAGTTGGAAAATGGGTCGAGTTTGTTAGTCCATGAAGCAGGGGAAAGAGACGAGAAGCCTATCTAGGGAAATTGGCCAAATAGAAATAGGTATAAACTCCATTATGATCGACTGAATCTTATCATCACTGGGTCTGACATGTTAATCGGTATGGTTAATTGTCCTAGTCATTTATTATTCAGATTCCTTCCCAGTCTAGATGGTTTCCGAAAATGACGCATTTTGTGTTCATCTTTCTGGTTATGCTTCTATTCGTTCAAATCTCGACTAGAGGATGCTCTGAGTCTGCAACCGAAAAATTAAAAGATAAACATTCCAGTTTATAGTTCGAAATAACTAATCAGAACAAAAGCCATGGGGCATGTAAAACGACATGAAACCTAATCTTTTACCTCAATCATAGCAACCGAACTCTGTTGGTTGTTTAAAGGAATAAATTTATTGTACTTAGGCCGCTACAGAGTTGCCTTCCATCGAAGGAGTCAGTCGCTAGGCGGGAAAAGGGTTGCTACCCCCCACCCCCCAGTACCAGTGACGGAAAGGTGCTATATGATGTAGTGTGGGTATTCAGATGAACGTTAGGAGATAGCTCGGATAGTCTGGTGGTTAGGTTTTTGACTCACAGCCGCTCGCGCGGGTTCGAGTCCCTGTTGAGGTTTGTTAGTTGTGCACGTCTGATGCTCCCTAATACGGATTGCCAGTTGTACAGTGCTTCCATGGTTTTCATCGATTAGTTAGGCATTCAAGCTGCATAAAGATCCATGCTATGTTAAATTCACTTGAGCTTTGCGCATTCGATGTTACAAACTAAGCTATCGAGATATCCCCAGTTGGATGTGAATAATGCAAGTGGATATCGAGTGACGCGAACCACTATCCAAAGGTGAATAGCGGCTGTTCTTCTTTTAATCATTGAACCATTTCTGCTGGTCAGTTCGTAGTACGGCTATCGGCACACTGTTGGAAGCAATCCAATAAGCTTTGAAACGAATTCCCCGGAATGTGTGCATTAGCACGAAGAGCCTAGGTTTTTGATAGTGGAAAATCCACTAGCGTTTTTGCAACCAAAAATGTTTCACTCTGCCGGCTGGGATGGAATCCACCAATTTCCGCTAACCGGGTGGATACCATGATCTTTTTCACAGTATACTTCTGTTCGCTTCGGTCTCAACTAGAAAATGCTTCGAGAATGCAACAGTATATTGAGAGTACAGAAACCCCAGTCTGTTATTTAAAACACTAATCTAAACGATCGTCAAAGGCGCTTGTAAAACCACAAAAACATGAGAACTTCTTTAGCTGGGTAAGATGCGGTGGTGGTCGAGTGTTTTAGATTTTTTGAATTTTTATCCTAGAAATCATAGGTTCGATTCTTTATGTGGTCCTCTATGGCAGACGTGGGCTTTTGGTTGCAGGTTATCCCTAGTAGTTCAAGGGACCTTGATGCTACGCTGTACGCCCCTTCCACTGAACTCATGAACAAGCATACAATCGAAAAATACCTGTTTTGGGAACTCATTCTGCAACTGTGTCTGCTATACCTGTTATCAACACCATCATGATGGGTTTTTGAAGCACGTCTCCGATATTGCGAATAGCATTTCAAAAGCAAATTATATCCATCCATTCATAGAAAGCATCATTTTCTCTAGTTGAATAAGTCATGAAAAAGATACTTGTGAACTCTCGGAAAGTTGAACAACTGTTTTCTCTATCAGCGAGAACTTCTGAGACTAACTGGCTGCGAACCAGTTCTGGTCCAGAATAGCGCAGTGCATAGGGGAATTTTTGCCGTTGTATTGAAAACTAGGCCCCCTTGGACGGAAGTCACCGGAGTAAGTTCTCGTGAATAATTGTTATTCCTTTCCCGTAGAAAATCTGAAAAGTACTCGGCAAATTTATTTCTTAGTTCCTTAACTGGTAACCTTTAATATCCACGGGAAAGAAGTATAAGTTTCAAGACACACACTAGGGCATCGCGATTCAATTTGCTTTTTTGGTGTGTTTTGCTCCCGCGGCAGATGCTGATTGCGAATTTTCGTCGAATGCCCATCCACAGAGAAAACAGAATAGCTGAACGGAGTATTTTCGTCTCTTCAGCCATGGGTGGAGTAACACATTTTTAGTAGTTATTACCCTGCTGAAAACAATTGGACGCGATTCTGCATTTGTTGTTCTTTGGTATATATTTTGCAGCACGGTGAAGAAGGACATGAAACGGAGCCACTCCGTCTGTGGAGACCGAATGCGTTTTGTCATGATGTGGAACAATAGTGTGTGCCTTCATTCTACTTCTATCAACTACTCAGATGACACAGAGAAGTGAGACCGAATCATTTCAGGGGCTGCAATTTTCCAAATTTCATATTGAGCTTGCGATGTGAGTACGGGAACAACAAATTTTAATGGAATTAAGTCATTTGCACCACATTTCAAAGAAAAACCGAGTGGTAAACCCAAACCCAGGGTTCCTTATGCTTGTTACTAAGGTATAATGGAACAGAAGTACAGTACTGTTTCAAAGTGAGCTTCCTCTCAGTAATAAACAAATTACATTTGTGCTTAGATAAGTCGTGAACTTTATTAAGCCGTGCATTCATCCTGACTAAAGTCAGCATTGTTTCTTCACTCGTTTAACCACGCCTTACATTCATCGTTAGACACAACGAATGACCCATAGATGCATTTCGGGTGGTTTGTATTCTAACCGTCTTGTTCTATCTCTGATATTTCATACTTCACTCAGGGCTTCCACTTGTCAAGCATGCTTTATCACCTGTGGGCCTTATTTGCCCAACCAGTTACGTTCACTGCAGTGGTCGAATAAAAACGCTTCTCACAAGATGATGTACCTACGGATAAGGAATCTGATGACCGGTGATTAAATTTCGAAATTGTGACTGTGGGTCATGATTACGTGAAAATGTTTGAATAGATGACCGCTTTCAAATAGAATGTTTGCTGTTATGAAGAGTCAGGTTCATGTAAAGAGGCGGTCCGAAGAACTTTAAATGGCGTAGAACAATTGTATCAATATGGCTGTAAGTCACCATATTGGTGACTGAGGAATCCATAGAGACACCTGCCTAAATTTTTGCTCACGGATTTTCTGTTGCTTGTGCTCTACAGTTTTGATATGTGCCGAACTCTTTGGGAAAAAGCTGCTTTGGCGTACTACACACATTCAGGTGGTGGTTGAAGACCGTCTGAGGCAGCCTCTGACCTGTTCAAAGAAAATCTACCTTTAGATACCCAAGCATGCAGTGATTGGCAGAAAAACCGATTCAGCCAAATCACCAGTGCTCGGTTCACCTCATTTTCGTGCATTACAGGCTACGAATATGAATACGAAGTCCGTAATCACGTCTGTTTTGTCATGGAAACACTATTTGAAGAAGATCTCTGCACGCCGTTTCCCCAATCTTTTTCGACATTGGTTTCATTTTTTTCTTTTAAATTATTCTTTCCTGTAACATTAGAAATTTTATCCCTGACTATGTGACGACGCCCTCGGTTATTGTACCTTGACGACAAGGAATTTCTGCGACTTAAGTGTCTGTAAGTCACATGGTAAAATAAGTACCTTTGATAAAACCATTCACTTGATTCGATCAGAGTGCTAAATGATACCATGAAAGTCCACGCTAATAAATGGATCACTTTCAACTCATCGCTGTGCACAATTTTATTAGCTTGAACAATTTTTTCATCAAATTAGTTTAGAAATAATAAACTGGACGGAGAAGAGTTCATTATTTGTTCGAACATTAGGTCAGACAAGCTTTGGGTTAATAATATACGTGCCTGTCTACGAACTGTATACCATCTCTGGAACATAAATATTTGCGATTAGATACCAGCCACTCTTATCCACTGAACGCTTTACTAAGAGGAATAGCGTTTGAGACTCATCGTGGAGAGATGACTGTTACCAAGGATCCGGACAACCTATTGCTATTCCCTGACACGACCATGAGTTCAAATACCAGACCTAAATAATCACCAATTTCCCACTGAAAATCTCCGGGACATAAATTCTAACGTTTTGCTGGACTTGAATTTGTACAAAGCACTCGAGGCATTTAACTTTCTGTTTGGGAGAATTGGTTCTCGATTGAAGGTTTCTGAGAATAAGCGTTTGTGTGACGTTTATCTATCAGGGAATTTTGTTTTCATTGAACAAAACCTGACTTGCATTTGAAATGCTTCGAGTTCCATGGTAGTCATACAAACTGTCAACTACAATGAATCTGATCTCGAAAGCGATCATATAGATTGGTAATTTGTACAACCTGGAATTCCTGATAAATATCCAAAAATAACATGAATAATCAACCTTTTCTGTAAATGGATGATACTACCTCGCTCCCATGAAAACAGTACTCCAAATTATGCTGCCACCTGCTACTTAAATCAAGGTATCAAGTTATGCAAACGTTTATATAATAACTATTACTCAGAAAATACTGTACTTAGGTGTACCATGTTAGGTAGGACAAACCATCCGTAGCATTCATTACGTATTAATCTATTTTAGTTTTGTGTTGACTGGTCAATAATATATTCCCAGTCTCACTGATAATGGTCACATAAGGCAAAGTAAGCAAGCCGGTCGTGTTTCGCATCAAACGGGCGAGTACAGACTACAGAATCCTCTCAGTGTCAATTCAGCTGTATATTTAAGTTACCGTATGACGAGTGGATCGATTGCCTACATTTGGCTTCCGATAGTTATTTATAGAAATGCATTTTGTTGGGACTGCATCAGCTTTACGATCGCAAATGCATTGTCATAGAGGAATGTTGAAGAACACTTCTGTGATGATACTATGTACAAATTTGAAAGCCCATCCAACGCATTTTTCCCACTGGAAGAGCATGCCAAGATAAAAAACAAGAAAAGCTATCAGTGCTCAAATTTGCATTAAGTCCAAGCATTCCCCATGTCTTATTGGTCATCTGCAATCTGTTTGCTCGTACGCAATTAGTGATCGATAATAGGGCTCAACCTCCCATCCAATATAGATTTTGTTTCCAACGGACTGATATCAAACTAATTCCTAGGCAATGGATGAAAACGTAGCCTTTGTTTTCAAGTGATGGTTATGGTGATTCTGGTTGCTATCTGTGAAGACAAACCTCGATCAGAAATCAAAACAGTCCGCAGTTTAGAAAAAGCCAAGGAGCAAACCGTAGGTGGTGGTATCAAGTTCATACATAAATTGTGGGAAAATAACTAGGCAAATGACTCGGTCAAATGGGAAGTTTAAGGTAGCAATTTTAACTGGCATAAGAACATTACAATCACCCCTGGATAACTTTCACGGATTATAGATACATATTTGTCCCGGATTATGTTATCTTTCCGACTAAACGTGTTTCAACTAAATAATGAATACATTAAAAAGCCCGAACTGAACTTTATTTACGAGAAGTACTTACATATTTACTCCCTGGAAATTATGATGTGGTACTTGATGACCATTCAAGCAGTAGTCCCAGTTAGCAAAGCAAGTGAATTTGACAGTGAGATCTTTTTGTGAGAAAAGTGGCATCGACCCTCCCTTAGGCAGTGCACTTTCTGTACTTCAGCATGTGAATTCTGGTAGGACAGCCCTATCACAATGATGGTAGTTGGTCGAAGTTCCTATTGCCGCAGATAACCTTCCTCAGCACCGGTATATAATTGATTTTATTCCAATTTTACTGATGAGCAGTTGTAATACATTAAATCCTAGCAAATAAACAAGTCATACCAAGATTTCCGAACCAACCAAACTAATACAGTAAGATCAGTGCGCAGACCAACGGCCGCACTGCCTGCAATCATAAACAAAGAGAAGGCAGGATGCGTATCTAGCGTAATCATCATTGATGATTAGGGTGGGGTGTAAAACCATTTGCTTCGACATTCATTGAATTTCTAACTTTCCAATTTCACTGGTTTTCAGTGATATTTAGTATTCCACCTGAGTGAAAGCCCCTAGTCTCAGCCATGTTCTTTTGTTCGGGTGTTTCGCTAGTTCCTCAGCAAGATCTCTTTCTTGTGGCCCAGTTATCTACACATAGTTGCATGTTCTTCATTTTTCTATGGCTTTTGAATGGCCTGCACTATCAATTCCATAGCTACGTCTTTTTGTTGCCTCAGAATTTGAAGGCACTCCATTATGGTGGCTGTCCGAATATTGTTCATAGACTCTGTGTAGCTGGTAAGAGAAAGGACTACGCTTTGCAACCACGCTTTGATCAGAAGTTTTAAAACATGTGAAGTAATATGATTAATTAAAGAACTCGAGCAGATCTGATGTGCGCTTGTTCACAACTAACAGCTCAAAATGTGACCAAAAAACCTTCGAGTAAATAAATCTACCGGCCGATTTAATGAATTTATTCCAATTTTTTCATCCTTTTCTCTAGCCACCGGATCAATGCATTAGGATAAGTTTCGAATGAAATCGTTCTTGAAAACGGTGCACATCAGGATCTCTAACAGAAATTCTACTTTTATTCAGCGGACATGTATATTTTTCGACAGAATAAGACTAGACCGAAACAAGTGACGGCCTGAAAAACCACAAAGTACGGCGGGTTTCACTGTACGCATACACCCTAACAACAGTCCCGATGCAAATCCCCGTAAACTGGATACACTGAAAATACTGACCCAAAACCTAAGCAGGATGCACTAATCAGAAAGTTGAAACGACTTCGAATAATTCATCTGCCTCATAACAAAAATTCATTTATAAGGTTTGAGATTACCAACAGGAAGTTTCAGAATGGTTTTACTCTAACTGTGCAAATCAGAAAATTATCTTCGTCAGTGAC
The DNA here is from genome assembly GCA_948099385.1 of Fasciola hepatica. NCBI lineage: Eukaryota > Metazoa > Platyhelminthes > Trematoda > Plagiorchiida > Fasciolidae > Fasciola > Fasciola hepatica. The sequence continues at coordinate 5,620,156 of CANUEZ040000175.1, forward strand.
TCTACTGGGACAAAAAATAGTCGCTGAGCCCAATTTCCAATCTTACCGAATAACTGCTAATATACTGTCCCAATTTCGCCCAATCGTTAGTGAACGTAACGTTTACTGATCATAAGCAAGCGGGAATGGAATCACTGGTAGAAAACAGATGAGAGAGAGAGAGACAGATGGAAAGTATGGAAGATTCAGACAGAGATAATGTTCTACCTACTGCCTAAATTGCTGAATCTCTATGTATCTAGAGGCACGAACGTCAGTGATTATCCAGAAATGCTAATTAAATAAAGCCCATGTGACGAAGTAGGATACAGGCTCGTCATAGTGCACTCAAACTTTATGGAAATATTTCTGAAAAACATATCCATTTCTGGTGGGGGGTTGATTTCCTCTCCTAAAAAATAGTAAAACTACTGATTTAAAAGCACTGTCAGTCTGTCAGACTGATATTCTAAATCCGACGAATGGAGAATCCTCCAGAACTAAATGACCTCTTTACATCCATGAAAAAGTTTAGGAGGATTCTCACGAGGTTATTGCACAGTTCGGTATAGCTTCCTGATTTTCCATCCCACTGTTATTCTAAGCCACGATTAGATATAAATGACAGGTCGTATGGATGACCGTTATTCATGTTCTTATCCAAATGTGTCCAGTAGTTCAGAGTACATCTACAGTCAAATCATTTTGCTGCCAAAGTTGTTACTTTACCATGCCTGAGATCAAAAAGACTTTATTCCCGAAAAAGCTTTTCGTTGAATGTCACAAAACACCAAAGGCCTAATACCAGCTGCTCCAACTAGTTCTAATCGGTTTCCCGGAGCACATGCAAGTGACCGACGGGTTTAATCATTGCCCAATAGCTACGCAGTTATCAGTCAACAATTTCGAGCTAAAATGTAGAAGTTCTAGGGATGTTTACACCGCTGGGAAAGATTTCACATGAGGAAGCAACACACTTCCCGGGGTTAACTACTGCAGATAATTTGTGTGCCCGTTGGTTATGAATGCACAAAAGTTGAGCGAGCCATATCAGCGCCGCAACCTTCATGGACTACTCATCTAGAGGAAATCCTGTACCTGCTGGATAATAAATAAAGGAGTGAAAAACATATCGGACAAAAACTTCTCGGAACGACAAAGGAAGAAATTTGTTTGATGGTTGCAAAAAATGTGATCTATGGTGAATACTAGTAGTGTGCAAAATGTTTTTGGATTTTGAGCTGACCATTTAATCCGGTCAGAGCCCCGGCTTATCGGAGAAATCTCTCACATACGGAGTCGTACATGAGCAAAACGAGTAGCTCCAATTTGCACAAAGTTTTTCTTCAACCGAATACGTGTATAATTGATAACCTGCCTGCTTTTGGTCTAGAGATTGACGACGATTTTGTGGACGGACTATTCATTACGTTGGAAGTCACACAAGTATGTTCAACTATTAGGTGATGCTACTGCCCCAGTGTTCCGTCTGCGTAAGAGGCTGAGTATCCACATGTGAACTGAAAGACATAAACTGATATGGCATCAGAAGGAAGTGATGCTTCATCGATTGTGTTGATATCCGAGAGGTAACGCACACAATGATCTAATCGGCTGTACAGTCAGTGCATTGTGCAGCTTCAGTATGGAGCCAGTTAAGCTACGAGTGGAACCAAAGAGAATCCTGTCTAGAAAGGCGAAGAGATTAGTGCAAATAAGCAATCCTACTAAGGTAAATCATAATGGGATACATCAAATGGCAAACGGCATCAGTTGGCAATCACGGAGTCAAACAACGAGATCAGATCAGTCGTCCGCCGATCGTTCAATTTCCGCGGGCGCTGCACAGACAATGGTACGAGCAAAAGGGGAGATGAGGTCTCTTTGATGCGATAAAACAAACGGGTTAGTACGGCGCGTACGATAGTGATGAATATGGGAACAGACTGAATCATAGATAAGGAAACAATCACCTTAGGATACAAATCAGAGAAACTGGGACAATGGGGGCTGAATCTTCATTCACACTCCCGATAGACACTACACATCCGTCAAGATCTGTCCGCATCTTTCCGGGTGGATGCACCCTCTGATGTCTACGGATGCTCTCGCCATACCTACCAACCAAGAGGCGAGAATATGCAGGATTTGCGGCAGCATGCCTACATCTCCTTCACCAATGCGATACGCGGAGCAAAGTCAGAATTGGATAGTGTTAGCTTCAAGATAGCAGGATACATGTCCCTTGATCAATTTGCAAACAGCTGAATAATAAGGTGAATTGGAGATGCGTCGTTGGGACTGAACTCATCTGGTGTAACAGAAACACACGAAGAAGGGGCAAGAATGATCCATGATTCCGAAGATCTGGATGAGTTTTCCCAAAGTGAATAGATAGCCCGTAATCGAATTTCCAAGACAGAAAAAGTCATGGTAACCAGAGTGGACTGGCTAGTAGATCAGAACAATAGACCGGAGGTGTTCAGTTTGTTATTCGGAATTCTTCGAAGATGAATGTGACTTTTCCTGGTTGATCGTCAGTTGGATGTTTGGTCGACCTCCGTACGTGGAAGAAGATGATGGGGGTGTACGAAACTGACCAATTGCCGTGGAAATACAGACTGATTTTGAACCTTGCCAGAAACACAGAAGTGAATAATTGGTGAAAAAGGTTGATCAACATGAACTGACCACAGGCACGGAGCACAGAATGCCGATGTACGAACACGAACATAGTGTTACTCGTCAAATAAGTTTAACAGAAAGCAGTAAAATTCTGCAGAGACAGACTCTCATAAGCAAATGAAAAATGTTCTGAAGCCAGCAAGTTTTGTCCTTCAAATTGCTACTCAATATCCTTTTTGTCCTCTGATAGGTCAAAATATTTGCTTTTTTAACCCACTACCAAATTATTGACAACAAGGAAGACAGCAGCCTCGGTTGAAAGATCATCAAAGAGCCACTAATCAACCAGATGACAACTATCAACGCCATGATTTTGATAAGTTCAGTAGGCGACTGCAAAAAGATGCACCCTAACGCACTGGCTACGACAATTATGGTTCCCATACGCGCACCGCCTAAGGCGACGAGGAGTATCGGAAAATTTAATGCATGCTATGGCTAGTCAACTTAACGGTGCTTTTGCTGAGCCACAGGGGTAGTCATTCCGTAATTCGTCTTTCTGCTTGAACTTAGCGGCCAAAGTACACACGACACCGAGAGCGCGTCCTAGGGCACACAGCAGTTTATTCAACATGACCAGTTTAGTAGTGGACAATGATGTAAGGAGTTTCCTAACCAGAAAATTAACGACCGAAACCCGGCTACAGACAGTTGCAGTGCACGGGCAACAGTGAACAAGTTACTTATTACCCAGACACGTCTTGTGGACTATAACAATTGGAGTTTCTGCGCCTTTAGTGGCTTCCGTGTTGTTGGTTTTTCCATGGGAATTTTTCAGGATGATATTCGCTGGACTGCCTCGTTGTGTTTGCTAATTCATACTCAACTCTCATCGTGGCGACCGTTTATATTACACGTGTTCTCTTACTGTTCGAGAGTGTTCTTGCATTTCACAGATATAAACCCCAGCGACTCATCTTAGGTTATATACAAAAATACATAAAGAGGAATCGTTTCACTTCAAATAAAAACCTTTTCACCTGGTAACTATTGTTACTGTTTTAAACCTCATTACCTACCATTTATTCAAGCTTTTATGAAACGAAGGATTCGACCGTCGGATATAAAGAAAAATAAGCTTCACTAATCGACCAAAACTGCTTGAATTTCGAAGTCGAATCCCAGATAGGTTGACTGTGCGTGATCTTTCTGCGTAAGTAATGAACAGATGACCTCTGCTGTTTTACTATAAACAACGTTCATTTCGAAGTCATGTACTCTTGAAGGACTATCTGTCGATCGAGTCAGAAAATAAACTGAACGAAAATCACAAACCAAACCAAAAAACCCCTGGGGCTTATTTTCATTATAAGATTGGGCATTGCGCTGCATCTGTGCGAGAAAGTTCACTCACCTTGGTCGCATGTTTATTGTCCTCCGTTCGTAATTATGGTTAGCAAAGCAAAAAGTCTCGTTAAATCCATCTAACTTTAATGTTGAGTGCTTTCACACAGGCAATCCGACTCATTCCACTGACCCGAATATTTGTTACCTCAGGGAATTCTGACCGTTTACTGCTTAAGGTCAGACACAAAATTGCTACCTTGTTGACATTTCGGAATTCACCGTGTCAACGAAGATCTTTCTGAATGAATGTGGGTGTGTTTCAAACAAAAAGAGGTGTTTTCAGAGTGGTATTCTAGAAAGCGCTACCAAAGAGTTCACCGAAATTACAAAAAATTTGACACCTAATCCACTTTTCTTTTCAAGACTTCCGAACATTTTGACCAGTCATACAAATAAAGTGTTAGATGTCAAAGTAACCTTCCGTTCATTGTAGAAAGATGACCGGATATTTAAAAAACAGCATGGAAAGTGGAAAAAGTTTATCGATAGCTGTAGGATTCGATCTTTTGCCGCGTTATACTTTGTCGATCTTTCGTTCACTACCGGTTTGTTCATTGCCCTATTCATATCAGAACAACTCGCGAATTGGCTCTGTCTTCTTCAATGGGGGACTTAGGAGAATAGAGAATGACCGCTCAGTGAAAATCACCTTGGAGGAAATAGCAGTTACCGCTTTTTGCCTCACTATGGGAGATGATTCGGAAGCGAGTGTAAAGTGTGATTGGCCGTGATATAGCCTTCGTCATGTTAATTTAAATTATCCCTCTACTTTACAAAAATCCCGAAATCACGCCAAACTTACACATTCTGTTGTTTGAGATTTCTTTCGTTCATAAGGAAATCCCAAAGAATTCGCCTCATTGGGAATCAGCATTATTTGATCATAGGACAATGAATATGTCTCACAAGCGATTTCTAGAACAGTCTGTCAAATAGACTGGAGTTTGTTTGTAGTGCGAAAGATGTTTCGCTTTTTATAAAGGGTTTCTCTAGAAAACATCTGAATGAATCCAAAATTTATTTTTAAACCTCAATGTAGTCGAGTGCGGCCAAAAGGTCATCATAGCAGAATACAGACATTAGAACGCCCATCAGGTCCGAAACTCACTGACAGCGGTCAGTATACTTCGTTTGCCTTCGATTACCCGCACCCCTCATGCAGAGGTATTGCGCGTATTTGGCATTCTGAAAGATAGGCAAAGCTATAACGGAGATAATATTATTATCAACAGTATTGATTTCAAAAGGCTTCCCTCACAATGAAGACCACCAGCCACAGTACACTCTCAGCATTACGGTTTCATGTTAGTATACTGCGGATAATTCATAAGTATTCAATATGAATCTAAAGACCTTAGCATTGCTGTATCAGTGGTACCTAGAATATACAAGAAACTGCAGATAAGTCATCGACCAGTAAAGTAATCTCTTTCCACTTCATAATTATTACCTTTTAACATCGTTCAAGATGTAATTATGTTGACGCAAGAAATGATCGAGGACAAGACGAAATTTTTCTCAGTTTTTCGTTCCAAAATGTAAAGCCAATACGAGCCCTGTAGGCTAGGAAATAAACAGTCAGTTTCGGACGTCGTGTGAGACTTATCCTGTCTGGTGTACCCCTGACTACGAATGTACCTATGTTAGAGAAAAAATCCTATAACGGGAAAGGAAAAATCTCAGATAGTAAAAAAAATGGCACAGAAAAAATGGTCAGCAGAAATTCTGAGAGTTTCTATTTTTATTTCATGCAAGTTACATATAGTGCTGTATGATGTGTTTGTTGAGAGTGTGCCCAACAAAACTGAAGTTTGTTGATCAAACTACCTGATTTCTGACGCGCGAGTATCTTGGTAAATAATCTTTCTCAGCAGAAAGTTGTTTGAGTTCCAAAGCATAGAACTGTGTTTGTGTTTTCAACTATTCCATTTCTATTGAGTTTACACAGTTTTATTGAGTTGAAGCCATTGCCACTCTGAAGAAGGTCACCTAATCGGTATGGGCATGGAATTTGTCTGTGAAAAGCAGAAAAATTTACGACTGCACAGATAGATGGATGAGAATGTTATCTTTCGTTCATTTATACCTGCATTTGTACACTCGAACCCAGATGAAACCATTCACTGCCAAGGAGAAAAGCATGTTTCATCGACTTGCCAATCAAAGACGACTAGAATTAGCTGCCAGCTCTTAACAATTGTTGAGAGTAATCTCCCCTCCAAGGAAATGAATTCGTGGAACTGGAATTCCTACCGAAATATTGGGACATAATAATCGTTCTTTTCATATCCAATATAAATGCAGCAAGCTGAAAATATTACAGTAATACAACAAGACGAAGAATAACTTACATCTTGGCAGTTCGGCCCTGTAGGCCGGGAGCAGTTGTGAGCCCGTGAATGTAAACAAGAACAGATTGTTTCCAACATGAGGTCAGTCTTATTTTCTTGACATAGAAATTCCTAAGCACACATTGAAGCTAACCAAAAGCATGCCTGGGTTCTGGTGACCTGGAGAAGATTTTATACAATGTCTACTTGCTTTCTGGACATTCAAATAGGTAATGGTTTATATCCACGTAAATGTAGTGCTTCATCAACAACTTACAAATTAATTAGTGAATAACTTGAGAAATACTTCTTTGTCTTGTGCTGTGTTGTTTCTGACTGGTAGCCCGCTATGTGATGCTTTTATAGCGAATCCAATTAGTGTCGATTTTGAAGTGTGAATGAGTGAACCAAAAATTGTCGAACAAAAGCAGGCTTGTTGGATGGCAAATCTGATTTTCGATATGTGCTTAAGGTGGGGAAAAAATATCTACTTCAAAAACAATTGTTTCCTCCCCAAGACAGGCAGGTTTCTCTTTTCTTATAATTCACCACACCTAATTTAACTTCAATAGCAAATCTGTCATTCTGTGGAAAACTGCATCATTTTCACGAATCCGAATTCCCGTTAATAAAAGCAGCCAGTCCGGTGGATGCTTTGGTAGATGATGATCTCCGCTGCACAATGCACACAGAAGTACCCTGGTTTACTCAAACCCAGACCGGCGGTGGTCCAGGGGTCATCACATTGGAATCTCGCCCGTGACGTCCCTGGCTTCGGTTTAAGCCATCTTCGATCACTTACCTATTCGGCAGCCTTTGTTTTTCGGCGGCCTCCCTCCAGAAACATTACACATTGCTGGCATTAAGAGGCCACTCATGATGTGAACAGATGGTCCTGCTGACCTTGGACCTCCTGTGTGCATTGTTCTGTAGTCTACTAATAGAATAGGTGGGGATTGTTATTATCTTTATGGTTAGTGAGGCTATCCCCGTCACATCAAAGGTTAAATTTAACCGTTGACTTCTAGCGGCCGTGGAAAGTAATTATGCAAGTATAAATTCAATAATGCTACTGTTTGATTTTAATTTTGTCTATTTAACAAATTGAGATAAATTGGACAGGCATGTTGCAATAAATAACACACAGTAAACTACTCAAAGTATGTCTCTTACACGTAAAAAGTCAGTGACATTCGGCTGGCTTACAGCGCAATCGTGAAACGAAACAAGCTACAGGCATCCAGTCCGGCTACTTGGAGAAATTAAAACTTTATAATCCGTATTCGGAAATTATTCAGGACCTGATGGGTAATTCCACCCGAGAAATACCAGCAACAGAGATGAAACAACTGCGAATAGTTTACCCTTAATGACGAATGGTCGTACAATTATTTCTGCTGGATAGTTGCCTAGTTCATGTCACCATGACACGATGTCAATCTTTTATCATGAGATGAGAACGCGCCTCCAGAAATTTGAGTCTTCTCAGTGGAAAGTTATCATGTGTTACAGTATCTAGTCGCTTGCTGGGACCAGACCACTGAAGGGGCACAGTCAAAATATTGATAGCTGTTTACACTTAGTACCATAGTGACTATCTTTGAGTTGGCCGTACATTACCTATAGGAAATGTTTGTGTTACTCAACGAGTGTAGACCTTATGTTGCTGAAACAGACGTGGATTCATCTTCTATTATCAAAGAAAAGTATGGCCCTGTTTTATTTTCAAAACCATCTTCATTTTGTGAGGGCTGTGTAAGAAACGACAGGAGGGTACTGTTCAGTATTAGGACAGAACCGTTCCAAATTCATTAGAAAGATTCGGCCAACAGTAAGAATAACCCTGTGGAATTATCTTCAATCACCTAAACAATCAACGTTTATCATTTTCCAAAATTCTTCCCGCTTTAGAAACCGTTTTTTGGGCTATGAGATACAACTTTAAACCGGTTAACCCTAGGAGAACATCATTCAGTTACACATCTGAGACACTTTAGGCCAAACTCTCAAAAAGCGATTCAAATCTGTTTGGAAGGTCGAATTTTCAAGAGACGGTGATAGGCGAGATCGGGGATTAGTCACACGGAGAATCGGAAATCCGGTTTGCCATGCTTCCGGTGTGTTACACTCCAAATTACAATTAGGAGCAACAAGGCACGAACCGGTTTCTCGGATTTCCGACCAACTAGAGCGTCCTGTCCGAACAACATGCCGAATTATCAAAATAGATTTCTAAATGGAAGCTGAGTTATTGGAGCCGCCGAGCTGATTGATTACCGGATGAACGAACGGGACGATTAACAGGAAGTGTCAAAATCTATCGACAGTCTCGGTGAATGATGGACAAGCAAACAAATTCTTTCATGTTTCTGACTAAGTCACATAGCCCAAATTTAAAAGTGGCAGACTGTGGAACTTCCCGTGACATCATGCGAAACAAATATGCGCGAAGCCTTTTTTGGCTGGCAATATATTATAGCCATGGACATGCATGACTAAGAGTAAGAATGATAAAACCCAGTGGCTTATAAGAATGACTCTACAATAGTGGGGGAGGAATCGAAAGGATAATACATTGGTTTTGAGCTTTGAAGAAAAATGACTTATGAGAAAATCAGTTGTTGTTCTTCGTGGGAGAAAAGAAAAATGATTTAGATAACTTTATTAAACAGATATTTTGTATTGGACAAGGCAATAGATGAGCTATTTCACAATAAATTTCGTTGTAGTAAGAAGGGAATGATCAAGAGGAGGAAAGGCACCGGCCTGGTGGTGTAAAAGTTGTTCAAAATCTGAAAAGGTGGATGGGCGGTCCACTAGCCGCGTGGATTTGCGCTGGACAGAATCTAGGAGATTACGGGCAACCAAAGGATCATTATTTTATTCTCGACTGCTATGAACAAGACTGGGTTATAAATTTCTGTAGTGTAATAAAACGTGATTTTTTCCGCAGTCGGAGTTATTATCATAAAAGTCGGAGAGGATTTAGAAAATGAAAAAGCGGTTGTATAATACATCGAACATTGAAAATCCCGTAAAATCTGGTTCTAATATCGTTGAAGGCGAACAGATATTTTGGTCCATAGACTGCGATTCTACTTGTTCCAAAGTTATGAAAATACTTTTGATTTCTACTGCAGAAAGTGACACAAGGCAGGCAAAATATTTACTTTCGATAAGGCTATCATAACCAAACGACAAAATAAGTAAGGGATGAAAGTTCGTTAATATGAAAGAGAGATATCATCAGAAAAAGCTGGACAGCCTGAGAAGCTCCGAAGTCAACCATGATAATGGTCGACAAGTACGAGGTAGCATCAACGATGTAATCAAAATTAAAAGTTCCTGTGAAGACCCCATTAAATTAGGCCTTAGAGAAGCTCGTGGATTGTATACTACCAACAGCAGTTTGTTGCGCCTGATGGAAGGGGTACCAAGAAAAAGGCCGTGTTTGTAATGTCAGAGAACAAATGTGTTCATTTTGAAGAGGCTTGAATATGCAAAAAGTGAAGTGGAGAAAAGATGGGAGGGAGCCAGACTGCATACAAATAGTTCCGTAAATAATTTGGTAAGTACCACAGATTGGAGCTTAAGTATCTATTTTTCATCATATATATATGCGTCCTTACAGTGTACGTATAGTTATGATTATTTCAAGGCATGAAGCAACTTTTTAGTGACAAGTAGAGTCAACGGAATCCATTTACTCAGAACTTATCAATCAGTATTTGAGAAGCAGTTTGGAATCCTTTTTCCCCACAGAATAAATAAGCAATAACCAAGACGAATGTGTTTTCCTTGGAATTTGTTTCACGCCAGAAACGTCTCTTTCGTAAATCCAGGTAATTCTATGTGGATATCCAAAGGCAGACATATACGAATACATAAACTAGATCCTAGTGAAGATATAACATCGGATTGTACAAGTATGAAGAATGGGCAGATGAGTACCGGGTACGCATACCTGATGATTGGCAGCAACCGCGAAACCGGTCATGTGCTTCCGGGGAAATGTTGTATATATATATATATATATATATATATATATATATATATATATATATATATATATATATATATATATATATATATATTATATATATATATGTATATATATATATATATATTGGATCTAATCTGGATGGTCTGGAGTATTCACTGGTTCCGTCAGAAAACTTTGAGGAGCTAAAGAGACCGTGAATGCAGAAAGTTTATTTCCTACTTGACCCGTGTTTCGACCTATCAAGGGAATGAAACGCTATGAATTCCCCCGGTAGATACGTTGTGAGTAACATTTGACACTACTATATTTTAAAAACTGTCAACATACAGATGACTTATTCTATGTTGGACCAGGTTTTTAATGCATTCCACATTATTGAACAATTCAACACTGACATTGATTCATCAGACATCACGATAGGATTGGAAACCAACAACAACCTGGTTTTCTAATATCCTGACTGCCAGACAGGAGAAAATGGATCGATCCATCATCTGGTTTTAAGGAAGAATACATGCAAAGATCCATACACAGATTTTTCTAGAATCGTACCTTTGCCATACAAGTGTAATTCAGTTCGATGTCCGACCCACGGGACCCAAAATACATGATCCACCGGATTTTGGGATATGTAATAACTTTCATTCGACAACTTTTACGAGAGAACCATGTCCATCAAAAGTTCATCTAGACTAACCTAGACTAGTCTACACCGGTAGGGCTGTCTCCCCAAGCCCCATAGTAAAATGGGTTTTGAGTGTGTAAGAAAATTCGCACGTAAAACAACTGACTATAATAGTGAAAGCAGTTATGATCTCAAAATTCCCAGCTGCAAAGCAGGAAGGTGCATCTTCTAACTCACCGATGATCCTCAAGCAAGTAAAAGGCGAATTTTTGAGCTGATCTCTTCGGGATTATTCCCCGATCGGTTGAAAATAAGGCCCAGTCTACATAAATAGGTCAGTCAAGCGCTTTGAGGAGAATCAATCACGTCAGCTGAACCGTCCGAAGACTAGCCCTATTATTAGTCCCATCCCGGGTCTTCTGGTTGATTCTATAACACGATTCCCTCAGGAAATGCATTCAAGTTAATACACCGGGTTCCACATACCTAGTAAGAATCAGGGCGCCTTTGGGCCCTAGCTAAAGCAGATGCAATCGCCAGTCGCATACAGTTCTCTCAAACAAATGATAGACCCTACCTAGTCCGAGTATATATATATATATAAATATATATATATATATATATATATATATATATATATATATATACAGAGACAAAAAGAGAACGGGCAAGATGAACACGATTTTCCGGAATCACATAACCTGTTTTGTGGTTATTGCCGCTAATCATTTATGCATAAACAGTTTTCCTCTGCAAAAATATCCTCATACTTGTCTTTTCTGTAGAAGTATTTTATAAGAGCATTTCATTTTTACCGTCAGGAGTGAGTGCATCCATCCGAAATCTTCATGGTAGAAGTGAGATTCTAGGGTATAATATTTATATACATATATATACATATTTGATAGCAAGCATCTGTAAGTCAGTGAACAAGGTATCTTCGGGAGTTCATGCTGGTTATTACCGCTTATCAAGTAAGCGTAGATCATTTACTCACAAGAAACTATTCTGCTACTCCAGTAGTTAGAATGATAGTGTTCAATGGAGAATCCATTGTGCAATTACCACGCTGTTGGCTGCTGCCTGTTTGTCCGTTGAGTACATTTGACCAAAGAAACGATATGGCTGGGGTTTCAGACAGATAAATTATACAGTAGGTGATATCCTTACGAATGGGTAGTAAGTTCTATGTAAATGGGTAGACCACTTTCTTCCCCGAAACAAGCTACGGGTTTCGCAGTTGTTGCCGCCTATCAGCTATATGCGCCCTATATATATGGATGGCAAGTAGTGTGTAAACTTGTGGACAAAATTTCCGCGGATGCACACGACTGGTTTCGTGGTTGTTGCCGCCCATCAGGTATGCGTACCCGGTACTCCTCTGCCCACTCGTCCTCATAATTGCACACTCCGATGTCTGAAGACGAGTGGGCAGATGAGTACCGGGTACGCATATCTGATGAGCGGCAACAACCGCGAAACCGGTCATGTGCTTCCGGGGAAATTGTGTCTACACGTTTACGTACCACTTGCTATCAATATGAGCACTTGCACATGCAGCCTTGTTGTTTGTTGGGTTAGCAGTGACCCAGACACGAATAACTATGAAAAATCACAGTTGTGATTCATTTGTAGGCTCTTCAATGAAGAGTATCCATTCACACTCCAGACGATTCAAATTAAATCCTGGTGAACATTATATATATATATATATATATATATATATATATATATATATATATATATATATATATATATATATATATATATATATATATATATATATATATATATATATATATATATATATATATATATATATATATATATAGTAGTTTCTTCCAAGCTAACGCTACTGTTACGACATCCAACTAAAAATTCGAAAATACTTCGCGACTATACAAAATTTTATTGCGCCCTTAAGTTTGTTTCATCAGTCTCGTTTCCATTGTTGCTCAAAGTTGGGTGAAAGCAAGTTCACGTATGCATCAAAACTCGGAAACGCTTACCACCGAAAACGATAATTTCCCATTGGGACAAAAGACACATTTCAAAGTGTGCCACAGGAAGTTCGACTCCGAGCATTACCACACTGTGACTGGGCTCTTTACCGTGTCTGACTTACCGCAGTGATAAATCGTTCCGCAAGTGTACGGTGTTGATTTTGGTTCTAATTTTGTCGCTCGGAGGCGTGCCTCTGTGGATATGGGTCATTTTCCACCGTGGTGGTAGGGTGTGACATGATTTCTACAATCTCCAACAAGCAGAGCTTACGGAGGACTTTCAAATAGGATTGCAATCGAATCATATTTTCAAACATAAGGGGAATGTTTCTCAAATTGCGAATTTATTTCACGCATAAGTGCTATCAACTCGGAAAGCTACACAATAAAAAAATGTTTTCCTTTTTTGGTGGAGATCAAAGGGCCGTAACGGCGAAATTCGGGAACATTACCGTGGGAGGTTTAAGTCTCCCTGGCATTTTTTTTCCGCGGCATTAGGTAGGCTCCAGAAGATTAGTGAGGTCATTCAAGACCACTCGCTCTCTGTAGCATTTTATTAAATGGAAGAGGTAAGAAATCACGGATTCAGCAATTCATATTACCAAAACAATTGACTTTCTGAAGCATAATCCATGCTAGTGGAATACAGATTCCCATGGAATTATGGACAAGTGCAGCAAGAACATCAGAAAATCAAAGACAGAAAATAAGTTGCTTAGATTGCTAAATTTCTAGCATTACCTTTTTAATTGAAAACGATGTCTAAAACAATGTGTTTGAAAAAGCACTCGAATCACTGGGGTTTTTTCTGGTCAACTGTAAACGGGAATCAGTGTAACGTCTTAGCTACTCACTACAGCATTTGCTCAATCCCTTCCATTTAGCTTAGACTTTATCTCCGATTTCGTGACAAACAAAGTCACACAAAATGCTACGTAAATAACTGACATTTTATTGCGATTCTAGATTTCGATTTGGTTTTCATAGCTCCACTTTTATTTATCTCCATTCTATTCCACTGAACGACGAACGAATCCTTTAGGAGTGGTCAAATTAGCTGTCCAAAAAGTACATTCTCTTATAGAAGACGTTCGGGTGCGGCTGGCGAACGAGTCTCCTATCGGGTCTAGCAGCGAATACCAACGATATCCCCTCTATCGGACGAATAGAGAAGACGTAAGTCGGTTTACAGATGCGAGGTGTATTCTATATATCGTGGCACCGAAACAGTACCGATACGAGAAATACACCGAACGGAAAACGGAACGAAACGCGACGGCTGTGCTGAGAGCGAACCGCGAGCGAACGAACGAAAGTGAAAGTCATTTGAAACGAGGTCGACGGAAACCTCGGAAAAGTCAGTCCAGTAAAACGTAGGCAACCGGGGAACACTGAGGTCAATGTCAAACGTCAGAAAAGATCGTGGAGAAAATAGATCCAAAATGGTGTCCAGAAAATAGTCATTTTCACAAAACGATCGAGGTCACTACAGCAGCCCCCCGCTAGAAAGCACGGAAAGCTTTCGAAAACAAAAAAGTCAATGAGGACATGGCATACAAACGGTATTCGTGTGCGCGAATGCGTGCAAAATACGTGAATGTAGCTCTGCTGTAGGATGCTGACGGGCAAAATCCGTGGTATGCAGGAACCGTAGGATGATGGTCGAGCGTAAACTAGATTCGTTGCCAATGACGTCGGTTGCGTAAATCGTCATCAAGGTATGCCGCACCAATAACGTAAAGCGTCGGGTAACCGTTAACCAATATGATATCCGGAAGCCAAATCGATAGGTTCGTAAATGTCCAGGAACGAGAACGACAAGGCCGATCCAGAATGCAAACGTTGGTGCCAAAATTCTCCAGATTTCGTGGGACCAGCGAAGCGTACCATATGGCGAGGTTCCATGAAACAAAAAGAAATGAAAAACTGGTGTAGCAACCGCAATGGACTTGACTAGAATACAGTAATAACTAATGAGGTATGTTAAATCGTGTCGAAACGATAAACACGAAAGTTATTACTGCGAAGTGCAATGGTTAAGATCGTGTTTGACCTAGTCGCGAAAACGTGCTGGGCAAACGATCTTCCGACCGGAACGTGAGACGGGAGCCTCATTCACGGACGGGTGCGTAGGCGTGCTCTGCTGACTTGAACGTGAGACAGTATTCTCATTCGAGGGCGTAGCAGGGCCAACTGGCTGCTGACTTGAACGTGAGACGATAGCCTCATTCGAAGTCGTAGCAGTACCAACTGGGTGCTGTCCTGAACGTGAGACGATAGCCTCATTCGAAGTCGTAGCAGGCAACGCTAACTGCAGACCTTGACGTGACACGGAAGTGTCGTCAACAGGCAGTGCAGGGTTAACATCGAATCTCATGTCAGCGGGCGACACGCTATCATCAACGTACGCGGCTTTGAGACGATCGATGCTAACGGTATCGACGCGACCGTGTCGATCAACCTTAAAGGTCTTATCGTGACGAGAAATCACGCGAAATGGACCTTCGTAAGGCTGTTGTAATGGTTTCCGTACCGAATCAACACGAATGAATACATGCGAACAAGTTTCGAGTTCGGTCGGAACAAAAACCTGTCGTCGCTGCATTCGAGTCTGCGCCGGAGCGAGATTTTGCATGTACGTAGACAAACGATGAACGTAAGTCTGTACGGCAAGTGAATCTGTACTCCGTGGCGTAAAGAATTCCCCAGGCAGTCGTAATGTCGTGCCGTAGACAAGCTCTGCGGCGGAACATTGGATATCTGCCTTTATGCAAGTCCTGATACCAAGCAGAACTAGCGGTAACGTTTCGTACCAGTCGGGGCTCTCGTGTGCTCTAAGAGCCGCTTTGAGTTGGCGATGAAAACGTTCGACTAAACCATTCGATGCCGGATGGTACGCGGTCGTGCGAATGCGTTCCGTACCCAGCATGTGAGTTAATGAAGAGAATAGATCGGACTCAAATTGTTGCCCTCGATCGGTAGTGATTGTGGAAGGACAACCATATGAAGCTATCCATCGTTCTATCAGATGTCGAGCCACTGATTCGGCCGTGACGATAGAGATGGGAATAGCCTCGGGCCACCTCGTAAATCTATCGATGCACGTTAGTAAATAGGTATACCCGTGTGATGGGGTCAATGGACCCACAATGTCTACGTGGATATGATCGAAGCGAGCATCAGGCGTAGCAAAAGTACCGATAGGCGAAGCTACGTGCCTATGCACTTTAGATCGTTGACATTGTAGACACTGTTTTGCCCACATACGAACATCTTTATTCATGGACGGCCAGACGTATCGTGCAGCTACTAATCGGAGACTGGCTGCGATGCCTGGATGTGAGAGTCCATGAAGGGTATCGAACACGAGACGTCGATATGCAGAGGGTACGACTGGTCTAGGTATGCCAGTAGACATGTCGCAGAGTATCGTCCCAGCACTGGTGGCTAGAGGTACGGACTGACACTGTAGCGACGATGACTGAGCTGCTTCCATACATGAAGAATCCTGTGCCTGTGCGGCAGCCATGGCAGGGATGTCTAAAACCGGAGATTTAATGGCATTAAGCATCTGCAACGCAGTTCGACTCACCTTTAACGTGTCGAAGGTCAGTCGTGAACTGAGAAATATAGTCTAAATGTCTGACTTCTCGTGGAGAGTAACGATCAGACTTAGTATGCAATGCATACGTCAGAGGCTTATGGTCTGTAAAGAGGATGAAATATCGACCCTCGACTGCATGGCGAAAGTGCTTAACGGCATTATATGCAGCCAGCAGTTCGCGACCAAAAGCACTATATTTGGTTTCCGTGGGATTGAGGCGTCGAGAGTAGAACTCTAATGGCTGCCATATCCCAGAAACAGACTGTTGCAGGACCGCTCCGATGGCAAAGTCGGATGCATCCACCGCTATGCTTAGCGTGGCGGATGGAACTGGGTGCATGAGGAGCGTGGTCTGAGCTAATGTCGCTTTAATCTCCGAAAACGCTACTCGTGCGGCATCCGTAAGCGACAACTTACGTGGATTGCCACGAAGTAGGTCAGTTAATGGAAGCAAACGTTCAGCAGCATGGGGTATGAAACGACGATAAAAGTTAACTAACCCCAAAAATGCTTTGAGCTCCTTGATTGAGGACGGTACGGCGTAATCTAAAATAGCGCGCACTTTATCCTCGCAAGACTTAATACCCTCTCGAGTGATCTTGTGGCCGAGGAACACGAGTTCCGGTTTGCCAAGTTCACATTTATCAGGATTGACTACTATTCGATGTTCGGACAAACGTTGAAATAGTAGCGTCAAATGTTGGAAATGTTCATCTACGCTCGACGATGCGATTAGCAAGTCATCGATATAGACGTGAACAAATTCCAAGTCTCGTGTAATGCTATCGATAAACCTCTGGAATGTCTGAGCAGCATTTCGCAAACCAAAAGGCATACGTAGGAACTCAAACAAACCAAAAGGAGTCGTGACAGCGGTTTTCTCGACATCTTCAGCGGCGACTGGGATCTGGTGATACGCTCGTACCAAATCGATCTTGGAAAATACAGTCGTGCCGTGAAGTGATGCCGTGATGTCGTGTATGTGGGGTATCGGATAACTATCGTAACGGGTAACCGAATTTAGTGCGCGATAGTCGCCACATGGTCGCCAGCTAACGCCATCTTTCTTAAGAACCATGTGCAGAGGTGAGGCCCATGGACTGTGAGAAGGACGAACAATACCTTTAGAAAGTAAAGTGTCAAACTCACGTTTGGCGAAAACCAATTTGTCCGGTGCCAGTCGGCGAGGTCGTGCCGTGACTGGTGGTCCGTTAGTGACAATGTGGTGTGCCACACGATCGGTCACTGTCTCTATCTCTTCAAATGGTTTAATCAATATGGGGAATTTAATAAACAAAGACTGAAAATCGTGCGGAATGTTAGAAAACAATCCTGTGATTCGGTGTGCATCTGTTCGAGCTGCAGTACCCGTAAATTTAATGTCCGACGAAGGATCGATAAGCTGCAGCCTACGTGAATCAACAAGTAATTCATAGTGCTGCAGAAAATCGATTCCCAGTATGCCTGTGGGAACATCCGCAAGAATGAACGTCCACAGATACCGTCGTCGTGGTCCCAGGTTGACCGCAAGCTGTCTCGTGCCGTAGGTAGGAATGGAGGAACCATTCGCCGCTGACAGCCGAAGCAAAGAAGCTCGTGGCTTGTCTTTACCAACCGGCAAGACAGAAACTTGGGCCCCAGTGTCGACTAGGAACCTAGCGTTAGTGCATGAATCATGCACGTAAAATAAACGGCCAACCTGAGGCTGATTCCCGGCGAGTACGGCCGCTTCTACTCGCCGGCAGTGGCGTTTCCCGCCGCGTATGAACACGGCTGTCTGCACCTACGGGCGGCTGGTCCGAAAACGCGATGGAACCAACAAAAGCCGCTGGTAGGATGATCGGGTTTGGATGAGGCAGGTGAGGCGGATTCACGGCGGACGTGGGCAGTGGAGGGCGCCCGTCCGTGCCGTTGTTTACGTGGGCTACTGCGAGGTGTAGGTATTTTAACTCTGTCCTTGAAGGACAGGCGGCGCTGGATGGATCGAGAGTGCCGAGGCCTCTCCGGCGATTCATCCAGGTCGACACCCCTAGGATTGCGCGATGTCGTGGCAATGAGGGGATTAGCCCCACTGCCGACACGTGCGACAATTTTGTCAGCCACGGCGGCTGCTCGTTCCAAGGACGAGTCCTCGAGGAGAGCAGTAACGGTGGTCTGAACGTGGAAGGGTAGAGAATCCAACCACAGTTCCTTAACTATCTCCGAATCCTTATCGGCGGGCCCTGCCAAAGACCGGAGATGAGCTAGGTGGCGGCTGGGTTTAGTATCACCTATGGGGTGCCGTGCTAGTAGCTGACGTAGCCGTTCCTCCCGAGAAGGAAGGAAATGTTGTAGTATAGCCTCCTTAAGCCGATCGTACGGCTGCACTTGAGGAGGATTTAATACCAAATCCCTCACCGAGGCGATAACATCACCTGGAATAGCCTCTAAGGCATAGGAAAATCGTTGGCGTTGGCCAACAATCCTACGTGCCTCAAACTGCAGCTCTAAGGCTGCAAACCAAACCTCTGGATCATGAGGGATAAACGCCACGGGTTTAAAGGCAACCGCAGACAGAGTGAGATCTGTGTCGAGCTGCGCCTTATCCTCTGACATGGCTACGTTGCGATAATATATCGTAAAAAATATATATCGTGCAACGAAAGGAGGACGTGAAACAGCGATAAATCACAGACTCACCGGGCGGGCGAATAATCCAGGAGGTTCTGGAAGTTCTTGGGCTCACCAATATAGAAGACGTTCGGGTGCGGCTGGCGAACGAGTCTCCTATCGGGTCTAGCAGCGAATACCAACGATATCCCCTCTATCGGACGAATAGAGAAGACGTAAGTCGGTTTACAGATGCGAGGTGTATTCTATATATCGTGGCACCGAAACAGTACCGATACGAGAAATACACCGAACGGAAAACGGAACGAAACGCGACGGCTGTGCTGAGAGCGAACCGCGAGCGAACGAACGAAAGTGAAAGTCATTTGAAACGAGGTCGACGGAAACCTCGGAAAAGTCAGTCCAGTAAAACGTAGGCAACCGGGGAACACTGAGGTCAATGTCAAACGTCAGAAAAGATCGTGGAGAAAATAGATCCAAAATGGTGTCCAGAAAATAGTCATTTTCACAAAACGATCGAGGTCACTACAGCAGCCCCCCGCTAGAAAGCACGGAAAGCTTTCGAAAACAAAAAAGTCAATGAGGACATGGCATACAAACGGTATTCGTGTGCGCGAATGCGTGCAAAATACGTGAATGTAGCTCTGCTGTAGGATGCTGACGGGCAAAATCCGTGGTATGCAGGAACCGTAGGATGATGGTCGAGCGTAAACTAGATTCGTTGCCAATGACGTCGGTTGCGTAAATCGTCATCAAGGTATGCCGCACCAATAACGTAAAGCGTCGGGTAACCGTTAACCAATATGATATCCGGAAGCCAAATCGATAGGTTCGTAAATGTCCAGGAACGAGAACGACAAGGCCGATCCAGAATGCAAACGTTGGTGCCAAAATTCTCCAGATTTCGTGGGACCAGCGAAGCGTACCATATGGCGAGGTTCCATGAAACAAAAAGAAATGAAAAACTGGTGTAGCAACCGCAATGGACTTGACTAGAATACAGTAATAACTAATGAGGTATGTTAAATCGTGTCGAAACGATAAACACGAAAGTTATTACTGCGAAGTGCAATGGTTAAGATCGTGTTTGACCTAGTCGCGAAAACGTGCTGGGCAAACGATCTTCCGACCGGAACGTGAGACGGGAGCCTCATTCACGGACGGGTGCGTAGGCGTGCTCTGCTGACTTGAACGTGAGACAGTATTCTCATTCGAGGGCGTAGCAGGGCCAACTGGCTGCTGACTTGAACGTGAGACGATAGCCTCATTCGAAGTCGTAGCAGTACCAACTGGGTGCTGTCCTGAACGTGAGACGATAGCCTCATTCGAAGTCGTAGCAGGCAACGCTAACTGCAGACCTTGACGTGACACGGAAGTGTCGTCAACAGGCAGTGCAGGGTTAACATCGAATCTCATGTCAGCGGGCGACACGCTATCATCAACGTACGCGGCTTTGAGATGATCGATGCTAACGGTATCGACGCGACCGTGTCGATCAACCTTAAAGGTCTTATCGTGACGAGAAATCACGCGAAATGGACCTTCGTAAGGCTGTTGTAATGGTTTCCGTACCGAATCAACACGAATGAATACATGCGAACAAGTTTCGAGTTCGGTCGGAACAAAAACCTGTCGTCGCTGCATTCGAGTCTGCGCCGGAGCGAGATTTTGCATGTACGTAGACAAACGATGAACGTAAGTCTGTACGGCAAGTGAATCTGTACTCCGTGGCGTAAAGAATTCCCCAGGCAGTCGTAATGTCGTGCCGTAGACAAGCTCTGCGGCGGAACATTGGATATCTGCCTTTATGCAAGTCCTGATACCAAGCAGAACTAGCGGTAACGTTTCGTACCAGTCGGGGCTCTCGTGTGCTCTAAGAGCCGCTTTGAGTTGGCGATGAAAACGTTCGACTAAACCATTCGATGCCGGATGGTACGCGGTCGTGCGAATGCGTTCCGTACCCAGCATGTGAGTTAATGAAGAGAATAGATCGGACTCAAATTGTTGCCCTCGATCGGTAGTGATTGTGGAAGGACAACCATATGAAGCTATCCATCGTTCTATCAGATGTCGAGCCACTGATTCGGCCGTGACGATAGAGATGGGAATAGCCTCGGGCCACCTCGTAAATCTATCGATGCACGTTAGTAAATAGGTATACCCGTGTGATGGGGTCAATGGACCCACAATGTCTACGTGGATATGATCGAAGCGAGCATCAGGCGTAGCAAAAGTACCGATAGGCGAAGCTACGTGCCTATGCACTTTAGATCGTTGACATTGTAGACACTGTTTTGCCCACATACGAACATCTTTATTCATGGACGGCCAGACGTATCGTGCAGCTACTAATCGGAGACTGGCTGCGATGCCTGGATGTGAGAGTCCATGAAGGGTATCGAACACGAGACGTCGATATGCAGAGGGTACGACTGGTCTAGGTATGCCAGTAGACATGTCGCAGAGTATCGTCCCAGCACTGGTGGCTAGAGGTACGGACTGACACTGTAGCGACGATGACTGAGCTGCTTCCATACATGAAGAATCCTGTGCCTGTGCGGCAGCCATGGCAGGGATGTCTAAAACCGGAGATTTAATGGCATTAAGCATCTGCAACGCAGTTCGACTCACCTTTAACGTGTCGAAGGTCAGTCGTGAACTGAGAAATATAGTCTAAATGTCTGACTTCTCGTGGAGAGTAACGATCAGACTTAGTATGCAATGCATACGTCAGAGGCTTATGGTCTGTAAAGAGGATGAAATATCGACCCTCGACTGCATGGCGAAAGTGCTTAACGGCATTATATGCAGCCAGCAGTTCGCGACCAAAAGCACTATATTTGGTTTCCGTGGGATTGAGGCGTCGAGAGTAGAACTCTAATGGCTGCCATATCCCAGAAACAGACTGTTGCAGGACCGCTCCGATGGCAAAGTCGGATGCATCCACCGCTATGCTTAGCGTGGCGGATGGAACTGGGTGCATGAGGAGCGTGGTCTGAGCTAATGTCGCTTTAATCTCCGAAAACGCTACTCGTGCGGCATCCGTAAGCGACAACTTACGTGGATTGCCACGAAGTAGGTCAGTTAATGGAAGCAAACGTTCAGCAGCATGGGGTATGAAACGACGATAAAAGTTAACTAACCCCAAAAATGCTTTGAGCTCCTTGATTGAGGACGGTACGGCGTAATCTAAAATAGCGCGCACTTTATCCTCGCAAGACTTAATACCCTCTCGAGTGATCTTGTGGCCGAGGAACACGAGTTCCGGTTTGCCAAGTTCACATTTATCAGGATTGACTACTATTCGATGTTCGGACAAACGTTGAAATAGTAGCGTCAAATGTTGGAAATGTTCATCTACGCTCGACGATGCGATTAGCAAGTCATCGATATAGACGTGAACAAATTCCAAGTCTCGTGTAATGCTATCGATAAACCTCTGGAATGTCTGAGCAGCATTTCGCAAACCAAAAGGCATACGTAGGAACTCAAACAAACCAAAAGGAGTCGTGACAGCGGTTTTCTCGACATCTTCAGCGGCGACTGGGATCTGGTGATACGCTCGTACCAAATCGATCTTGGAAAATACAGTCGTGCCGTGAAGTGATGCCGTGATGTCGTGTATGTGGGGTATCGGATAACTATCGTAACGGGTAACCGAATTTAGTGCGCGATAGTCGCCACATGGTCGCCAGCTAACGCCATCTTTCTTAAGAACCATGTGCAGAGGTGAGGCCCATGGACTGTGAGAAGGACGAACAATACCTTTAGAAAGTAAAGTGTCAAACTCACGTTTGGCGAAAACCAATTTGTCCGGTGCCAGTCGGCGAGGTCGTGCCGTGACTGGTGGTCCGTTAGTGACAATGTGGTGTGCCACACGATCGGTCACTGTCTCTATCTCTTCAAATGGTTTATTCAATATGGGGAATTTAATAAACAAAGACTGAAAATCGTGCGGAATGTTAGAAAACAATCCTGTGATTCGGTGTGCATCTGTTCGAGCTGCAGTACCCGTAAATTTAATGTCCGACGAAGGATCGATAAGCTGCAGCCTACGTGAATCAACAAGTAATTCATAGTGCTGCAGAAAATCGATTCCCAGTATGCCTGTGGGAACATCCGCAAGAATGAACGTCCACAGATACCGTCGTCGTGGTCCCAGGTTGACCGCAAGCTGTCTCGTGCCGTAGGTAGGAATGGAGGAACCATTCGCCGCTGACAGCCGAAGCAAAGAAGCTCGTGGCTTGTCTTTACCAACCGGCAAGACAGAAACTTGGGCCCCAGTGTCGACTAGGAACCTAGCGTTAGTGCATGAATCATGCACGTAAAATAAACGGCCAACCTGAGGCTGATTCCCGGCGAGTACGGCCGCTTCTACTCGCCGGCAGTGGCGTTTCCCGCCGCGTATGAACACGGCTGTCTGCACCTACGGGCGGCTGGTCCGAAAACGCGATGGAACCAACAAAAGCCGCTGGTAGGATGATCGGGTTTGGATGAGGCAGGTGAGGCGGATTCACGGCGGACGTGGGCAGTGGAGGGCGCCCGTCCGTGCCGTTGTTTACGTGGGCTACTGCGAGGTGTAGGTATTTTAACTCTGTCCTTGAAGGACAGGCGGCGCTGGATGGATCGAGAGTGCCGAGGCCTCTCCGGCGATTCATCCAGGTCGACACCCCTAGGATTGCGCGATGTCGTGGCAATGAGGGGATTAGCCCCACTGCCGACACGTGCGACAATTTTGTCAGCCACGGCGGCTGCTCGTTCCAAGGACGAGTCCTCGAGGAGAGCAGTAACGGTGGTCTGAACGTGGAAGGGTAGAGAATCCAACCACAGTTCCTTAACTATCTCCGAATCCTTATCGGCGGGCCCTGCCAAAGACCGGAGATGAGCTAGGTGGCGGCTGGGTTTAGTATCACCTATGGGGTGCCGTGCTAGTAGCTGACGTAGCCGTTCCTCCCGAGAAGGAAGGAAATGTTGTAGTATAGCCTCCTTAAGCCGATCGTACGGCTGCACTTGAGGAGGATTTAATACCAAATCCCTCACCGAGGCGATAACATCACCTGGAATAGCCTCTAAGGCATAGGAAAATCGTTGGCGTTGGCCAACAATCCTACGTGCCTCAAACTGCAGCTCTAAGGCTGCAAACCAAACCTCTGGATCATGAGGGATAAACGCCACGGGTTTAAAGGCAACCGCAGACAGAGTGAGATCTGTGTCGAGCTGCGCCTTATCCTCTGACATGGCTACGTTGCGATAATATATCGTAAAAAATATATATCGTGCAACGAAAGGAGGACGTGAAACAGCGATAAATCACAGACTCACCGGGCGGGCGAATAATCCAGGAGGTTCTGGAAGTTCTTGGGCTCACCAATATAGAAGACGTTCGGGTGCGGCTGGCGAACGAGTCTCCTATCGGGTCTAGCAGCGAATACCAACGATATCCCCTCTATCGGACGAATAGAGAAGACGTAAGTCGGTTTACAGATGCGAGGTGTATTCTATATATCGTGGCACCGAAACAGTACCGATACGAGAAATACACCGAACGGAAAACGGAACGAAACGCGACGGCTGTGCTGAGAGCGAACCGCGAGCGAACGAACGAAAGTGAAAGTCATTTGAAACGAGGTCGACGGAAACCTCGGAAAAGTCAGTCCAGTAAAACGTAGGCAACCGGGGAACACTGAGGT
Organism: Fasciola hepatica; assembly: GCA_948099385.1. Classification (NCBI taxonomy): domain Eukaryota; kingdom Metazoa; phylum Platyhelminthes; class Trematoda; order Plagiorchiida; family Fasciolidae; genus Fasciola; species Fasciola hepatica. The sequence continues at coordinate 5,645,032 of CANUEZ040000175.1, forward strand.
CAATGTCAAACGTCAGAAAAGATCGTGGAGAAAATAGATCCAAAATGGTGTCCAGAAAATAGTCATTTTCTCAAAACGATCGAGGTCACTACACTCTGATGAGAAACAGCCAAACAAACGGACGTTGATTCGGCTTCCATTTGTCACTCAGGCATGTTCAAAATCTTTCCTTGAAATAAATATCTAGTAGTTTAAATCAAATATTATGAATAGTTCATACCAATTATGGTTTATTTCGCCTTAAACAAAGCACTAAAAATTCGTATGCTTAAGTCGAACTTAAATGTAGTGTCTATTGTGACGTATGCACAAATGTATTAAGTATATGGTTCGAGGTTCATGACTTAATTAAGGTATATCAGGCCATCGGTTAATGAACAAGACCACGTGAATTATCCTAGGCTAAATTCAGATAGATACTTTGATAGAAACCATTTTTTAACCAATATATCTTTTATGCTCGTGTCTATATTGTAAAGTCAGTAGAAATTCTTACATAATTTGGAAATTTCGCTTCATGTGATTTAACAATGCTTTTTAATGATGACTGTCAAACTTACTGTAAAAAATAAAATTCCAATTCGTATCAATATGAGCGTTGGCTTCAATTGCAGTGCCATTCTAAAGCACCTGTGATGTCGTCATGACGCAAGGCTTTCTCCGAAGAGTGGAGTCTATAACACCGCAATTAGCACGGTACTACTTTGTGGATGCAAAACGTGACCAGTTCGGGAAGAAGATCGGCGCCGGTTGACCGTATTCGACCACTGGTGTCTACAATCAATCGCACTAGTATGGTAGCAGCATCGCGTCAGCAGTGACGAAGTGCGGAGGGGAGTATTTGAGGTGTATTGTTCATCACTCGGGATAGTTGTTTCTCTTCGTTGGCTACGGGGGTTAGGTCACGTCGTGCGGATGCCCGTCCAGCGTTTGCCTCACCGCGCTCTATTCGCGCTCGCTGGACAGGATTAGAAACGGCGGCGTGGCGGACAGTCGTTGACCCAGAAAAGTGTAAAGACTGACTTCCCGTTCAGCCGCAATGGGGCCCTGCCACCTTTCACGTTGGAGCAAGGATGACACCGAAAAGAGTTGGTTAGATACGCTGTCAGATATGGCCTGAAATCGGAGTCAGTGGCGTCAATGCTGTATGGAATGTTGCGGTGGCTCCCCATCTTTCCCGTTTCATATATAAAATCCACAAACGACACGAAAAACAAAAAATGTCGTGTGTAGAAAGTCTTGCAAAGATCGTTTCCAACTTTTCTACCCTCTTCCTTTTCGTATACGGTTTTCTACCACACTATGGTCTCTTTGGCACGTTGTCTGTATCATATCTGTGTTATATATATATATATATATATATATATATATATATATATATATATATATATATATATATATATATATATATATATATATATATATATATATAACCACTGCGCAGTGACAGGTCACGAGGTCAAAATCGATAGCACAAGGGTGGTCGCCCGAGCAAAGAAGAAGGGGAAGCGCCCGATCCTCGAAGCCCTCCATTCGATCAACTCGTTCAATAGACACTTCGAGGTTGATGATCATTACGTCATTTTTGCAAAACCGACGGCCAAAAATCGAGAAACGGACAGACGAGCAACACACCAAAATCGTGCGGAACCAGCCGTCCCATTCACACACTCATTCACTCGCGTTTCACAACGAGTCCTAGTTTGGATCGAAATGTCACAATAAACGTTTTACAACTCAGTGTACTCCTTGACTTCCCTATAATATATATATATATATATATATATATATATATATATATACAATGTCATTTTAGTACACTTCATTAGTCACATAAGTTTTTATCGCGATACCGATGGAAAGATGCACCAAAACCGAATTTCTTCGGCACCTCCATAAATGGAACCAAAGTAGAATTACAAAGTCCCATAGATTCGAGTCTTTTGAGCCGTATCTTGCGCAGTATTGCACCACGAATAGGAGCATCTATCATCCGATTATTCACAGAAGAACCCCGAGTAAGCATTTCAGAGGTAGAATACCTAACAAATCGAATGACTAGAACGATTTTATGAGCGTTACAATAAAAACAGCACCAGGATATTCTTAGGCAGTCTCACTTCCTGTTGGACATAAAGTAACGGTGATTTTCAATGCGCTTAGTATCAGGTAATACGAAGATTGCAGTGTAAGCCAAACTCACGAGAAACGTATGGATTCCATCGGTGAGGTTCAAATCATGAACCTGTCATTCTGGTCGCAGGTTTGTTTCTCGTGTGTGTTTCGTATATGATGAGCCGTAGAAGGCTCGGAAAAATGTCATTTGGTTTAGGAACATCCCTCGAAAAATTATCTCGCCAAAATTTGTCTTACCACACCAACGATCATTATTTATTCGAATCGGAACATAAAATGTTTAGCTTCGTTAGTGGGCTTCAATTTGAAAGGCCTCGAATGTTGGGAAAATCTCCATTTTTATGACCGAAGAAGAAGTCCCGGAATTCAACGGAAGAAATTTACCTCGGTAAGTAATAGTTTTTTTAATAACGCATTTTGCTTTGTTTCATGCGAGGTTGAAATATAATCTTGCTGAACTTTTTTTCTTTCATTGATTCACCGTAAGACTTGCAAATGTATGCACAACTTCAATGTTCAGTTCATACTATTACCCTCTAATAACGCAGATTCAAACGTGATCGTAAAGCTTTCTGTGTTTTAAAAAGCATAATGAAAGGGTTAACTTCACATTAGTCATTGGAACCAAAAGTGCAACACATGATGATGCATAAGATAAGGAAAACTTTTATCGTCAACACGATGGACTTTATATCGTTCAAACTGTTAAAAATCCCGGGTAATGTAAGCAGACCACATGTTTAATGCAGTGCACGAACTTTGTGTTCTGAATAATGTTTGGGTAATGTTGTAAAGTAATGTTCAGCGTAGGCGAATCTCGGTCCATTTTTCTTCAGCGACTCATATTCCGCCTTAGAAGAGGCCCAATGGCAGCCGTAGGAATATGGCTTTGCCTGAATTTTGAGCACGGCTATCCACCGCATACAAGCAAACCACAAGGTTTACTGCCAATAAAAGTCACCACTACTTGGTAGTTATAGTGTGTATAAAATTGTATGGTCCCGCTTTAATGCCCTCGTGTGCAAGCACAAAAAGTGCTTCTCTGACACCCGTATGCATCACTATCGACACAACCTGTATACTGATTCAATATGCTCTGTAAATCGGATCAACGAAGAGCAGGCTCAATCATTCGAGCTGCAGTGCTGGCAGAACGATCAGTCCCTAAGCCTGACCACAGTGCCTAATGGATGACAAAGTGCTCTGTCGACCGGCTGACCACTGTGATAAGTATTGTAAACTTAAAGGGTTTTCGCTATCTATCACCATTTTGTTTCAAAAACGTTCAATAAACCGTATTTTTTCCTCCTTCGAGGTGAATAACTTCATTTCGTAAGCTTCTGATAGTGAGATACAAATTGTATTAGCAGCTGGTAGCAACGGTGGAAAAATGTATGTTTCTTGAAGGTACTTTTAAATTCTCATCCTTGTCAGATATCTTAAAGGAAGAACCAGACTTCTCTGGAAATGACCCACCAATAGTTTTTTTATAAGCGGGTTGTTCGTACACGTAAAACGTTTTGCATCAGTGTTATCCTTTTGAAAGCGGTTTTCATGTTTGTTGAATGGTAACCTAAAAGAGTTATAGCGCAAAACCTGTAACTGCAATATTTTCTGGTAACTCGCAAAAAGCGAAACCGATTTTCGTGCCAAGAGAAATGCCGGGCCGATGATGTGCTTATTTCCATATCCGGGCTAGCTAGGGAGCAAAAGTTTTTTGAAGCTTTGCGCAAACGAAACACGAAGAAACGGTGGGTCGATAAAATGTGAACTGTGAAATACAGTGAGATGCAATAAAAGAGTGGGGTCCTGCAAACTTGTGAACGGGTTGTCTCAGACGACTAGATGGAGTGCAAACCATTTTAGGTGTCAAATCTGATGACATGGGATCACCTGAGTTAACCTATTCAATAAAGGTTAGCCGAGGAGGTCACCTGACTTTCGGTCGGTTAGATGGTCGGAGAAACAAACGAGTGATTCAAAACCATTATGAATAAATAAAATATAGAGGCCGAGAACTTTCACTGCGTGTTAAACGTGTACTCTGTTTTAAACGTTCTTGAAAGAGTGGAACAGTGAAAAACGAAGCTACTTTCAAAGCGTAAGGTGACAGCAGGGTTGTACGGCTTTACCATCTTGAATGTTGATGAATTTTTCTGATAGAATGAGAATAAATAAATTTCCAACAATAAAAATTGTAAATAGGGAAGCGGAGAGATTGATCTTAGTAGAAGGAAATCAATTTAACAATCTACCAATAAGTCAAAAAAGATTTTGATACTGGGACTTTTCTTTCTGACATGAGGCACTACTAACAAAGTGTAGGCAGCAGTCAATGACTCTCGGTGTTCACAGAATTTCACACAATTTATCTAGCCCTTATTGGTCATACGACACGAGGACTGAGGATATTACTACTGAAGCCTCATAGATTTGTTCGTAAATGTTAGTGCTTGAAACTCACATTTTTGTCACTGCTTATACTGGAAACAGCTTTGACATACTTGATAAATCAGTCAGGCATATCCAACCACGTACTCTTTAAAGATTCCGTCGGGATGCAATAAAAATCGGTGCCAAGTTGTGTATTTCATCCATAACATATTTTTTGAAATATATTCTTTTTTCAACTTTTCATCCCGAGGAAGAAAATTCCAAAACATTTAGACGTTTGCAGCAACCTTCAATTTCTTTGGTTTGAATCACTTCTGATCGAATTATCAAACTCAGGAATCATAAGCTTGCAGAGCTCAGGATTCCATATCACAGATGCTACCAGTGATAGGAGAAGATATTAATTTTTTTCATAAAATTGCATTTTAAATGTACGGTAGAACATGAACATAGTTGCTATAGGGAGTCTCGGTAATGCTAAATCATCTCAACCTCTGTTAGTGTATCACTTTCTATAACTTGTAACAGAAGACATGATGAAAAATCCGGAAAGTGGTTTGTGGAATACTAATCACAGCTCTTGTTTACCGTAAGGTTTTCTATGTAGATTTTCAACAAGCCTCAAGCTTTTGCTCATATTCGACACTAACACTAAGGTATTAACAACCGGAAGGGTGGTCCATAGGTTTTACTTTTTATTTCCCAAATGCGTCAAGTTTAAGCTGAAGTAAAAGCGAAGTGAGTACACATCAGAGAAGAGAAAAGTCCAACTTACTACTAGGTAAGCCAGAAATCCTAAGACCAGAAATTTTCGAAGGAATATCAAATAAAGCACCCGTTTCGCCTGTCTGACTCTGAATAGGGCGATAGTTAAACGATTTATCGTCATAGCCGATCGGTGGTTGTAAATTTCACACCTTGTACTTTAGTTTTCAGTCGCCCACGGCCCACCCAACTCACCCACAATCAGTTCGGGGTAAAAGTCCCGGTTAAACTGATTAGTTCGTAACCATAAAAAATGTCCCGTGTTGCCCGATCTGATTTAGTACTGTTCAGAAGTGAATCTCATGATCTTGTGTATAGACTGTCTTCATACAAATCTTACCGAACCAGTTGTATTTTGAAAACCAGAGTGCACGACCAGCACAGGTGAAGAAGTACATTCTTCGCTGGACAACGGGGTATTCACACAAGTTTCCAGCTGGGTCGCTTCATTTTCAGGTTAAATGGATTGTTAAAACTGGCAACGCAGTGCCTGGATATGACCAATCTTGCGTTTGACGTCAAGTAGCCTGCTCTGCCTACGACGGCCGTTTTAGTGACCATCCCAAGTAAAATTATTCTAGAAATAATCTTTTGTTCCATGAAGAATTTTGCGACTTCCTGAAATCGTGGAATTTGAGCACCGGTAACAATGTAGCTCAATTAATTGGGCAAACTTTCATGCAAGCACTATGTATTCATCCAGTCTAGACCCTGAAAGCTATCAACAGTTGGAGATACTGTAGTAACCTGGAACTACAAAATTGCTCGTTGCATTAAACTCAGAAGTTTACTGTAACCCTCTTCGATCTCCCTACCTGAATACCAAATATCGGATCAGCCCAGTGCAAAAGTTGGAATTCCCATAACACACGTTTCTGTCAGGAACATTATAAGGAGATAATTTTAAGAGGGTTTCAAACAAATCGAAATCTGTTCACCTTACATGAACATGTATGGGTAAGCACGTGCAACAGATTAGTTGAATACTGTATTGAAACATGGGTACTTCCGTTTATTTCCACTCAATCACACCAAGATATCTCAACCCACCACCGTGATGACAAGATGAGGACTAACTCTGGAACTACGTATTTGAAGATAGTTTTACTAAACAAAACCCTCTGCGACTAGTTACTCCGTTGAAGGTCGAATTAGGCCAATAATCCAGGAGTTTCTTACTTTGTGACCGCACTATTATATGAACTCCTGTGGTAGGCCGTCGATTCATCCAAGGATGCAGAAGGCTCCAAGTGAGGATAAGCAACGACCTGCCATGGGTTGGTAGAGTCGGATGAAAAATTCCAGCAGGAATTACAAAGAAGAACATAGTGAAACTCAGTTAAGGAAGCATTTTGACGAATACTGACGTCAGTCGGCCGCTATTTCTCAGATCTATCGAACATGTACATTCATGTTAGGCTTCCAGTCATCTAGTCGCCGTCATGTCTACATCCGCTCACTTACTATACCTTTATATTCTTTGATAGTTCTTGTATTGGGGATAGAAAAACAAAAAGGAGCACGTTGAGTTATGCGCAGAACCAAGACGAATCCGGCCATAAAAGAAGAAGAATTCGGTGCCGATAAGCGGTGCCAATGAAGTAAACGTGAATGAGATAATCAAAAATGCAAACCTCAGCAGTGATCTATCACGGGTTTGATCCACGGTACCGAGTCAATGGTCCGACAATCGTTCATATTCAACTGGAGCAGAACAAGAAAAATAACAGGCAAATCTGATAGGATGTAACCCCTTTGATGCGGTTGAGCAGACGGTCACTGACGCTTACGAAAGTGAATACTCATCGAACAGTCCAATTCATGAGTGGGGATACAACAAACATGGAATAAAAATAGTGGAATCAACAAAAATGAGGCCTGGGTTTTCATTCATATGTCCGATGGACAATACGCTGGCGGTCCATGTTTTCAGTCGTCGCAAACGATAATAGTGTGAACCCTAACCTTTTGTGCAGGACATAGCTGACAGTATCAACGTTGCCTGCTGACAAACATTTTCCGAATTCCCATGCAAAGAACCTAAGTTCATCAATCTTCAATCATTTCTTAGACCATAATACTCATTACCCCGAGCCTTACATGATCCCCAATATTCATGCTTTAGGACCAAATATTTTCCACCTGTACCCAATGCGTACACTTTTCCAGATCCCAGAGAACGTTTCTAAAGTCTTTATTGAAAGTCAATCTGAAATCTATTCGAGATCAACTGACCTGCAGGCCAAGATATTTGTTCCCATCAAACATTTTCAATGGTTTATTCAAATCAGCCAAGCAGAAAACTGAATTCAGGTAACTCGAATTTCGCCGTTGCTTTAACTGTTCTGCTTGCAAAAAAGCTGAGTTTTCCTCTGCCAACGTTATGGATTTTATAGTATTCACAAAACAAAACAGAACCTAGGCACTAAATGGAGCTACTGTTACTATGGATAAATTGAACAACTACTTTGGTTTTCCGTAATTGTTCATTGAATGAGGAAATCAGGGGCTTTTACCCGGAAAGTATTCACGTAAATGGAATCAAAGCGGCATTACCTGTGGATAACTTAAGTAGGTTTGCTACGTGTCTCACTTTCTCGGTGAATTGTGAGGTATACAAGTTGAAACTAGTCATTTTTTAAATGTTTCTCGGTACTCCAGAAGCATCAAAATCCCCTTTACTTTTCCACACAGATCCTGGTGGACGGCATTCACACAGTATCATCCACTGAAAATTATCAGCCGGAAAAATGTCTACTCGACACAGCTAGGAACAAATTAGTATTTTCAGGTTGCACTGTTCTAATTTTCAGCTTGACAAAGTTTCTTACAGATATCTTATGCAGGTTGTTCCCTTCGTCTCTGATTCTGTTCAAGCTGAAACTCACCCACGCAGACTGTCGAACCAAACAAAAGCAAGAACTAGTCCACGGTTGTGGAGATTACAGCAAACGAAAACACGTGCTTGACCGGGGTTAGTCAAAAGGTTATCAAAGTGTCCCGGGTTCAAATCCTGATGGCGGCTGTCACTTACTAATTTTAGATTTTAAACTCGTCGTGACCACCTCCCTGGAAAAATGGACTACTAATACGTTACAAAATGAAAGTTAATAAATAAATACAGAAGTGTGAGCCTCATGAATTCAGGCAGTCAGAAAGCGTTCTCATCCTCATAGACAACGTTCGCAATCAAACTGAAGGAACGGTACTCCTATTTGGAATGAAACCGAGAACCCAAAACCGATTAGCTAACGTTTTTGGCCCTGTGCATCCAAGCTACCTAATTCTAGTAAGGTGAGTCTATAGTCCAGCCTCCTTTAGGCGCTCAAGATAGTACACGACAAGTGTATTGAAAGTTTGGACACTACAGTAACTCTTTATATACTCTCTCTTACTAGTCCGATTTATCTGTTAAGAGTCTATGCCCTGCCTACTGCATTCGTTATATCATTCATCCTCAGTACCGTCTAGCTGATAAAACTGATCAAGTCATGAATAAATTTTCCCTTCTCGATTATTACCTTGGTGAATCAACAAACACGGCAACAGTTCAGTTAGTTTCACACTGTCACATGTTGTTGCTTGGCACGCTTTTTCCTGAAGGGTATATACTGACAGATTGTAAACTCCGTCGCTAAGATTTCCGGCGATGTTGAAACTGTGGTCAATTTAGACACATTCTGTTGAACTTGAAGTACGTCTGTCTGATTGTTCATTACAATTTTTGCAATCCTTTGATTATTCTTGGTCCAGCTGTGGAAGACTTCCGATCACGGAAAAGCTTGGGTTGTGTTATATATCCCAATATCTCTGACGGACATACTCCTTAATAAACCGTCACCTTTGGTCAGAAACACGGGAGTCTTCTTTGCCCGCAGAGGAAGTAACATTCTACTGTTAGTTACTATATATATAAATGTAACCCATCTTTCCTAGATTAGATCAGTTCTCCTTGTAGGAAATAAGTATTTGAACGTGAATAATGGAGGATAATTACGAAGTACTCCCGTGGTCAGTTGTCTGTTTCTTCTATCGTGCTTATCAAAAAACTGGTCAAAATGTTGTCTGAAAATGATATGGATACTTCTCTAAGTTTAAAATTCCGCACTTTGTTAGGCGACCACGCTAAGATTTGATGCAGTAAAGTGGATTTAAATTTGGCATATCTAGTGTCTAACCCTGAATGTAACCTAGTTATGAAATTCATCGCAAATATGGCCTAAAGTGTTATCACTTTCTCTTCTACCTTGATAGGAGCGAGTGCTTCATTTGTCATGCCATCGATTACCGCGCCATCTTCAACTGGCTGAGCTTATGAGATAAGCTGCGTACATGCCAATTTAAGTGGCTTCTATCGGTCTAAGCACTGATATCGGCCGTTACTTCCGTCGTGATCTAATATTTTTATGACTGACCACTCCGAAGTTCGCAGCATTTTTTGGGTGGAAACCTTGTCGGATTCAGTTAAGCGTTATACTTAGCGGCGATTAGGATGTCAAATTGTGAATTCCAACTTGTGATGAACTCTTTGCTGCTTTCTATATAAATTTTCTGGTCCATATTTTGCACAACATTAAAACTGTGCATTTTAAGACAGGTTATTGGTAATTAGATAGAAAATACGACCAGTGAATTTTGGTTATGAAAGTGCAATTCTCGCCCATCTGAACAGTGCATCATAATAAATATTCGACATTGAGATCGTTTAACTTACAGAAGGAACCTAAGTTCAAAAGGAAGGGGACGCACACATGCACAAAACTGTCCATCTTCGAAATTTGTTCCGTAAGTCTCATGCTGTATTGTTTGTTGGGACAAACGCAACCATTATCAACGATGATTGATCTTTTCGAACGAATTCTCTGTGGTGAGCTTTCCAAATCTCTCCTCTCCCCCACCCCCCGCCCCTATACATTCATTCAGACAAACGGTATCCGAAATACAAATCACCTATCCAGGGTCATTTTCATTGTGCACAAAGGCGATCACGAATAAACTGGGTAAAACCGATTGCGGGCTTGCACGCGTGCGTGGTCCGTTGTGCACATGTTTTTCGTGTGCACAGGAGGCGTCTGACGATCAGCAGATTTGAGAAAGTCATGTCACGAACGGCATAAGCAAATACAGCTGTGCACGGTGCTGAAATATTCTGAATAAACTCAGAAGAATGGTGAATTCAGACAACTCGAAACAAAATTCCAATAGAGAGTGTTATACCTCTGCGTGTCGTGTTTGTCCTTGACTTCAGTTCAGATAAATCCGTGCAACGGAAGGTGAACCAAATGAATTACTGATAAAGCAGTCTTAATTAACAGGTAAATTAGGGCCAGTAGTAGTGATCTGTCAATCTCAGGTTCATAAAACTGACCGTGTTTGAGTATTCAGTTGATGGAGTTGTGTCGATTCATAGGGTAGTCCAGCCCGGTAAAATCTAATTAAGGGACGAGTGAAGCATAATATGCCACTGGAATTTTTGAGGATAGAAGTGTGATCCATATCCAAAATATCCGTAGCTAGCAGCGTGGTCCTGTAGTCCAGTTGGGAGGACAAGCGTGGTACTTCAACGTGAGTTGAGTTTGTGCGTGGGTTTAGATCGCTCCATCACGGAAGGGATATATCATTTCCAGCGAGTTCACATCTGAATTATAGTCTCCCTTCCGTATTTGTATTATTATTTTCATTATGCTTGCATTTCAGCCAAAGGAACTCTGAAAAAACTGGAGCAAATTAAACAAAATATACAACAATTGGTGCTAAAGAGATATAACAGTGAAAGAGAAAAAAGAAAATATCAGCCAAATTTAGAAAGTAATCCTGTTTTACTCTTATCTTTGTTGGTCGGTACGCACCCCAGATAGGGTACAGGAGAGTTTCATGTACGTTATTTCTGGAAGAAAGTTGTTGAAACTCAGATACGGGGAATGGTTGAGAACGACAAAGAAATAAACCAAGGTATAGTGAGAGCTTTGGATCCAGTGGTATCTTGCTGGTCAGTACTACTTAAAATTTAAAAGGTTTTTGGACAAGTTCAGTCAAAAGAAAATCAAAAAGGAGTGATGGAAAGCGGCTAATAGTTACTGGCCAGCGGTGTATGGCTCCGAAGTCTTGTTCTAAAAGGCCAAGGAAAATTAAGGGTGAACAGTACGATAGGACCAATATAACCCATTGAAGAATAAATTTGGAGGCAATTTTGGACGGTGTTGAAACTGCCTTTATTTTTATGCAAGCCCTGCGGATGTTGGAGAGCTTCACAAGGAGTCAGTCCCCATCACTTACCAACTCACCAGCTGATAACGTGTATCAGCGTACGCTGTTCCAATATAAGGAATTGAGATTATGGAGATTTTGTATCATAAGCCGAAAACAATCAGTGACGAAAATCGAGCAATCACTGTCAGGTGCTCAGGAAAATGGTTACTATCCAACAGTTTTTTCTTGTCATATTACGTTTTTTATCAAAATCCACAGAATCGACGAAAAAAGGGCAGAGTGCCAAGATTCAAGCAGAGATCCCCAAACAGCTAATTTTTCGATGAACTCTTTAGGGAGAGGTACTTGTTGCCGGAGGATAATCCTAAGATCAGTTGAGGTGATATGAAGAGAAAGATGGAACTGAAATACCCGAAAATGTCCATCTATTCATTTACTGATCGCCTTCATGGGGGTTATGAATGCTACATGAAAGAACTATGAACTTAACAAATTGAATGGAGGATTATTTTTTGTCAGGGACGAGACTGATACGCACAGTAGCTCCGTTTTGCTTTTTTGTATAGATGAAACCCATTACAACATTTGATTCCCGGGAACACTACGGAGATCAAAGAAAGAAAAGCAGTTCATCAGAATGATATCCCTGAAAAACAATACAAACCGTAATGATTTTGCTTGCTGTAAGCCAACCTGTATGCTACAATAAGAATACCACTTTAAAATGAATACTTGCTTTTTTAAACGGTATTTTAGAGAAGCTCTTTTCAACAGCCAGTTACTAAAGCCACTCTTCCTCATTTGGCAGCTCTTCGTTGGCCGCAGCCCCGTTCCTGAACTGGGGTACTTTGTTGTATAGTAAATAAGGAAGTAAAGAAGTATTATTATTATTTTTGACAGTGCTGCAGTACACCAATCAGCAAGTGAAGTAGTGCTGACAAACGAGCACGATATTCGACATATACTTGTCCAGGGAAATCGTGGATTTATCAAGCTCATATAAGGGAACATTCAAAATGATTTTAAAAGGGGATAGGGATCACATTTTTAGCTTTCCGGAAAGTCAAGCCAAAGGATGACAGGTTTGGGGAGTTAAATGTCATCTCGCTACATTTGGAAGACAATAAACGATCAAAATGTTATTCAGGTATGTAAACTAGTTTTCTTCTGACCAATAACGTGATAAACCTGTTATTATACCAGTTGGCATTCTGCCCCACATTCCTTGTGTATCCGAATTAGTGTATTTTCACGTGACTAGCACAAGACCATGAAGTCCCGTAACTGGGCCCAGAAATGCGAATATTTTAGGTAAGAGAGTGCCTGAAATATATGGCTATTCCGTCATAGGCCGTGATCGATAAACAGTCTCTATTGAGTTATAAGCTATAGGACAAACCATGGTTACATACAAGCGCTGGATCTGACATTTGAGTGTAGAGCAATGGATTATGCGTACCGTCGCTGTCATTGTATGCGAGACTATTCTGTCGTAAACACGACATTAAATTCAGCCGACAGGAATACCACTTTTCTGTCAGAGTTTACCACTTGGCGTTTATTAGTCCAACTAACTGGAGTCAACAAGGTGTTAGAAGAGGAAAATGAACGCAACTTGATATCTAGCCCATAAAGTCAAGGCACAATAAAGCACGTCAACCAACGACAGGCTCCCTCGAAAACTGAGCCGCGGTCTGTGGTAACCACGGCTGCACAACCAAATGCTGGTACCAGTGTTCTAAGAATGCTTGGACCTTCTCTCTCTCTCTCTCGCTAGCTGCTTTGTGCAGAGTTATGGGTCTTCTGGTGAAACTGTCTACACAAGGAAGAATATGTATGCTGCTCTCTGACGAAGGCAACGGCCCTATTAGGTCAAAATGCGTGCGTTGGAAACGTGAGTTGGCAGCTGGAAAATTGGACAATGGGTATTTTGTGTGTCTATGTCCTTTTGATTATTGGCTCTAGATGCAGGTGCGGGCCCATGAGGTGACATCACGGTTTACTTTGTAAAAAAACATAAGAGTCACCGATGAGTTTAGTAGAGGCTTTTATACCTGGATGAGATAAACCGTGCAAGGTTTCGAAAACTGGTCGCCTAAAAGCCGACGGCACTACTGGCCTTGGGTAGCCTTGGGACATGTACCACTTGGGTGAAGGAATGGAAGCCGACTGGAGCCGCAGCAATGAAGTCCTACGAAGTTGCTCTACCTCGGGATCCTCTGCGTGTGCGGATGCAATGGCTTCTTGGTTGATTGGGCTGGAGGTGCTAAGATGTAGGTTGTGAATGCGAGAAAGAGGGTCCGCGACAGGGTTATTGATACCCGAAATATGACGTACATCACTCGTCAACTGAGTCATGTAATCCAACTGCGCTGTTATAATCTAGTAAAACAAATTAATATTCAGAGTGAATGCTTGTGTTATGTTAAATTAACGGGATAGTTGGAAGTACCTTCACAGTGATCTTTTGAACTTCCGATGGTCAGTGAGCAAATTCTTTGTCTGATTGTTAAACCTTTCCACTTTTTTTCTTGACCCTTTTGAAACCTCCGAGTTTCACCCACGTTTTTCTGAAGTTCGGCCCTTAAAATCCTTCGAAAATCGCAAAACCGCATCCCTTGGTAAGTTCAAGCTCCAGCAAAAGTGAAGAAATTTCAGAATTGGAAAGGTATAAGAGCAAGCGTTTATATCCTCGGCTGGAGACCAGAGATAGAGCCACACCAACCGCGATGGGCACAAATTTCTTAAACTCGTATTCTTTTTGGAATATATTAGGAACTGAAGGAAAATGCAAACATAGTGAAAACACTTTGTGAACCACAACTCCAAATTCGTCTTTCAAACAACGACCTGGTTGTATGAGTACTTCGGGTTTTTTTTTTACAAAATCCCCGGTATGAATCTAAACCGGAAAATAAGAGGTTAAACATTGTTTTAAGCCGCATGGCAAACTAAGGGTATGAATTTTCATACATCACTTACCGTAACACGCAAGTTTTTCAACTGTGTTGGTAATCAGTAGTATAGCATGGGCTGTAATTAAAAAACGGACCACCTAGGTTATTACTTCACAATTACAGGCCTCAACGAACAACACACGCCCAAGAGTTCCATTCGGATAACTATGAACACAACGAATTAATTGACCGATATTCAGCAAATATACCATTCTCATTTTAATAAACTGTTTCTAAATCCTCAATTTTCATTCCCAACCAGTGTTGTTGATCTGGTGTTGTGAGCAAATATGAATGGTGCATCTGGAACTATGATGAGCAAATGTCTTTCCTGACGGAAAACAACTTGGACACAGTTGGGGGCAATAGGAAAGCGTAAATTAAACGGTGATCAAAATCATGCGACAAATGATAGAATGAGCTTTGGCAGAAAACTTGTGCCATAAGATAATAATTCATAACACAACATACTCCCTAGACATAAGGAGTGAACACTAAAGTAACAAATGCATTCTTTTCCGCCTAATGACTCCTGTATAACGATCATTTCTTATCCGCGACATCCTGCATTTTGATATCACGCAGTGCCTCAAAACTGCAGAGGTCAGACCAATAAATATCACCAGAGTAGTCAATCGGCATATTGACCGATGCCGGAATTTTTGGGGCCAAAAAGGCTTATTCTATTTTGTGTCACAAGCAAAAATGGAGTTGCTTTGCGTCGATTTTGGCTGATTCAAGTGTTGAAGCCAAAAATAAATAAAACTTCGATTTTCCTGTTATAATTCTCTATTTTTCCAGTAGTTTCACTGAAATAAATGTAGGTATAAATAAATTGCTCTGGTTTATTTCGAGCTCAGATGCACCTATATTTGAACCGCGCGGGATTTCACAGACTGTTTGCTACCAAACCCCTCTTTCTGGGCAGTTTCTCGGATGGGTGGTACTTTTCGGAAGTTTATAAGTTATTCCTCGGTCCAAGAAGCACCATTGATTCACTCTTCACGTAGTTCTTCGCTGTAGTGAAGTTTTGTGCCATGTAAGCCGTATTCCTCACCCTAATAAACTAATACATATGAGTAGTCAAGAGATATCTTCGAAGAGACGGTCAGCTGTCAAATAGGGCAACCTACTGAAATGATCTGTCCAACTGGAGTAATAATATCCTTTTTGAAGCCATGGCAACTATGTGCTACGAAATGCGGATGTTTTTACCATGAATGTATCGTTATAATAGACGTTTATCACAATATCTGATTGAGAGCCTAATTTGGTAAGGATAAGTGAAACATGCACGCTATTCTTTTCAACACAAAAGAGAAACAGACTTTCCGAGTCATCTAAATGTGCTCCGTCGTGAGGAGAGTTTCTTTGGTGAAGCATCTCCAGCATGGGGTGATCATACTGTAACCGGGAATGCTGAGGCAAGGGGACGACGGGAATATCAAGACGAACGGATGAACAAACCGAGGGCCATAGACAAAAGAGCAGACAGTGAATTTGTCGGAGGCTTCCCGAGGCAGACAAAAAGAGGCATACGGACAACCAGAGGGGGAGCAGCAGGATCTCCGGCAACCTGCAAGATAGCCCAGGTGAGGGGTTGCCGATCAAGCCGTCAACTGAGACAATCGGACTAACCGAATGGAAATGATGCCCAAAAGGAGCAAGCTATTGGCCACGGGCAACTGGCCAGAAAGCAGCTGAAGCACTCAAGCAGCCGAAACAGCAACGTTGGTGCCGTGCAGTCTGGAAAAGGGCCTCTATAAACGACTGTATGTTTCACGACTTGACCTTTTTAGCAGTTGGAATACGCGTATCCTACCCCATGTTGGCGTCCTTGTTACTATATAGCCGCCGGTAAACAAAACTTTAGTCAATTTGCACAATCATTATACAACGCGGGGTATTTCTGTCAATAGAGGAAGCCATACAGTCATTATCTTTTCATTCCGTACACAGCGTAAATTTATAGATGTGTCAGCCAACTAATTTCGCGCGAGGAGTACCAACACACTGTGGACTTCCATAGGTGAAGTATTTCCTTGTTCAGTTCCAGCTCCAATGGAAACGAAAGCACTGACAAAGAGGGAATCAAACTGTATCACTTTGTCTCACGAACGTGGTCATGATGTGCCAGATCAGTGGGTGCCCTTTAGTATTTCTTTCGTAACACCATCAACAGCTTTATGTTTACTTTTTGTCACACGGTATAAACAAATGAATGCGCGATTTGTTTACAGAGTTACTCTGCACGCTCTGGTGGTCATATTGTTTCTATTCCTCCGTTCAGATCCGAATAACAAGAAATAATCCATTATATTTTGTATTGGACAATGTAGGGCACCTAAAACTGTTAACCGTCGAGGGGAACAAAGAATTAGGTGGCGAGAGACGAGGATCAAAAATAACCTTTCGAGTGGGCAAGTGCAAGTTAGGTTTGCAGAGTTCATATTCCGGGGTTTGGACTTTACATTAGAAGTGAAAAGCTTCGAAATAAACAGAGAAGTAAATATTATCTATAAAACCTCGACACAAATACCGATCTACCTGATAACATTTAAATCGAGGTTAAATTTATTCAAGTGTACGTATGACTGAGTACGAGTCAACTTCAAGAAGTTTATATATAGCGCGAATTTCGCCTTGTTGCAGCCTTCTGCGTAACTACTTTATTTTTCTTACGACAGCTAATCCAAATAAAGTCCATGAATTTGTGTGATCTCAGTTTTTCCACGTAAGTCCGGTTGTACGGATCAAAAGATGAGAACAATTTCCCATTTGGAAAGTGTAACAAAAGCACTGTTTTGGGCAGTGGAATCAAGAAGACTTTCACCAATTCCCTATTGACGCATCTGGCTGGCTGGTTTCCTGGGTCCCGTCAAACGCGTCAAAAAGGATTCAACGACGGTGAGTGGACATAGCCGATGTGGCTGCAATCAAATTTCATAATCTGTCGTTTTCTCGAAAGTTTAGTTATCTTTGTCTAGTGTCAAATCCTGGTTACAAGTGGGGCGCCACGCGTCTGATAGCTAGATGACATACATGAAAAGGCAAGGTCTGACTGAGGCCAGTAATCCGATCCGCTGCGCACTGGTTACTCATTTCATCACCCTTCCAAGCTATTCCCAACCGCTTACTGTTCACAATCTCTTCCCGAATTATCCCCTCAGAGGAATTGTTGTTATTATCCTTGGAAATGCGCTCGCTCTATGTGTGACTGGTCCTACCAGTAGATCACTTTAACGAAAGAACATGTTCGCACTGCATAGCATTAGTTTTAAATGAAGCAAACAGCTGAGAAATAAAATTTTATTGGCCAACAAAATTTATGGCTAGTTTGACGATTTGCTTTGTTTTGAAAAGCAAAACAAGGTGATCAGTTTCTATCACCATGCCTTCAGTGAATAAAGGAAAAGCACCTACTTCTTGATCGAAACAACAAATGGTTTCTGCCTTACAGGTGGATGGGGCAAACTCGAGCTGTTCTCAGGTGAATTCTGTCATATTTCATTGTTTGGCCAATTTCTTTTGCAGTGCCATTACCTGTGAACAACAGTATTTTTTCCTCGATTTTTAAACAATCCCGTCGCATCTTTTAGTCCAGTCAAATAAAACGTTTTCTCAGAAGATCAATAAAAAACGATTCATCATTCAGCGTAAAAACTCAATTCAACTTTGAAGGAAATGAATAAAAATCTCTCGTTGATGAAAAAAGAAAAGTTATGAGAAATTCTTTTTCATATTGGAAACAACAGAATTTCCCGCGCAACGGATAATTTCTCGACGCTCGAAGGTAGAGGCTTTTGTTATCACCTCGTAGTTATTAAAACGTACAGGGCTCAAAATCAGCTAAGAATTTTACTAGCTATAACTAAGTTTGCTCTTTAACTAAACCATTAGTTCCGCCCGACGTACTAGCTCTAGCGAGAAAATTCCTTTACCTTCGTCGTCACGTGATTGTTTTATCAGTAAACAAACTGTTTCATATAGGATTCAAGAGAGTATGACTGATCGTCTCACCACAAACTAACTAGTTCAAGCTGGCTTCGGATGTCTCTTCCGATGGGTTAAATGGGGATAAGGTCAGACAAGACAAGACGAGAATCTATGCTCGCCCCTGATCGATACAGTAAAGGATAATTGGATAGAACAGTACCGGGTATGCATACCTGATGAGGGGCAAAAACCGCAAGACCTTTCGTGAGATTCCCGGGAAATTTTGTCCTGTCATCTCGATACAATAACATACTGCGTATATAAGTAGTTCTGTCGCCCATGATCCCGTTCGTTCAAACATGCACCTGGATTCTGGAGAAGCTCTGACAGGCTGATGGCCAACCCGACTGGACTGTCTGCCGAAGATGAGTCAATCCGTGCCCCTTAACACCAAGATACCAGAGAATTATGTTACGGGTCTAGTCTGTGTAATAGACTATGAAATATGTGCATACACATTCACTGAGTTGTGGTTGATATCCAGTAAGGGAACATTATTCATTCCCTTTGACATTTACATTTTCACTTTGCAGTCGCAGTATCCACTCAGCACTACTGCACTCTTTTGGTTTGTAAGTCTGACGAGTTTACCTTTCTTGGGAACTATAGCGAAGAGTAACCCATTTGCAAGGAAGACAGTACCTCGGTAAAACGGCAGCTTACGTGATTATCTACTAAAAACCCAAGTGTTTTTGTTCTGTTTATTGTTTACATGTTTCACAGTAAGCTAAGGACACTTTGTATGATTCAAGGCTCCTGCATTTGGTCGAAGACAACCTAAATATGAAATTACCCTCCTAATAGATTTTGATCGCTGATTATCAGTGTAGACTTGTTCGGGGCAAATCTCCGCAAGCAAGTTTTGTTTCTATAATTTCATTCTGTTTGAAGCTTCAAATCCAGTACGGTCGGCTTATTGAGTAGATTCTCTGGTAGTCCCATCCTTACAAGCTTACTAGAAGAACATAGATGAACGACGTGAATGCTCAATAAAACATGCAGCGTATACCAATAAATTTTTCTTCATGGTTGTGTGAAGAAAGATCATTTTTTTACTAGAGGGGAGAAAACCAGTCGACCAAAACCTACGCGGTTTGCACGCAACAACTGTCAGTTTGCTGCCTGTTAAACTCGACCTCAAACCAATCCGCTCGAAGTCGCCATTATCATAGCGACAGTATTTCTCAGTTTCCACACTTTTGACGACGAAATTTCAGACTGACGTTCAAAGATCACGCGATAAGGTATTCTTGATCAAATATTTCACATCTGGCTAAACAAATAATCTTGCGCTACGAACACTATTGATCTTTACAAATGTAAATAGGCGTAGTCGACTTTCTTTGCAGAGATCCTAAAAGTACATAAAATTAACTCCGTCACCTGACATTCGCTAGCAGTTCGCATTTCGGACATTCTGAAATGGTTTCGTAGGTGGACTTTTTCTGATTAAAACAATATTCGCCGGTTAAAATTTCGAATCTTTCTAAAATAGACAGTTAACCGAATGAGCAGCCGTTACTTGTGTTGCGAACTACTGGACAATAGCTTAACAGTTATTCAAACATTTTCGATGGCACCCCCCTTCCTGGACATGAAGTAACCACTTTTGCACCATACGTCGAGATAACTGTGATTGTTCCCCGAAAATAGACGGATATAGTACATCTCAAAATCTCCCAAATGTTAGGAAGATAATCAAGATTGCTGGGCATCCCCATCTACACATATCTAGCGGTAATACAAGAATACGAACAGGAAGGAGAATATATCTGGCTGATTCTTCACCAACAGTTTCAAGTCCACTCATTATCGGCCGCAATAAAACACTGCACCAACACAAATACTTCAAACTCTAAGCCACATCGTTGAGTGCTAGCTTTGCATGTAGAGGTCTGTGGATTGATAACCCGCTAACAAAATAACTAGACTCTCTGACCGTCTATTTGTTGGCTTGGTTTTGCGCTCGAACGGCTGCTCCACTTGAATAACCACCATTTCTTCCCTGTTTCTGTGTCGGTTATTTTGGTTCATGAGTGTATATCATATCAACTCGCAAAAAAATGAAGTAAGCTGGACGGCGTTCGACAAAAAACGAGATAAATGGGCGTATTGACACGAAAACGGTTTTTATAAAAATGAAGAATATGAATACTGTGTATTCGCGGTATGGATAAGATAATTACTGTTATGGTAGACTGGTAAGGGGAAACCCGTCAGGTTGCACGTTATATAGCATTTTGTAAATTAGGACTGAAGAACTGATTAAATTATCATTTTATACAAGAACAAGAAAACTTTGTACCATTCAATGAAATATAAAACGTACAGAAAGACAACTGGGTACTGAGATTGGGAAAAACTTCATTATATGTCCAAGAAATGTGAGCTGTCAAATTTTGACAATTCTGACAACCATTAGACAGGACCCTAACTTATGTAGCCGTCAGACTGTGGACCGCCATATTAGTGTTGGGTAAATGTGCGTGTGGGGTTACCAATGATATACCTACTGAGCTCCGGCTCATTGGCTTTTACTTTTCTTTGTGCTTTGCAGGTAGAACACCGGCCACCTACCCCCGAGGAACAATGGTCCTTGAATACTACACACGAGATCACATTTGCGTTGGACGATACGGATGATATCATCTCGGAAATCTAACACTGTTAACCGAATAATTGTTGCAAATAGACCCAAATGGCACTCTAACTCCATAAATTTCAATTTCAGGCGATGATATTCCCACTTAAAATGAATCCAGAGTAACCTCAACTGATGCTGCAAGTTGTGCCGCTCAGCAAACGCAGACAACTGAATGGCTTGGCAGCGGTCATTCGCCACCTGCCCACGCAATTTCTGTGGCATTTACTCCTGTTTAAAACTCATAGAAAACAATAAATGAGTCTCCTCGTAATCTTCAGGAATAAGATGTGCGTTCATCATCGTTCAGAACGTATATCTATCGGCGAAATCACTTTACTAACTCCCGGGCCTAAGCAAACGCTTTTACCCGATTTAGATGTCACGTCAAATGTGTGTTTGTTTCTAGATGCATTTTATAGCCCACGGAACACTCGAAGAACCAAGGAGATTTACATCACAGCAATAAGCGTATTTAGAAGAAAGAATTAGAATAATTCATAACAAAAATATGCTAGAGGGAGAAATAATTTTGCGAATTATCAGAGGCATCACATGTGACTTTGTAATTTGGTAATAATAACTCACTCAACACCAGAATTTGTCTATGACCAAGTAACTACAAGGGGACATATGTCAGTGGTCGTATTGATAAGATCTACACAAAACACCCGGAGGACTGCTGGTGTGAGGATTTACTGAACCAACCAGGCAAAACGAAACTGTTTATTTGGATCTTCGGTATCCGGTTCATAAGAAAGCAGTCGTAATTCCATCAGGTGTGCCATTTCGAGGTTTGTATGCCTTCATTTGTCTAGTTTTATTTAGTCCGCATGAAGTTATCAAGTCTATTATCGCTCCGTGACTGTCTACAACTGTTTTTTTAAGTAATTAACTGCCTACTTGTTCGGTGAGTAGTACACATACTCAAACACGGTAGAGTTAAATTCAAAATAAATCCTCCGTCCGAAGTAGAATTGTTCTTCCACCAGCATAATCGGATTTTTTAGATTACAACGAGACGGAAGTATATGAAACGTAATGCCTTGGAATTTATTCATCATTTAATACTAAATTGATCTCCGAACGCAAGACTGGCTTCCTATAGGGTTTGATGTGATATTACATTTTTTCAGGTCGGCACAATTCACAATTTTCCTGTGTCTCCAAAATAAATAAACATGCTTTCCCATTGTATTCACAAGAGATCACGAGACTAGCGTGCTCGTTATCCTCTGGTTAATAGTAACGGAACTGTTTAATAATAAAATTTTCACTGCACTACGGACCTTTTGCGTGAGCCCAGTGATATATTATCATACGTCCAGGTAGAGCTGTACTAAATTCATTATATACCTATTTCCGATATTTATCTGCTCAAATTTGGCAAACATGAGGCACTTCATTTTTCCGAAAATTTCCCCAGGTAAACCATCACAGGACCTCCCGGTTAAGAAAGCAATATTCTTCTTCTTAGAGTATCATATTGGAATGAATCTGTTAGTCAGAAAAGCTTAAAAATCCCAGCTTAGTAGATTAAAGTTGGAACAAGAGAATCAGGCTGTCCCCAATCCGAATATCGGATGGGGCGAATAGAACATTATTCCTTCAGAAGGCTATTTTATTCAGTTGACAATCCACACTGACCCGATGAACGATACTGGAATAAAGTAGAGTTACTTTAGTCAGTTTATAAACAACAGTCAAAGCAGTGCGTGTCAATCAGCTCCCAGTTGAGAGCTAGGCGATTTAGGCGGTACTGAGTGTGGTACAGAGAAGTCCCTAAGCCATCCGTCTAGGCTCAATACGAGCTGGTTAACCTTCACACGATCTAGGCGGTCCGGTTCAGTCACTTTGGCGACACTTTGTCCGGGAGAATTCCGACATTCATCGTGGTCAACCTTGGCTCATCTGGTCCGAGAATTGAATCTCTCCATCATCGTTCTGAACATTGTTTGATGGCACCTTATTATCCGATAGCCCCTTTTAGAAATACTGCATTTTTGGTGTCAGAAAGAAAATAAGAGAGAAATCATTATAAAATAATAATAATAATATTAATAATAATAATAATAATAATAATAATAATAATAATAATACAAACTGCAATAGTAGTAGTAGTAGTAGTAGTAGTAGTAGTAGTAGTAGTAGTAGTAGTAGTAGTGGTAGTAGTAGTGGTAGTAACAGTAGTGAAGGAGCTGTCTGTTTTTGATGCGTATCCCATCAACTGATAATCACACGAGTTGTGAAGTTCACAACAAGTTGTGTTTTGCTTTTGTCAATTTTATCTTTTTGTTTTATTTTTTGACAAAGTTAAAACGAATATTTTTCGTTTTTTCAAAACTACTCAGTACTGGGCACATTCTTAGGAGACGACGATTTATTTCTGTTTTCATACACTTGTGCAAACGGGAATTCACGAATTCAGTTTTTCACAGGTGTGCACAAATACGTTTCAGCTTCACAACTTTATCACAGCTTCACACGTTTTTTATAGGTTCTTCTGGAATTTATTTCCTATCCCAATAAATACGCCCTTATTTGTTCATTGTGTTACTAAGACAACATATTAGTATTGATGGTGAAACACTAAGCAAATGATGTGATATCCCATCCGCGATCAATTTCTTTCTAACATCAAATAAAAGTCTTAAAAAGGTTGAACGACATTATTTTTGAGTTAGTTCTGATGACAAGAGGTCTGCATTTTTCCTGAAATATTCATTTGCTCAAAATGGTCGAAAACGGTTAACGTTGTTAAATACTGATTCCAAACAATTTCTTTAGACGGTAATTCACTCGCGTACCCTGTAACGTGACAGTATTCAATTCTTGATAAAATGATGAGGCATTCCATCTCTCCGTTTTATGAAAGACCAATTGCTTGGATGCGAAACAGAATGCCTTACTTTTGTTTCAATGCCAGACTACAGATGTACATCTTGGCGATCATTTTCAAGATCCGCAGGGATTGGAAACATTATTCACTGCTCGGTATTATTATGTTTAAATCTCGTACCTCGGCGATTTTCGTTGGTCAGTAGGCTTTGTAGGCAGAAATCCCGGAAACGTTTGCGTGAACATCGCAGTAAATCAAGTGGCTTCGTGAAGCTATGTGAATAAAACGAAAGACCAATCAGGTACGATTATTGTATCCTTGGCAGATAAGGGGCACTAATAAGTGAGAATTCTTCGAGTTGATCATAGAGGGCCTTCTATTTGTTACGATAGATTTGTCTAATCCATGGATTGACATAAAAGGTAAATATTTTTCGACTGCCCGAATTCGTCAAGTTATTTTTAATTAGTATTTGTTCATGCTATTCCTTCTATCTTGATCTCCAACTGACGGTACAAACCCATTCGACTTAGTAGTTCATGACGGCGAACCTTTGATATACTGCCAGAAATGATGATCTGTGACCATATTTTATCGTTAGTCACTTCTGATTTTCAAACCGCCGACCGCGGCTCTCCCTAACTTAATAAAGTCACTGATTTTCTGATCAAACAATATACTCTGTTTATGCAAATACGCCGGTTATCGTCCTTCCTACATATGTGGTGGATTTAGTCATGCAAAATGCTATATTGATACCCTCTTCGAATTTTCCGTTTATGCAAGCACTGCTAAAAAAAGTCATTTTGTCCACTCTGTCCTGACTGTTCACTAAGATGACCCTTGTTCAAACCAATATGCAAATAAATATAACCATATTTGCTCAAGTATTAAGAAACTTGACTTCGCATTCAAAGCTACTCGGAATTACTACACTTGCAAATCAGTCCGCTTTGTTTGATACCAACCATTATGACATCCAGTTTTTAAATAACAGTTACTAAATAGGAAGAAAAATCAAAAAGTTGAATGTTTCCTCCCATATTATGTTATTTCGATGGAGAATATGAGGACACCTCGTCCCGTTCACCTTCATCCATGCTCCGTATGAGATAAATAAGCTCAGTCTACGAGAATCGGTTCCAGCGACAGCCAGGCTGTAAACTTCGCTTTCATTTTGACTGCAGAATTTAATTTATTGTCTCTTGGTTTGTCGATACGCTTGGTCTGAGGCAACTTTTCACCCCTGGAAATTTGAGAGTCATGGTTGCCGCAGTTCAGCCCTATTAAGTCAGCCTTCGTATTCATGGGCTATGCTTCTCTCACATAGCAATTATACACAGGCTCTGGACAGCAAATCGCTTTCCATTTTCGGAGGCCAGTATTTGTGAATATGAATCAGTCTTTTTTGAGTCCAGAGCTAGGTCCGCTATGAAAGGGAATAGACAAAAATACCTTTTGTTTAGAACTCAGAGAATTTTGAGTAACCGGACTTATGTTATGATTTCTGGTCTCACTAATGGTTATCACATCGAACTATAGACACTGTCGTCCCGAGTTCGAATCTCGCCAATGCCGAAAAAATGCCCCTTTGACATCCTCCAGTTGCATATTCTATCTTTCAGAGCACAAGTAGTTTTTGTATTACACGCTTGCGTATGAATTCCGTGGGAGGGGCGTACTCAGCCTGAGAGATCTTCTGGGCTATGGTGACAATTGGACTGATGGAGAATCACATCAGGCTCGATAGGTCGGGTGCTGTAATAAGCTGAACGAAAGTTTGGATTACCGTCAACCACCAAATTGACCTGCCGTGGCAGGAATCGAGCATATGACCTACGAGGTGGTAGTCCAACGCCCTAAGCAAACCGACCACCACCGGCCAATATGGGACAAATAAAAGATTTAAGTGTTTATTTATTAAAACGCAGTTTAATAAGGCGGGAGTATTAAAGGAACTTTCATAACTCTGATTCACGTCTAGCTGGCGTCAGTTGCATGATATTCAAGAAACGGTGTCATCCTGGCTCGTTTACAGATGTTAAATTGTGGATCAGAAACTGAACAGTTGTATCCAGAGAGATCAGAAAGAGTATTGACTTAGTTATTTAGCCCAAAAGAGTATACTTGGTCTGGAAAGATTATCTTTTTTTCCGTGACTGGCTTTGGTTCATAGATACCGTAGTTGTTGTCAACTTTGGAAGCAGAAAGGACCTAGTGGGTCGTGTTGTATTCTATTTTAGTGAGGACTTCATCAGGTTAACAAAAACTCACATTTCAGCCAAGTGTAGGGAAACTGAACACTGACACTTTGAAGGAGGCATAAAAAGTAAATACCGCATAAATGAAACTGGTTCAGTCACCGAAATTAGTGCGAAATTTCTCTGTGACTTTCATCTTGTCAACCATAACACATGCTAAGCAAGGCACGGCTGAGTTTCGGTAGAAATTTATGCAAGAGGGCATAAGTCTAAGAGCACAACGTGTGAAGGGATGCGAAATGCATGCAGATACAGCGTGGTATAGGGGATGAGTGGGATCTACAAGAATCTTCTTCATGAATTTTTCACAGGTCAAAAAGTACAAGTCGCAAACTACGGAGAAAAGACAGCACATGGGAATCAAAAAGACACCACTGATATTGGCTAGACCGCTGCTTAGAGTGATGAAATTCTTCTTAAGTAGACCAGGAAAGATTACGGGAGAGCAGTAGAATACATTGATGGGCAAAAGAAAGAATGACAGTATTTGCGGCACCAAACCGCCTTAGCTTAAGAATTTGAAAAGATGGCCCAAATAGTTTTTCCACAATCAACAATATGGGGAGACTACAACATACTGGCGCTGCTTGTAGCGCTTAGGTATTCGATCGAGTCAGCTCCGGAAACGGGGACACTTTTGATGAGCGATTGCTCGTTGGGGTAAAAGGAAGGAGAAAAGGAGAAAGTAACCCTTAAAACGTTTGAATTGTTGAGATGTAGCCCAGAATGAGAAGAAAAATTCTGAATATTGTAAGCTTTTGAAAAAAAGCTAAAGTCCTGTTGGTTGGAGATAGATTGACAGAACACGAAGTTATCCATTTTCCTAAAAGTTTGAGTACTTGATGCAGTGGTCAAGTTGCTAATGTATGCGGTGAAGATAAAGGGAGAAAGAACGACACCCTGACGAACACCAGAGCTGTTAGTCAAGGGACTAGATTAACTTGTTTCAACTTTACTACGTAGATTTCTGTTGGAAAAGTAGTCTTTCAACCATGAGAGTAAAAAAGTGGGACAGCCAAAAGACTCTAGATTCTGAAAAAGGAGAAAGGAGAAACAAATAAAATGCGGAGGAATACTCGAGGAAAGTCATCGAACGGATTTCAGGAAACTATTCAATTCGTTTGAAATGAAACGCCAAACTGAAGTAACCACTAACAGAATGCATCCGTTGGGTTTGTTCGCAAACTAATTGGGGTCAATTGGAATAGCAAAAGAGGAACGCAGTCGACCGAGGATAGCGCAAGCGGTCAACTTGAACGCAGAATGAGTGATGACGATGGGATAAAAAGCTTTGACAAAATGTTGAAAGCACAGTGTTTGGGATAAGGTACTGCAGTCATGGGTTTTTAGGAGGAAGGAAAAGCACGAGCATCAACAGATGCATTGATAAGGGAATTCATAATTCCAGGTAGTCGACTTGCTCCAAATTTTAGAACAGTGGAAGACATATCATCCGGACCCATGGCAGAAGCTGATTTTGAAGTTCAAAGAAACTTGACGACTTCAGAGGAAATCGGCTCCTATATTTGAGGGAAAATAAATAAGGTAAGATAACAGGACATCCGGTGAAGGATAAATAAACGCGGCTTTAAGGCTGTCGGTATCTACGTCGTGGTTTTTTGACCTGGCCTGTTGTCCACATAGAAGCCGGATTCAGCACTAGAGACCTTTGCCGGTGGTGGTACAGAAGAACTGGTGAGCAAATGTCGTATTCAGCCGCTATATCCTTTGTTCTATCAGGATGGAGAGCCTTTTCACACAGGCCTGGTTATTTAATTTCGTAGGCATATCCCTTTTGTCTTCTCAGGGATTTCAGCAAAAGGGATTCTCCATAGGTTAACAGAAATCATATGCATCACTCGGTGTGTTAGTAAATAACTCTGGTTAGCAAGGACAGAAACCGAAAGAAAACCACAAAGAAACAATTTAGAAGGAGCTTTGAAGAAGGGTGATGCTGGTGGGAAACAGGGTTATAGAGGCATCCTTTATTAGTTTGTCCGGACTAGTGAAGAGTGCAGTGAATGTGAATAAATTTTGGGTCTGACGATAACGAGAGCACGATTGCTTGTTGAAACAGGAGCTTCCAGTTGTAGGCGAAAAAGGTCGGGCTGGTTGGTGACAATTCAGCCTAAAACAGCATTCCCTCTAGTTAGGATAGGACAGAGGTCACTTCCACCAAAAGCATGTATGGGATAAGTAGACGCATGATTAGAATCTCCGACTATAATGCATGGTCAATCAGATAGTAGTGGAATCAGAAAGGGGATAAAAACGTCAAAGAACAGATCGATGTCTCTATTGGAACAAAAAGTAGCTATGCACAGAGTACTAATCATAGCATCTCAAAAAGGCACGGATCAAGGGTAACATTCAACAACCACGCGGTCAACTTCGTTAAAAGAGGGAGTAAAAACAGCTTCAGGCTTGTCAGACCACCACCTGTCTTCTACTTGTGCGGTTTTCCCTCTTGAAGAAAACACTTGGAGTTTTCAAACAGAACGAGTTCTGCGTCGATACTTTCATTTAACCAAGACTCTTGGATACAAGTCACAAAGATGTCCTAGTTAATCAGCCAGTCCAAGACTCTGGTTATGAAACACATCTTTCCAAAACGGGACCGAATGTTAGTACTGAACAAGGCAGAAACTTTCATCTTCCTCGGAGTTTTGTGACTAAGAGCAGTCCACCAGCCGGGCTTGCTTGCGTTTCTTGGTCCAATTTGGTCTCGAGCTAGCTTTCATCAAGACAAGTAGTAGATAATGAAACGCAGCATGCTGCTTCTGTGATCGGAGTGAATGATTCTTTCGAGTATCGGATTTTGGGTGGCATGTGCTGATGTTGAAAATTACTCCAAAGTGACGTTGATCTGGCTCACAGAAAGTGGAATGTCAAGTAAGGTGTATACAGATAGGGCTCCGAACTTATTTTCTATCATTTTGCTCAATCTAATCTGTTCGGTGTAACGTACCATGGACATGACGCAAAAGGATTACTTTTTGCGAACTTTATATTTCGTAATCAATAGATATTGAGCCACTGATGGTAGCAAATATTTTCTAATACAGTTCCTCCGATATTGTAGCTTGAGACCAATTCGCGAACCGTTTTCAGAGATGCCGCAAAATCCGAAAGTTGTAGTTCCCTTTCCGTTCAACCTACCCAGATAGCTTTTCAACCGCAGCAGATACGGTGAAAACAACGAGACAGGACTTACGAACCGTAGTTCTTTTTGAGGGACCGGTACGCTCTTTTCCACTACACAGCATTCACCTAACAATGAAAACGTTTAATGTTTTAAACCTGTGCAAAATGTCGTGATTACGAACTTTTCTGTCATTTTGATGACGAAAAAACGTTCGGGTACGAATATGATGTGCTAAAGACATCAAGTATCAGTCCAACGGGTTAGAACCACACCAAACAAAACAAGTCACAAATCACCACAGGATTGACAGAAAGAAAAAGAGTACGATTAGCTCAGATACTGTAAGATTCTATGGAATGACAATGTATTGTTCCTCTGGGAGCAATTTCCTTTCTCGAAAGATCAATAACTTATGAGTTCGTAAATGAGAACGTGGAAAATTGAACTAATTTTTGAGCAGTCAACTGATCGCAGATAACCTTTGTTAAAATATTGTACGACAAAAAATTCATGCGCTGATCTTTTGAAATAGATTTCCAAGAAAATATAAGACAAGGAAATGCCCAAGTGGTCTTAAGTAAATGCTACGCACGTCACTCGTCTCCGTACTAATCATGTATTTGATTTTGGCAGACTACGGAGACTTGAAAGAAGGGGTACACTGCGTATTCTCCAAAATCACTCAGATCTGTGCAACTCCTTAGGACGCAGCAGAAATTAACTCTACTGTCAGTGACGTCCTTTGTGAACTTGTCGAATTGCGTTCTATTATGTGCTGTCGATCAAGTGCGAAGTTGCGCGAGTGACTCCATCGGGAACTAACAGAATCAACATTTCCTTCGCTTGGTTCCAAATCACCAAGATAGAAATTGAAGAGGTGGAATCAATGAACCAGTCTAAATCCAACTTGATTTTTCCTAAGCAGCTCCCGAAATATTGGAATAGGAGGGAAAAATACTAACTGCAAAAAAAGCAGTTCGTTTACTGATATCCTTTTATTCATTACGTTAATTAAGTTCACAGTTTGACTTTCGCCGGCTTCTTTGTGATCAAGAAAGCCGTAAAAGTGTTCCGAACCACATGATGTCATATGGGTTATTAGACGGAAACACTTGAGCAGTCATAGGGTAAATACTTTAGGCAACTATTAAAACAGCACAAGCGATAAGTATCAATTTGTGTGAGCTCTCATTTTAGTGGCCACACTTTCTATGGAGTTATCGCTTTGGAGACAATTTACCGGAACCATTTAGAACACACTTGTGGGACAAAGACACAAAGCTTCTTGTTATTGAATTGTTTTGTAAGTGATCCCGGAGAAAGCTTGGAAAGCACTCAGACAAACTTGGAAAAATGTCTATTAGGTGGATTATAGAAATTGTCCTTCGTCACCAGGAAGAGAATTGCACCTACTTTTCTCGGAACGGACTGGGAAGCAATAAGGTGTGTCGTTGAAACGACTAGTTTGATATCATTCAGGCTAACCTTTATCAAAGCTTTTTATCTAGGGTACTTCCTAGCATGTCGACCAGTTTCCAATCGCAAACAACCATTTACTGCGTCCGAACGCTTGCGAGTCAACGCCCTACCAAAAGGCGCCAACCACCGATCACCCGCAAACAACACCGAAGACAAGTGATTCATCAGAACTTATATGGGATAACCTCGGTGCATAGAAACCTCCGGGAAAAATCGGCTCAACGATGAAAGGATCACGATATCTGCATCAAACAAGCAATAATCAAAACCAAAGAATGAAGACAAACAACACGAAGGTAGCATTGTTGTGCGGATTGTCGAAGAAGCCCGTGGTAGAAACCCCTCTGAAACGGAAGGTCTTTGGGCCCCGGTTTGAATATGACCACCCCCAGTCACTTCGAATTTAAAGGCTTATATCTGTAAGTAGAAATGATCAACAAGCATTTAGGGAGCTGAATGAAAAGCAGCCAATTTTAAAAGCGCCCAACCAGCGCAGTAAAGGAAGTACCATCTCCATCTTACTGGAGATTGAGGTTCATTGCGCGATGTACGTCTCACAGAATCATATCTCAGGTACGTGGTTCAAACTCTCTCCCCACTGATCAATCTTGATGGTAGACACCAGCCCCTTGTCTGTCAGATATCTGCAGTAAATCACATATTTGTGCTTCATATGTGTCTTCGTTCCAGGTCTCCGTGTTCATGATTACTAGTTTGCATCCTGAAGGCTATTTCTCCACCCTTGCTGTTTTCATGTTTAGATTTACTACAAAAAATGACCACATTTTAGGCAAAATGCTGTATTCTGAACGCGACTAATTGTAATGAGTACAGATGGGCAAGACTCAATAAAAAAAACAAGGTTACCTGACACTGGAGACGGGAAACAATCAATGCAAAACAGGGTCCGTGTACGAGCATCGTTCGGATGAGTGGTGTTCTAAATAAGGGACAGTGAATAGGGTGTCGATCGCACTTGCAGATGCGACACATAGGACATGCACTAATTTGCCTACTACGTCACTTTCCGGTAATCGACATCAAGTAAAAGCAGTTAGCGTCCATCTTATTTCTCAGGTGGAAATTTGTTCGAATGTCTATGACGAAATAAACTTCTCGAATAGCGTCATAGTTTACCAAATAAGTGCTGCACCTGATTAAAGTTGTCCAGATTGGGAAGTTAGCCGTCTATCTGGATTTTTCTATCTTTGTGATCAAAATAAAAATAAACAAATGAGTAGGAAGATGAGGCCACTGATACGGTCAGTCTTATAGTAGTATTTTCTGCATCAACTGAAATAGGCGATTATGAAGACAGTTGCGTCAATCGATCAGTGGTCAGAGAAGGAAGAGGAAAACAGGGTATTCTTCTGGTACAACTTTCCGGGAGACGAAACAAAACGTCTACTGCATATAATGCAGATAGAGGCTGGAAGGTAGATCGAGATGTTCAGTTCATGACATAGGAAAAGACATGAAAACCTTGGCCAACGGAACTGGTCAATTGGGACATCTGAGACTTTTAGTGTGAGGTCCAAGAGACCCGCCTACCAGGTGGTCAGGGACAATACGTTGATAGGCTAGGTTTCACAGTCAGTGGCGTAGTTACATCCCGACTCTTTCTTAGTTTTCGTGATTTATGCTTATTACTGTTCCCGACTGTTTTCCAACTTACGCTCCTATTCATTCTGCCCTAAACTCGACTATACTGCTAGGTAGCACAAAAGAGCACAGAAGTGCGAGGCTGTTGGTCCAAATAACTGGGCAGAATTGCTCAAAAACAACCCCGTAGGTCCTCCCCCCTGGTGATCCGTATACTGAACTCAGGAATGTCTCCCGGTGGATCATGTAGGTTTCGTTCGAACTGTTTCACTGATTACAACAAACAACAGCAACTTATTTAGACCTCTTGGTTGCTGCCACACAAATGGTATGAAAAATAAAGGGTCAAACTTTCTGTTGGACCTATAGCTGTGGTTGAATATCTATTGTCACCGTGGGCACAGATGATAACAGTCACTCCTTGCACACTTTCTACGCCATTTTCAGTATGCAAATCAGATGCAAATTAAGTGAAGCGTAAGGCTTATGTATGGGACGGTAAATATTCCGCAGCCACATGATCACTTCCACTTACGAAATGATATCATATAAAATGAGTGCGACTGCAGTAACAGCTTTAGGTTTGTTATGGAGATGGGCAAGATGTCCCACTGTAGCAAGTATGTGGAATTTGGAGCTGTCCTGTACCATAGGTAGAGTAAACTGACTAGGGTAAACCGTGCGAAAAATCACATTACCAGTGTATCCGATAAGCTTGCAGTCATCCTTTACAAACATATGTGAGGAAAACAAAACGAGTATTCATTCAAGAGTTGAGTTTTACACTGTAGAACAGAAACACTGACGTGAGTGGTGTGGTGAACAAACAGATTTCGGGACAACACGCCATCGATCGTACGCGCAGGTGATAAATCCACTACCGCACTTTGGTAGGAAACCGGGCGATCTACGGGGAAAAGCATAAAGTCATCAATGTCGCGATGCACCCAACTGTTTACATTTCCGAAGGTACACAGAACCAGTCAGATCAGTTAAATTTTCAAGCAGACAGCGTGCATTACATCTCATAATTACGGGTATGCAAATTTTAGTACCAATCTGTCTTCACAAACAGGCTCTCCAAACAGAACAGTATCTCCTCACGTGACCGTTAGATATCCCGAACACTGCTTTCACTTTATTCCAAGTTTATTCACTTGATGAGGTTTTTGTTGTGACACTAGCGAACTTACGATACTTTATAAATTTCTTGGAATAGGTCAGTAAATTCGTCATTATCATAGCTGCATGGAATATGGTATGACCTAAGTCGCTTAACTGTGACTATGGTACCAGTGAAAACTAATGTGAAAGACGAAAACGACATTTTAGTGGTTATGTAGCGGAGCATTTCGGAGATGGAAAGCAGGGAACGGCTAAACCGATAAAGTCAACTTTAATCATAATGACCACCCGCGAGCCGTTGTTGGCTCCCCTTTTAATGATGTTCTCACGTCGATGCATCTCCTTTAGTTCTTCTAAATACCTTTGACTCTTTGGCCCTTGGTTGTAAGGGTTTTATTTCCAATAGTGGCCGTACCATTACACCAGGTGGGCTCAAGGTCATCTGGCAACCAACATAACAGATTGCGTGTTTTCGAACTGAATTTCGGTTTCTAGCTGACTTATTTTATGACACGAACAACAAAATCTCACACAGAGCGATAGAGCTTCAGACAGAAAAGCACTTACTTTAAAGTTCGATAAACTATGCGCATAGTGTTCGAGTTATGTGCGAAAACTTGATGGTGACTACGCTGAAGTTCGGTCAGCGTTTTTTTGACACTGAATGTTTTAGATTTAGTCACTGTGAAGCTGATCGTCTACATCGATCTAACCGTAATTAGTCACCTGCCTCGAGAACCAGTGCAACACGGACGGAGACTGTGAGTGGGTACACAGGTTTCAACCTTCGTCACCGATTAGGACCGGTCGCTTAGTCTAGAGACAGTTCAGTAACCTAATATGTCAGTATAATTCCCACCGATTATCAGATAGTGGGTAACCAACTTAGGCAGCCAGTGTCCTATCACACTGGTGAAGAATAGTGTGAATTTGTGTGTACATCACTGATTCAAATGAATATCTGTGTCCCTACGAAATCCCCTGGCAGTTGGACACTGGGTTCATAAGTTGGGAAACAAACGGCACGAATAAGAACTCCACGGATCCTTCACTGGATTTGATTATTTTGAATATTTCCGCAAGCTCCTAGTGAGCACACTTGATGTTCAGGTCCCATCCGTCGTAGTCTGCTGGTGGACTGCCACAAAAATGAAATGAAAATACACCACTATTCATATTTATGGCCAACTTTGCGTAGCCAGTAGACCTCTTTTCTTACAGCACCTTGTAGCCTTTTTCTAAGTAGACTTTACTTAAGCTCATAGTTTTTCTTCTACAGTTCAGGCTAAATCACGGATTTCCGCTTTGTTTTATGCATCTGGACTCCAAGTGTATTGGCTGGCGAGAGTCGGAGGGTTGCTTCATAGAAATTTATAACAATATTACTTTACTGTGGAAAACCCACTTGCTTTTTCCTATCCGAAGGTCCACCATGGCGAGCCGGCTTGAATTCAAGTATGGAGTGGAGGCAATAGCAACTATTTCAAAAATGGGGGAAAGTGCTGCATAGTGTAAGGAGAAGACAGTGAAGAGATAATATACTGTGATTTTTAGCTTCTGGACTACGCTTTTTAGATGTTTCATTTTGTAATTTTTTGTCTGAGTGATACTTTTATATTCGCGAGACATGACAGTTCAGCAGACAGACTATGCCGCACTCTGAGTCATGTCCCCCAATGTCACCAACCAGCGATTTTCCTCTCCCCTTTGGCCCCAACCAGGAAGGCGGGAAGCACCGCCCGAAACACGTGCTAATGCTAACTTCATCGTACCTCTACGCCAAATCATGGTCTGATCATCCTGTAGCTTCCTTCAGTCTTCCTCAGTACGTGCGAATAGAATACGGAAAGGTATACGATGAACAGGTATTCGTAGAACATGTCACAGCCCACGAACTGTGACAGCAAGCTTCGCGCCCGGGAGCTGTAGGTTTGCGGTTTGGCATGTTAACAGTTCTCCCAACACGGGTCAACTCCAAATTTCCCCACCTGTGGCCAACTTCCCTCTATGGCAGCTTTCCCTGCATTACTGCCCACAAGTTGTTTCACGTCAACACCATGAGAACTAGCCCCAAACAGTCATTTGTTTCGGAAGCCGAATGCTTAAAATCTGTAAAAAAAAAAACCAGCCAATGTATGTTCTCCACGGTCTTACTTTGGTTTTTAACTACCTGGGGCCGATACATCTTCTTCTACTGCTTTGACAACGATATTTTTAACTTAGAAAACAGGTTCGTCATCTTCTTTGTCCGGTGTTTAGAAGTGTTCCCTCATTAGGGATATGATAACAAACCACCAACAATCTCATATCGAACATCGGGAGTTTGACCGGGTGTAGATGAGTTTGTGCATGTAAAAACCTACTGGTTACCATCTATGGTTGACTGATGAATTTCTCTAATAATGCTAGTTATTGGTTGTTTCCTTGTTTCTTACCAATTATCGCTTGGAACAATTGTTAACAAGCAATTAGCCCAAAAGCTTTATACAACGCGCTCGTTTATATTCTGAGCATCTAGCAGCCATTTCGACAATAGTAACGCCTCGAGCTTGGTTTGGTGTCATGAAATGAATATGGTACAAAGAAGACCTCTGTGTCTGACGATACACTGCACCCAGCGATACGAGCAGTTATAAGGGAGCAAATCACAATCATCCACCTGAATACTTCAGATGTAGACCAATTTTGTTGAACAGATATGAGTGACAAGCTGATAAAGTAAATACTCCGTGGCAATCAAATCATTGTTCCGCCATCAAATTCTAGGCAGAATGAAATGTACTATAAAATATCTTATTCCAAAATGCAGCCCGTGTGGGAAATCGAGGTCCTCCATTTTGCGGACGAGAGCAATGATCAGATACGACCAAACCCATCGACACCTTTCAACACTGATTACAAACAACTAACGTGTTTTTGTTGTTCAGCCTTGTGTCTAGAACTTCTGCGTCTTTTCATTATGTATCTGTATTCAGTAGCCCTCGTCGATGATTTTAACATGAAGAAGAAACAATCGGACGTTTTGAAGACCCTGTTATTGTTCAGCGGTATTTTAGGGAGCAGGTTGTGTGTAGTCGTATTGCTGCTTGATTAGGGTAAGTGTTGAGACATTTATCGAGTTTTAGACCCATAGAGTTTCTACATTTTTGTTATTTCAGATGGAATACAAGCAATCCTCATCGGAAGATTACTGGTCCTTGAATAATAAAGTATAGGTGTATTTAATTAGACTTTTCAAGGTCACTAGAATAATGCCGTTTTTCGAGTAATGTGTGCTTATGTCACTAAATTAGACTGAAAAGTTCCCCTCCACCCCGCCCTCCTCTCCCCCCCCCCCTTCGCCTCCCATCCGGCTCCCTCAAGCAGCTTGAACAGAACATGCAGTTTATGGTATACACTAATCACAAAGGCAAAATTATCAAGTTGTTCGTTCTAACCCTACAAGATATCAATATTGTCTTGGGTGGTGGAACGGTCATCACTTTTTAACTAAAAGGCCTCGGACTGTTGGTTTTTAATACACCGATAATGGTCAGTTACCAGCCTCTGGACACCTTTTATTAGTAGCCGAGTCACCACATCCAAAATTATTATACAATCAAGTACACGAGTTTAGATGAACAGTTGTTTAGAAAATATATTATCATGCCTGGGCTACTTATGTTATATAGGTTAAATGAAAAACTTGCCACCTTTAACTTCCTGACTACGTACGTAACCCACGGAAGTCAAATATCAACTGAATCTTTTCGTTTCGGACTCTGTGTTTGCTGATATATCTTCGTAACGGACCCATTGCTTGCCTGTTCCGTTTTCTAGTTCATTTGTACGCAAAACATGATCTAGCGGACTCACATATTTTCGACTGCCCAAAGTTATTACGAGACAACCCAATATGCTTCCAGGTTTGGGTGTCAAATTAGGCTGAACATCTGCAAACTATTGAACCACTAACGCACTTTGTTCAGAACTTGTTGGATTGGAAAACAGAAACAATTTAGCGCTCCAAGCTCTTCAAAATACGATTCATACCGAGTGCAACTTCTATGGAATGACTGTTCGTACTGAGCACATTTTGAGGAAAGAAGTCTCTTCCAAGCATGATTATCCTAGCTACATGTATACGCACAAGCAACAGCAAGCACACCGAATTTAATCTTCACGAATTCCCAAGTGTGAATACCACTCGACTTACCTGCGTGACCCGTCTCATCAACTCTCGTAGTTAAGCCTCTTGTAGAGAAACCAGTATCCCCGGACTAGTGTGCGTGCACAAAACGAATCTGTGGAACAACACAACGTGTGCCCTCGTGAGGACTTCATTGTCACTGTTATCAGTAATATTATTACTAATAGGTCGTTAGGCTTAACAGATAGATATCGATTTGAGTAAATTTCAAACTTTGGCTTACTTTTATCGTTCAGCTTTGTATTTTTTCGTGTCTGTGTGTATCCGTCTGCGGAGGAGTGTGATATCAATTAGGGCTGACCTAATTTTCGTCCGTGTGGACGAATTTGTGTGTGTGTATGTGTGTTGCATGTGGTTGTGTTCTTGATACATGGCTGACAGACGTATATTCAGAGACCTGCAAGACTACACGCATGAATGAAAACAGTTAAACGGAAAGATGAATGCCAGACAGAGATTAAGATAAAAATACAATGACTGTTTTATCAAATATATTTTCGTTTGCAAAAGTAGATCCTACTCGGTTGCTACCTAAATGTTTGTCCAAAATTTCTTGTGGCCTATACATCATTAATCTTAACAATTGGGAACTCCTGAAGAATGCCAATTTTTGCGACCCGCTATATCTGAATGGTCGTCGTTTCGTGCTTCCCCTATGGGACAGTAATGATATGGCACCATAGATTATACTCTATTACAAATGTGTTGCTTAACAATAATGAAATACACGGATTAGAAACACATTTCCTCTGACATTTCAATCCGAACCAGGACTGGCGACCATCAAAAGCAAGCAAAGAAGTGGCTAATAAAGCAGATATGCTACACTAGCAGAAATTTTGATGACTTTCACGTGATTCCCGCTTCTAATAACTATTCGAAAAATTAACACTCTCAGCAAGTTCATTGAACGTAGCCTTCGGATATTTCTTTCCAAGTATCTTCACGGCACTTTGAGACAGAACTGGGAGACAGTCTTAGTTATACCTAGGAAAAAATCAACCAGATGGTACTTTTTCATCGTCTAATTAGAGGAGCAAAGGCTTTTTTGATGTATCGGAATGTGTTGAAACATCAGCAATCTTTCTTTCGTGCTATCAAAAAAATTATTCGTTGCATTGAGTTCATTGAACACCGTAAATAATGTCCGCTATTCTATTTTGAAGGGAAGTTGACTTTTGGTAGGATATTGTTGGCTACCTTTCGGTTTAGCCCACGCTCCCTAACCAGATCGCACCACTCCTGTGCATACTGGCGGAGAAATGAATTTAGACACCCGTTTCCATTAGAATCTTCCTATGCATATATTCTAGTTTAAGGCCCAAACCTTAGGACTAAAACTCCTAATTCTCTAAGGTGTTAGGGAGGCTGGTGTTTCTGGTCCAGTTAATGCTGTGGAAAAGTGTTTGGAAGTCAGTTATAACTTCGTCCCACTAGGCATTTATAGCATGAGTATTTCCAACAGAACTACAGTGTTTCGGGGCATTCGTAAGTTAACGAAGAAAACATTGTCCTTTCTAACTTCTAAGGCAAATCACGTCAAGTGGATGTAAGCTTGCAATCTTAACAAACCATAACTATTACCATTTAGGTTAAAGGCTGGAAGTATCCTCAAAGCAATAATGGTATTTATACAGACCAGAATGTAATCAGTGTCCCAGCTGTTTATCAGCTCCGATTGACTCGGGATACATATTGCAGTAACCCTATTCTTATACCACTGCTATCTTATTCTAACGAAAAGCTGCGTTCACAAGGTGCTATCTGAGATGAATTCGAGTATCCTATAAAATGAGACCTTGTTTTTGAGTCGCTTTTCTTAGCGTCCAGAGGACTAACCTGTTGATTCAAATGATGACAATTACGAGTAATTATACACACGAACAATCTTCTTTTTTTAATTTACTGAGCAGCAGAAGAGCCATATTTCGGCAAGGAGGCCGCTGCTAATGAAAGGCCGTGCAACCGATTTTACTGATGAATGTTAATAGAACTAATACATAGAGTACTCTCCTGGGGCTTCCCGTATTTATTCGATGAATACGAATATTTTGTGTGGTGAGACGTATGCCCACCGACGATGTGCATCGGATTATCGATGCAGTGAGTCGTGATAGCCGTCAGTTACATCACACTAGCTTGTCATAGCATATTTTTGACTTCGAGTTCCAGGACTTTTCACTATACTGGATACGGTCAGGCTTGTCTTCTACTCCTGCCTTCGATGAAGCTCACACGTAAACTGTCTCGGATCTGTGCACCATTAGGGAGAATATTCGTCAACCTCCTGTCGCAGTCTTTTTAAATACCCAAAACTGTAACCTGTCTGAGATTAGACAAGATTACATCTTTGCTATTCACAAGTTCAAATTGTTTCACTGGCCAACTCATTCATGACGTACGTTAAAAGCAACAGTTGGAACGGTCGATAGAACATAAAGCTCAGTAATTTATTGGAATGTACATCGAAGCTAAGTGAGAAGACTAAGTAGCTGATCAGCCTTAAAGTAGTCGATGTGTGGGGCGTCTGAAAGGAGTAGCAGCTATGAGTTAGCAGACTGTAGTGTCCCTTGGGATATCCTCCATCTCCTTGGTTTTCATTTACTTCATTTACTCAGCTCTTACCTGTGGCTGCACGAAGCCGAAGCATGAACCAGCAGCCACACACCGGCACACCCTTCGACAAATGGGCTGAACCAGGCTGAGAGCTACCGAGGTCCAAAAACCTCGGCATGACTGTGTTCGGTATGTAAAGGTATACTTTTGAATGAGCGGGCGAGATCTAGTGATCCATAGGCTACAAAGAAAATTGTACAACTTACCTGACCCGACATTCCATAGGATGCAAACGGACGGTATAATAAGCCATGGGAACACCCTGTTGCCAAGCAGGCTGCACTTGGCTGTGCAAAGGCAAGAAATGCAACCTCGAATAAAAAGGCTGAACGGTGCTGAAGACACCGCTTCGTACCCTACGCCCACTACTCTGCATGATCGCTTACTGAATCTCATGCGAGTCCCAGGTAAGCAACGCACCTTGTCTCCTAGCAGTCGAGGTGATTAGACAGCAAGTCTGCATTATTCGTTGCAGGGAAAGAACACACATAGCCGGTTGAAACTTCGGGGACTTTAAAAACATCGGTACTCAATGCATCACAATGCGGACTATACATGACAATCATGTAGATATCGCTCTGCTCTCAGAATTTCGTCTCATGAACTCTGGTAGCCGACAACTAAAGGTCTGAGGAGTTGATACCCTTTATTGGCTTCACCACGTTGGCCCGACAGAAAAACTCCGATTTTCACGGTGTCGTGTTCGTTTTGAACAAAGCAGCTAGTGATGCATTGATCTCTTGGGAACCAGTCTCTCCCAAACTCGTCTTGACACGCTTTGAGTTCTCCCCGCATGATCTGACGGTGATTGCGGTCTATGCCTCCACCAACTCGGCTGATGATGAAACCAGAGGTGAATTCACCATAACTTGCACGAGGCAATCAACCGGGTTTTTAGGCGCGACGTACGTTTCGTCGCAGGTGATTGGAACGTTGGCACAGGTACGGCCGACCAATCCACTCGCCATATTCTCGGGAAATTTGGCCTCAATCAGCACTGTAAAAGGGTGGTTGACTGATCGGTTTGACCGACGTCAATATAATGATTGTCTGTGGCACTCGCTCTCTCCCAAGAAGCACCTACTGACATGATACTCAAATGACGGTCACACTGCGCACCAACTCAACTATATCCTGATGAGATCCCGTTGGGCCTCGTTTGTGGAGGACTGCCGAGCACACCGAGGTGCAAAGCCGGCCGTGCAAATGGTATTGAACATGTCCTCTTGCGTTCGTGCTTCAAAATTAAGCTGTCTAATCGTGCCAGGGCCTCTGCGCCCTCCCGGATAAACGTTGCCACCCTAGAAAATCCAGGGAAGAGTGAAGCACTGTCACGAGAAATCAAAACTTGACTGATCGCCACAATTAAAGCACAAGAAGACGAAATTTTTGTGGAAGCCCAATGAACTCAAATAAAGTCGAAAATCAAGGAAGCTGCATGGACTGTACTCGACAGAACGAATGGCTTTCCGAGAGCACGCTCCAGTTGTCAACCAAAGCACACGAAGCCCGGCTCGCAGTTAGTAGTGAATGCCGCAGACTGCAGCGAGAGACCACACGTTCCGCCAAGGCTGATCACTGGAGACACTGGATTGAAATAGCCGGAAAAATGGAGACCGCGTCAGGAGCTGGTGACCTTGATAATCTGTCCCAATCATTTGCAGCTTCTCGGATAGATACTGCAAACGAAATTTGCTCCTTCATCATTGAACAGGAGACCTAATACCCAAGAAAAGCAAGAAAATGGACCGATGAGTCGGACACTTTGATCAACTGCTCGACCGGCCTACATGCCATCAGGAGGACTAACCTATGGTAACTCCCCCAGTCCAATACGAAAGCAATTGCGACTCTCTGAGTACCACGGAAAGCACAGAAATTATTGACAAACTGAAAGACATAAAAGCCGCCGGGGAAGATAGCATCCCTCCAGTGAATTCACAGAACTTCTGGGGAACTAAGGACTGACCTTGACCCTAACCGGTATAGGTGAAGGTGAATAAATAATTGAGCATGAAGTTGGCGAGTGCACTATGTGAGTGTTTATTCAGTCAATCTGAAGGTGGTGCACTTACGGAATGGAAGAGTGGAGAATTAGGATGATAAATGGAGTGGATGCTTTGGGCTTTCCGTCGATCGAATTACGCCAGATAAAGTCAGTGGGCGATTTTGTACGAGTGCTATCGAAATTCGAATTTAAAATTATTTCCTTAGTAATATGCCTTAGGTTCGTTAGTTTTCCTGATGCCAAACAAAGGTAGGGATTAAAACATCACTGTTTTCATTGCTTTTGTAATATTCCGTATGAAGTTTGGGTTTTTTATCTCGGGTAACTCGACTGATTTTGACTGGTGCTTGAAAGACTAAATTTATTGAACGGTCGAACATCGATAAGCAGAATTCATCGAATTTCGTTTTCGTCATGGCACTGTTATGGATGTTGCTGGCAAATATTCGGACTGAGAAAAAGTGAAACACATTTGTGATATGCCAGCACTCAGTAAAATCCGTACACTTCAGTCATTTTTATGAATGACCAATTATTACCATCCGTTTGTACCAGACATACGCATATTTTGAGCTCCTTTAAATAATTTACTTTCCCATTCTAGTCAGTGGAAATGCACCCACGACTGCCAACATTCATTTGAGTCAACCAGAAAGACTTTGTCATTTTCTTTATTGTTAACACTTTATGGTCCGTCACTTGATGTTACTGCAGCAACGGATGCTTCTGATTAGGGCATAGGAACAGTAATTGTGCACTGGCTGGTGAATAGTTATCAGAAAGCTATCGCACACTCTTCCAGGTCGTTATCTTCTGCTGAACTTCATTGCAGCCGAATCGAGGAGGAGGCTTTGGCCATTACCTTTTCATTACACACATCTCACAAAACGATCCAGGGACGGAAGTTCATACTCTGAACCAACCGAAAACCACTTCTAGCTATTTTTAACAACGGGAAGAGTATACCAGTCCATACTGCTATTCGCCTGCAAAGGTGGCCTACCATTCAGCTGGGGTACTATTACCGGATTCAGCATAAGTCTTCCTCGGATATGAGGCATGCCAATGCATTATCTCGGTCAATATCAACCCAGGAAGAAACGGATGACGAACAGGTTATAGCTTCTATCAAAATTGAAAAAGAGTTTCATTAGGTGCTCGTAAATGTTGTCTCATATTTCACAACAACGGTCGGCAAGATCAAGAAAACCATCAATGGTGACAACGGCGTCAATGAACTCAAGAACTTTCTGAAGCACGGGTGGCCAAAGAAAATCGCTGAATCATTGATTCATCAGTTCTTCCTGGGACGCGATTCGCTATCGATCACACAAGACTTCCTTCTTCTTGGAGAACGAGTAGTTATCCCGGAATCGCTCATGTGTGATGTCTTGAGACAGTTTCACGAGGCTCATCCAGCGCTAAACATGATGAAATCCTTGACGAGCAGCTACGTTTATTGGCCTTTTATGAACCAAGACATCCAACAATTGGTCTGAGAGTCCAGCATATTCTCAGCAGTTGTGAAGTCATCACCACAATTTGAGCCACTGTCATGGCCCTTAACACCAAAACCATGAAATCGCTTTCGTATTGATTTTGATGGACCGATTCGCGATGAATACCTCCTACTTCAGGTGAATTTTAAAAGTGACCAGAAGTCGGCATCATACAAAGACCCACTAGCCTGTTTACGATTCGTTATCTCAGAAATAAATTCCACAGATTAGGTTTCCCGGCGGTACTCATTCCAGATAAGGGTGTTCAATTTTACACCCATGTTTGATGCATGGTATTGTACACGTACGAACTCCACCATGCTACCCATAACCACAGGGTCAGGTGGAA
This sequence comes from Fasciola hepatica, assembly GCA_948099385.1. Lineage (NCBI taxonomy): Eukaryota > Metazoa > Platyhelminthes > Trematoda > Plagiorchiida > Fasciolidae > Fasciola > Fasciola hepatica. Next base: position 5,689,243 of record CANUEZ040000175.1, read on the forward strand.
CAGTTTGTTGATACGCCAGAAAGACACATACAGAAACAGCCAGGTGAACAGCTGAATAACGTCACTAACCTGCTTTTAATTGATTGTAGAATTACTCCAAATCAAAACGTTCCAGGTGTATCACGTAGCGGATGCTTGATCAGGCCGAAAATAAGGACGAAGTGCGAAATGATGCTTCCTAAACCGCCAGCCAGGGATAAGCAGTAAAGTGAACCGGAAGTCCAATCACTCAAACCTAAATGTGGATTCAGCGAAGACGATAATGTTCATGTGAAATATTTCAGACAATATCATCCGATGTGAACTTCGGGTAAGGTAAAAGTGGATCAACCATGTCAATCAGCTTCGAAAGAAATACGATCAAAATGAATTTGCTAAACGCGACGCCGATGACCACTCGCACGCGTGGTTAGACGATACTCCATCAAGGACAACACAAACAAAAAACAAACAACCCCACACGCTGAATCTAGTTGCTCCACACAACAATCATTCCCCCATAAGCAGATTTCCACATCGCAGCAGAAGGTTCACATGACCACTGTGGATCAACCAGCACTTGGGCTTAGACAACTACGAGTGCAGATATTAAGCAGCCATTCGGAATTGGAAGGTTTAGTCCTGTTGTCCTCTGACTCCCGGTATGCATTGTTCCGTGGTTTAGCGATTGTTGCATTCACTTTTGATTCATCTGAATACACTCGAGTCTCTCTTGTGGTTATTTCGTTGTTTAAAGATCTTGATCAGAATCTTCACGTGGAAGCGTAAGCATTTTTCACATTATCTGTGCAAAAGATTGACGGCAAAACAAGAGACGGCAGGCAAAAAGCCAACATAATGGATTTGGATAATGGTTTTTAATGGATTTTCATAAAAGAGAACTGTCAAGGACCAGTGAATACATCCAGATAGAGTATTTATGTGTAACGTCTTACAAAGACGAAGGGTGAAACCACGTGAGCTGCTCAATCGTTTTGGCCCGGTCAAAACTCAACAGTGTACATTCAATAAAGTTGGTCGTTTGTTACAGTTGCGAACAAATTCAAATTCCATTGGGAATTATTTTGACTGTCGATGTAATTTCCCTGCCCTACAATGAGGATTTCGGGGATCACAAAAAAAGTTATGTATGATTTGTTTTCAAACTCGAATAAAAACTTATTCCAGTGACATTTGGTTTGTGAAGTTCACTACATTTTTGGTAAGAGCTGGATTATATCAGTACCATCAAAGTCGGGAGAGTATTCCCCATGACACTATGAACAATCAAGAATTCGAAGAGATGAAACAATACATTTTTCCGGTCTATCAGGTCGGAAGTACATCCAGTCCGACTGAGTTGTTTCCAAGTTATGCCTCCTATGAAAATATGAATCTGATTGCCGTGGGCATATTCACTCATTTCCCATGTGATTCTACACTAGCAAAAATGTGGGAGTTGAAAGATTCAGTTTCAATGATTGCTCCTTACATACTCTAATTTGTTCATGAAGCTCAGTTTTTTAAATGTTGACGAAATAAACTGAGAAACTTTCTCCAAACAGACATGAAAAGTTGATATCAGATTGTAACGTTCTACATCAAGGACACATCGATTTCAAAAACTACAGCTCGGTTCGAATTTCGACAGTACTTGTACGTTAAAAAATATGAAAATTGTTAACAGCCATACTGAGGAATGTTTCCGTCTAATTTTCAGTGATGACTTGAAATGTGATACTGCAAAGCTGGTCATTCTGTAAAAGATTCAAATATCTTACTACCGCCTCTACAGGTATCAAGACCAGCCACGAAAAATCTGTTATTTATAGCCCGATTTCTTTCTCTTGTTAAAATGGAACATCTGACTCCTTTTTTCTCTCTTTGCCGTGCTGACCTGTTTTCAATGCACCAAAAGTCATGTTTAAGCAACCATAAAAACGGGCAGAATCCACCTGATGTGACCGATTTCAACCTGCACTATCGTTTTAATTCCTCACAATAATGTGAGAAATTGATTTTCTTTCAGTCAGATTAACAAGTGAAATTCACAAGACGGTACGGTAACAGTCACATTTACCACCTCCATCAAAACCACCAAAACAACAACAACAACAAAACACGTGAATGCATATTTTTGGCACGGGGCAGTAACTTGCGTGAAAGTTTTGAGTTGAACACAAGTCTAGTAAAGCGCACATCTTCGAATACGCCATTTTTTCGTTCCCATCTCCCTCGCTGCACTTACCCACCCTCTTACGTGTGATCAGTGTTTCTCGCCTCCCTTTGATAAGATCCTGTTTGCCCTAGTACCCTAAAAGGGATATGACTTTACCAGTTGACTGGACGAAAGGAATTAACGAACTTACGTCAAGTCACCGAATCGGTTCATAAACATAAGTGACATGCACAAAATAATCAGATTGTCTTTTCCCATTATTCGTGTGTCATTTACGAAGCATCTGGCTTGTTTACTTGTGAAAATGACAATGGAAATGTTTTTGTGTTTTTATTTTTACGCATTTTGCCGGTGTACTTTTGTGGAGCTCAGTGGTCGAAACCAGCGGGTTTTGGGAAGCTTTGGCTGAGTGATTAAATTGGTACATGAAACCTTTCTAGTTTGGATATACTGAAAACAATTGCATAAGGCTTTCCCCTCAGATGAATGCGGGTGTGTAGGGGGATTATTAGAGTAACATAGTAAGAATGCTGTGACAACAGGAGGACTGCACTGACCGGCTCTAAGTCCGCAGCTTCACTCCGTTGTTTTGCCAGTGGCCTTAGCAAGTGAATGTTTTGCACCCGTAGTCGAACAGTCGATAGCTTATGGATAATGAATCGTACGATAAACAGACTAATTCATCTGACCAGGTAAGGCAAACAATCACGCTAACGGACTTGGCTCGACGATAAAGTGTTTGTCAAGCTTTCAGAACTTTTGGGTCCTGACTTGTTTCTAACAATAGCATTTATAGTAGTAGTAGTAGTAGTAGTAGTAGTAGTAGTAGTAGTGGTCGAGCAGTGGACTATGTCACGTGCTACTCATGAGATACCCAATCGAAAGTAATTACGAATACCGAGAAGGAATGCCAGAGCTGTTATCGTTGTTCTTTTGAAATTAATAATTTATTTATCAACACTAATAAGGTTCACTTCTGGTGAGCAAAGGACGACGAAGACATTTACGCAGCTTCTTCACAGAGTTTCCATGTTAGAACGCTCTCCTTATCGATATAACAGTCTTTTAGTGAACGTTCTGGTCTAAATGCCGAAACTAGTATCATGCTATTTTACTAAATTATGCACACTCGTTCAATGCGACTATTGGCTAGCCTCGTTGGTCCAATGAGAAAGCGCCATCGGCACTTTGTCCAGCTGTATGCATCAGACGTCCGGTGTTAATTATCTACCAGGTAGCTGGAAATCGGTGTAGACACTATCAGAGCCAGTCTACTAAACAGACGTCAGCATTTTGACTAAAATGATGTCTCCGATTGTAGTAGGACAATTCACCTTTATCCAGTCATTGAGACGAACGCCTTCGATTTACCGAAAGGTCAGTGTTATGTGTGGTTCCAGCTGGTTCCTTATAAAACATGAGTATAGGACACAAATGGTTCTACAGGTATGTTGATCCGCCAGCATGGGAAGCAAGAGGTTTGATTGTCTATCAAATATTTCGTCATGCAATAACAATGCATAAATCATCATTGAGAACCACGGAATCGTTGTACAGTTGTTTCTTTCTTGTCAAGAATCATCAGCGGTGCACAATTACCGAGCTCCCGTTTGGGTTCGAACCCGGAAGAGAGGATCGTGGGTTAAACATCTAACAACCAAGCTACGGTTATTTGACGTTACTAATATATGACACAGAGTTCCTCTGTCACTGGTTCTCGAGATATCGATTTATGTTACTTTCTTCTACAGTGCTATCGTTGTTGACTAAAACTAGTTTAATTCATCTCTTCCAGCCAACAACCACTCTCTTCTGTGTCCTCGTTTCAGTTGCCACCTTGCAGTGTAATCCAGTAGAAATATCACGGCATAAGAAGTGAGTAATCAGAACAGAAAGTCATTATTGAAAATCATGTGAGCAAAGAAAGAGTTCCAATACAAGTACCCCACTGACCGTGGCACCTAACATTTTCAAACATCTGTAGGTGGATCTCATGGACCCCAATCCACATGTCTAACAAGTTCTACCATTCCAAATTCACCAGCTAGAAATTTTATACCTCTTGGCCATGTCCTAAACTGACCAGTTCATCCATCCTATGAACATTACCCGGATCGGTAAAAAGGTGAAAAGAAGAACGCTGACCGTGTGCATCCCCTAACTCAAACAGTTCGTTGGAATTAGGTGCTTTCTCCAAAGATTGAACACTGCCTCCACATACCCTATACCTAACCTCGCAACGGCTAATACGGTGTTCCCGCTATATTCGGGCAAATATGTAAAGACATCCTTGCTCAAGCATCTACAATCTTCACGTATCTCCCACCAGTAATGAAAGTTTCTGAAATGTATAAAGGACAGACGTAAATGCCGCAACATACGCTGGATCCTTGGATACAACCGAATGTCATTTTAACAGAACAGCTGGCCTTCCGTGTATGCAACCACAATTCATTCGATATCTAACTACCTAGTAAAATGTAAGTTCCGATGTAAATAAAACGTAACCACATCGCTAAGTATTCCCTGTAAGGAAAAGGTTTGGTGTAGGGTCAAAGCAGTCCTGCGTCAGTATATAACACTTATCATAAGCAAAACTCATTGAAAAACGTCCCAACCCACTGTTACTTTAAACCGTTCCGCAATTACTTGCGGATGATACGTTGTTGACTGACTATCATTTGGACTCTTACATCACGCACAAACCACAGTTTATCCAAACAAATCTGCAATTTGAAGCCCCAGTCTCGAGGTTCACTCTTGTTAGAGCTCATCAGTGGTGAATATCCTCCTCTGCACTTAGGTTTTGAACCCGGGCCTTCTCACTTCGAAGGCGTATGCGTTACCACTGCCCCGCCCTGCTCCCGTGCGGGTTGATCCTAATCACCATGTTACGTTTGCTAAGATGTCGTCCTCACTCATAGTCAGCGGGTTTACATCTGGGTAAAATGATGCATCCTGTGGAGAAGACCTGATTTGGTAGGAGGCATTCGCCAGGAGTTAACGGAACCGAGGCCGTGTCTCCTTTCGAAGCCGTCGGGCGTAGCTAGTTGTACTCTAAGTCGAACAGTTTGATGTCCTAGCAAAGGTCGTTTAAACTAACATTAGGATGAGGATATTTACAGAATCAGTCCAAGCACAAAGTGGAAAAGGAATGGTAATAAAGGGTTACTGGGTTGAAAAATCACCGTACTTAGAAACTAGGCTTTGTATGTTGGCATATAATGTTTGGAAAACGGAAATGAACTTCTCTGGCACATCGTTCAATGATAAATAAAGTCAGAGACTCCTGCGGTATGCGCAGTTAAAGATCACGTTCGAATCAATGAAGACAAAGATTGTCAGTTCATGGAAGGTATTCCTGTGCTTAAAAATCTGTCGTAGAATAAAGATGTGATCAATGAAAACCCGACAGGTCCCGAGACGACTATTGCGAGTGCTGGAGAACTAGACTGGAATAAGGAGAGTCAACGGTTTGAAGGGGACAACTGCCAACCTAATTCCTACGTGGTATATACTAGAGAATCAACCACTTTTCTTTTAACCCCGGTACCGATTCCCACCGCTCCTTACGAATCTATCAAGTTTCCCAGATGACGCGGAATTTCATTAACTCACATAACAAGGCTTCATCTCTATCCTTGAATATTGACAGAGATAACCAAACCTGTTTCGCAGCTTTGTGCTTTGTAAACTAGTTTATCTTGCGAATGATCTCCGGTTTAATGGAGGTTTAATGCCTGCCTACAGTGTTTCGTTTCCATATACGTGGGTCAGCTGAATTGGTTCTTACATTGCTCCACCTACTGTTCAGTGAGACGTTTCTTAGAGTAAACTGGAGGGCTTTCGAATTCTTGGATCACCTCAATTATACCTGGTTTACGTGGAACAGTATTGCTGATAAAACGGTAAGGGTTGCGAATAGTGCCAATCACCAAGGTCTTTTTCATCTCCCCACAGTTCCGCATCCACTACAGCTTATGGTCATTTCTCAAGCCTCTTATCAGCTGAAAACCTCAGAGATGTGCACGCTTTGTTCAATGTCGGCCGCGGAAGGATGGATCATTGAGCATGTAACAGAGCAACTGATGTTGAGAACACCTATCGTTTATAAAGTTCACTAAAATAGTCCTGTGGGGCACTGGAATCAGCGCATGAAAACCTCTCTGGTCGTAGATATTTGTATGGTTCTTATGCGTCAGGCTACATCGACATCCCCAAAGGATGCGCTGTTTGGAGAGCAGATAGTCTGTCTAGGAGTCGTGCGGAATGAGTGGTTTTAGCACCGGTACGGCCAGATGCGAGACGCAAACAAAGTGACCTCAGACCAGGGCTGTAATCTGTGTTCACACGCGTGAACTAGAAGGAACGGTATTCTTTGGCTGATCAACGCCAGTTGTGCCCAAGGAAAATATGGTCAATCTGAATCCAACGCTGTGAAAGCTTGGGGAGACGCCTTGTGTCCGTGTCGTATTTTGTGGCGGAAGTTACTGCACAATAATCTCCACTCAGCTGACGATAAAACGCTTGCGACCTGAACGCCGAGCTCAATGATCCTGCATCTAAGAAAATCATCAATCTGAGCTACGAATAATGATATTCTGCACCATCGAGCAAATCTTTGATTTAAATGCAGTTGAATAATCGTCGTTGTCAGATTAATCGACTAAGACTGCAAATGAACCTCTACATGCCTTTCGGTCTCCTCAAAACGGTCAACTTGAACGTTTAAATCATCAACAGTAACAATTAATTACATAGGATACGCACTTCGAAACAGCTGACACAAGTCCAGAGTTCATCACTGTCCTCAGAAAATCTAGTCAGCGGGCAAATGTGCAATCACAAAGAAAAGGCATACGTGTTCCATTTTATCGTTGTTGACACTCACAGAATCACTCAATCGAACTGCACAGTAACGGTTTTTGACCAGAATCTAACCAAACAGTGCTCGCTCAACTCTCTTGACACTCAAAACCCCTCGCCAGCCCCGACAGGAGAATGCAACAAAGGATCAACCGACACGTGAAAACTGAAGCGAAGGTCCCAGGTTTATTTTGGGATGCAAAGTTTGGTCACCGAATTTGGGTCCGGTTTGCCTGTTTCGGAGAAAGTACAAGTTAGCCATGAGATTTTTAGCTAGGAAAGCCTGTTGTTTCATTCGGTAGAGTGAACAAACGCTGAAGGTAGTCAAAAATGAAAATTCGAGCTCTTCTGAGTGCAGTTAATCCATTCCTTATTTTTGAAGCATTATCCAACAGGCTTACTGAGCCGCAGTTATCCGTGGCACCTTGCACGAATCTTAAATTAGAGGAAAACGCACAAAAAAACACCTTTCCAAATAAACGGTGCCGGAAGTTTCTGAGAAAACGAAATTTCGTAACGGCAGGTAACATCAACATCTATTCGAACAACAATTTTCATCAGCCCAGCTATTCACATCGTGTCAGACATGAGTAGTAATCGATAGGAACAATGATGTTGGTTTTTTTAGTCGTAGGAAAATAGCAGGGATTCGGTATACCTCAATGGGATATCCCGAATATTTTACTTGATATTCGGATTTTTGTGTATCTTCCAACTCCTGATCTCCCGTTCAAAATGCAGCTTGTCAAAAACTGGCAGATTTAGCATGTTCATCAGTTTAACCGAGGCAAATAGGTCACCCATTAAACAGCTGTCACATTCGCCCTAAAATTAACCAACTGCTCGCAATTGGGATTTCGTTCGTTTATTTCGTGTTATTACTAATGGCTGAGTCGAAGGTTGCCCGTATAAAACAACCTATTATTCCCGAACGGTTAACGCGTCATGTGGCAAATGACCTTATGCTTTCATACATTTATACATGTCAGGTCGATCCCCCGGAATTCTGTCAACCGAAACGACCTCAATAGTGAGGACAGCTTAGCTTCGGCCACTTATTGAACATCTTTACTGTTCTTCGTGATTGTATCATTTCCTGGACGCATAAAAATCGACGGCCAATCCCACACTGTTCAATTATTTCCCCTCGCAGTTTGCTTTTTCTGGAGCATTTAACTCACTCCATTGAGACTGATCAAGACGCAGGTAATTCATTGATTTTATTATTGTTCATACTGCAACCCCAAGAGAGCACGGCCACTGTTGGTAACTATTGGTCAGAGCATTGTATCTCCCTTTTCGTATTTACCCAGTGTAGGAATCATAGACAGAGACAGTCCGTGAACCTACCCTTTATTCCGGTCTGTGCGACGCGCACATTCAGACAAGTACCTACCGTATATAGTGTACGCGTCCAACGCCAATAATATACGAAATAATAAAATCCAAGCTCAGAGTTCGCAGTGGGATTCGAGTCGAAAAATAAACTAACACTTTTCCTCGACATTGGAGACTCTCAGGTTTTTGACAGCCAGATTTGGCGTAGCGAACCATGAGACTCAAAAGGTCAAACGTGGAAGTAAGTCAAATGACATTGGGCGATTGACTGACGACTTCAAACTGATTACGAAAGCGCATGGCTCAGATTTTTCGCTACCCTCATGTTACCTTTGCAGTTTCTCGTTCGCACGTGTCCTTTGCTTACACACCCCATGGCACCAGCCTTAGTGCAAACGAGAATACGTCAGCACAGCCGGCGAAAGTATCAGTAAACTACATGACTCGACAGGGCAGTGTTTGAAGCACGTGCCTTCAGACAGTTTTTCTACACTATTATATGCTTGGGCATGAGTGCAGTGGAAGGGATATAACCCATAATCACAAATGTCCACTGCGCTAACGGGTGTAGTCAACAACAGATCCTCAGACTTGGAGTGGTGGAGAACCACACAAGGTTCTAACAGGTCAACTGTGGTAACGATTCGGAAGATAGTGGGGATTAATGTCTACCACCAAAGCGACCGGTATCGGCGACGGGTTCGAACTTCTGACCTCTGAGATGGTAGTCACACACCTTAAACCACTCGGCCACCACTGGTCCGGTTGGTTGGCTCTTGCCCGATTTCCTGGACTCTGCCCGCGCACGCGTGCACGATCATGCTTGTTGGATTAGATACAAAATGAAGTGGGGAGGCCAAACGGTTATCCGACCCGGCGCGACACATCAACGCCAAGTTGTCTACTCCAGAGGTAATCCTGACATGGCGAATACGGCTTGACCGATTACAGCCGAGTCATCTGCATTCAATCACGATGCAGTTTTTTGGGCATAAGTGTTAGCCACGACATCAGATCAAAATAATAATGACTGGCTTGAAGCACGATGTAATTGGATCGATAAGAAGCTATCCATTAGTTTAGAATATTGCTGACGCGTACAATCATCGGTTATGGTTTAATTTATCAGCCCAACCAGATGCGGACACGAATATACTTCCCCGCAAGGACCATCAAACTATGGATTGAACAGCAATTTTATGAACGATCTCGCCTACTCGTTTCATCTTTCACTTATTGCTTGTACTGGGTCCGAGCCACGCAGAATTAAACGAACTGTTGACTATCAATAAACTTTCGACCTAAAATAATCGTGATTTTGAGAGCAACGATTTCTCGGATCTCTTGGCTACATCGTTATCTGTGTCCCTAAATCACGCGTGTCAACGTAGTCAATGTTACACGAGCGTACTGGATGAGATCAAACCCCCAATGCTGAGCAATCCGACAGGCCTAGATTTTCTCATATGATCAGCACTCAGTCAGTGAAGACCGGTGGACCACTGGAACAACACCAAACCTAAGAAGACCCCTTGGGCACAAAGGGTTGTTTGATCAGGTGACAAAAGAATCTGAGAACCTTTTCCAATGAGCTGAACTATGCAGAAAGCGTTCGATTGTTACACTGGAGTTCATAAAACCAATGAACATCAGTGGTAAACGCGATGCAGTTCAGTATTACAGAACAGTGGTGCACTTGCAGCCGTTGTACGCTGGACCACTCTTGCATCTTTATATTGCATGCTAATATGTGAATGCAGAGGGAGTATGCCCCATAAGCGAATTAGGTCGGCTACAGGAGAAAGCTACCAATCAAAAGTGACAACCAGTCGGGCTCAGACGGACCGTTATTTACCATCATTCGCACATCCACCGCAGCTCGCGTGATCCTCTTTTACATCCATATTCGTCCATTCGACAAACCCAGTTAATGCGCATGGTCGTGATGCCCCAACGACTCATTTTCGCACAGGGGATCACACAATCACACGAACAGCAGATTCACACAAGCATCAAATCGATTTGATCGGAATCAACCCAACCCAAAAATGGACTGAGTGGCACAGACGCGCATGGCTTTCTGGACAAGAAATCGATCGCTGTACCGATTGTGGGTCGTGATCATGCCAGGATTAACTGAGTTTGTTAGGCGGACGTTTATCGGTGCACGAGAAGAACGCACAGATCTCGTTCTGCCGATCGTCTCTCATTTACGCTACATTGTACCGAACGATGATGGAAACCAACACGGAACCTAGATAAGAACTTGCTGATTGACCCATCTCAGATACGCTGCTTTCGAAATGCTCATTGATTCGGGTGGGGAAAACGTACAGCAAACACAACCAACAACTGTAGTAACACTAGAACGACCAAATCATACTTTATTGTGGTACCTAGTACGCACTGTGAATAGGGGTAACACAGGGTAAATTACCCCGATCCAACTGAAACGTAAAGAAGCAAGGGTATGAAATCGGAAAATTTGGAGTTTATTTCAAACGATCATATACAAAAATCCGTCACGTTCACGATTCGGAACCAGACTGAAGCAGTTTTAATAGCACTTTGGCCCCGGGAAGAGGGGAGACGGACAACTCATCCAAACATGGCGCCAGAATACTACGAAGGGAGTGACAAACTTCTGGATCGCCGACCTCGTACATGCTGAAAGCAAAAACGGACGAAAATTTTGTGATAACAGTGAGGTTTCTATGCGTGTTTCGTATGTGTGCTAAGAAATCCATGTCTGTGTATTTTCTGACCAATATGGAGAGCATGAAAGATCCATATCAGATGTGCACATAGGAATAGACAAACACGATAGACCCTAAACCGGATTAACAGACCGTAAAAACCATGGAAAAATGTCATATAATGATGCTCACAAATGATGACCGTATACTCTGTCCAAAGTTCGGGACCAACTCAATTCGGTCAAAATCCTGACATACGGTCGTATTCCAGTCTACACAACTGATACTCACTGATAAGCTCAGTAGCCGAATGTATACAATAACCACTATTGTTCGGCGGTATAAACTGGAACTCGACCATATGTCAGAATTTCGACCGAACCGAGGTGATCTCGATTTTCTGAACAGACTGTACACAATGGAAAGGATCGGCAAATCAGTACAGGGGATCAAGAATTGACCTGTTGTATACTAAGTCCCAAATGTGTACAGCGTTATCTATGGGCTGTGGAAATAACTCTAACAATCACGCGACGAGGGTTGTCAAAGATCAGTTTCTCAGGTCGCTCACTGGACGGTACGGTCAGTTAGGGACACATTTGCAGAATGTCCCAGACTGGAGGAAATCGTTGGTGAAAAATCACAATGTATGAAACAATAAACGCAAAGAGGAAAGGAAAGAACTTACTTGACCAAAACAAAGCAACTCCGATTACATCGAGTCCACGCGATTAAGTTTGACGCGGACACGTGTTCCACAATCATACGAGCGAGGGTGACTGCGACAAAGCAATTAAAGAGTGGACGAATTCGGTCAAGGGAACCGAAACGATCAACAATGTAAAGATAAAACCGATAGGGAAACAAATCCTATGGAACAGTTCAGTTCAGTTAGAACAACCACTACTATGAATTAGATTAGGCGGTTTTGGGCACGGACTCCAACTGGAAACCAAAACAATCCAGAATATGAAGAAGAAAAATACAAGAGGACTACAAATAACAGTATCAATTCGATTGTGTGTGGGAATACAGCAGTGCCACAAGTCGCAAAACACAACCATATCCTCCAATGTATTTAACCACTGAGTGAGTGGATCTCTTCGACGTCATCTAAGAAGTCTAACAAGCCCTACATAGCCAAGTTCACTCGTTAGGTTTTTAAGTCCTCTCTCCCACGTCAGATACTTGTCATTGTTACTCACCACTGTCCGCCTGATCGAGCATTGCACGCCTGCATAACACATTCCGACCACAGCCTGCTGACCTCCGATATTTTATCTTTTGATTTGTTTTACGAGTGCAATACTGTATTGGTGATTGGGTATTCTCACTAGATTCAAGCGAGGCCACAAAGACATCGGTATTCAGATAACGACATTTTTTGCATATCCTCCACCCGCAGTGGCCAGGTTTCTGGACATTAAAGATGAACTGTTGGAGCGCACGCTCAACTCTTGATAGATAAATCGTCATATCGACGGCACAGATGACAGATGCTTGCAATGTTACAAGCGCCTTCTGTACATGCAAAGACAATTCATTCGATATCCGACATTCGGGTGAGATACAACTGCTTGTATGACAGAACTTATCCACTCATCTTATTGTCTCTCCAAATACCATCGGGTTTGGTACTGGACCAACCCAGTTCTGCAACAGCACTTTTCACTTTTAAGGCACAAAACGCATTGCTACATTGCTTCGCAGTTAGTCATGCTATTCAGAAAAGTATGCAACTAGCCTGGATCTTCACCTGAAAGAACCGTGTCGTAACTTAAATTCCACTCGGAAAAAGTTCAAAATAAATATCCTCACATGACAAAGGGACGGTCTCAAGCACCATATCCATTGCCAAGTTGAACAGGAGAGAGAGGGTGTACCTTTGATGTAACTTGACGTAACAGTGCGGAAACTGAAAACTAATTGAATAGAAATGCAAATATGCTGTTCCTGTGTTTTCTTCTCCATTGTGACAGTGAAATCAATCTGCTCTTTGAAATGTTTGGCACAGACTCGCGTCATTTAACCTCTCGATTGCACAGTTCTCTTGCGTCCAGGCAAACAAATAAGTAAGCTCATGATGTGAACACATTTCGTGTGACGAAAACCCATCGAGTACAATAGTCCTGCCCATTGCATGATTTTTTATTCGCAGTTGTTTTTGTTGATACCGATGATATTGGTGTTATGATTAGACTACTATTGTCCCACTGGTTTTGTTTAATCTTGCTATTGTTGTTGTTGCTGATGATGTCCCCTCTAACATTGACGCTGATTCAATCATTTTTAAGACACTACTCAAATGACATGTAAGTACGGTAACCGGGCAGAGACAGAGTGGTGGTGAATCACATTAGCCCCCGTGACAGCACAAAAGTAGTAACAAGTTCGGAAACTAAAAACCTGCACTTTTATTGTGTAACTAACCATTAGTAAAATGGGTGAGTAAAGTCGTTCCTTTCCAAAAACATCGAACTGGAAGCGACGATATAAAATGTTCTAATCCTTCAGTATGGTTGCGGATAGGTGTCTGGGGCTTTGTGATAGCTTCTCGTCCTGAACGCCTCTCGGAATGCTCCTAAATAATCGTACGTCTAAAAGAGCCTCTGCTGAAGAAGTCCCACTAACTGCCTTTTCGTGGCGGGGGTTTTTTCACAAAAGTGACGGGACGAAAGCGAATACCCGGCGCTCTTCGCCGGATTGACTGACTGATAGTCAGTCTAGGGGAGATGGCTAAATCCTGGTTCCAAACCAACCATGGATGACGTATGAGGGGTACAACACTGCTCACCGGCATCTGTGGCGGAGGAGTGTACTGGGCGCCAAGGATGTCAGGCCCCATTGTAAGGGCGTATGAACTGGGCTATGTCACTGGCTCTCAGAGGGCAACCAGACCCTCATATCGCCCTACTACCTTCTAGGTTACGTTCTGGTCAAAAACTCGAGGTAGAGCGCCTTAAGTCAACCCTCTACTTCGGTCTGGGCAATCAGACAGTGTTTAGCTCACACGCCCACATGGAATGAATATAACAATGCGGAAGCAAAGTCATGGTACAGAATCATATCTATCGAAGCGTTAGCTCAAAGTCGTGCTCTGTGATGGTTATGTTGTGACATTGTGTTCGAACTTCAGAGAGGTATCCCCCCGGTAAACTTCCACGTTCGTTTTCCGTTCCATGATTTTGCATGGCACCTCACCTCTGTACTTTGTACCGGGTTGTCGGTGAATAACTATGTATGTAAGTCCTTGTAGGTGAGGTCTTGGTAAAAATGAAGCAATAGATCGTTACTTTCTGCCACTGAAGTCAACCGATGATAAAGGGGTTCGAATCATTGAACAAAGTGTAACTAATGATCGGCTTAGTTCACTCTATTACGATAAGCTGATTCGAGCAAAATCGATTGATCGGCGGTTTGTCGAGTACCGTATCCTTTGGTACATTAAACGAGTATAAATGTTGCACAAGACTACTCAAAGATGGTGGATGACCGGTAAGTTTCGGAATATTAAATATGACGTACGAAGAGTAAACCCCATCGCCAGTGATCATCGTTTATGGCAGACAATTACACTGTCTTCCGACTCACTGCCACATCTACCTAGGAGCGCGATTGCCAAGGCGGTGAATCAGGAAAAATCCATTTGCGTTTTTTGTACTCAAAAGTCCAACGCCACCAGCGGGAATCAAATCAGTAACTTTCTGCTTATCGGGCAGATGCTCTACTAGCTGTACGGCAGTACGGCCAATCGGGTGTGAATTACGCAAGTGGATATCCAGGTGTGCAAATTCCTATTCCAATGATACAGGACAACTGTCCTGGTTTCAAACACTGGACTAGTCTCGTCAGTCACTTCCTAATGAGACGAACAGTAGATGGCTGAATGAGATCCAACGGACGTTTCGATATATACATCGAACTAATTGATGACACGATTTGGGTAATGGAAAATCCCCTTACGTTTTTCTTACGAATAATGCAAGTGGATTTTCCATTACTTAGATCATTCTGGCTTTCTATGCGATCAATAAATTCTACAAATATGCCTGTTTCACAAGATTGATTCGTAATCTTAGAATGAAAAATTCACCTTGAGCAGGTAATGAATGACAGTACTATTCAGGTCACAAAAGGAGCAAAACGGCTTTAACAACTACAATAGAAAAAAATGGCATGTGATTATGTGACGCAATAAGACGTCAATCTGTCAACCGGAACTCGAAAAGGTCCCATATGCTCGGTGGGAGAGGTCGAACCAACAGTTTCCAGACTTCAACTATCAGTGCGGATTTTGGAGATTACTGGACAGAACAACCGGACCGTTTTTCTAGCATAAGCAGAACATGAAAACGAATGCATGCGGGAAAACAGATGAGGTGGTTTAAAAAACAAGCTTCCGAGTGGCTCACAATCCTTGTGCGCTCGACCGTCTTGCAGCAGTTTCCGTAACAGTAACTGGCCTTCAGGACGTTCGATAAACGACATAATTGGTTCATTGGGATCCGTCTCCAATTCGGGAAATTCATCGTCCACATCATTTTCTTCCTTCTCTTGACTTTCATCCGGATCGTGGTCTAAAGTGTCCATCGGTTCACCCGATTCAAAAGGGGCAAAGGCCTGAACAGAACAAAGTAAATCAGAATAACAGAAACCGGTGTCATAAAAACGAATTACCCGGCTGCCAAACTAAGCCCACGTGGTGATCACATTTTCATGGAGAAAACTTTATCAACGGTTGCAAGAGCAGTCAGCAAATGGAAAATCAACAGTCTCAAAACTCAAATTGCTACTGTATAAAGTAACATTCAATAAGCATTTACGGGATTTTTAACGACAGTGTGAAAAAAGTGGGTTTGGGGGATCAGGAAATCTGATACTCTTCATGAAGAGCTCGTATTTACCTGAAGAAAACTATCATAGTTGCAATTATTTTCAGCAAGTTATCTATTGAGTACTCAGTCATACCCGTTGAAGACGGAGGGATTTACGTATTGGACAGTGATATGGTACCGAATGCAGAGGTTAGCTGCACGGCAAAACATCAACCAGGGGATCAACTACAAGAAAATGGAAACAAGGTTTGTCGTAAGCCAGGACATAAACATTTACACCCAAAGCACCATTGACTTCGACTCTGAGTCATAACTGACAAGGATTCCCCTCAAGCATGTTGTGGATCTCGAGGATCCCATCCATGCAGGTGTAAATGACCGACGGTGGTAAGCTCGATGGTAATATTCCAGTCGACCGAATCCACATCATAATTGGGTCTCTACGCCGCATTTTTCAATCAGCTTTGAGCTCCGTGAGCAACGTAAGACGAGCGAGTCAATGGGATGGCATTCAAAGCACGAGTCCCAACTGATGAAGCCAGTGGTGATAAGAGCATACTAACTGAATACACGACAGAGGAAGATAATTAAAGCAAACTTGTCCTATATTGTACCACCTAATGAAATTCAGTCGAAATATGTATATAAAGGCCTACCGCTCGCATGAATTTTTGATCTGACAGAGATAACCGTGTAGCAAAAAAGACGCATTATCATGTTAATGATACTTCATAAATAAACGGGTTACTCTGCTCGACCGTGTCCACTGCCATGGAATCAAGAAAAATCCCCAAAGAAGGGTTTTAGCTTAACAAAAACGCTTCACGACAGTGCACTCAACCGATTATTTTCATTCCACATTCACCCAGGCACAACACGTAAACGGATAGGTGTGGCTAATTCACGAAAATGGACGAATTCTAATCAGTTGGTTGTTCCGATAACTTTGGAGCACAATCAATTCGGCAAGTGCACACACAACTTGAAAGGCTGTGTGTGTGGTTTTGAAGATATACACTTGTAAAATAATATCATTTCCTAGTCATGAATATAAACCTCCTAGTTGGCGGTCGTACGTTTCGATTTCTCAAGAGACGGCTGTCATAATTTATCTGTTTATGCAATTAGGCATGATGCCAACGCAACAACAACAATTACGAAATATATGGGCGTCGCAGGCGCAGCAGAGTAAACCAGTCGATCTTGGTGCCATTGGTGTTTTTCATGGGGGACTATTGTACTACTCGGTCGCCTAATCACGAGTAAGCCTTTTAATTCAAGGATGCGCCTCTAGTCTATGCGCAGCAAAATGCTTCCTGCAAGGCAGTAGCTGTAGTCCAAACGAAATGGTTGTCAGTTTTACGCTTTATTCGCCTGTTTTGGCTAAAGTTGTCAGGTGAGTAGAACGCGACTAACGGCAATGACCTTATTTATTGGCAGACCATACTCGCCAAATCGCAGTGCCATCAGCCAATTTGTCGCGGTTTAGAGCGGAGAACGCCATCCAAGCAGAAATAACACCACATTCTCGAGTACTTCCGCTGATCGTCCATGACCGCTTACTTGGTGAGTGCGCCTTGTTCACGAATAACCGCGACAGCGCCCGTTCCCATATCCGCGGCCGATGAATGAGCCCGGAAGAATACACTCATTTTACGGCGGCTGACTCCTTGGGGAGGACAAGCCGGTCCCATGAATATCTTAGATCGCGGCTGCCTATGCTGGGCTATTGGCAGTAGGGTCCTTGCAACGTCTGGATGACATGATCATGAAGTTTCATAAGTGGTTAGTACAAGAGATGTCCTCAGCGTCACTCGGCTTCTTTTGAGGGTGCACCTCTAACTTTTGCATAGGCAAGTGCGGGCAGCAAGACAGAAATGTGTTGATACAAATAGTAACGGTAAAAGAGAGACAACAAAGCAACAGCCCGACGATGGAGTAGTGACTGCAGATTGGAGGTTGAAGAAAGGTCGTCGATCAGCCGGGTGACCTAACATTGAACCCGATCAAGAAGAGGAAGAGAGGTAGAAGAAGCTTCACCCCACACAAGACTGCAGTATTCAAGTGTGGGGCGGATTTGAGCTTTGTACAGCAGAAAAAGATGAGCTGGTGTGAAGAAGCGTCTGGCGCGAAACAGAAAACCAATTTTGCGCACAGCGCGAGGGGCGAGTTGAGATATAAAAGTGGATCAACACACGGAAGAGGTTACAGATCAGCCAACAAAAGAAAGCTAAGATCTGTGGAGGGCAGCACAGTTGGATCAATGGACAGATGAAGGGAGAAATATTAGTGTTTCAAGGAAATCGAGATAAGAGAAGTTTTGGAAGCAGTAAATGCAACATGATTGTGAGATCCCCAGGAGGAGATGTCTTCAAGATCGAACCCTAAAGGTACACTGACTACACTGCGGTCACGGTCGATGTTGGCGTTGGCATGGCAAGGAGTGTGGTAAGAAAGGGAAGAATGAAGGGTGGCATTATCGGCAAGGGGATGGGTCACGTTGGAAGTAGTGGGTAAAAGATCAGTAATAAATAAAAGAAATAGGGTGAGCGCAAGTACTGAACCTTGGGGAACACCAGCATTCACAGGAAATGGCTGGGACAGAACCCCATCAACTCGGACGGAGATGGTTCGTCCACTGAGTGCGGAGGAGAACGAACGAGAGCATTTTCACCAGAAGACCTTTGTGCCAAACTCGGTTAAAGGCCTTAGAGATGTCGAGCGATACCATGAGTGATTCTCTGTGATTTTCGAGTGCAGCCGACCAGGAGTAAGAGACGAAAGCCAGGATGTCACCGGTGGAACGGCGACATCGGAATCCGTATTGGCAATTGCCCACTGGTCCCTCGCATTCGAGAAATGTACGCAGTTGGTCGGAGATGAAAGATTCAAATACTTTCGAGAAAACAGGTAGGATGGAAATAGGACGATAGTTATTCGGGTCAGAAAAATCACCGCGTTTGGGAATAGGAAAAATCACGTCGTGTTTTCAGGGGATCGGAAAAGTAGAAAGTTGTAGAGAGAGACAGAAAAGATGACGTAAGGGAGGATCCAATTCAGGGGCACACATTTTAAGGACGATGGGTGGTATACCGTCCGGACCGGGTGGTTTGGATACGTCCAGGAAACACAGCGCTTGACGGAGCTTCCTAGTGCTAATGAGGTTTAAAGTGGGAGACAGGGAAGAAAAGGAACCGGAGGACTAGGATAAGTGGGTAAGGTGGTTTTGGAGGCAAACAGGGATGCAAAAACTTCGACTTTCTCGTGTGGTTCACAAATAAGATCACCAGAGGAATTACAGATAGAAGGGAAATTGGAAGGGCAAAAATTGCGGGAGACTGCTTTGGCAAAGGACCAAAGTGTTCGGCTACCGGTGGCAGATGAGAGTAAGCGTTCGGCTTTCCAGCGGACGAAGCGTTCTTTGGCTCTCTGTATGGTTGACGAGTATCCGTTCCTGGCTTGCACCAAGCGGTGGTGGGAATCAGGAGTGGGCGAGCGGCACCAGCGGCGAAATGTTGCACGCTTCAAACGTACAGCACGATCACATGCGTGGTTGAACCACTTGGGAGATTCGGGTTTGCCGGATTTGGAAAAGTGAGGAATAGAAAGTTGCATGCCTCGAAGAACAATGCCAGTGAAATCAGAAACGGAAACAGAAACGTCTGAAGTAAAGCAGCAATCATTCCAAAGATAGAGGCTAGGAAATCGCGAAAACCATCCCAGTTAGCTGAACTGTGACGCCAAAATGTGTGTTCGCGATGGATGGATGATCAGGGCCAGTAAAACTGATGGAATAGGGAATAATGCTGTGGTCAGATGAGCCAAATGGAGGGAGAGCAAAGATACCTGAGAATACAGAAGAAACAGAAGTGAGAATAAGATCAAGGGTATGGGCACAATCGCCAGCCCGATCGGAAAAGGTGTGAGGAGGTCAACAAGTTGGCACAGGTTGTTGGCCACGGCGAAATGTTCGGCTTCGCGCCCCAGAGCCGAAGTGTCGGATGAGTGAACCTGCCAATCTCGATTGTGAAAATTAAAATCTCCTAAGATGGTGATATGGCAGTTGGAATCCGTAACAAGCAAGTGCTCAATGGTCGGAGATAAGAAATCAAAGATCGATGGATCGCTACCATTGGGTGAACGGTAAACAACACAAAAGTAGTGATTAAAATAAGGAAATCGGAGTTTCAGCCACATCAACTGTAATTCACGATTGGAAAAGTCAAGATTCTGGATATGGCGACCGACTGGTGGACGAAAGCACAGACGCCACTTTTCGGTGAAAAAGAGGAGTGAAAGGTATAGTTGGGAAATCGGAGGTGGGTGGCCTCAATAGATCAGGCGTGGTTGTGGGCCGGGCGACAGCAGGGCCGTCTACCACTGACCATCAGCAGGACATAGATAGCAACTGTCTGCGGAAGTACCGATAATAACCACTTCTGTTGGTGAATCCATTTGAAGTGATTATTCTTAGGTGGGCGATATGTGGGCAACCGGATACGCGTACAGGAGCCAGTGAACCTCCTGCATGTATCTATTTCAACCTGGCTAAAGATAAACAATATTTATTAGTGACAACAGTGTTTGACAAACTTCGAACGACACCTTGGAACCATGCCAGCAGAAGATGAAACCCTAGTGATATGAGAAAACGTCTTGAAAAATAATCTGAAGTGGGAATTTGAAATCGACCGCATTCTCCTTCGAAACGTCTAACGGTAAAATAAGTACCTTCACATTTTTACTCCAAGCTTTTTCAATGGGTGCTGTGAGAGCACCGGAAACCATCATCATCATCATCATCGTACAGCGTTAAACAGTAGGGCAAGCCCCACTGATCACTGCCTTTCTCACCATGTTGCACGTTGAATTAAAAAGTATGAATATACAAGATGGACAGGGAGTGGACCTATATGGGTGGGAAAAGAAAAGAATGCCCTAGTAGCCAACACACGGAATACACAGTCTAACTGTACAAACGTACACCGATCAAACATTCTGATCGGAAACCATGAGTAGAATGGATTGGAATGCAGAACCGCACAAAGCCGGTTGGTAGCGAAACGGTCTTACGCAAGAACTGACCGGTCGTGGTGACGGAACACGAACCTCGTACGTCAAACTTGACTGTCTGTGACTGAGACCAATCGGTCAATAATACCGGTCAGTTGAATCAAAAATAAAATAAGAAAATAAGCTAGTGAAATAACGCTTACCGGTTTATTCTGATTGGCCAAAGCCCGTTCGACTCGTAAACGCGCCTTACGATGACGCATCACACGCAGCTCGTCTCGGTTGTGTTTGGACTGCGATTCTGTAGCCGTAGCCGTGTCACCGAACGGACTAAACTTGGGGACAAGAAGCTGCTGGACCAATTGTTCTAGGGCATCGTGACGCAGGGTGGTCATCTGTTCCAGTTCAACTGAAGACAGATTCAAAGCGGTGTTCGAACTGACCGAGTTAGGTTTCAACGCTTCCACACTACGCCGATAGTCCCGCAGCACGGTATCCGGATTTAGATGATGTGCAGCACTTTGTTGGGGAAAAAAACAATGAACCGTGGTGACGAAAAGTGAGTAATTTTATTCACGTCAATCTTGAAATGCCCGATGCCACAAGCGACCCTGGTGAAAAGCAACCGGTAGTCGGCCATATTTGTGCCCAAATTTAATAATACCTGTCCCATTCAGATACATCAATATCAGGGCTCTCGCTCAGGCGCACAATTTCTATGGCCTTGTCACATTAGTTCATTAGAGTGAATATTAACATCATCGCCAAATAAACCTAAGTACAGCAAACCCCGCAAACACAGAAACAGTCGAGTCCCAAAGCCCTGCTGCAGATAAACGACTTTTTCCTGTGCTATAATCCATCTTGTCAGTCAATATATAGCTCACACTAATTATTTTGGATTGTACTTTGTCGTCCCCCAACGTGCATAGACAAAACAACCCATAGATGTGGTAGGTAAGGCTAGCTGGGTCACACTACTCGAGATTCGAACTCAAGAACATGAGACCCATAGCAGTACACCGTGATGAACATGATTGTAGCATTGCTACCTCGGCAAACACCAACCGATGTCCGGTTCATAAAGCGTAAGAGGGTAGGTCAAGGAGGTTCGTCTAATGAAGTGATCAAACACTATTAAAACCTTCACCGGTGGAACCTGTCGAGTTGGACGTGTTAGGCTTCTGGTCAAGTAGATCTGCTCGCCGGATGACTGGAGACATCGAGTAACAAGGCCACGTACCACGGTCTAAGGCGTAGTTGCGTTTCACTTTCTCATTTTCACATGATTTTCCATGTCGTTCGTTTCTGTTGCTTAATAATTCTACTTGTTTCATTTCTGATTCAGTGATGTTGCTAGGGTGCAGCCAAAACCGATGCATAAAAGTGTAAGATTGTCAGCTGAAAGGACTGGCCTGAACAGAACTGATTGTGAGAAGCAGAACAGGTGACCAACCTGCCAAGATTCGAGGATTGATCAGAACTGAGAAACGCGATTCGTTGGGCATGAAACCACCTGTTGCATCCTCAGACAAAATAGGGAAACAGAAAAAGCACTGAGTGGGAAGAGTTAGTTCCTAAACAATATCATTCATTCAAATAAGAACCTAACATTAAGGTGGCAGATGTGAGTGAGTAGACCCATTCACTTATATCTGTTAATTCACTGTGAAATGATACCTCCCAAGTTGGACCTTGAAACGGGACGGCCGAGAAGCTGGTGGGGCTGATTTTACTCCGCAGTTGCAAGCCATATTACGAATTCCATCTAGTAGTTTTTCATTGTTTCATTTACTTTCTTTTTCTTATATAATAGTTGTGCAATATTTCAGGAAGGGGATCGCAGCCAATTAAAAGCTAACAGTTGGGGAAGTAGTCGGCGTCAACGCGGAGATTCAAACCCGGGACAGACGTCCACCATGATAACTGTCTGGCCAACCACAGTTTACTTGATCAAGTACGGGTAAGTATCATCATCATCGTCGGAAAACTCCCACAACAAAACCAGCAGCATGTTGCGCCTCCGATTCGCTAGACTCCTGATCAACTCTACATTACCTAACACAATTCTCAACCGTGGTGCACATCTCGTCGCGCACATTCAGCTTGTAAATTACGTGACTTTTTTAACATGGTTGTGCATGCATGCATATATATATATATATATATATATATATATATATATATATATATATATATATATATATATATATATATATAAAGGTCTGCTGTACTATTAGGGATAGCCGAGAACTAGACCCTGAAACTTCGCGTGATAGAGAAACACACAAGGTCCTAATAGGTCAGGTGTGGTAACAAGCTGGACGACAATGAATTACTGTCTACTGGCACAATCATGCTAGTAGATCAAACTGCTTTTAACTCAGTTGCTGCTCGATTTTCTGTTGATAAATATTCTATTTTGTGCAGCAAGAAGCTAGTACATTCCATTGCCAATTCGAGTAGTCCATTTTGAAAGCACTTTGGATGATTATCCACTTCACTGCACTGGCCTGTTAGGCTT
This sequence comes from Fasciola hepatica, assembly GCA_948099385.1. Taxonomy (NCBI): domain Eukaryota; kingdom Metazoa; phylum Platyhelminthes; class Trematoda; order Plagiorchiida; family Fasciolidae; genus Fasciola; species Fasciola hepatica. Next base: position 5,712,673 of record CANUEZ040000175.1, read on the forward strand.
GATCGCATCCCCGGTTTAAAACGAGCTGGCGTGAAAGAGTTGTTGGTTTCATACAGCCATACATCAAAGTGTACACGATTGTTTGGGAAGACGATTGGATCGACTGTTCACAGTTTATTCCACATTTGAGAATACCGCAATTCTGGTTTGAACGGAAACATTTCGTGCAGGGAAAATGAAACGAATCACGCAAGGCAGTTAAGGCTCATTAGTGATCGTTATCAATCACTGCAGAATAAAAGAAGCGAGTTTAAATCTCAAGTGAAAATACTCCATGATCTCTCACGCTGTGACAACTTTTTCATCTTCTACGACCAAAAAGTGTCTAGAAACTGAAAATTTCTTAGAAATCGTTCCACACGAGATTCAGTTGGGGCAATTCAGAAACAGTGTAGCGTATCTAACCATTAAAATGTGCATTCTCTCGCCAATTGGACACAGATTTTGAGGAGTTATTTGGTAAATAAAAGCAGGCGTTAAAAAATGATACATTATGAGAAGTCACCGACAGATATTTCCATGGATGTACACAGGACTCACCTGCGGAGCAGAATCTCACACAGTAGTACAATTCTACCGCGGTCCTCCAGAGCAAGCCGCCCGCCATCAGATGTCAAATCACCGGCAAACAATTCCGTCAACCGTGTGCTAACCAACCGTAACAACTGTGGCAGCAAATGAATTGAAGGACTGCGTAGTTCCATTGCTCGAACACCCAATGGCTTCCGTGTATACGGGTTTCCGTCGCCGGGCTGAAACAGACTCTGTTGAAGTTGTGGTGATAAATGTCGTGAATCGCGAGGAGATAACGCATACAGGAGTACTTTGCGCGCTTCAGGATGTATGCAGAATAGCTCTAAGTCAGCCAATATCTCCTAAAACGTAGAATTGAGGAACAGACTTGATTAGGAATGTGTGTAATTGTCGTCACTATTATCAACAACACGAAAATACGACGCACACCTTGATAACAAATTTGTCCAAAAGCACAATATCGTCCACGGCATCCAGCAGCCCGATCAGAAACAAATGTCCATGCTCATCCCGAGCTATTGAGCTGATACAGGTCTTCAAACCTTTGACCAAAGTTTTGCGCAAACGCACCGGGGAGGCCCACAGCACGTGTAAAGCAGCACGAGTACCATCACGCGTGTGGAGCATGGGTAAGATTTGGCCGTCAACCAACGTTTCCAAAAGACTCATAAAACTGGTCTGGGTATCCGCTGTGCTTGGGAATTCGTCATCTAGTACTTTATTTTTGAGGATAGTTTCTGTGGTACCAGCAGGTGATGTAATGGGAGTAGCGGGGGCAATGTCGGGGTTGTTCTCGCAAGTGCTCAACACCGGAGGTAGTGCAGTAGACTGGACTTGTAGATATTCCAACAGCAGATGTTGCACAATGCTGTACTTGACCAGTCCCCTATGGAATGAAGACAGAAAGCGTGTGAAATCCAGTGACTAATCAGTGTTTATCGATGTAAAAAGGCAGTTTCACTTGTGAACAATGGATTCGAGCATGTAAAATGATAGGTAAGAACGGTATTTCCGATTGGCAGTCTGGTAATCTCGAAATGCAATCACTGATTCTTTTGTTTTTATCCGACATTTAGTTCCCATTTGAGATTTCTTCCAATACCTGGAACGGCCGGATAAAACGTTCAACAGTAGAACAAAAACAGGTGGTGGTGGTCCAGATTTGTGAACCTGCGCATAGTAGTGTTCACTTCGGTCGGGGTTCCAGTTTTACTCAGACTTCTGAATAAGCAGCATATTAAAATGACGCGTTCTGCGGTACATGGAATACCATCTGGAGACCACGACGTTTATGCTCATGCATAAGTCCTGGAGATTCATCATTGAATAAAAAGCCGTACGGACTGGACGACCGAGCGGTGTAAAAGCTTACAACACTCACCATATTGATAAACACATAGTTGAACAAGGCCTAGCTTGCTATCTTACCGCTTTTCAATCCATTAAATTTCACACATCGATCCACTGCTTTGGTTCGACGGAAGATGAAAACACAATTGCCACTATTCACGGTTCGCTGCCATATCCTTCTGTGTCTACCCCAAATTGGTTGACGGATCTTTTGCACCTCAACCACGAACACGCGACGCACTTACTTTCCCAAGTTAGCTGTACATTCTCTCATTTCCCGCTGCCACTTCATCTGTTGACCTCCCCATGTGGCTTCTTCCATTCCCGAGGAGGAACGGAAAATAAGCCACGGTATGCTACACGTGTCTTCGCCATACGCCACACGTGCCCCAACCAAAGAAGTATATACCAAGCTGAATACATTGTGATAGAATATTCTCTGAACTAGTACCTAATACTCGATTTCTGACCTCAGCACTGCTCACCTGGTCATCCCATCCAATATTAGCAATACCATACAAACATCCATCGTCGAAAACCTCAAGATGACGAATATCTCCCGAACACAGACCCCACATCTCGCAACCATACAACATAACTGAACGCACTGCACCACAGTACACACGACCTTCCAACTTCAGCAAAATATCAGGTCGGCGCCACAAGTGCTTCATTTCAGCGTACGCCACTCGAGATTCCCATACACGTGTGCAAACTTCCATTACCACGCTCCCATCTATCATCACGCTGTTGTCGAGGTAAGTAAAACGGTCGAAAACTGCTAGCACTTCCCCATCCACAATCAAGCTCGGAACCATTGACGTCCAGTCTTCCTACTTCACTTCACACTTGAAAGGTGCAAAGCGCGTGCCGAATGGAGCTACAACTCTCGCAAGTCTATCTAGTCCATGTCGCGCATGTTCCGTGCACTCAAACAAGCAGACAAGGTCGGCCGCGTAATGCAGGTCACATAGCTTCTCACTATTTTCCAGCCCGACCCCCACATCCTCAAGATCACACAAGGCATTCTTCATTACCTCGTCCATTAAGTAAGTTGAACAGGAATGAAGAAATGCGATATCCTTGTCAAACACCACTGGTCGTTTTGAACGGACTGCATGGTTCACCATAAACCCCTACGCGGCCAAAAGTGTGACAGTACAATGATTTCAGCAGATTTTCAAACTCCTGTAGCATATCTTTTCGATGAAGAGCACCGAATAGCGCTGTTCGGTCAACTGAATCGAAGACACCTTTCAGGTCGAGGAAAACCACTATTGTCCGTCGACGGTGTATGACGCGCCTCAAGTAACTGACGAAGAGTAAAAGTCTGGTGGAAAAATCCTCGACTTGGACGAAACCCGGCCTGTTGTTCGCGGGCGTTCCTCTCGCCAGCCGGTATCAGACGGCGCAGCAAAATCGAGGTCAATATATTCATGGCTACCGGAATTTAGCTGATCCCACGATAACCACTATATTTATGGTGTATTCCCTTCAGAAACCTGCTGTCACATGCGCCACTCGTTTAATATGGGTCCAGTGCACATCTACATTACCTTCGTTGTAGTTCCTAGCTCACGTACTCCGTACTCCCCTGAAATCCGTAGCGAAATGCACTGGAAATAACACATGTACAACAAACATGAGCATGCTACCCTGAACAGTGAATAGCTTTCATTCCAATTTTCACACAATCCATACAAAATTACAACTCGATGCAGCCAACAGTAATGTAAAATACTGATAAAAGGGATCGCATGGGGTTATTAAAAAAACTGAGGTGCATAATTCATAATCATCAGCGAGTCCCGTGATCCGATCCAGTATACTCGAAATTCAGTAGCATGATCCTCAAAACATTCACATCAGAACCTTTACTACTTTCTATTGTTGCAGTAGGTCATATATATATTTATCACTTGATTAAACTTTCCTTTGGATCTTCTATACCGGATATACTTCACCAATGCACACAGATCTTGCCACCGAGCACCTGCACATGAAATACCTTCAGACAGTTGTGGGTGAGTGTGCATGCGAATAACTTACTTGGTGGCCAATGTGGTCAGTAGATCCGTCAGGTTATTCAGCATAACCCTTCTTCTCCCTGGATTGAGACTCAATGCCTCGGATAAAGAATGCACCTGATTCTCGGCCAGTTTCAGCACATGCACGTTGCCGTACAACTCTTGCATCAGTGCCGCACGCTGAGACGCACTGGCGTAGTCATTGTACAGAAGATCAACTAATGGACTTCCAAAGCGATGTTTCACAAGACGAGCGACATGTCCACGAAAGACCTGCACACAAAAAACAAGAGAGAGAAGACAAATGAGGATTAAACAAGAAACGAGGGCATCACATTATCTCAGAAAAATCGGTACTAAAAAATGAATTCGCAATGAATTTTAATGGCTTCTAGGAAGACACGTTTGGCAGACCGAAATGCGAATAATCGGATGTTATTCCACGTGCAGCAAACGGAAGGGCGTCAAACCAATCACAATGGCATTTGTTCAACGGTATGTCACCGATGCATTGTTTCTCAGCAAATATGCGGTAGAAAATGCACTTAACGTTGCCAAGCTTAGGATCTGGTTCAACACCAGTCTGTGGTTCTTGATTGAAAATCAAAGACAAGCGACCAAGCCGTTCGACCTCATTTCGTGTATGAAGTGTGTTTGTTCAGTCGTGAAAGAAGTTTGAAAGACTCGTCAGAACCCATGTAAGTTACATTCTGCACTGGACTATCTTCATGCGCGTCAGTAGACAAATTACTAAAAAAATTACCCTATTTTGTCCATACTGACACCATTCTCAACGGTAAAAGTTGTCATGAAACCAAGATTATCGACTGATAAATACCAGCTTATAGTAGATTCCTCGGAAGCCTTCAGGGTTTTAATCTAGTCTAAAAGTTATGAAGCTCTTCGACAGCCCTATTGCATGCGGTCACACGTTAACGTTTTGAGTACCAATTCCGTCTGTATGTATAGGTCAATTAGAAATTTGGATATGTCTTAATGGTGAAAGAATCAAAAATACTATCCTTATGGTGCACGTGAAATACCTTGACTGGCATATAAAATCTCATTGCAAAAGATTCCTGGTATGAACCATGATGAGTTATACCACTCGCCGCTTGTGTAGCTCGAAGTATGAGAATACGTACTCACGAACTAGCTGGTTTTCGATGAGTGGAATGGCATTGTATGTGGATGATAGAACAAAATTTCCCAGGAAGCATACGACCTTTCTGAGGGTTAACTGTGTCAACCGACGAATTAACTTTGAAAGAATCACCGAATGATTCGAAAAATGTATTCTTCACTCATACACGCTCCATTTGATTCAGATGAGATTACAGCCGTGAACTAGCTAATTAAATCTATTGGGACTGTAATAAGGCGGGTGATCAAAACTGATAACAAAGGTGGAATACTTGTCTCGCACCTGATCCACGGTCTCGCTTCTCAATAATTTCACTTTCAAAGCAGCCTCCTCTGTGACTGATTAGGCATTGTTCTGGCGGCAATTACGATCTTTACCACGTCTTTACTAAGACCGATGGGGTTTCGACAGTGGCTTGTTCGGCAACGTCTCCTAACTATAGATCTGTGTCACTTCCAAACATGTTCGATGTGATTATATATACTGCTCTGTTACCAATACGGAAGAATAAAAGAAAGAAATGATGTCATTCAGAAACTTAGATGAACATGCGGTTCACCAGAACTGCTTGCTTTTAACACAAAGTGATTCAAAATTCCCCTTTTTCAAATCAGGTGATGGTATTGCTGCAAGGTTCCTCGTATGAAGCAAAATGCTGCTCTGTTAGAAAACTGAATAATTTAGGGCGGTGATACGATTGGATCGTAATATGACTTTAACTGATCTTCGCAAAAAGACGAAATTCTTCACAAGGGGCCTATCGAAAACAATAGGGCGGAAACAGTCAAACAGAAATTGCCAGTAACAGAGTGCAAAGGTCAAACCTTATTTTGAATCCATGCTATTCGCAAATATTTTTATCCATCAACGCTTTGCTGCTTCGTGACTGAGCCGCAGGTTGAAACGATACTAATAAGTGACATAAAAAAGGCTTCCGATATGATTATCAGCATAAGTGAGGACGGATCAGATAACAAAATCCACCCCCGGTGTACAAACGGACACCTTCATTTGCCCTAGATTTTAAACAGACACTGACCAACTGATTGTTAACGTCTCGATTGTCTTATGAAGAGCTGGCCAACTGATTTAATTCTGCCTGCCCCCAAACATACAGCATGGCCATTTTCATGATCCAATAAACTGCTCAGCGACGCACACCGAGAAATCTAAATACACAGAAACCGACGCCATGAACGCCGATACTTACAATTCAAATCTTATGCTATCAAAAAATAGTTTGGATTTCAAGCAAGAAGGTCATCATCATCCTATTTCCCCAAACCGTGGACTTACCTCATACCCCCAGTATTTAATCCACTTTGTTGATCCACTTGTACAAACACATGGACAGACCAATCAAACTGATGTGAATGAGACGACAGACTTCGCTTCAGATGGGCGTCAATCAGCATGTTACCGCAGCATCAGGAAAGCCTAACTACAATGAAATCCCATGTACGATAGTGCAACTTCGGCATATCACGACACAGACTGTCAATATGGAGCACGGTGTAACAGACGGCCGACAGTCATACGTGCATTACGTATCTTCAACAAAACAGCTTCACTGAATCTGTTGCAACCAATTCTCCACTGAAGTGCTCCGTAGTTCTCCACATTTCCCCTTAGTGTTCCCACTACAACCATTCCACTTCGCACCTGCCAATTTTACGAAAACAGATGGCCGCAAAATTTCAATTGGCAAATAACACAAAGCTCAAAGTCACAAAGTAGGACTGAGCGAATTCTCAATTTCAGTAGAACGACATCAGTCTTAGCTTAATATTTGCTGTCAAAACCATAGGTATATGCCTGCTCACCTCTTGCTTGATGCAACTGTCGTACATTAGGCGACTGCTTAGGAACACAAAATGAACAGTAGACACGTCTACATCATTGGGCGATAGCCCAGGAAAGACTGATGCCTAGTTGCGAAGCAATAATTCTCACAGAAGTACCAGAAACAGATCAAGTTGCAAGTTACTGATGTACCGATTCTATTCCAACTTGGAGCTATGTTTCAGTACTCGGCATACAGTGAAAATTTGGTTCACACAACCTATAACACGCCAGGAACCCACTTGGTTTGGTTGAGTGCGGGAGTCTCCCAAAACTCAGAAGCGATTCACCAGCAGAACGCAGAAAATCTTTCCAGCAACGTCAATCAAAATGATCCATCAAAGTTCTCGCACACTCTTCTGTCTCATTTCTTAGAAATGGGTAACAGAATAAACGCACCCCGGGCCATTGCAAATGTATCTCCTTCCCATTTAGATCAGAAAACCATGTAGACCCCGTCTATCAGTGATTACAAATAGGTCTTACACACTTCTGATGAGCTACTACACTACACAAAACGTTCGATTTCTCTTCTTCTTTGAAGTGATTTGGCTCGCTGCATCACTCAGAACGGATACATGCTTGCTTCGCCCATTCGAACCACTCCGAAGGAGTAGAAATAATTTACCAAAGTCACCCGTTCCCAAAGCAAACTTCATCTTCCCTACCACTTTTATCCAGTACCTCTTACAGTCGGCTCTAGCCGAACGCGAACACTCTCGCTGTAGTCTTCGACGTTCAGTGATTCCTACCATTCGGGCTTCCTGGGCCTTGGCTGGTAGTATCAAGGTGATTGTTCATATACAATCTTTCGGACGTTTCCCAGTTCCCTCTGGCTCCTCCCAAGCAGCCACCTTGACAACCCACTTGATCACACTCCACACTTCTTCCACGGGGGACCATTCTGTCCGCACGCCAGTTCCACTACTCAGCGAGGATGCGATAACGTTCGAGAGACCGCTGCGCCTCCCTGGCACTTCCACGGCTGTGTCATTGATTCGCCTCAGTGGTGGGACTTTAAGGCAAGCTCACAGATGGATTTTGAAGTGCACGCGTACAAGAACATGGTCTGTACCAATCGGTACACTCGGCAGTCCTCTACTGATGATGGACAACGGGATCACACAACAATATGATCAATTTGATGTGCTGTGCAACCATCGTTTGAGTACCAGGTTTGCAAATGTCTTCTTTCGTGTAGGTCCAGTCCCTGTCCTTCTTGTATATTCATATTTTCTAATTCAACGTGCAACATGGTGAGAAAAGCAGTGGTCAGTGGGGCTTGCCCTACTGTTTAACGCTGTACGATGATGATGATGATGATGATGATGATGATGATGATGAAATGTCTTCTGAGGTGCTGAAAACTAGTGTTGCAGATGACTAGCCTTTTACCATCGGCCAAATCCACTAGGCGGTTTCCATCCTAGCCACGTTGGCCAAGTTCAAACATTCCTAGGAAATGGCGAGGGGACTCGCCCGAGAGGCCCGTTCGTACGTTTCAGTCACCAGCCATGAAGAGTACATCACTGCCTGAAACACGATCAATTAGATCGTCTAACTCATCTTAGAAGTCATCTTTTGCTGTATTTCCAGTCGCACTTGTCGATGCATAGATTGTAATCACCCACAAATTCTGGGAAGAGCCCCTGAAGTGTATCCGGGTCTACCTCGAAGCAATCGGTTCCCACAAAAACCCAGGGCACTCTTGGTCTTTTTGATCAGGGCGAATGCGATGCCATGGTGTCCGGAGTTGTCCTCAGGCCCACTGAGAGAGAACCAATGAACTGTTTACACTCCCGAAATCTTAACACACTGAGTGCCGGGACAGGGTAGCCGAGCTTTCAAAACGCAGGTAATGTATAAACGGTAAACATGCAATATTCGCGCTGTCATATTCCGACTACCTACGTCTAATAGTGTCCTCACATTCTAACACACCATGTATGATTGTTTTCTAAAGTAGAGATTTCCAGCTCACTGTCTTGTAACCTCGACCACTGGGACACGAGAGACGTCGATTTGCGGGGACGCCGCAGCATGATGACAGTGCACTAATTCACAATAATCCATGCACAGTCATGGTAATAGTAATACGAATCAGTGTCCTCATGACCGCCAGGAACGTTTGTGGCATTCAGTAGCCCTCTACGGCCTTTTCCGTTCGAAGGTACACCTCTAGTATCTGCACATCCAAGTGCAATCTGTAAGGTAGTAAGGACAAAAGCCTTATTTGATTGCGGGCCGCATGCACCACACCAAGATGCAGTTAACAGATTCATACGGTATTTTATACAGGAAAACATTAGCTAAGTGATGGCCCACCGCGTCATCAGGCACTGCCACTGCTTATCTGTGGCCGCTCATTCAATGAGCCTAAGCCCGCGTTATTTACGACTACCCACCGGTCCGGTGGCCGCGCCAACATCCAAGACCTGGGGACGCACCCGGTAGCATGCAACTTTGCTCGAGATGAGTGCAACGCCGACCGGTAATCTATCGGATGTGACAAGGCCGCTTTAAAGGCGCCAGAAAACGAACCCTATCCACACGAATGTACTATCGTCAGGCTGACAGTTGCAACTGTGGATTCCTGCGAACTATCAGCTAACTAATTCTGCAAAGCTCCGTATGTGAAGTACCAAACAGACAGATGCGTTTGCAACATATCGTTTTCTAAAAATTCGATCATGGGAATATTTCGCGATTTGAATTGATGAGATTCTTTCAAACCTCTGATGTTTATCATACAACAACAGAGTACCAATTTTTGAAGATGTTATCCAACCAATCACACGCTTTCAGATAAAAAATCTGACTAGGAGCGGTAATGATCGAACCTTGGACCTTCAAGTGTTCAGTTCAGTATACAGACCTTCTAACTATCGTTAGTTCAGTAATTCCCACTGTTGCTACTATTCCGAGTATAAACCAATATGATACCTTAGAAACAAAAAAATGCAATACGAATGTCCGAGGTTCACGGTGTAGGTGTTCATTACTCATAAGTAACTAGGTACAAATGAGGACAAACTCATTGCTGACAGTAATTAACACCTACCATACAGAAATAATACTGGAGTTTAGTCCGAATTGTTAAATTAGATTACGACAGTGATAGTGAGAATCATATAGCAATGCTAAAAAAACCCTGCAATTCCAGAGGTGAAACAACAATGGTTTCACCAAGGCAATCGTAGTTCTTATAGATTTGAAATGACTTTTCAGTAAACAAGTTCCCGGTAAGTGTTGTACGAAAAGATCTGAGAAACAGCGCATTTCCATAAACTTGTGGAGAAAAACTTGATTGCTTTATACTGCAATGTTGTTTCACAACAAACGGTTTAAAACTGTCTTAATTGCATTAGTGGGTCATTAGTGGGGGAACTTACCGCATCATTGTTTTGTCGGCTAGTAAGGGACAAACTTTAGAACGAGGACACATGGTCCCAAGTTTAAATTTGTCCTACTACCTGCACCATCATATGTTCCCTCTCTCGGATTCACAAGAACACCGAAGGGGCACGACATTGAACTTTTATCTGGATAACAACCTACGACCTAACTCGACTTATTCATTCAAAAAATCAAGAACTATTCAAGGGGGAGGAAAAGTCCTGAAATAAAACGAAAACGTTCCACAACATTTTGGAGATTAGGTGAAGGGTGTGATATACGTGTGCTAACAGCAACAACAAACAAAAACAACAACAGTAACAAGATACCCTTTTAACAGACGATAACAAAATTTACCTTGAACACTTCGAGCCGGTGTTCTTTCGCACCGTACTTGATCAGTTTTTCTACAATATGCCTTGCGTAACCAGATTTTGCCATCAGGCGTAAATTCGGTCTCAACTGACTGAAAATCTCCCAACGTTGCGCCTCGGTTCCGTGTTGAATTGCAGACTCAATGATACGAGCCGTATCGTGTGCCATGCATAAATCGGCCAATTTTTTCTGCAACAGGTGGATCAACGAGTATGCGAATTTGTATTAGATGCTTGCGCATGAATGTAGTGTAAGGGATATATCCCACAGCTTATTGGATACAGTCAAAAATAAGACCCCGAGACTTGGAGTAGAGAACCACATAGGGTCCCAATAGGTCAGGAATGGTGACGACTCAGACGACAGTGGATTACTGTCTATCAGGTTGAACGTACTAGAACATGCATAAGCTATTACCCGAATGAGTGGCGGAAGGAAAATGTCGCACATCTGTCCAAGAAACGAGAACACGCACCAGGATGAGTTGCAACAGTAAAAACAAAAACTTTTTCGTTAAGGTAGCGTTAAATCTTACCACTCCACTTTATTTACTCCAAAAACCTTTCCGTAAATTCCAGTTCGTATTGGCACAGTTCAATACGATGGAAGGTAAAAGATTCATGGACACGATAACCCATTTTATTAGTGAGTGAAACAGAAGACTTTAACCCTGATACTTTGAGTAGTAAATCACGTAAGACCCCAGTCATCATCGGCAGCATCATTGTAAACTGGGATGCAGTAGGGCGTTCTCCGCTCAACACTGTGTTGCTCGCTATTTAGATGAAGACGAGATGGACTCGTGAATCGGGAAGAGAGAACAACAAAGTACCATTCATATTGCCTACTACACGAATGGTTCTAACCGGATCGCCGCCGTTAAGAGTCGTGTGATAAAGGTGACTCAACTGCCGCAAGGTGCATTCAACCCCTAAGAGACAAGCAGATGCAATGCTGATGCCGAGTCACAATGCCACCTGATCCCAACTGTTCAGACTGTTTTGGTTCGGGACCATGGTTGCCGGCCTTCACCAAAAGTGGAATGACCTTCCACTGACCCTGAGTACCGAAGGTGCTCGTACCTGATGGGCTTATGGCTCCCAGTTTTTGATCGCTAAGTTTGGTATTAGGTTGGTAAGCATTTCATCGCCAGTCTGCGAGAGGAGACGTCTGAAAATTAAGAGCCAAGCTTAGAGATCAGAAGCCCGTGAAAATTAGGTTGAACCCTGCAATACATCCTGAGTCAGTATGAAGAATCATCAAGCATTGAACAGGCAAGCATCAAGTCGTCGCTGGGAAAAAGTGTAACGCGTCCATACAACTTACCTTAGTCATGGTGAGCATGTTCGCGATCACATCAAAGCGCTTTTCCTTGGGTGTATCACCACGACGCAACACTTCCCATAGAGGAAGCAATTTGATCACCAATTCCGAGAGCCGCTTCGACTTTAACTTCAATTGTCTTCGTTCTTTTTTCGTCAGTGATTCTGCAGAACAACGAAAATCGATGCGAATTTCGGTGTGCATTCGATAAGCAGAACCAGTTTAGAATTACATGTGATCAGAGAGAGAGAGAGAGAGATGATAGAAGACTTACGCTTCTTTTGAACCTGTTTCTCCTGAAATACGTAAAAGTATTGAGGCAGACTGAATACAAAAACGTACCTCAGTTCTTTTTGTTTTCGCTGTTTTTTTCGTACCGACGGTGGATCCATTTTCCTGGGGGAAAATGAGAGAACGGTGGGCATTAGGCTAACAAATGACATTGTCCCCGGTAAAAACCACCGTCGATAATCAACAAGTTCTGTAGTTTGTAATTCTAATTAGGAATATGTGTGATTCACACATTCTCAAATACATGCATGCTTCTATAATCCTCGTCATTAGGAGACATTCTGAGTGATTTTCGACGGTGTCTTTCAAGGTGCCCCGGAAACTGAAAATGGCTCAACTGCTTTATCACAACAGTTTGGGTGGATTCATTTTTTCAAACTATCTGAACATATGAACGTATGAAATCCCAACTTCAAAGAAGCCACAAGAATACCCTTTGCGGCATAAGACAATGAGTCTTGATTCGGACAAAAATACTAAAGGGAACCTTGGGCTAAGAGTCAATTATCCAGTTAAAAAGTTTTCTCCAGCTGACTGTGAGAGAACATGTCGGAGTCATCCATAGACAACCATCTTTGATTCAACACAAATTTTACCTGATGGAAATTCTGACACCATACCATAGGTTAAAATTAAACTGCTGCAATTAGATCTGTCCTTCTACTTAGCTTAGAAATATGTCCATTACGAGTGAAAGATGCTGGGAGACTACAGGTATTTGGGCATCGACTTATTCACAGTATTGTTCAAATACGGTGAAAAAACGGTACTGACAATATTGAGATTAAGTGTATGGTATTGGGACTCAAAGGTCACTCTCCGGAGCAAAGGCGCACTGTTTACGCAAGGGAGACCGAAATATGTAAAAGGTATGCCCACCAAGACCAGACAGCACATTGAGATAGTGCCATGGCTTGTGAGCCTCAACAACTCAAAGAGCCATGCAGGGTGGCTTCCTTAGGCCGGAGATGCAACCACGCCAGATAGTTAAAATGGTAAAAACCAGACGAAGTCCAGTTAACAGGCAACGTCTGGTTCTAATCACTACGTCCCTAGTGAGTCAATTCTAGGGAATAAGCAAAGAAAGCAGCAGTTTATTGGTCAAAAAACCTCCACTAGACGAACGCAGGAGTGGGATACTGGGGTTTCTCTACACGATGGGATATGACACCGTTTCGTTTGATCCATTGGGTGCACTTTATTCATAATCATGATTGTAAAGCGTTAAGTAGCAGGAAAGGCCCAACTAACTACTGCCTTTCTCATCACGTTGCACGCAGAAATGGGAAGAATGTATATACATGATGAACATGGACTGGGTCTACAAGGGAGGGAAAAGGAAAGAACGCCCCAGTAGCCAGCACACGGAATACATATATACCATCACTATTCACGGTTCGCTGCCATATCCTTCTGTGTCTACCCCAAATTGGTTGACGGATCTTTTGCACCTCAACCACGAACACGCGACGCACTTACTTTCCCAAGTTAGCTGTACATTCTCTCATTTCCCGCTGCCACTTCATCTGTTGACCTCCCCATGTGGCTTCTTCCATTCCCGAGGAGGAACGGAAAATAAGCCACGGTATGCTACACGTGTCTTCGCCATACGCCACACGTGCCCCAACCAAAGAAGTATATACCAAGCTGAATACATTGTGATAGAATATTCTCTGAACTAGTACCTAATACTCGATTTCTGACCTCAGCACTGCTCACCTGGTCATCCCATCCAATATTAGCAATACCATACAAACATCCATCGTCGAAAACCTCAAGATGACGAATATCTCCCGAACACAGACCCCACATCTCGCAACCATACAACATAACTGAACGCACTGCACCACAGTACACACGACCTTCCAACTTCAGCAAAATATCAGGTCGGCGCCACAAGTGCTTCATTTCAGCGTACGCCACTCGAGATTCCCATACACGTGTGCAAACTTCCATTACCACGCTCCCATCTATCATCACGCTGTTGTCGAGGTAAGTAAAACGGTCGAAAACTGCTAGCACTTCCCCATCCACAATCAAGCTCGGAACCATTGACGTCCAGTCTTCCTACTTCACTTCACACTTGAAAGGTGCAAAGCGCGTGCCGAATGGAGCTACAACTCTCGCAAGTCTATCTAGTCCATGTCGCGCATGTTCCGTGCACTCAAACAAGCAGACAAGGTCGGCCGCGTAATGCAGGTCACATAGCTTCTCACTATTTTCCAGCCCGACCCCCACATCCTCAAGATCACACAAGGCATTCTTCATTACCTCGTCCATAAAGTAAGTTGAACAGGAATGAAGAAATGCGATATCCTTGTCAAACACCACTGGTCGTTTTGAACGGACTGCATGGTTCACCATAAACCCCTACGCGGCCAGAAGTGTGAGAGTACAATGATTTCAGCAGATTTTCAAACTCCTGTGGCATATCTTTTCGATGAAGAGCACCGAATAGCGCTGTTCGGTCAACTGAATCGAAGGCACCTTCCAAGTCGAGGAAAACCTACCCTAACCTGCCAATTTTCGCGATCATTCTTAAGGCTTTCAGTAATTTCCTTTCCTAGCTGTCTCCGTACCTCATTCACCTCCTTACATTCGACCGCTGGCGTTTTTGCTCCATTAGACTCAGCAACTCTTGCGAGATCCAGTGGCTTTGATAGACATCTGAGCTATGACCACAGGCAAAACCTGCTGCAACGTGCATCGTTGCTGAATATGGGCCCAATGCTCATCTATATTACTGTTCGTCGTAGATACTAGCTCGTGCTAACTTCTGCTCATAACTGATGAAAACTTCTGAATCAGACACACGTTGTACAGGTAACCGTGTTTGCGGTTTGCATTGAGGGCATGGAGCTGGAGAAATAATCGCATTAAAACTAATGCATGGTCCAACTCTACGTACGTGGGCCAGTAGGATCTACAGTTGTGAACAGAACTGTGCCACCGGTAGCTTGCTGCGATATGATCAATCTAATTCAGAGTACCTGAAGCATTATAGCGCTATGTCGCCATGCGACGCCAGTTGTGTCGGAAATTCTTATTGGACAGTAATAACCGATTGTCTGCACAAAAACTGGAGAAGCCTATCCCCGTTGTCTGTACGCTGAGCGGTGAGACACAATGCCCACCTAAACAAGCTTCTGACGCATTAAGTTTGCCATCTTGTGCAGTAAAATCATCTGCCAGCAGTACAATGTCACACACTTCATTCCTGCGAACGAGTGGCGAGTTCATCATAGAACTCATCTTTCTGCAAGTCTGAGCTGCAGTCCGTTGGGGCGTACGCTGAGATCACAAACAAGTTACGCTATCCTTTCGAACGCCGACTGATCCCTGGAGTCTCACAACACATTACCGACTGTTAATCCGGATCCAGTCTAAGAGGGCAGTCTCAGCCTTGTCAGTCAAGACGATTCCAACACCACGTTGACTACCAGTTCAAGATGCTTAGTCTCCTGAAGTTCACGAGGAATACCTCGAAGAGATATCAGGGGCAGCTAGTTGAATCACACTGCTTGAATCCTGGACACGCGTTTCACTTACGCAGTAGACATCATTCTTCTAACAGTCTACTGTGAACGCTATGAACGCCTGCTGACCGGCCTGCATAAGAGTACCCACGTCGGAGGAGCCAAGATTCGGATGCTGGAGTTCCTTCACGAGCGTCTTTGTAATAATCCCGTACCGGGTTAACGCCCCACTGCCCTGCGCGTCACATTTTTGAATCAAAGACTCCAATCGGACTTCCCAAACAAAAAATTCTTGTGATGGGGGCACCCGCGAAGTACCACGTCAAGAAATCTCTACCGGTCCCTCGGGGAAACCATACTCAGCTATGTGTTCCTAATCTTTCACTTAACAAATCTAAATGGATAAGAGAAATTACAGTGAACTTGCAATTTGCGGTAAATAAAAGGATTTGCAGGCAGGTGAAATAGCAACCGATTCTCAGACACAAGCACTTAGTTGTTTCGAAAGTTCGCAACCCGTAAAGTCGATTAAAAACAAGCGTGATAGGTCCTCCTGTGAAAACCACAAGGGAATGAGTCTGGTTAGCATCACACCTAAACTGCTCGCTGGTATTATTCTTCATCACATATCAGGCGCTCGCGCCAGAATAAAGCTAGATTCAGATCCGGTCGAAGTTTTCTTGATCATATCTTCACTCTTCGAAAACATTTTAGAGCATTGACACATCTTTCGTAGGCCAATAATATCCGTTTTTCTCGATCTAAAAGCGGCCTTAAACTCAGCTGACCGCACTATTCCCTTGTTGTACAATATACCAGGGAAATCAATTTCCATCATAAAGTCTCTTTACATGGACAGCCGAGGCTAAGTTCGGGCTTACGGTGCTCTTTCACCCAAGTTCACCACGAGAAGTGGTGTCCTTTAGGATTGCCCCCTTTCTCCTCTTCCCTTTACGTTCGTGATTGATATGGTCCTAGAGACCGCACTTTTGTCCTGTCCGTGTGTAAAGGTATCAGACCTTGAATATGCGGACGAAATTTTTCTTCTGAGTGAAGATCCGGGTGAGTTGAAGGCTTTTCTAGACAGCTTGAGAAACTGCATAACTATGTTCGGTATGCATTTTGCACCTCCAAGGTGTAAGATGCCGTTGCAGGATTGGGTTGGTCCAACACCAAACCTTTTAGTATCTGGGGAGACTATAAACGTGGTGGACAAGTTCTGTTATCGTGGCAGCTGCATTTCATCCGGAGATCGGATATCGGATGAGGTGCCTTTGCATATACAGAAGGCTCGTTTGGAAATTGCCACTCTGAGTCATCTATGGTGCCGACATGACATCTGTTTATCTAGCAAGGGTCGAGCGTACACTGCAGCAGTCAGGCCTGTGCTTCTGTATGGTTCACAAACATGACCACTACGGGTGTAGGATGTACGAAGATTGTCGGTAGTTGAGCACCGACGTCTTCATAGTATTGTTTGAATTTGGTGGGAACACTGTAAAAGCAGTACCGAGGTTTGGTGAAAACTCTTAGGTTCACGAACCAAATCATTAGATGAAGCACTAAAGCTGACCAGGTTAAGATGGTTAGGACGTGGTGCGTATGTCCCCCGACAGGATTCCTGAGCGCACAGTGTTTGCTGATGCGAGTACCGGTCGGAAGATGAGTAAGGATGGTCATTCCATGACATGGAAGAAAGATATGAAAAAACTAACCAGTGGACTTGGCCATGTAGGGCGTGTTAGACTTTCTGGGTGGTGTACAAGACCCTCCCACTCTATGATTAGATACATTGGAGAATATGGCTAGGTGTTGCGATCAGTGGTGCTCTTGTGTCCACAATCATTCTTTATCCACGTTGCGCCAATATTTGTAGTTCTATTTCTTGTTTCGTACTTATGTTCCACCGCATCATTTCCTATTGAGGTTAGCGCTAGGAGATATGAACAATAGCTACCGCATCCAGTGCATGGTAAGCGGTTATCTTAACTGAAATGAAATGATGTCCACAGATAGACTCTCTTGGTGTTGTTGATCACTGAGGCAGGTAGTGGCTAAAAGACGGGTCCATGGGGCCGTTCCATGACATGGTCACAATGTACGAGAACGGTAACCAGTGGAATTGGTCGAGCTGGACATGCTAGGCTTTCAGGTAGGGCTGCATGAGGTAGCATAGCTAGGTGCCGCGGTCAGTGGTCTTACTGCATTGGAACTCTTATTTTAACTACACGTTTTTCCACATCTGACTTTATCTGGTTTGTCTGCTCTTTATGCTTCCATTTGTTTTGTGGTCCACTGGACAACTGTGAGGAAACCAAAACGCGGAGCATATAAGCACAAGGTCAACGGTTGAGGAAACCAAAAAACCGAAGAATTGAAAAGGAATGCTGCATAGCACACGACATCACAGGCCAGCCTACAACGGTCTGATGCGATTGCTGCCCAGCTGAATTCACGCTATTTAAGGAAGAAATGTAGTCGTTCCCTGTTTCAGCTTCATAAGGTACAGAATGCATTGAAAAAGCATAGCATTCAAATCAGGAATTTTATAAACCCATTAGGTATCCTACAGTCGAAAATACGAACTAAACTTCTGTCAAATTTCTACTGATTATGTAAACTTATGACGGAGCAGTATAACCATGAGTGTCCTTAAATAACCCGTAGGCACCTTCGAGAAACCAACATGTGAAACCCAGTACTTTAATGACACCTAGACAAATTATTGTTTAGAAAATCAAACAGTCTGATCGTGAACATCACACGAGTCCGGCATATTACAGAAAAATTGGGATAATGAAAGGACGATCGAATTAAGTTAACGTAACCGCAAATGAGCGGATCAAAAAAACAGGCCGATACTGATCCATGCACGGAGCAGATCAGAGTCGTAGAGTTGATACATACCTGCGATTTTCTTTTATCACTCGTGGTCAGTTCCTTGACAGACACTTTTGGTCTCGGTTCGACTTTTATAAGCGTATCGGAAACATTAGAAGTCGCGTACTGGAAGAGAAATCACGCAGTGATCTTATTATACGAAAACGTACGGTGAATCACATGGTGTTGCATTTCAATAGACCTAAAAGTTGACGTGTGAGACTCATAACCTTGCATGCCGTGTTTAAGTTTTATTATTATTAAATAGCAGGAAAAGCCCCACTAACCACTGTCTTTCTCATCATATTGCACGCAGAAATAGGAAGAATGAATATAAAGGTGAACAAGGAGTGGGGCTACATGGAGCGGGGGAAGAAAAGAACTTCCCAATAGCCAACACGCGGAATACACTGTCTAAGTGTACAAAAACCAATGACCAATCATTCTGATTCGACATTGTTTGAGGTTAACGTGCTTGCGCATGAGTGCAGCGAAAAGGGTATACCCCACAGCTACGAAGGCTCATTGTATCATCAGAAATAACCGGCAACGAGGACCCTGAGACTTGGAGTGGCGGAGAACCACATAAGGTTCCAGTAGGTCAAGTGTGGTAACGAGCCGGGTGACAGTGGATTACTATTTACTTTTACTTCTACACGACTATCTACTGCCGAGGATAAGTCGGCCCCATGGATATCGCGGATCATTGCCGACCATGCTCAGCGCAAATCGTCACCCAGTTTTTCGCCCAGTATCGCAAGTTGTAGATCGCATGTTGTCCGAGGCGCTCTATCTTTCTCGACGGTGCTGGACCACGATTTCAGCTGACCATAAAGACGACAGCGCAATCCTGAGCATGGCGGAGGGCAATGTTTGTCTGGACAGGTTTGTTTTGGGTAGCCGGGTAAGTGACCGAACACTGCGAGCGGTGGTGTTGAAAAAGAACGGGGAGTTGGTCAATGTCACAGTATCGCCTCCTCATTTCGTCGCTTGATAGTATTTCGTGTCAACTTGTATGAAGAATTCGACGCAGACACCAGTGCCCGAACATTGCCAGCCTCCTGGTACTTTCAGCTCGTAGTGGCAAGTTTTCACATCCGTATGTGAGCTCGGGTTGGATGGCGGCACATAAGACTCGAATCTTCGTTCGAAGGTTAATTTCGCTCCGTGATCATAGGGCACGCCCGAGTTTAAGAAACGCTTTCTGTGCATTGTCAATCCTTGACAGTACTTCATCCTTCGCTTGACCATTTAGAAGCATGGTTGACCCCACTTATTTGAACGATAGTACATATTCCATTGTCTGACTACTGATGGACAACTGCTGAACTGAAGGCCTAGGAACACTTCGAAAGCCTTTGTTTTCGCTGACCTGACTTCGAGGCCAACAGTCTTCCAGAATTAATCAAGTCAGTCTAGGACTGGCTGAAGTGTGGCGAAAGAAAAACTCGTAGCATGACAACGCCGTCCATAAACTCCAGGTTCGAGATGTGCACTGCTAGATTCAACTGCACACCAGGGTAATCAATCAAGGCTTCGACCATTTTTCAGTCGACTACATGGTTGAACAACATCGGCGAGGAATGGTAGTCCTGTCTAATTCTTGAATTACTTACAAACGAGGAAGATTCTCCTCCATACATTAGAACACGTGCGCCAGCGGAGGCATAGTAAGCATTGGAGATCCATGACAGTTTGGTTGAATCACCGTTAGATTCTAGACATTCACGATCACCCGAGTTAAAGGTAGTCCGGAAATCAATGAAGCGAGCTAATACTGGCTGATGGAACTTCTAGCGATGTTCCAGTACTCGGCATACAATGAAGATTTGGTTCACACAACCTATAACACGCCAGGAACCCACTTGGTTTGGTTGAGTGCGAGAGTCTCCCAAAACTCAGAAGCGATTCACCAGCAGAACGCAGAAAATCTTTGCAGCAGCGTCAATCAAATTGATCCATCGAAGTTCTCGCACACTCTCCTGTCTCATTTCTTAGGAATGGGTAACAGAATAAACGCACCCCGGGCCATTGCAAATGTCTCTCCTTCCCATTTAGATCAAAACATCATGTAGACCCCGTCTATCAGTGATTACAAATAGGTCTTACACACTTCTGATGAGCTACTACACTACACAAAACGTTCGATTTCTCTTCTTCTTTGAAGTGATTTGGCTCGCTGCATCACTCAGAACGGATACATGCTTGCTTCGCCCATTCGAACCACTCCGAAGGAGTAGAAATAATTTACCAAAGTCACCCGTTCCCAAAGCAAACTTCATCTTCCCTACCACTTTTATCCAGTACCTCTTACAGTCGGCTCTAGCCGAACGTGAACACTCTCGCTGTAGTCTTCGACGTTCAGTGATTCCTACCATTCGGGCTTCCCGGGCCTTGGCTGGTAGTATCAAGGTGATCGTTCATATACAATCTTTCGGACGTTTCCCAGTTCCCTCTGGCTCCTCCCAAGCAGCCACCTTGACAACCCACTTGATCACACTCCACACTTCTTCCACGGGGGACCATTCTGTCCGCACGCTAGTTCCACTACTCAGCGAGGATGCAATAACGTTCGAGACCGCTGCACTTCCCTGGCACTTCCACGGCTGTGTCATTGATTCGCCTCAGTGGTGGGACTTTAGGGCAAGCTCACAGATAGATTTTGAAGCGCACGCGTACAAGAACATGGTCTGTACCAATCGTGGTTCCCAACACTGCGCCGTGGTACACTCGGCAGTCCTCTACTGATGATGGAAAACGCGATCACACCACAATATGATCAATTTGATGTGCTGTGCGACCATCGTTTGAGTACTAGGTTAACAAATGTCTTCTCAGGTGCTGAAAACTAGTGTTGCAGATGACTAGCCTTTTAGCATCGGCCAAATCCACTGGGCGGTTTACATTCTCACCACGTTTGCCAAGTCCAAACGTTTTAGTGCTATGATCCACATGACGTGCCTGATAAATATGTTGCGTGAAGGTATGATCTGACACATCGTACGATAGATGGTTCAGTTTAGCCGGCAGACAGTGCGTCAGCACCGGCCCCTACTGTGCACACGAAATCACGAATGACACGACAGTCAATCGATGGAATCATTCGATATGCGAGAGACGAATCTTTCCTGCGGCATTGACGCCTAATGGCGTGGCCGCCCACACCAGTCGGACCAACACGCTGTGTGCAACGAGTGGGTACATGGACTAATTACCTATAAATTCGTTTTTTGGAAATAAAACGAGACAGTTCGCAGGTAGGACTGAGTTCTCATTAGAGAAAGTGGGACGCTTTACAACACATTGTTCATTGAAAAACACGAGTTCGGAGGTCACCAAGATTAATCAGATGTAACAACGCGTATATGCATACCAGCAGTCCGGTGCACTCGAAGACAGCCATTGTTCACACGGAGGAAGCAGTCCTATGTTTCAATTACTTTCGTTTACCTCACCGCGTTTGGTTTCTCTGGTGTTTCGCGTTCGTTTTCAATCGGCAATGGTCCATAATTGCGTTCTGAGCAATCAGCTACTCACTTATTCAATAAGTAGCTTGCACCATCAACCACACGGGAACATGGTGGGTAGACTCATCCGAGGGGCCTGTTCGTACGTTCCAGTCACCGGCCATGAAGAGTACATCACTACCTGAAACACGATCAATTAGATCGTCTAATTTATCTTAGAAGTCATCTTTTGCTGTATTTCCAGTCGCACTTGTCGATGCATAGATTGTAATCACCGACAAATTCTGGGAAGAGCCCCTGAAGTGTGTCCGGGTCTACCTCAAAGAAATCGGTTCCCACAAAAACCCAGGGCACTCTTGGTCTTTTTGATCAGGGCGAATGCGATGCCATGGTGTCCGGAGATGTCCTCAGACCCAAAGCAATGTCTACATAGCAATCATGCGGTATTCGCGCTCTCATATTCTGACTACCTACGTCTAATAGCGTCCTCACATTCTAACACACCATGTATGATTGTTTTCTAAAGTAGAGATTTCCAGCTCACTGTCTTGTAACCTCGACCACTGGGACATGAGAGACGTCGATTTGCGGGGACGCCACAGCATGATGATAGTGCACTAATTCACAATAATCCATGCACAGTCTTGGTAATAGTAATACGAAGCAGTGTCCTCACGACCGCCAGGAACTTTTGTGGCATTCAGTAGCCCTCTACGGCCTTTTCCGTTCGAAGGTGCACCTCTAGTATCTGCACATCCAAGTGCAATCTGCAAGGTAGTAAGAACAACAGCCTTATTTGATGCGGGCCGCATGCACCACATCAAGGTGCAGTTAACAGACTCGACTACTACCGGTCATGATGAGCCAGTTAGTCAGTGCTTTCATGCGTTCCCACGGGAGTTCAGTTTGGCTCTAACGAACAATTCAATTTGAATACTTCTGAAACAAAGTTAGCTTTAGTCGTCACCTTAAAACAAATTAATAGTGTTACTAACAGCAAATTATGAACGACATTTTGATGTTTTGTTCTGTTCCACTAGCTGCAGTGAGGGGACTTCTGTGCCTTCGAATCATCTCATGTTATCAACAGAAAGTAAACAGTTTATTTTGGATGCAAGAGTCGTTAACACCAATCGTCGCGCCACAAACTAGTCGGTTCAAACTGACATCGGGTAACATCTCTTGTGACTGGGTGATTGATGATACGGCAGCCACCACTTGACGAGAATCCTTCCTGGTTTTACTGATCCGTTGTCCTGTCGTTCGTAATTCCGTTCGCTCATACGTTGAACTGGATTCTAGACAGAACCTGACCAACTGATTGCTAACATCTTGACTATCTATCGGCGGTGAGTCAGTCCCCACCCTCGCCCCATCAGTAATGGCATCAACGTCTAGAGACAAATTATGAAGAGCTGGCCAACTGATGCAATTCGGCCCGCGTCCAAACATACAGCACGGCCATTTTCATGACCCAATAAACTGCTCAGCGACGCACACCGAGAAATCTGAATACACAGAAACCGACGCCATGAACGCCGATACTTATAATTCAAATCTTATGCTATCAAAAATAGTTTGGATTTCAAGCAAGAAGGTCATCATCATCCTATTTTCCCAAACCGTGGACTTACCTCATACCCCCAGTATTTAATCCACTTTGTTGATCCACTTGTACAAACACATGGACGGACCAATCAAACTGATGTGAATGAGACGACAGACTTCGCTTCAGATGGGCGTCAATCAGCATGTTACCGCAGCATCAGGAAAGCCTAACTACAATGAAATCCCATGTACGATAGTGCAACTTCGGCATATCACGACACAGACTGTCAATATGGAGCACGGTGTAACAGACGGCCGACAGTCATACGTGCATTACGTATCTTCAACAAAACAGCTTCACTGAATCTGTTGCAACCAATTCTCCACTGAAGTGCTCCGTAGTTCTCCACATTTCCCCTTAGTGTTCCCACTACAACCATTCCACTTCGCACCTGTCAATTTTACGAAAACAGATGGCCGCAAAATTTCAATTGACAAATAACACAAAGCTCAAAGTCACAAAGTAGGACTGAGCGAATTCTCAATTTCAGTGGAACGACATCAGTCTAAGCTTAATAGTTGTTGTCAAAACCATAGGTATATGCCTGCTCACCTCTTGCTTGATGCAACTGTCGTACATTAGGCGACTGCTTAGGAACACAAAATGAACAATAGACACGTCTACATCATTGAGCGATAGCCCAGGAAAGACTGATGCCTAGTTGCGAAGCAATAATTCTCACAGAAGTACCAGAAACAGATCAAGACATTGGAGAGACGGTCGAGTCCTCCATCCCTCCCCAATAGTGATGTGCCGATTTTATTCGAACCATTTATTCCCCTAAAACTGCTTGCGTTCTGGAGTATTTTCCACATTTTCCTTCTTGGTAATTTGAAGTTTCTATCCTCAGGTCGTTGATACTTTCTGAGTGGTCGATTTGCTTTACTTCCGCACCACAATATATTCAGTGGAGCTTGTTGCTTAAACAGCTCGTTTTTGTTCGTGTCCAGTTGAGTCGCGAATGTACATTCATCGTGTGTTGAGTGTTCTTTCAAGCTAGTGGGAGGTCCAGCTTCGATTCTCGTGCAGTCGTACTGTGTTCCAGCTTACCACCCAAATGTTGTACGATTACATGCAAGGGTCTACGACCACGTGTCCATTCGTGTCCGGTGTCACTCTCATGTTTTCGACATCCGATGTTTACATCTTGTGATTGGGTTCTCCGAAATTGTGTTCCATCAAGTGTCACAACAAAGGGTGGAGCTACCCCACTTACAACTTTGTAAATTTATAGCATATGCCCCGAAATTTTGGACAAGTAACAATTCTATGAATGTATTTAAATTACTCGAAATCGCACAGTCCGTCAACATAGTCATTGAAATACAATGCAACATTTTTGAGCAATACAATGCAAGACAATATCCTCGAGCTCCTCTACGGCATATGGCCAGTCGTCCATAAAGTATTATAAAGACAGTGTATCGTAACCCCTAGCAGCCATTAATACGAGGTTTTAAAAGACCCAGTAAGTTCACTCGACCAGATAGGTTCGGGTGAAATGATCTAAATGGGTTCATGTATATTCCAGACAAAGTCCTTTATGTGAAACTATATAACGATAGACGGTTTCAGCCTGGAACACAAAGGGAGATAAATGGACAAGCGCAAATCGTATAACTCACGATGCTTTTGGTGGCAATAGCAACTATGAACTGATTACTTTAGCCGTATTTACTGAGTAGCAAAGGGTTATCGTGAACCGGTCAAACAAGGGTCAAACAGAACCTACTCGTTTTTTCCGCCCGACTTTCGGAGACCGTGAAGTAGAACTACCTCCAGTTCGAACTTCTGCTTTGGACTTCATCTAAAAAACAGTACGAAACGATACAGTTTAGAATGAACATTGAGTAATTCCGTGTCACTAAAATCACTGGACCTTGGACTCAATGAACAATGCGAAATTTGAAACGTCAGTCATTCTTACATAAAACGAGAGAAAAATCCCAAATTCCGTGGACGATCTGCAGCAGTGCCCCAGGGTATAGTATGAGTTTCGCCTGCCTGGCATTTTCCGCTCTAAGACGCCACAAATAGGCTGATCTCACCTTGACGTGGCGAGTGTGGCCTGCCACCAAATAATGCCATGGCACCTTGTCGTATTCCATTTATCTTACAAGGCTATCCAAAAGAGACCAATGAACCACAGAACTGGCCACCAGCTCATCTGGAACAGTAATGCCGTCTTGAAAGACGCTCCTGGGTGCGCACAGGCTAGAGGGGGGTGTATGGGGTGTCTGAGAGGAGTAGCACTTCTGAGTTGGTTGACTGTCGTGTCCCTTGGGGCATCCTCCATCTCTTTGGTCTCCATCATTCACCCAACTCTCACCTGTGGCTCCACGAAGCTGAAGCATGCATCAGCGGCCACACCCCGGCAAACCGCTCGACAGGCGGGCTAAACCAGGTTGAGGGTTACCCAGGTCTAAAAAACTTCGGCGAGACGGTGTTCGGCATGTGAAGACAGATCCTTCTGAATGGGCCGACGAGATCTGCTGATCCAACGGCCACAAAGGAGACCTATTCAACTGCCTGATCCGGCATTCCAGAGGAGGCGAACGAACCGTACAGCAGGTCACCGGCTCCTCTGGGAACACCCTGCTGCCTTGCAGTCTGCACTTGGGTGTGCAAGGGCTAGAGGTGCAACCTCGAACAAAAAGGCCGAACGGTGCTGGGGACACCGCTTCGTACCCTACTCCCGCGACTCTCTATGGTTATTCACGAAACCTTCGCGATGTCCATGGAGCCGACTTATCCTCTCGCAGGAGATAGTCGTGTAAAAGTAAAAGTAAGTACAGGCTAGAGGTGCATCCTCCAACAAAAAGACTTAATGCGGACCCGATGAATGAGTAGTAGAACAGCCCACAATACATACAACCATAAAATATACCGATTACAATGATTGACTGCTATACCATTTTCACTTTTCTGAGCCCCACGACTCATCATATACTACACACAAGTACGAGAAACGAACTCACCCCTAAAATGACAGACCTCGTGATTTGAATCCCCTCGTGAAACTATTACGTGCCCTCATTTGTTGGGCATGCAAGGCAGCCCTCATATCGCGTAATGCTAGCCGCATTGAAAATTGCAGCCACCTAATGTCCAACAGGAAGTGAGACTGTCTGGGAACATTCCCGCGATGGATTAGGGATACGGTACTGTTTTCATCGTAATGCGCATGAAATTGTTCTATTTATTCGATCTGTTAGGTCTTCTACCTCCGAAATCTATACTCCGGGTAGCTTTGTGATTCATCTGATAATTGCTGCTATATTCGTGATACGACACTGAGCAAGATATGGCACAAAAGATTTAAATGTGCAGGCTTTAGTAATTCTACTATGGTGCCTTTTATACAGGTGTCGAAAGAACTCCATCTTATTGGATCTCTTCGTCTCTATCGCAATCACAATTAGAGAGACTAACGGAGCGCACCCGAATGACATTATATATATATATATATATATATATATATATATATATATATATATATATATATCATCATCATCATCATTATCATCATCATCATCATCATCATCATCATCATCAGCAGCAGCAGCAGCAGCAGCAGCAGCATCATCATCATCGTCAACATCATCATCAACATCATCGTCAACATCATCATCACCATCGTCAACATCATCATCATCATCGCACAGTGGTAAACAGTAGGGCAAGCCCCACTGATCACTGCTTTTCTCACCATGTTGCACGTTGAATCGGAAAGTACGAATATACAAGATGGACAGGGAGTGGACCTACATGGGTAGGAAAAGGAAAGAATGCCCTAGTAGCCAACACACGGAATACACAGTCTAACTCTACAAACACACATCGATCAATCATTCTGATTTGACAGAAAGTTACAACACGATCGCCACTGTTCACGGTTCGCTGCCATATCCTTCAGTGTCTCCAGCCAACTGGTTGAGGGGTCTTTTGGACCCCAACCACGAAGACGTGAGACACCTACTTTTCCTAAGTTCGCCGTACATTTTCTCACTTCTCGTTGCCAAGTCATCTGTTGACCTCCACGCGGTTTCTTCCACTCCTGAGGAGGAACAGAAAATAGGGCACGGTACGGTAGGCGTGTGTCTGCCGTACGTAACACGTGCCCTAACCAACGAAGCCCACTAAGCTGCATACGCTGTGACAGTAAACTCCCTGATGTGGTACCCAATACTCGGTTTCTGATCTCAGTATTGCTTACTCGGTCATTCCATCTAATCTTAGTGATGCTACGCAATCATCGGTGGTCGAAAACCTGAAGACGACGAACATTTTCAGCACCTCAGACACCAAGTCCCGCAACTATACAACAGAACTGAACACACTGCGGCTCAATACAAACGACCTTTCAACTTCAGTGAAATATCAGGTCGCCACCGCAAGTGCTTCAGTCCAGCGTACGCCCCTATATATATATATATATATATATATATATATATATATATATATATATATATAAACACGGATGTGGTATGGACAATGTGCCAAAGTGACCATGGTGTGGTAGAAAACCGTGTACGAAAAGGAAGAGAGCAGAAAAGTTGGAAAGATTTTCTGCAGGGTTTTCCCACACACGGTGTTCGTTGGGTTTTTCGCGTATCGCTTATGGCTTTACGTAGGGAAGAGGAGGGATGGGACACCAGCACTGATACCACTGACTCCGATTTCAGGCCATATCTGACAGCGTATCTAACCAACTCTTTTCGGTGTCATCCTTGCTCCAATGTGAAAGGTGGCAGGGCCCCATTGCGGCTGAACGGGAAGTCAGACTTTAAACTTTTCTGGGTCAACGACTGTCTGCCACGCCGCCGTTTCTAATCCTGTCCAGCGAGCGCGAATAGAGCGCAGTGAGACAAACGCTGGACGGGCATCCTCACGACGTGACCTAACCCCCGTAGCCAACATCATCATCATCATCATCGTACAGCGTTAAACAGTAGGGCAAGCCCCACTGACCACTGCCTTTCTCACCATGTTGCACGTTGAATTAAAAAGTATGAATATACAAGATGGACAGGGAGTGGACCTATATGGGTGGGAAAAGAAAAGAATGCCCTAGTAGCCAACACACGGAATACACAGTCTGACTGTACAAACGTACACCGATCAAACATTCTGATTCGATAGAAAGTGACAACACGATCTCCACTGTTCGCGGTTCGCAGCCATATCCTTCAGTGTCTCCAGCCAACTGGTGGACGGATCTTTTCGACCCCAACCACGAAGACGTGTAGCACCTACTTTTCCTAAGTCTGCTGTACATTTTCTCATTCCTCGCTGCCACGTCATCTGTTGACCTCCACGTGGTCTCTTCCACTCCCTAGGAGGGGCGGAGAATAGGACACGGTACGGTAGACGTGTGTTTGCCATACGTAACACGTGTCCCAACCAACGAAGTCTACTAAGTTGGATACGCTGTGACAAAACGTTCTCTGAATTAGTACCCAATACTCGCTTTCTTACCTCATCGTTGCTTACTCGGCTATTCCACCCAATCCTAGCGATACTACGTAAACATCGATGGTCGAAAACCTCAAGACGACGAATATCTTCTGCACGCAGACTCCAAGTTTCGCAACCATACAACAAAACTGAACGCACAGTGGCACAGTATACACGACCTTTCAACTTCAGTGAAATATCGGATCGGCGCCACAAGTGCTTCAGTCCAGCGTACACCGCTCGAGCTTTGGATATCCGCGTACTCACCTCTACTACTGTGCTCCCATCCGTCGTCACGCAGCTACCGAGGTAGGTGAAGTGATCGACAACTGCCAGCACCTCCCCGTCGAGCATCAAGCTCGGAATCGTTGACGTCCAGTCTTGTAACATCATCTTGCACTTTGAAGGTGCAAAACGCATACCGAATGGAGCTACAGCTCTTGCGAGATTATCTAGTGCACGCTGAGCATGTTCCGTGGATTCGAACAAGCAGACAACGTCGTCTGCGTAATCCAGGTCACATAGCTTTTCACTATCTCCTAGTTCGACGCCTACATCCTGAAGATTTTGCAGCGCACTCTCCATTATTTCGTCCATGACGAAGTTAAAAAGGAATGGAGACAACGGGCATCCCTGCCGAACACCACTGGTCGTTTCGAACCGACCGGATAGTTCACCGTAAACTCTTACGCGGCCAGAAGTATGAGAATACAATGATCTCATTAGGTTCACGAACTTCTGGGGCATACCTTTTCGATGAAGAGTACTGAAAAGCGATGTTCGATCAACTGAATCGAAGGCGCCTTTCAGGTCTAAGAAAATCATTATTGTTGGTCGGCGGTGCGTGTGACGCGTTTCAAGTAGTCGGCGAAGAGTAAAAATCTGGTCGATGCATCCTCGACCTGGGCGGAATCCAGCCTGCTGTTCGCGGACATTCCTCTCACGAGCAGGTGTAAGACGGTGCAGCAAAATCGAAGCTAATACTTTGGTGACTATCGGGATTAAGCTGATCCCGCGATGATTACTGCAGTCATTGCGTATTCCCTTCTTGAAGATGGGAACAATCAATGACTCGCTCCATATTAATGGAATACGCTCCGAGTTCCAAATGTCACGGAGCAAGGCGGTTAGTGATTTTATCAACGCCTCACCACCCAGTTTGAAAAGAACTGGAGGAAGTTCGTCGGGACCTGCCGCTTTCCCCCGCCTTAGTAATCGAATACATGACTCGACTTCTACTTCTGATGGGGGCTCAAGTGATACCACCCAAGAAGTCACAGTTGTTGACACGGGAGTAACTACACTAGCGTGCGGCCAGCTAAACTGTTCCTTGAAGTACTCGGCCCATCGGTCAAGCCTTTGCTGTTTGTTATGGATGGGTTCTCCATTCCTACTGCAAATCGCTTCACTGACCTGAGTTCGCCGTCCACTGGTGTCACGAATAAGTTTGAACAGTCTTTGACTGTTACCTGAAGCAGCTGCCACTTCCATTTCTTCGGCTACATTGACCCACCAATTTTCGCGATCCTTCTTAAGGCTTCGCGTAACTTGTCTTTGCAGCTTTCTCCGCATCTTATTCATCTCCTTACGGTTCGAAAGCTGACGCTTTTGCTCCATTATACTCAGCGACTCTTGCGAGATCCAGTGTCTTTGATGGACAACGGATCTAGGACCACAGGCAAAACCTGCTGCAACGTGCATCGCCTGTTTGATATGAGACCAATGCTCATCTACATTACTGTTCTCCGTGGATCCTAGCTCATGTGCTAACTTCTGCTCATAACGGGTGCAAACGTCTGGATCACACAAACGTTGCACGGCTAATCGGGTTTGCGGTTTGCGACGATGGCCATGGAGCTGGAGAGATAATCGCATTAAAACTAAGGCATGGTCCGACTCTACGTACGTGGACCAGTAAGATCTACAGTTCTGAACAGAACTGCGCCACCGGTAGCTTACGGCGATATGGTCAATTTGACTAAAAGTACCTGTAGAGTTAGAGCGCCATGTCGCTGTGCGACGCGAGCTGTGTCGGAAATTTGTGCTAGACAAGAACAATCGATTGTCTGCACAAAATTGGAGAAGCCTATCCCCGTTATCTGTACGCTCAGCGGGTAAAGCACAACGCCCACCTAAACAGGCTTCTGACACACTGAGTTTGCCAACTTGTGCATTGAAGTCACCAGCTAGCACTACAATGTCGGAACCTTTACTGCTGCGAACGAGAGTGGCGAGGGCATCATAGCCAACGAAGAGAAACAACTATCCCGAGTGATGAACAATACACCTCAAATACTCCCCTCCGCACTTCGTCACTGCTGACGTGATGCTGCCACCATACTCGTGCGATTGATTGTAGACACTAGTGGTCGAATACGGTCAACCGGCGCCGATCTTCTTCCCGAACTGGTCACGTTTTGCATCCACAAAGTAGTACCGTGCTAATTGCGGTGTTATAGACTCCACTCTTCGGAGAAAGCCTTGCGTCATGACGACATCACAGGTGCTTTAGAATGGCACTGCAATTGAAGCCAACGCTCATATTGATACGAATTGGAATTTTATTTTTTACAGTAAGTTTGACAGTCATCATTAAAAAGCATTTTTAAATCACATGAAGCGAAATTTCCAAATTATGTAAGAACTTCTTATAACCTTATCATATAGGCACAAGCATAAAAATGTATTGGTTAAAAAAACGGCTTCTGTCAAAATATTCAAAAAGTAAACCTATCTAAATATAACCTAAGATAATTCATGTGGTCGAGTTCATCAGTTTAATTATGTTTCCATAACTTGTTAATTTTTACTTTACTTTTCTCAGAGCCTTCAACTCTGGCAACCAAGGTCACACAAATTCAACTATCTAGAGCGCAGTACAGAATCAACATAAATAAGAGGGAAAAGAATACTTTAGTATCATTACCAGATGACCTAATATACCTTAAGTCACGAAGCTCGAACTACATACCGAGTGAATTTGCTCATGCAACACAATCGGCACTATTCGGCTGGTACTACGACAACTGCATACCTCAGTGTTCTGATTCTGGTTTCCTCTTCAAAGTTGTCCGGTGGACCATAAAACAAGTGAAACCATAAGGAGCAAACAAACAAGACAAAGTCATAAGTTCAAATCACGTAGATAAAGTAAGAGTTCCAATGCAATCACAATATGACACCCAAAATGTCCCCAACCATCTCGTCGGCGGATCTCGTGGAACTCAACCGGGAAACCTAACACGTCCAGCTCGACCAATGCCGCTAGTTACGGTTCTCATATGCTTTGGCCACACTGGCCCATCCTCTAGTCAGCAGTTGCCTCGGAAAACAATGTACACCAAGAGGGACTACCTGTGATCAGGTGTAAAGCATGTCTCCTTAACATGTGAAGATTGAGCGCTTGTTCCACAGAGTGTCATCTGAGCCTCACAGCAGTGCTAATACGATGTTCCCAGCAATACTGTGAAGAAATTGATATCCAAACACCGGTAGCCTCCAGGCGTTTTAAACTCGCAACAGACATATTTGAGCCATACAGAAGGACCGGTGGTGGTCGAGTGGTTTACATCGTTTGATTGCCACCTCGGAGGTCGGAGGTTCGAGACTCCGCTATCGTCAGTTACTGTGGTGGTAGAAAGTATTCCACTGCCTTGCGGCTCGTTACCACACCTCACCTATTGGGACCTTATTGGATTCTTCACTCCAAGTATCAAAGTCCGGTTACCGGTTATCTCTAACAGTGTAGTGGGTCTTTGTGGCTATGGGATATACCCCTTTCATTGCACTCATGCGCAAGTATGTGATAAAAAAGTGATGCATCCAGACCCACACCTCTACCCACACACCTCTGTTTTATACATGCTTCCTCGATAATAGAACTCACGTGTACAACCAGTGAAAGAGAAAAGCTTAAATCAGTTATTCTTTCCCGTGTACCGCGGGCTCCTACACAGAGATTGACTTCTTTCCCCAACAGAGGTCTTGTTAGTTCACGACAGGTAAATTTATACCACTTCTATGAATGAAGTTCCTAACTGCCACAGACAACCTATGGTTTAGACACAACTGAATGAAGCAATCGTTGTATCGTATTGTATTGCATTGTATTGTATTGAAGACTTTAGCAAGTTAACAAACTCACATATTAGCCAAATGGAGAGAAAACTGATCATTGTCACTTTCAGATAAGTATGAAAATAAATAGTGTAAAAATAAAACCGATTCAGTCATCCAGGTTCATGCGAAGTTCTTCTGTAACTTTCATTTTGTCAACCAGAACATGTGCTGAATAAGACGGTGTAGAGTTACGATGCACATTTGTGCGGAAGGGGATAAGTCTAGGTGCAGAACGTGTGGAGGGATGCGAGAGGCATGCAGATAAGATCGATCGAGATCGCAAATGGGCCTTCTGCGTCTTTGTCTCTCACGAACAACCAACTTGGACCTTGAAATCACTAGCAATGATTACGACGTTCATTAAACGTACGCTCCAAAGCAAATGAGACAAATCATAAGAATTTACCTTTAGTCTCCGGAGAACTGTAGTCAGCGGGTACATACAGACTCAACGAACAAGCATCGACGCATTAATTGTTGCTATTGACACGTACAGAACCACCTTATCGAACTCCACACAAACCGTTTTCTGACTGTAAGACAATGCAACAGTGCACGCTCAACTCTTGTGCTCAAAGTCATGCCGAGCACTAGACGCCAAAATACTAGACACGTGAAAATCGAAGTGAGAGGCCAAAGTTGCATTTGGGGTACTAATTGTGATCATATAACTGGGGTCTTGTACGTGCACTTCAGAGGCCATGTATATGTCTATTTTGACAGTCTTAAAAGTATCAACAAGGGAAGTCCGTTTTTCAATTTGGTAAGATGTGCGAACGCTGAAGGCAGTTAAGTTAGGTAAACATCTCGACTGTGTGACTTTATTTGGTTTACTTGTTTCAATTTACTGCGGCTGGTTCCTTAGAGAGAATAAGCCGACTTCATGATGGCGACTATGAAGCTTCATGAGTGTTTAGCGCAAGAGATGTCCCCAGCGTCACTCGACTTCTTTTGAGGGTGCACCTCTAGCTTTCGCATAACCAAGTGCGGGCTACAAGAGAGAAGTGTGTTGATACATAGATGACAGTGGCTTTCTAGGAGCTTGTTCACCATTTGATTGAATTGAATCTAACCCAAAGGTCCATGTAGCCCTGTTAGTTTGACAGATTTTTCCGCAACCGTTGGACTGTACAGTAAATTTCGTCCGCCCATTCAAGCGTAACTGTCTTTGCATCCCGAAAATCGTCCCGCTGAGGGTATTGGACCTCGGTTATCCTCAATTTGGTTTAGCCCATTTGTTAAGCGGTTTGCCGGAGTGTGGCCGCTGATGCATGCCTTAGTTTTGTGGAGTCACGAGTGAGAGCTGGGTACCTGATGGGGACAAAAGAGATGGAAGATACTCCAACAATATGGCATCCTACCAACTGAGAGATATTACTCCTGTCAGACAACTTATGCAACTACTTTGAACTATTATCAGCATTAGATGTTTGCTGAGCCGGGAACGGTAATGAAGCACCTGTGAGGGAACGTATGGTCTGTCACAGGAGCCTATGTTGGTACTTCTTGGTTAACTTCGCTAGTGCAACATCTATCAAACCAATTTCGGATTCTAATTTTGCTCCATCCGAACAACGGATGGGGCGGCATCATTTTCGCTGCTATTCTAACGAAAAGCTATTTACGAGGCGTGGTGGATCCAACGCAGGAATGAGGACTAACAGTTTCCCTCATGTGACGGCTCTGTTGTTATGGGTACCCTACTATGTTGGCCTCAGTTCAGACAACCATTACCCACACCGCACTGGGTGCGGTGGCTTTGGTGGCTATCTACTGGCGACAGCCTTAATCGGGAACAATGAGGAAGGGCAAAGATTCGAGAGGGGCAATAAGAGGACTAAGAATATTGATATCAAGTCCATAAATAAAATTTTGTGAATAAAAGAGCACCATTGATCGCAACACCTAGCCATATTCTCCAATGTATCTAATCATAGAGTGGGAGGGTCTTGTACACCACCCAGAAAGTCTAACACGCCCTACATGGCCAAGTCCACTGGTTAGTTTTTTCATATCTTTCTTCCATGTCATGGAATGACCATCCTTACTCATCTTCCGACCGGTACTCGCATCAGCAAACACTGTGCGCTCAGGAATCCTGTCGGGGGACATACGCACCACGTCCTAACCATCTTAACCTGGTCAGCTTTAGTGCTTCATCTAATGATTTGGTTCGTGAACCTAAGAGTTTTCACCAAACCTCGGTACTGCTTTTACGGTGTTCCCACCAAATTCAAACAATACTATGAAGACGTCGGTGCTCAACTACCGACAATCTTCGTACATCCTACACCCGTAGTGGTCATGTTTGTGAACCATACAGAAGCACAGGCCTGACTGCTGCAGTGTACGCTCGACCCTTGCTAGATAAACAGATGTCATGTCGGCACCATAGATGACTCAGAGTGGCAATTGCCAAACGAGCCTTCTGTATATGCAAAGGCACCTCATCCGATATCCGATCTCCGGATGAAATGCAGCTGCCACGATAACAGAACTTGTCCACCACGTTTATAGTCTCCCCAGATACTAAAAGGTTTGGTGTTGGACCAACCCAATCCTGCAACGGCATCTTACACCTTGGAGGTGCAAAATGCATACCGAACATAGTTATGCAGTTTCTCAAGCTGTCTAGAAAAGCCTTCAACTCACCCGGATCTTCACTCAGAAGAAAAATTTCGTCCGCATATTCAAGGTCTGATACCTTTACACACGGACAGGACAAAAGTGCGGTCTCTAGGACCATATCAATCACGAACGTAAAGGGAAGAGGAGAAAGGGGGCAATCCTAAAGGACACCACTTCTCGTGGTGAACTTGGGTGAAAGAGCACCGTAAGCCCGAACTTAGCTTCGGCTGTCCATGTAAAGAGACTTTATGATGGAAATTGATTTCCCTGGTATATTGTACAACAAGGGAATAGTGCGGTCAGCTGAGTTTAAGGCCGCTTTTAGATCGAGAAAAACGGATATTATTGGCCTACGAAAGATGTGTCAATGCTCTAAAATGTTTTCGAAGAGTGAAGATATGATCAAGAAAACTTCGACCGGATCTGAATCTAGCTTTATTCTGGCGCGAGCGCCTGATATGTGGTGGAGAATAATACCAGCGAGCAGTTTAGGTGCGATGCTAACCAGACTCATTCCCTTGTGGTTTCACAGGAGGACCTATCACTCTTCTTGTAAATCGGTACAGTCACCTTTCACACCAACTCTTTGGAACTTGTTCCACATCCCATACCAAACGGAGGAGTCTTGTCGACTTCAATAACAATGTTGAGCCACCGTCTTTGAAAATAGACGGAGGCAACCCATGCCGTTTAGCAGCCTTATGTTGTTTAAGGTAGCCTATCTCACGAAGAACCTTCGCTTGTGACGAAGGACTGGTATCTGCAACCAGAGCTTGAGCTATGGTGCCACTCAGGAAACCTGCCGTCGATAACGGCCAATTAAACTGTTTCTCAAAATGCTTCGCCCAACGAATTGGACGACGCTTCTGAGTTTGAAATCAGTGACCCGTTTACTTCTTTGATCAATTCACTAACGTCGGGTTTTCAGGGACCGGTATTCTGACTGGACAGAAAAGATTGCGATTGTTGCCAATCGCCGCATCTTTTACCATCTCCCTGCACTTCGTAATCCACCAATACTCATGGCTGTTTCTCAAGCTACAAGTCATTTTGCGTTTCAGGCATCTCCGTGCCTCATTATGTCTGGAGTGTGAAGGAGTCGATCTGCGAATATCTAGCAGCGCAACTGAGAATGCAGATATTCAGTTTCTGTGTGTGTGTCTGAATGCTGGACCTTGGGCAGCATTAGCGATCTCAAATAGGGCCTCCTTGATCTCTGCCCATCGCTCTTCTGGATCCTGGGCATCTGACTCAGTCGATAACCTGGTGGATATTTCTGCTTCGAAAGCAGATCGGTGAGTATCGTCCAGTAGCAGCAGTGGGGTACAGTTGGAACAAGTGTTGTTTCGACCCCTGACGAGATATAGCTTGGAACGCGCACGGACAAGGACGTGGTTGGTGTCTGAAGACGTGGACTAAAATGACTGACAGTCGAATTGATCCGTGCCAGCCGTGACCGATAGCAATGTGGTCGATCTGAGTCCAACGTTGTGAAGGCGCCGGTTAGTCGGTGCCCTTTTCTGTGTGAGAAATTTGGACTCGCTAGGAGTACAGCGTTTTCGTCTACCCAGAATATCAGGATTCCCTTAGTCGGAAATCAGAAATCGAGTGTATCTTCATCTGGTTGCGGGGATTATAAACAGGGGAGGAGCACACGTGGTTTGTGAGTCAGTCAACACTACCGGTCATTCGCACATTTCGAATTTCTGTGTTTACCAGTCTCCCTCCATTACACCACGCTAGCTCAACTGGATATTCAAAATTCTGTCCCTATTCTCTACGTATCTCCTTTGCACATAGACGGACATGATAAACACTTAGGGCTGCGACAAGGTGCATCAGAGAGGCGGTTGTTTCCGGCTGACTGTGCAAATGCGAACATTAATGCTAATCGACAAAAAGTATTGGCAC
This sequence comes from Fasciola hepatica, assembly GCA_948099385.1. Classification (NCBI taxonomy): domain Eukaryota; kingdom Metazoa; phylum Platyhelminthes; class Trematoda; order Plagiorchiida; family Fasciolidae; genus Fasciola; species Fasciola hepatica. The sequence continues at coordinate 5,750,502 of CANUEZ040000175.1, forward strand.
AAATATGTAGCTGTCTGTATGATGGAACGCGTGTAAATGAGGACAATTCGCGCTTCGGAGGCACGGCAGGGAATGCTTCTATGCGAGCTTAAGCGTTACAACGCACTCGTGAAGCAAACGGCCCGTTCATAACATCGGAATCCGAAAGGTTTCTGGCTAGTTTGCTTAGTAGCCATTTCTGGAAAGAAAAATACATACTTAGAAAGGAGATTCAGCAGGTCTTGGTTCAACAAATCCCCTTTGATTCCTAATTGTACGTTGTTCTAATTCATATATGCCGTTAAATGGATGAAAAAGTGCTAGGACCGAAGATCACATCGCCCGGTAGAACTAATAGATTAAATGGGTTACAGATTCGAGAGACTCCATTATTTAGTGGCAAAATGGCAGAAAGTAGAAACGTCACTTGTGAAAAATGAAAGAACTTTACGGTGCATTCCGGTGAAAAAAGGAAATTTTAAACTTGATCGGTTCAAACCGCTCCGAGACCGCTCGCAACTCGATCAGTGCCACAGAAGGAACCAGTCGAAACATAATTCTTAGCATTGAATAACCCGTTTTAAAACCGCTCGAATACAACTCTGCCTTGTACAAATGGGCAGTTTCGGAACGGTTATTCTATATATATATATATATATATATATATATATATATATATATATATATATATATATATATATATATATATATACTGCCTCGGCCGAATAATAAATCATGTTTCGGGTAGCTTAGGCTTTGGGACATATCATTTGTATCCACTAAAACCATTAACATTACAGTTAACACAACATATCACCTACCGTATTTTGCATAAATCCAACAGACATCACGCCGTGGGACTCAAACTGTAGTATGCAAGGACCAATGATCTTTCGCGGACGGTTGCTAGGGTTCGATCTGAAACAACGAAAGCAAACAAAAAGCTCTATAAGCAAAAAGCCCAGCAAGTGCGTCAACAGGATCCTACATTTGTATTAGTCGAACACCAATATTGCTGCCAATAGCCTGCCCACTATAGTGCACATAGTTAAAGTAGGCCTTTGGAATGACCTTACCCTACTGTGCGATTCTCCCTTCATATCTATTTTGTTGTACCCTACGTCTCTACCATGCATTTTTTCGTGCTAGCTTGTATTGTGAGTACATTCGGCAGCCCACGCTCCTGCTATACTTACCCCACGCTGCTCGCTTCCTTTTGACTGCCCTTCTTACCGCGTTGTTCCACCAGAGGCCCTGCGCTCCTCCTTTCAACTTTACTCGGAGGCGCTACTGTCTAAGTTTGAGTAGCTGTTCCTTGATGTTTCTACAATGGGTCTCTACACAATCACCCTCTCTATCCACCGTCTATGATGTTTGTTGCCACATTTCAGCGTCTAACCCCAACAAGTTTCGACGGAACTTGTCCGGGGCACTCACTCCTTGGTACTTTAGTCTCCTTCTAATTAGCCTGTGATCGCTTTGCTCAAAAGGCTCTTCCACTGATATCATCAACAGTAGGGCAAGCCCCACTGATCACTGCCTTTCTCACCATGTTGCACGTTGAATCGGAAAGTACGAATATACAAGATGGACAGGGAGTGGACCTACATGAGTACGAAAAGGAAACGACGCCCTTGTAGCCAACACACGGAATACACAGTCTAACTCTACAAACACACATCGATCAATCATTTTGATTTGACAGAAAGTTACAACACGATCACCACTGTTCACGGTTCGCTGCCATATCCTTCAGTGTCTCCAGCCAACTGGTTGAGGGGTCTTTTGGACCCCAACCACGAAGACGTGAGACACCTACTTTTCCTAAGTTCGCCGTACATTTTCTCACTTCTCGTTGCCAAGTCATCTGTTGACCTCCACGCGGTTTCTTCCACTCCTGAGGAGGAACAGAAAATAGGGCACGGTACGATAGGCGTGTGTCTGCCGTACGTAACACGTGCCCTAACCAACGAAGCCCACTAAGCTGCATACGCTGTGACAGTAAACTCCCTGATGTGGTACCCAATTCTTGATTGTTGTTACCACCAGGTTAAGAGCTGATGGCGTTTGGCCGTGCCTCCACCTAGTGGCCTTTTTCATATGCTGGAAGTCTTGCTTTAGGTGAGCTCAAACAATGCTACCCCAAACGACCCTTCCATCGCAGTCTAGGAGGCCCAATGGATGTCCGGTGCACTGAAGTCCCTATTTTGGATATCTTACGTCCCGCTTGAACATTATCACTCAAGTATTGAAGAAGTCCCATATCCTCCTCGGCTGATCCTGAGCTACAATATACGCACACCACTGAAATCGATGTGTTATGTCTCCGAAACGCGCATACAAGACCGTATATCTGTGATCACGCTTCGCATCCCAGATACAACATCAGTCCCTCGTTTTACTCTTCGTGTGTTGAATAATCCAGTTTCTAATGCTCGTCGTCAGGCTGGTGTTGGGATTATTTTGAGTATAAGAGCTAAGCGTGCACTGCTAGACTGGATTCCAGTCAGTAGTCGTTTGTCTGCATTTCGATTGGACGGTTCTGTTCATGTCAACAACAACAAACGGAAGCGCCGATACTTGTTCGTTGTGTCTGTGTATGCGTCGACTGACTGCAGTTCCTCTGAGACCAAGGACGAACTCTATCAGGAATTGTCCCAACTGCTTCGAAGCGTGCGTTCAACAGGCGTGGTGGTCATTGCTGGGGATTTTAACACCAAAGTTGGCTGTTTGGTAGATTCCGAAAGGCACATTGGAGGACCATTTGCTATCCCAACCGATGGTACCGATAACGACGATCGTCTCATTCAGCTTTGTGCTCTGACTGAGATTGTTTCTGCCACAAGAAGTGGCACAGACTCACATCATCGTCATTATTATCATCATCATCATCACCATTACAGAGCGTTAAACAGAAGGGCAAGAACCACTGACCTCTGTCTTTCTCACCACGTTGCACATGGCGTCCTCCTACGTCCTTACAACGTTGGACTTAGATTGGCCATATTGAGATTGGTCACCGCTGGAGTGGACCAACTGAAGATTGTAGTTCTTTTTGATCTACGCCTGTGGACTCAAATCACGTCGCGGTACATGCTCGCTTCTGTTAACCGCCCATCCGTGGTCGCACCAACGTGAATGCCAGCAGTCCCGCGTAATTACTTCTGGACGATAGCCAACGATCTGCTTTCCAGGCGGAGCTGTCTGCACGGTTATGAATGCAGCCGGATGTGCACGACCCGGATGAACGCTGGCAACAGATCAAGGAAGCTCTGCGTGCCGCGTCTAATGCCATACAGGACTCTGGTTCAAGTAGGCCTCCCAAACGATGGATATCTTCGACATCAGCTGCTCTGTTGGATGCTCACAGACCCGTTCCTCCGGATGCCACATTCAATGAAGTGCGTAAATCTCTGAGACACCAACTGACTAGGAGCCTGAGAAATGACCGTGAGCAGTGGTGGATTGCGAAATGTAGGGAAATGGAAAAGGCTGCGTCTATTGGCAATATTCGCAACCCTCACCTTTTGATTAGAGGTACCGGCGCATGGGAGCCCGATGCAAGTGAATCAATTGAGGAATCCGAAGACTCATTGATTCACTTTCAGGGACGTCGTCTGGAGCGTTGGGCGGAGCACTTTAGGGAACAATTCAGTTGGCCCACTTCAACTTTGGACCTTCCAACTATACCTTCCAGCAAAACGATGCAGCTGGATATCAGTCCTCCATCAGAGATGGAGATTATGAGGGAGATAGATTAATTGAAAAGTTACAAAGCCACTGGACCGGATGGGTTGTCTCCATCTTTTTTCAAGGATGGAGGCGAGGCTTTAGTTTTGGAGTCAACGAAATTCCTCCTTATTATTTGAGGTGGCGAGCAGATTCCCAGGGAATAGTGTGAATCGGTGATTATGCCTTTTTATAAGAAAGGTGACAGGTCCTCTTGTGAAAGCGACAAAAGGAATTAGATTTGTAAGTATCGCGTCTAAAATGCTCACCCGTCTTATTCTCCACCGATTACCCAGTGTCCGCGAAATGTGTACGCGTGAGAATCAAGCCGGTTTCACACCCGGTCGTGGTTGTATCGACCAATTCTTCACTCTTCGACAAACCTTAGAGTACAGACACATCCTCCGTAGGCCCACAACCAGTCTTTCTTGATCTGAAAGCTGTGTTCGACTCACTCGACCCCACAGTTCTCTGGCGCTGCCTCTCATTGAAGGGTGTGCCTGAGAATTTTTTTCTTCTTTTCCAATGCTTGTATGCAAACAGCCGAAGCCGAGTTCGTGCTTACGGCCATCTTCCACCCGAGTTCACCACGGAAAGTGGTGTTCGTCAGGGTGGTCTTCTTTCAATATTTTAACTGAACTGATTCTTGAGGTGGCCCTATCCTCGTGTGAGAATAGCGACATCGATCTTTGCTCGGGCGGTAAACTGTCTGACTTGGAATACGCGGACGATTGTTCTTCCGAGTGAAGATCCAGGTAAGTTGCAAGCTTTGTTAGATAGTCTAAACAATAGTGTGGCAATTTTTGGGATGCGTTTTGCACCTTCAAAGTGTAAAATGCTGTTGCAGGACTGGGTTGGCTCAACACCAAACCTGTTCTTGGCAGGTGAAGCTCTGTCTGAAGTAGATAAGTTCTGTTACCTAGGTAGCTGCACCTCATCAGATGGACAGATATCGGATGAAGTGTCATCGTGTATACAGAAGGCGCGTTTGGCTTTCGCCATCCTCAGCCATTTGTCGTGTCGGCGTGACATCTGATTACCTGTCAACAGTCGAGGGTACAGTGCAGCGGTTAGGTCCGTTCTTCTATGCGGCTCAGAAACATGGCCGTTAAGGGTAGAAGATAGATGAAGGAGGTCGGTGTTCGAGCATCGATGTCTCCGCAGCATTGCTCGAATATGGTGAGAACACCGTGCCAGCAATGATGAAGTTAGACGTAAGGTGTTGGGAACCAGAGGTCAGTCTGTGGATCTGAATCTAAACAGATTATGACTGGGACATGGTGTTACGCATGTCCACCAAGACTTCCTCGGCGTGCACCGTCCTCCGAGGCAGGTAATGACTGGAAGGTAGGTTGAGGTAGTTAGTTCATGACATGGCAAAAGTGTATGAAAACCTTGGCTAGTAGACTTGGCTAAGTAGGACGTGTTAGACTTCTGGGTTGGGGTCCACGTGATTCGCACATTAAACGGTTGGAAACATTAAAAGATATGGATTGCTGTCGCGGCCAGTGGCGTAGTTGTATTCGATCTCTTTCTTTGTCTTAGTGATCTCCACTTATTACTTTGACTTTTGGATCACTTCCACTATTCTGGTTTTGCTCTCTACTGGACGATGCTGGAAGGTAGCGACCGAAAACAGAGCATAAAAGTGCGAGGTTAATGGTTGTGTGAACTGACCGAAACTGAACCATTTGTGCATCACTCTGCTTTTGTTCTCTATTTTCCTGCTGCCTCGAGCTCTTTCCAATATGGATCCTGGGGAATCCGAGTTGCGGCGGTTTTATCAAGGCTATATTTTATCATAAAGATGCCTATACTCGATTGTTTTCCTCTTTTCTATCGAACCTATATCATCGAGAACGACGCTGGTCGCTCCTTTCGCTAGTACCTTCAGCGTTTAGGCAGCCGCTAAGAACCTATCGATATTCCTAGGGTTCGCAAACTCTACTAGTGTGGGACATCGTCGGGTCCCTTTAGAATTTGCTTCTGGCTTTCACTGACCCAGTCGTATCACTCGCCTAATAGCGACGTGTTCCGGGAAATACACCATGCGCAGCAGATTCATATGACACATCGTCGCCCTTTCTCTCCGTTTTCTGCCCTCTATAAATGACTCCAGAATACCGTAAATCACCGCATCCCAGTTTCTCCTGGTGGCAACATCTCTGGACCCTGTCACTTAGGCTACCACGCTAGCTAGTCTACAGGTCTCGTCTTCAAAGGCTTTGAATCTCTCTCCCAATTCTGTATCGTCGTTCGTCTTCTCTGCTTTTTTCTTTGCCTCTGTTTTCCTTTCATCCGCATTCCTCTGTCTCGCCCTCTTCGGTTTCTTTACTTCCATATCCTTGATCTCTTTACTTTCCCCAGTGTGAACCCCAGCCTCCCCTATCCAATCACTCCTGCTCAATGCATCTTCATCTTTGGGTCGCAGCATTATAGTCACCTCTTCCGTCATATTTTTTGAAGTTCCAGGTCCATATGTAAAGTCTTCTGTTTCAGATAAATGATGACTGTCCCCACCATCACCCAGCCGTTTTGTTCCACCTGGTTCTATCCAGCTAATATTTTGGGGGTGCTGTTCATCTGTAGTTGGTGCAAGATCAAATCTTTACAACCATGGCAAACGCAGAAAAGTCCATCTCTCCTACGATAAATCGTATACAGCACTTTAGTAACCCTGCAGTCTACATGAAACCAAATGTGACAGGTACCACACTGGATTTCATCCTACGCCATTCACTTTAAACAGTGTGGCCTCCCGCACTGAGCTTCTTTCGCATCCGTTTATTTGGGTGTTCTCCTATTCGATTTTGTACCACCAGAATGCCAGACAATTTCGGTCTATACTACGAGCCTCTAGCTGTTGTTGTTTCTATCCTGCCGCGCAGAATACTCGGGTACATGGAAGTTAAACAACCCCGTGACCATGTTATATTAGCTATTACAATGATACACAGTCTTCAGTCTTCAGGTAGAGAGCAGTGGAAAGTCATCCCGTATGAGCCCCAACGCATCGTTTTCTATTGACTCGGCTAGATGTCGATGCTCTGCCAATAATCCTTCAGAGCGTTGCACCCGTTCCAGTTTGGCTACTTCCGCCGCCATGCACGGGTAGACAGCCGGACCGCCATATTCCAAACGAGGACGTACATGTGAGACATACAGCAATCGAAGGGTGTCCATGGATAGAGGTCCAAATGGACGGTGAATTGGACCAAGTATCTTCCACGATGGGGGGCAGGCTCTCTCAGTGTATGCTCTTGTCTTCAGATTGTTCGTGACAACTCCGAGGTCTTTTTCCTCCTGCGTGTGACGAAGCACGATACTCCTAAAGCAGTAGTCGTAAGTATCACTGAGGCTACTAATCCTCATGCTCACGCATTTTCCCACGTTTATGGGTAGACCGCAGCTGGTCGACCAAATGAATACACCATAGAGATCCTTCTGTAGTATATCACGATCCTCTGCCGATCGAATGGTGCGCCAGATCTTTAGGTCATCGGCGTATATAAGGCATTGGGATCGAAGGGTCTGTGGTGAATCGTTCACAAACACTAGAAACAACAGAGGTCCTAGCACGGAGCCCTGCGGCACGCCACTGCTGACTGCATACCACGCGGACAGGGACTGGGCAACTCTCACGGAGAAGGTTCTCTCGACCAAGAAGTCCTCAGTCCAGTGAAGCATGCGCCCGGAGATGCCGATGGCCCGGAGTTTCAGCAACAGCTTATCATAAGGAACTATCAAACGCCTTACTGAAATCCATTTAGATGACATCTCTGACATATCCCCCAATCAACTTTCGCGAGTAGTTAACAGGTTTGTCAGACATGAGGTTTCTCCGGAAACCGTGCTGCTCTGAGCATAGCAGTTGATAACGCACCATATGTTCACGCATGCGAGCCGCCGCCAGCCTTTCCATGACCTTCATCATCATCATCATCGTACAGTGGTAAACAGTAGGGCAAGCCCCACTGACCACTGTCTTTCTCACCATGTTGCATGCTGAATTAGAAAGTATGAATATACAAGATGGACAGGGAGTGGACCTACACGGAAGGGAAAAGGAAAGAATGCCCTAGTAGCCAACACACGGAATACAGTCTAACTGTACAAAAACACATCGATCAATCATTCTGATTCGATAGAAAGTGACAACACAATCGCCACTGTTCGCGGTTCGTGGTGAAATATCGGATCGACGCCAAAAGTGCTTCAGTCCAGCGTACGCTGCTCGAGACTTGGATATACGCGTGCACACCTCTACTACTGTGCTCTCATCCGTCGTCACGCTGCTGCCGAGGTAGGTGGAGCGGTCGACAACTGACAGCACCTCCCCATCGAGAATCAACCTCGGAATCGTTGACGTCCAGTCGTGTAACATAACTTTACACTTTGAAGGTGCAAAGCGCATGCCGAATGGAGCTACAGCTCTCCCAAGTCTATCTAGTGCACGTTGAGCAAGTTCTGTGGATTCGAACAAGCAGACAACGTCGTCCGCGTAATCTAGATCACACGGCTATTCGCTATTTCCTAGTTCGACGCCTACATCCTGAAGATTTTGCAACGCACTTTCCATTATTTCATCCATGACGAAGTTGAAAAGAAATGGAGGCATGGAACATCCCTGTCGTACACCACTGGTCGTTTCGAACCAACCGGATAGTTCACCGTAAACTCTAATGCAAGCAGAAGTATGAGAATACAATGATCTCGGTAGGTTCACAAACTTCTGGAGCATACCTTTTCTATGAAGAGTACTGAAAAGCGCTGTTCGACCAACTGAATCGGAAGCGCCTCTCAAATCTAAGAAAACCATTATTGTCGGTCGGCGGTGCGCGTCACGCGTTTCAAGTGGTCGGCGAAGAGTAAAAATCTGGTCGATGCATCCTCGACCTGGGCGGAATTCAGCCTGCTGTTTGCGAGCTTTCCTCTCGCGAGCCGGTGTAAGACGGTGCAGTAGAATTGAGGCTAATACTTTGGTGACTATCGGAATTAGGCTAATCCCACGATGGTTACTACAGTCATTGCGTATTCCCTTCTTGAAGATGGGAACAATCAACGACTAACTCCATATTAACGGAATACGCTCCGCGTTCCAAATGTCACGGAGCAAAGCAGTAAGTGATTTTATCAAAACATTACCACCCAAATTGAAAAGAACTGGGGGACGTTCGTCGGGACCTGCCGCTTTCCCCCGCCTTAATAATCGAATGCATGACTCTACTTCTACTTCTGACGAGGGCTCAAGTGATACCACCCAAGGAGTCACACTTGTTGATACGGGAGTAACTACACAAGCGTGCAGCCGGCTAAACTGTTCCTTGAAGTATTCGACAAAACGGTCAAGACCTTGCTGTTTGCTATAGATGGGTTCTATATTCCTATCGCAAATCGTTTCAATGACCTGGATGCGCCGTCAACCGGTGTCGGGAATAAGTTTGAACAGCCTTTGACCGTTATCTGAAGCAGCTGCTATTTCCATTTCTTCGGCTACCTCGACCCACCAATTTTCGCGATCCTTCTTAAGGCTTTGCGTAACTTGCCTTTGTAGCTTTCTCTGCCTTTTAATCATCTCCTTACGGTTCGAGAGCTGACGCTTTCGCTCCATTATACTCAGCGACTCTTGCGAGATCCAGTGTCTTTGATGGACAACGGATCTAGGACCACCGGCAAAACCTTCTGCAACGTGCATCGCCTGTTTGATATGAGCCCAATGCTCATCTACATTACTGTTCTTTGTAGATCCTAGCTCATGTGCTAACTTCTGCTCGTAACGGGTGCGTACTTCTAGAGCACACATACGTTGCACGGCTAATCGGTTTTGTTGTTTGCGACGATGACCATGGAGCTGGAGAGATAATAACATTAAAACTAATGCATGGCCCGACTCTACGTACGTGGACCAGTAAGATCTACAGTTGTGAACAGAACTGAGCCACCGGTAGCTTACGGAGATATAATCAATTTGACTCAAAGTACCTGTAGAGTTAGAGCACCATGTCACTGTGCGATGCCAGCTGTGTCGGAAATTGGTGCTAGACAAGAACAATCGATTGTCTGCACAAAACTGGAGAATCCTATCCCCGTTATGTGCGCCGAGTGGGTGAAGCACAACGTTCACCTAAACAAGCTTTTGACACACTAAGTTTGCCAACTTGTGCAGTAAAATCACCTGCTAGCATTGCAATGTTAACCTTTTCTGCTGCGAACGAGGGTGGCGAGTTCATCATAGAACTCATCTTTCTGCAAGTTTGAGCTTCAGTCCGTTGGGACGTACGCCGAGATCACAAACAAATTGCGCTTAACATAACTATCCTTTCGAACGCCAACTGACCCTTGGAGTCTCACAGCACATAAACGACTGTTAACAGGGATCCAGTCTCAGCCTTGTCAGTCAAGACAATTCCTACACCACGTTGACCCACAGCTCTAGCTGCTTTGTCTCCTGAGGTGCGCAGAATATGCCTCGATGAGATACCAGGAGTAGTTAGTTGAAGTACACCGCTCGAATCCTGTATACGCGTTTCACTTAAGCAGCAGACATCAATTTTCAGAGAATCTATTGTGAGCGCTAGGCACGCCTGCTGACCGACCTGCATGAGTGTACGCAAGTTAAAGGAGCCGAGATTCAGAGACTGACGAGGCTTGAGACAACGTGAGCTACCAGACAGAGGATTATTCACGATACTATTTGACAGTGAATCGTTGCGAGTATCGACCGTGTTATCAGTGGGAGCATTATGGGCAAACAGATAGGGCAAAAAAAGGGTGGTTAGGGACAGAAGACAAAGGTTGAATAAATAAGAGGGAACTCTGAGCAGTAGCTCACTTATCACTACCCGCCTCGCTCGATGCAATGGGCAGTACGGTCCTGATTATCCTGTGCGACGACCGATGCAGTATGGAATTCTTTGCATTCGTGCAGTTTGTGGTAGGTGTTGGACGGGTACTGCTAGGGTGTCCAACCACAAAGCGGGAGAACGATTAGGGTCCTCATCCAAAGCCCTTAGTTCTAACAAGAACCTATCCGCAAGGCAGCGGGATGGCTTAGTGGAAGCCCATTCGCATGGATAAATTATTCTTCCACTGATTTTGCCGACTCAGTTGCCAGCTCAAATCAACCCCCAACCTGGAGGACCAGGAGACTGGACTTAGTCTGACCTCTACCCATTGACCTGTCGGGCATGATTGCATCGGCTTAAAGAAGCCATCCTGTATAGCTCTTTGGGTCATAGAGGCGCGCAAGCCATCACATCCCGTCAAGGTGCAGTCTCGTCGTGATGGTCCATGACCTTCCCAGTTACGGAAGTGAGGTTAACTGGGCGGTAGTTGGCCGAGGTGGGTTTTGTCCCACCCTTGTACAGCGGAACAACGACTGCTTTTCCACTCCTGAGGTAGACTTCCAGTGGCCAACGATAAATTGAACAACCGCGTCAGTGGTGTAGTTAGCTGGTCCGCCAACTCCTTCAACATCAACGGATGCACGTCGTCCGGTCCCGGTGAATTATGGGTTCAGATGGATTTGAGCATCTTATTCACTTCGGGCTCCCCAAAATCATACATAACGAACAGCGGCGAGCTATCCACCATTGGGATCGGCGCACCTTCCTCCACAGAATAAACTGACAGATAATGTTTGGCTAATGTCTCAGCCTTTCCGTCATCTGTTGCAACCATTTCGTCATTGCTCATCTGCGCCGGGATACCTACCTTCGCTCTGGTGCGGCGCTTTAGGTATGCAAACAGGCGCTTGGGTGCTCGCACTGCATCAACCGCAAGGGCCATCCGCTTTATCCGTTTTTCTTCGGTACATTGGTTACGAGTCCTGCAATAGAGATCATAACCCTCACCAGCGGATCGGAACCGCTGCCAGGCCCGATTTCGTCGTTTGAGCAGGCGTCTGAGCTCCAGATCAAACCACAGCGGTTTCTTCACCCGGTGTCTACGTCGGCTGAGGGGGGAGTAGGTATTCATAACGTACAATATATTAACACGAATAAACGCCCAAGCTTCGTTCACATCGCAGTCGCCATCTGAACCCATGGGAAACCAGATGACGTCTAAAGCCGTTCTCCGGACACCCTCAAATGGTGTGCACCAAACGTTACGTCCAATGTGTGGTCCAGGAGATGGACAAGCACCATTATGCTAGTGAATTTCTAGCACCAGTGGTCACTGCTGCCAAGTGGAGGGAGATGTTCGACCTTATCGACGTCTTAGATCCTAGGAGAAATGAACCAGATCTGGGATGGAACCTGGATTGGATTGCCTCTGGGTTGATTCCTGAACATGTTTGTAAAAGGCCGTTGTCAATATATATATATATATATATATATATATATATATATATATATATATATATATATATATATATATATATATATTGTCAATATATCCCGAGAGAAGGGATCTGCCCCGGCCGCTGTCCTGCCTGACGTCCAATCATTATGCGACCATTGAGGTCACTCAGGATGAGACAGTGGCCGTCTCACGCCCATCTCCGGTGGTGGTCGAGTGGTTTAGAGCGTTTGCTTGCCACCTTAGAGGTCCGAGGTTCGAATCCCCGCGATCACCGGTTACTTTGGTGGTAGACAGTAATCCACTGTCGTCCGGATCGTTACCACACCTGACCTATTGGGACCTTATGTGGTTCTTCGCCACTCCAAGACTCAGGGTTTGGTTGCCGGTTATCCCCAATAATGCAGTGGCTCTTCGTAGCTAAGGGGTAGATGTCCCTCTTACTGCACTCATGCGTAAACACATAAAAAAACAAAAATAAATTCACCATATCTGGAGGGGTGGCCGAAGTTGTCCGAAAGATAACTCCAACGGTCTTAAAGCTTCCGGTTGTAAACTTGACGCTGCACCAAATAGCTTCACCGAATCCTTGTGGGTCAGCGTACGCCTCTAACTGCGCGGTTGGAATTTCTGATCGGACGAACAATGCCAAGCCTCCGCCCGACCTGATAGAGTTCCTATCGACTCGGAATAGAGTGTAGCCAGGGAGGGACACCTCAGAGCCTAGGACATTGTTACTCAGCCACGTTTCCGACAGCGCTATCATAGTAGATGAGTTGGACTGCAACAAGTGTTCCAAGTCATCTCTATTGTGCAGCAGACCACGGACGTTAGACAACAGGATGACGGCGTTATCTTGGCTTGTTACCAACTCCACTTGTTCATGGTGTCCCAGCTTAGGGGGACTGACAGAAACACTAGCGTCAGCGGCCTCCACCGGAAGTGAGGGCGCCGTTTCTGCACCCAAAAATCCCGAATAATCAAATGTTTCTTCTTGTTCTATATGTTCACGCCATTCAAGAAATGCACTTCTATATTTCTCACGACCCGCAGAGTCCACATCTCCGTGCAACCGCACTTGCTTGCTTTTTAGCCAGTAAGATCTTCGTAACACGTAAGTCGCGGCTTCCTCATAGCCTGGCACTACTTTCAGCGGGCGGGGGCGTTCAGCGTCACTGGCTTTGCCAATTCGGAAGGTTGATTTTACCCGTAACTTTACCACAGTTTCCACCTACCCGGGGACAAACAGTCTTCTTAGTATACTTCGGAGACTGACAACATCGTGGTCCAGACGTACCTGTGTCGTGATCTCTCTTGCCTCAGGAAAGTTCACTATCAGGAAACACTGCTTCCTCGATAGCGGTCCTCTTTGTGGGCCATTCGCTGTTGTAATCCAGTCCCGTTTACTTTCATCCACGGCGGTGCTCTGTTGGGTGGGTATTGTACCTTTGATACTCTCCTGTACTTGCTTGGCCACATCAGTGTCAACTGGGTCCGTACTGTGGTGGGCAGGCTTCGGCAGATATTTGTGGCGTTGGCGGCGTTTTTTTCTGGTTGGCTCAGTGACAGATGTCAATGCCACCTCCGCATAAGTAGCACAGTCAGGAATAGATACCTCGGCGGAAATACTCCCCTCCGACGGCGATGATGACGGTAAGTAATGACATTGGTTAAAAAAGAGGACGATGAGGATGCTGTTGATTTTGCTGCTATTGATGGTGGTGAACTGGTTGATGATGGTGCTGATGATGATGAAAATGATGACGCTGTCGTATCTGTGACAGGAAGCGCCATCTTCGCTGACTGCTTCGTCGGTCACGCAGGGGTTGATAGCTAAGTGCATTTGATGCATAGCACTTTGAGCAACTTCACACGGCATCTGTCCAAGGCCTCGTAAAGATCACCGTTTATAACGGGACATTCAAGGTGGATCCAACCATCACACCCATCACACTGAAGGGATTTGTCGCGTAAGCGAACAACCTTGAAACAAACTAGGCACACGGATGCAACATTTTTTACTCTTTCGAGGGCATTATGGTTCAGGTCAAAGATTGCTACAACCACAGTAAATACAACTTCAAGTGAACATTGAGCACAAGCTAGAGCGAAGGGTAACCCTACGAATGTTTTCTATGTCGATTTCTGCAAAGCGTTCGACAGAGTATCATACAATCGCCTGCTCAACAAGTTGAGATTGTTAGGAGTCGCAGAGCAATTACGCAACGGTTTCGAGCTTGATGTTCGATAAGGTGCTGACAATTGTTGACCGGTTTAGTTACCTCGGCTGCAGCGTGACGATGGATGGGAGCACAGTAGTAGAAGTGAACACGCGCAAATCCAAGGCTCGAGCGGCGTACGCTGTGTAACGACCGGTCGTGGAAAAACCCCTAAAACCTTTGCGATTTAGTGTTTTTCTTAACATCACTCACTTGCTTACACTATTGACGTGTCTTTACGCACTGTCTGTTCTTATGGACCAATTGTTGTTTGTTCGCGCCCAGAGCGCTACTTTGTCATATCCTTGTTCTGGACCTGCGTGACTCACGTGCTGTCTGCTCACACGCTGCTATTCGGTTTCTCGTTGTTGAGTCCTTGTGATCGTATTATTGAGGTTTGTATCTTCTTGGTATCAATGTTCATTCAATAATCTAGTATCGTAGAATATCACGGATAATCGCCTTTTGATTTCGGGATCCGTTGCGAATTTGGCTACGCATTGCTCACACTTGTGTTACACGCTGGACTGAAATAATTGTTGCGACGACCTGATATTTCACTGAAGTTGAAAGGTCGTGTGTATTGAGCCGCAGTGTGTTCAGTTTTAATGTATAGTTGCGAGACTTGGGGTCTGAGGTGCTGAAAATGTTCGTCGTCTTCAGGCTTTCGACCACCGATGATTGCGTAGCATCACTAAGATTAGATGGAATGACCGAGTAAGCAATACTGAGATCAGAAACCGAGTATTGGGTACCACATCAGGGAGTTTACTGTCACAGTGTATGCAGCTTAGTGGGCTTCGTTGGTTAGGGCACGTGTTACGTACGGCAGATACACGCCTATCGTACCGTGCCCTATTTTCTGTTCCTCCTCAGGAGTGGAAGAAACCGCGTGGAGGTCAACAGATGACTTGGCAACGAGGAGTGAGAAAATGTACGGCGAACTTAGGAAAAGTAGGTGTCTCACGTCTTCGTGGTTGGGGTCCAAAAGACCCCTCAACCAGTTGGCTGGAGACACTGAAGGATATGGCAGCGAACCGTGAACAGTGGCGATCGTGTTGTAACTTTCTGTCAAATCAGAATGATTGATCGATGTGTGTTTGTAGAGTTAGACTGTGTATTCCGTGTGTTGGCTACTAGGGCATTCTTTCCTTTTCCTACCCATGTAGGTCCACTCCCTGTCCATCTTGTATATTCGTACTTTCCGATTCAACGTGCAACATGGTGAGAAAGGCAGTGATCAGTGGGGCTTGCCCTACTGTTTACCGCTGTACGATGATGATGATGTGGATCGAGGACTTCCTGAATGAGAGGGCCTTCTCTGTGACAGTAACTTCATCGTGTTCTGAGCGGCATGAGGATTCCAGCGGTGTACCAAAAGACTTGGTCTTGAACCCATTGCTGTTCGTGGCGTTCATCACCGACTTGCCACAACAACTGGCGTTTCCTTGTCTGGTCTATGCCGACGATCTCAAAATCTGGCGTGTGATTGAAACTACTGCGGATTACGAGGCACCACAGACGGATTTGGATACTATAACGTAATGGTCCAACGAGTGGGCTCTCCCAATCAATGTCCAACAGTGTCCCCAGCTGCAGCTAGGGAGACCGAGACCTGACGACACCTACTCTTTTCAAGGGCTACTCTTCGAGTGTACATCGTTAAAAGAGACCTTTGAGTGATAGTGTCATCTGCGCTGAAAACCCGAAATCACATTGAAAAGGTGTGTGCCTCAGCATGCAGCATCTATGGCGACATCCGTCGGACGTTTGGGAAGCCACGTTATGGTGCTTTCAAACTCCTGTATACCTTACACGCCTGTCCTCGACTGCAGTACGGAGGTGTCGCTACATTCCTCTGCACGAGCTTCTGAACTTGCGAAGCTGGAATGGGTGCAGAGAACCACTACTCGTCCCGTTGATGGACTACGAGGGATCAGTTGCGACAGGCGGTTGCAGTTAACCGGTCTGTTTCCGGAGGCATATCGAACAGTGCTAGGCGACCTGATATACATCCGGAGAATACTACGCGGCGAAATTGGCGCCGAGTTGTGGGGGGAATTCTTCCTACATGACCACTCGCGCACTAAGGGCCACTCGATGACGCTCATGAAGCTGCGGTCGAGTGGGCTATCGTTGGTCTACCATCTTCCCAGGCGGGCAACCAAACTGTGGAACTCACTGCCAGCTGACGTAGTTGAAGAGGACAAATACAAACTTTTCAAAAGGAAAATTGATGCACACGTGATGGAGCGTTGGCAGGAATCACTGCCGTGAGGCCACAGCCAAGAGTGGATTGAGATGTAGTGCTACCGATACAACACACGATGACAAAGACTAACAACCTTGTTTATTTAAACAATTACCGTTTTTCGTAGCGCCACTTGCTCCGCCTGTGTACGTTGTCTGCACGCCGTTGCACTCCTCCAATACACACGTTGTCCCGCTCCAGTGTTTGAGCTCTGCTTTGCGCGCTGCCGAGTTTATTCGCTATCGTGTCACAAACCGAGGACCAGGGGCTATAGACTCTATACGGGAGCAGGTCCTGGGGAGAATACTAAAGAGAAGAGGCTCATACGAGAGGTGTCCCACTGCTTCTAATTCTGAAAACTTGAAATTTGGAGTATTATGCCGAACGAGTATCCGAAGAAAATCGCACCCCACAAATCTGAGCACACGATGCATATACCATTCTGAGAACACTACCATGATTGTACAAAGCTACTACAATGAATGAACTAGTTCAGTTATTGTGGTAGATACAGCAAAAACAGACAACCAGGAACCCTCGAAAGAGTCAACCTGTTTTCCGCACGTTATGCTTTAGGTACTCCAAGTTATTTTGGTGATTCAAATTTGCTGCAGTAACTTACTCAAGAGGTTTTTTCAGCAATTCTTGGTGTCCTTCCTCACTATTAGATTTCCCTCTGAAACTCGATTTCCACGCCCCGCTGCGTCACGGTGTAGCGCAGTCTACGGGGACTCACTAGGATTCATGATGATTGCCAGATCTCGTAATTGTAGTTTTCTAGTGGCCTGAGTTCCGTCGTCCAGTGAACTGCTCGGTGTTGGGCAGGAGCCCTCATACGTTGCTATATATCGTTGATTTACGGTGCCAATGTTAATATGATCTAGTACCCGGTTTCAGGCCCGGGGGGTATACAGCTCTTGCGGCCTAGGCCTAATTGATAAGTCAAGGTTCTTGCACAAGCAGGCTTCAGACGACCCCCGCTGCACTGTGACAATGAGTATTCAAGTAACATTTGTTTACCTTGGTAATTGGTTCGCCAGTAGGAGGCGACTGTCTCCCGACTTTCATACATGGTCATAGCCCCCATGTGTCTCTCCTGGAAGAATCCCTTCCTAACTTGAGTTAACTAAAAGGACTGAAGTCGAGGTCGCGGTGAAAATAAGTAAGGGAAGGAGAACTGGAAGGAAAGTAGGACAACGAAAAATTTCGCCAGGGACCAAAGCCCGACCGAAGAGAGACAGATAGGGGCTGAATAAAACAATTAGAGACCTACGGTTCAGTGACAAAGGGAAACTAATTTTTCATTAGGAATGACGTTAAAAGCACTTAGGAAAGGTTTCTGACCAACAACGGTCCGGGCTTGCCTTGAACACTGCTGCAGTTTGGGAGGCAACCATATCCTCTGGGAGCTGGTTCCGGTGTTTCACCACGCGGTGTGCAAAGGGCTGTGCCATAAAGCTACGATATGCTGGTGGTTTTTCAGCTTTGTCTCACGCTCTCTGAAGGCTGTATTGTTGCTAATCGTCGGAAGGGGAGATTTTCGTCGGGACAGCCCCTTAAACTTTTTAAATGCAGCGGTGAGGTCTCCTCTCCGGCTTATCCGTACCAGGGAGAACAGGTCCAGCTGTTCCGGCCTGGCTGGGTGCAGTGGTTCCTTAGGCCCCATGGTGAACCTTGTGAACCACGGCTGCACTTTTCTAGTACCTTGTTGCACACAAGCGACGGCGACGGGCAGCAATGCCGCAGGTTCACTGGAGCTAAAGTTCCTGACTGAGGGGTACGATGCATGAGACACTGTTACCGCGGGAGAAATAAATAACAGGCCAGGCCTAAAAGACTCATGCACAGGTCCACTATCTGCTCAGCTCCGAGATGAGCAGCATCCCTGCACTTCTATGTACCTCTCCCCGCCTTGTGCGGAGGCTGGTAACGGGTATTTGTACTCCCCTCCACTGAGGGCAAGGTGCCACTTGTCCGTCCACTCAGGGATACGTAATAGCTCCCTCGGCGTGCTCGATTTAGAGGGGTTTCTTACAGGTTCCGGGTTAGGGACGGTTAGAAGGCTGGGGCTCGCAGTTCCCAGGGTTAAGTCCTTTATGTAGACGAGAAATAGCAACGGTTTTTTAGCCGACTGCAGTGATATCCCGCCGCAGACCTTGGCCACTTTCGATTTACCATCCACCACCTTAAGGTCAAACGATCTATCACTCGGGCAGGCCTCTATCCAAGCCATCATTATGGGGCTACGTTCACACCCTTTAACTTGAGTAACAGAAATGGGTGATTTTCAGAATCGAAGGTTTTCCGAAAGTATCGATTGCAAACTTCAACCAGCTCGCCCTTAACAAAAAGTGCCACAAGCTTGTCCGGAAAAGAGAGCGGGTTTGACCAACACTATCGGTTCTTCATGAAACCACGCGGCCTGCTCAAGAACAGGCCGTCTTTCTCTAGGTGAGCCATAATGTTGTTTCTTAGGATCTTTCCAAATGCCCTAGGTATAACCGGTCGGAGACTTACTGGTCTGTAATTTTCCGCACCTTCCTTCAGCCCACCCTCTAAGATGGGAACAAACTCTGCAATCTTCCAAGCCGAAGGAAGTGTGGCTGTTCCCGAGGGCATGATAACCGTTCAAGTCAGGGCTTCAGCTGTAACTTCTTTCAGTGGGTTGTTGGTGGAACGATGCAGACCGTCTGATACCGCTGCCCTATTGGTGCTCAGCAATCCGATGGCCTCCGAAAATTCAGCCGGATATATGGAGGGGTCGTCTTCATGTATTTTTCCCTGATTTGCTTTGCGAACGGTGTAATCCCCTGAGGCCACCGTATATGCCCCTCCAAGTGATATTACAGTACTTTGGCCTTATGGTCACTGTGGCTTGCTGTCCGTCGCCTCCAATCACGCACAGTATTGCAACTCTCCACGCTGACTTGGATCGCAAGCAGTTATAGTGCTCCTTTGGACAGGGCAAGGCCTTCATCGCTGTTGCCAGTTCATATACTGACACAATTTGTCTGTACCCCAAGGACCGTGGCAGACACTTCTGGATTGTAAGCTGTGCTCGTAGAAGTCCGTAGGAAGAAAGAGGTGAGGAAGCATTCTAAGAACTCCACCTTCTGGTGCACAGAGCAACAACCACAAAGCTATAAACATGAACTCTACCCATTTCTTTCTTCATCCGTGAGTTATAATAAAAGCCAGATGTGCATGTGGTGACTGTCGTCAGTTTTCCGGGTCACTAATAGGCCTTCCCCTAGCACAGGTCGTACAGTTTAGCCAGGGTTTCTATCATTCCATTCAAACAACTCAGGCACCTTTTGTATACAACTTTCCTGTCGATGCCTGTAACGTGTATCCGTGGAAATCCTCCCTAGCGTTCGTCATATACTTGTATTGTTCAGACTAGGCTCTTTATCTTATTAACCCTCAAACAAGTACAACATGCACCAATCAATAAACTCCAACATTTGTTTATATTTCGCTCACATGAAGTGGCATAATTTTGATCCAAACTTAGACTGCCGTGAAGGTGGTACCTGACATTGGCTTTCGTTGGACTCTGGTCCTCGTTCTTGGGCGTTGTGGCCTTACGGTTGAAATTTGTACATATTTATATGCGTATAACTTGTTAATCCAGTACCGTAGAAACTACGAATCAATCTTTTTCTGGTTCTGGGATTCGTTTTGAATTGGCTACGCGTTATTCACTGTCGGAATAACCGTTACAATACCGCTCAAAGAGTGACAACAGACAAGGGTCCCACTCAGGCAGCAAAGGGGACACTCGACTGTCACCTGGGTGTCCCCTAGGAGAAGGTCCAAGGAAATCACTGAAATAAGAGCCAAAACTCGAAATCAGTAATGTACAACCTGTCACAAATATGAATAATTTTCAATAAAAATTGTCTTTTAAGCCACATTTCTTATATTTGTCCGGCTCCTGCTTTACACCGCGTAGCTTTCTCGCTGTTATCGGTATAGTTTATATTAAGCTATCTGGGATAATCCTAAAACTATAGCTCTGAGGTCCGTTGTCCGACCCAGAAAAAATCAAGCAACCTTTTCTGAACACTATTTCCTGGGAGTACCCGGTGGTATAATATACGTACAAAAGTAATCTTTGAACTGCTCTTGAGGTGGGAGCCAAGCGAAATACCAGTCTCAGTCAAACAACACTAGCAGACTCCAAGGTACCACTCAGGGAATCGCCTTCGTAAAAAGACTAAAGCCGCCATGGCTTGCGTAACACATCCGGAAACTTTCAAACAGCACCATCCGCAGAAACTACTTGCAGTTTTTAGCTGAACAACTGATACACAATTAGTTCCACCGACATTGACCTCCCGTGGAGAGCACTCTCTCCTAAGGTTTACACATATTGGCAATACTCTGCACTTAATCCCCTGCTTCCGTATAGCTCTCTTACCCCCGCATATTGCCACATCGTGTCCGATTGGCCATACACATCCTTACCACCGTAGATATGCCTACATCTCTTCCCAGCCGACCCAAAACCACTGTCAGCACTCGCAGTCGCAAGACCGCTAAATTCCAAAACCCACCAGATAACTGCTCAGTCTCTCTGGTAGATATATTTAAAAATGCCAATAGACAAACTACGGAAATGAGCGAAAATCTTAACAGTCTTTCCTCTCGAATTGACTCCGCTGATCGGATTATCGGTCAACTGATGTCTATAACGTCCTTGCTTGATCCAGCCGCACACCATACCCCAACCAATCTACCACTGGCCACGAAGTTTGTGGACACAGACGGATAAAAAGGCAAACAATGCGATTGTATTTAACATTCCAGACCGAATACCTCTCTTAGCTGCTAAAAATATGATCTTAAGTGCTTGCAACCTTGGCTCACAACCGTGCCACTTTGTTAGACTCCTCAAAAACTCCCTGCGTATCACCTGTCCACTGCTAATCCAGTTGACAGATGAAGTTCTCGCCAAGATCTTTATCAGCCGGCAATCGTTAGTCGTAGCTAAAACCGGCTTCAAGTGCGCCAAGATATTTCCTGAAAAGGCCCCACTGCAAAGAGAGGTTCACAAGAGTCACGCCCAGAACAGTAACCCCGGTGTTAGTGCGACCAACAATCCACCCAGACACTCTGGTGCACCTATCACTGGCCATCACCCGATGTTTCCATCTACTGCAGATCACAATGCAACCGTAGATTTACACAGTACTCCAATTTCTTCACTCAGTGAGCCAGTTGGCAAATGCCCCAAAGTTCAGAATAGCCCAAGCAAATCTCTAGACGGGAACAAAAGCCCTAGCATCCACAAAACTGATGAAGGTTCCTCCGACCCATCCACCCGCGAGCTCATGTTCTTCACAAGTCTAGATGACCCCATTCCTTCTACTGGCTCCATGTCGGGTTATTCAACCGCGCCTAAAGATCACTGCACCATCAACACACCTCCGTCTACACCCGTGCGTACTGTTACCTCTGGCACTTTTGGTAACCCATCCAGGCCCCCAAGCTCACCCGCTGCACTCACCCATTAGCCACCAGAATGTATCTGGTTACCACCTAGACCACCACCGCTGATTAGCTCGTCAGTGCAGACTGACCCTCAGAAGTTAACACTTCGTCGCCAAAAGAACAAGACCCATCAACATAATGCACATGCTAACCATAAGGAAATGGCTCAGTTTAGCGAAATTTTACCAGCCTCTCGTGTGGCTGTGAATCCTACTTTTCCATCTCGGCTAACTGCCTTATCATTTCCACCCCACTTTTACCCGCCTTAACCCTCTCCCCAATTGCGGCTCCGTTAAATTACTATCCGCCACACCAACTACTCTATAACACTACTGCTACCCAGTCACCCCCTGAGAATTATCTCCGTGCCTCACGTAGCTTTCCACTCCCACAAGACCCATCCACCTCTCTTGGCCTAGTACTGCCAGCCATCCGTGGCCGCTTTTTTCCTGCCGGACCCCTCCGAGAATATTCCCCGCATTCAAGCTACTCTCCCAAACAGCACCTCCCCATCCCTCTTTCCTTAAGCTATCCCCCTCCAGGTTTCAAATCATCATATCCATGGAATAACTGAGGTCCTCTCCCCATCCATGCCCTATTCTTCAATGGAATTACAACCTTCAACACTGTAATGTCCATGTTGATTGAAAAATTCCTCTTCTGCTCACATTCCTGTACTCCATGACCGATTTTGGACCGCCTTCCCTAACCCACTTCATGCTGACACTGTTTTGTGGTCGACAATTATTCTACGCTTGGTGCACCTACTTTTCCTTTTTATGGTTGTGCTTTCTTATTGAGATTACTTTGAGGACAGTTGGTATGATAGTGAGATGCACTGGTTCAACACAGTTTGTTTTATTACTCCTCGGTTTCGCTTTCTCTCTCACGTCGACTGACCGTAGACGTTCAGCTCGTTTACGTTGATTTTTGGCTGCCACGCTCAGGAAATTGTTCTTTGGGCCTGATTAAGCGTGGAGAACTTGTTCTATTTGTTTGGACTTCAGGACAGGTATTTATTATTTGCTCTTTTTGGCCAACTATTCCTCTTTTTACAGAATTTGTCCTATTTTTTACTACCTTTTTGGCTGGATAGTGACTGAGGCTCACTGTCAAAGGTATGATCATGTTTGTACTTGTATTTTTACTCGCTAATATTACCGTAGAATTTGCAGAGCAATCGTGTTCTTGATTTGGGTTCTGCATCGATTTGGGCTACGCGTTGCTTTGAGGCTCCAAGGTGCTATCCAGAACGAGTGAAGCTTATTAATCGGTGAAACGATAATTGAATCGTTGGTCAGGCTTCACCCGGACCAGGACTTGAGCGTTTTGGTCGTTACAGTACTTTGACACTGTCTCTGGAACGATGCGAACTACCAGGAGCAATAAGGTGACCACTGGACTCAACCGATCTGACAATGGGGTCGGATCGGATCAAATCATCGCTGGAACCTGGCAAGTCCCTCCTGACAGTTTTTCTGTTCATGGCTCCAGGGTTACAGGCACTAGTCGGCATAGTCGTTGTTCTAAGTCGAACTTGTTGCTTGTCGAACTGAGGGAACGCCACCTTAAAGAGCAACTAGCACAGGATTTGAAGGCCTTTAAAGGAAGCCAGAAAAAAGAGTTTCTAAGAGTTAAGCAAGATTTGGAGATCGCCGAACCCTCAGAAAGGTTAGACAGAAGTGCGTCTGTGCGATCCTCGGACTCAATGGATTGTGATGAAAGAGTGCGTGAGTACGTTCAGGTGCACACCAGGTCGATTTCTGATGAGCACATAGATACTGCTGTTCAGGGAAACGAAAAAGCCGGTGAATCGATAATTGAATCGTTGGTCAGGCTTCACCCGGACTAGGACTTGAGCGTTTTGGTCGTTACAATCACCACCACCAACCCCCCCTCCCACCCTATCCACCACTACCGAGGCCTGCACCATCTCTTTCAGTCATACTCGTAAATGCCCGCTCATTACTGAACAAAACTTAAGCAATCCACAGCATTGCTCAGCCCTCCGACTTTGGTATTATCATTGTAACTGAAACTTGGCTAACGGATTCCTTCCCGTCAGATCTAGTCTTTCTAGTTGGTTAACAGATGTTCCGAAGGAATAGGCCTCGTCGTGCGGGAGGCTATCTAATTTACGTCAAAAACACTCTGCCGGCCATTTCACTCTCGCACACAACTCCGTGGTTAACGATTCCCTTACCTAACTCCTATCTCCATATTGGTTGCATCTATCGGCCACCTGATTCCAAAGCTACGGACCTTACCAAGATTATTGACGCATTCAAGTACCTTTCACTGCTGCCCTGTTCCTTCAAACTCATCCCGGGGGACTTCAGTGCACTGAGCATCTGTTGGAATACTCTATTTGCCCCAAGCAACTTATTAGATTTCATGTCCTGCATCCACGCAGGGCGCTGGATTCAACACGTAACAGTCTCAAATAGATGTAACAACATCCTTGATCTGTTGTTCACGAGTGGTTTGTCTGATGTATCGGCCAGTGCGCTTGACCTCTTTCCAGGAAGTGACCACAGAACGGTTTCCTGCATCTTTGTGGTTCCGCAAGCTTTTGATAAATCCCACCCACCCAATCATTCCTCTTCAGCAGTCAACTGGGACAATCTTATCTGCACCATTCGATCGTTAGACTAGAACGACTTCTTCCTGCAAAGCGACCCTCAGCTGGCTGCTGATTTACTATATTCTAACCTATCATACTTGCTGTCCGAAATCACTACAACTCGCATCATATCAAACCGAGTCCACAGTTGATTCCTGAGCCGAATCCAAAACAAATATCTGAAGCTCCAGAAGGTGTATCACACCAATAATGACTTATCGTCATTCTTGCAGCTCCAATGTCTCTCGGTATCCATCAAAATTAAGACTGACGATATGCTCAAAAACCAAGAAGTGTCTGCCTTGCGATGCTATGATACTTCCTCAAAGTGGGCACGCCCAATGAAGAACAGAAATCAGAGCGAACCAGCAGGTATCCCCTCTCCAACTTTAGAAAATAACGATCACATTACCTCACCTGTAACGATAGCCGAGGCGCTTAATTCCTACTTCGCTACATCCATGACTACGGACCCCCTTACTTTACCCTCATGCATTGACCCTGTCACCGAGCACTTACTGTCTGATTTAGAATTTACTCTAAAAGAGGTGACCAACCAGCTTACCCGTGCCCGGGAGTCCTCACACCTTGGCCATGATGGTGTTCCACCGACACTTCTACGTCTTGAGGAACTGATGTCGCAGCCCTACTATTGAAGGTCTACAGTCTGTCTATCAAGTTTGACATACTTCCTTCACAGTGGAAGACTGCGGGCATCATCCCAATCCATAAGAAGGGACCAATACATAACCCCTCAAATTACCGCCCTATCAACCACACTCCAATTGCTTCTAGGTTGAGGGAAAGCCTCATCAAACAGCGGATGTCCGACTTCCTATTGTCCCATAGCATCACCCGTAGTGGGCAGCATGGCTTCTTAAAGTCACCTTCATGTACCACTTGCAGGTACGACTTTTTTAACCTCATAAAGTCGGCCACCGACAACAGTAAATCTATCATCATTATATACCTTGATATGGCAAAGGCGTTTGACCGAGTCCCTCAAGCTTTATTACTAACAAAACTCAAAGTTCGCGGCTTTTCCGGTTCGCTTTTATCGTGGTTAACATCATATCTATCGAATCGTTCACAAGTGGTTTCCATTGATGGGTGTTTCTCACAGCCTGCTCCAGTCACCAGTGGAGTTATACAGCGCAGTGTACTCGGTTCTTCACTTTTTCTCATATACATGAATGGTATATCTCCCATCTTGCACTATGGCACCCCATTCCTTTTCGCTGATGACGTTAAGATTGTCTGAGTTTCCCCGTCGGAACCTCAAAATTATGCTGGATGAAATTTTTAGTGACCTAAAGCGACTCGGGGACTGGCGCAATTCATGGAGTATGGACTTCTCGCCCTTGAAGGGCTGCTACATAACATTCAGATATCAAGTGGCCCCCGGAACCCTGCTTATCCATGACCCACCCACCTCGTACAGCCCTTTAATTCGAGAACTTGGTCTTCATTATTCTTGTAGCTTTAGGTTTTCTGAGTATGTTCCACTCCAAATCGCAAAGACGAGAAGAACCACTGGTCTCATCTCCAGAACTTTTCGGCTAAATGATTGCAAGCTGCTCACTTACAAGTCTCACGCCAGGTCTCTCCTTGAATACTGTCCTATTATATTCACCAACATGACGAAATCCGACCGCATTTCTCTAGAATCCGTACAACGCCAGTTCACCAAACGATTAGTGGGATTTTCCTCCAGTTTGTGTTACAAGGATCGATGCATCCTACTCAGTCTTGGCCCTCTACTGCTGAGTCGCATGAAGCTCAGTCTATGCTTCCTGTTTAAGCTGTACCACCTTAAGGCCTTTTCGTGTACTGAACCCATTCGTCTCAACCCCTCCACGAATTATGCCCTACTCCATCGGTCACTGCAGCTCTCTATTCCTAGATCAAAATTAGCTTTAAGATCTAACTTCTTCCTTATAAACTACTCGAAGTTATGGAATAAACTCCAGCCAAACATCCGCGAGAGTCTCTTAATTTCCCAGTTCAGAGGCTCGTTGGATCACTTCTTGACTGTTCCCAATGTAATCCTTCTTACCGGCCAGACCGTCACCGAAGAGGTGGTCTACGAAAACGGGTTTGATTACCAGGATTATTGCACCAGAACTTTCATTTCTTGCCCGATGACAAATGCCAGGGCAATTATTTCCTTTTACATTATAATGTATACAATCTGTACTACGGTAGCTACAGTTTTCTGGCTTTTGTAACTATACCTAGTTTAATGCTTGCCGGTTCTCCTAATTTTAGACAATGTTCTTGTTTTATTGCCAACCAGTCTGAGCTTCTTAGCCTTAGATGTATCCGCAGCAAATAGGTATGTGGCTTTGGACCCTAGGACATTGAGTTCCACCGTCTAAGGCCTTACTTGATCCTTCACTCCTTTCCCGTTCATTTTCGCTGCCACCACCCGCCCGGGTTTTATGTCCGGCCTCATTTCGCCTTTCTTAATCATCTCTTTCCAGAATCTCATCCCAGAAGCCCACCTGCTAGTACCTACTTGGTGGCCTGTCCCCTCGCCTCATCTCTGTATCTACCATCCACCAACTACTATCATATTCCCCCTATACACCACATTATTTCCCATCAGCTGAGCTAAACTCATCCACGCCAGCTAGCCCGGAATGGTCTCTGATGGTCTTAGGCATGGTCTGGCGCTGTATGAGACTGATACACGTATGCTAGCTTGTGCTTTACAACGTTCGTTGTCCTACTCCGTGTGTTTGCATAGTCCCACTCTGCATTTTCCCAGCCCATGCTAGCGAAATCCCTGATGTTAAGGTCACCCAAACCATAGCGTTGTCCGAACGTGGGGAAAACAGACCACCCCCAGCGGTTGCGAAAAAAAGACAAGTGCGCATAAAATTACGATCGGGCGGAGGGGCTATGGAAAGCTCCTATATGGGCTCAGCCACCCTTCTGTTAGGAAACAAAAAAAGAAAATGAAAACTGGAAAAAGAACAGTGGAACAAAAAAAGACCTCGTGCGATCGACTCGATCTCCAGATATCACTGACATCGGGCTGTGAAGGAATTGGGCAACCTTCGTCTATGGGTATGTCTCCCATCAGCTCAGACCCGTTTCTGCGAAGGAGGAAACCCCACATCTCCCTTGTTCGCTCCACAAGCCTTTGGTTTTCACGCACGAGACTGGCTGGGGTGACAGTGCACTGGACTCTCCACATACCTTTACCCACCCCCGCTCTAAGTTTCAACCTCCCCATACCCTCCCTAATCGCACCTCGCATGCATGTTGACGTCAAATACAATCGCTACCATAGCCCTAAATTTCAATCTATTGACCTGGACAGCGTGTAGACGTACCTGACGAATAACGGCAACCGCGGTGAAGCCCGGAAAAGGATAAAAAGAGAAAAGAACATAGTGGAAGCCTGTCACCTTTTCCATCCATACCCCTCCATCTTCAGTCATCTTTCTTAGAAAGCTGCCTTCTCGATATCCTAGCATCGAAGCCAAGATTAGGTTTAAAACCCTACCTAGCAGTAACCACGGCACCGTGCCAACTGCAATCACTACCGCAGCCCAGACTTTAAGCCCACTGATATGGATAACATCCGGAGGCAACAGGTGACCAACGCCTGCCTCACTTGAGTCTACAAAAAATGAAAACGGAGAACTGTTCATATTTTCCATTCCCCACTAACCATCTCTCCTCGCTTTTATAAAACTATGATATTATTGCAACCACCACGTCTTGAGATTTCCCTGCTCACATTCAAATTAAATCTCAGTAGGCCGGCACTACCGAGTAGGAGCACAGATGAACCCACGTCCACGTTTCTGTGCATGATAACAATTTTCTCTAAAGCATCACCACAGATGCCCTAATGGTTCTTTCCGCATTCTTACTTAATTGCTCTTCAGAACTCCCAATTGCTTGCAAACCATTTATCCTTTGAAATGCAGAAGCAGCAGCCCACCCAATTTACGCTATCTTGCAAGCCTGTAGTAGTACTTATCAACCCCCTGCAACCCTACGTTACTTGAACTCTCGAGTTAAAACCCAGACCAAAATATGAAATGTGCCACTGACAGTCCACGTGAACCCAACCAGTTCATTGTTAATTGGCGCCATTTATTATCATGACACAGCTGGAACCAGGTCCAGACTGCTAACATCATTTGTTTCAGATTTGTCGTCGCCCACCCTCTCGGGCTCCCCTTTCGGTGACCAAGGTCCACCATTTGACCCGCACCGACAGAGGCCTGAATGGAATCTTTTATACCAAACGGGATTGCAATCTAGCCACACGACCTAAAACACTCCCAACTGCTTACCAGTAGATTGATAGGCGTCTTCTGAAGCAACGCCTCTACTACTGACGTCACTGCTGGAGTCTTCACAGATAACAGTTTACAAGCTACCTTCTACTGACTGACACGTCCCTTACCCCGCCTGACGAACCATACCCACGGGATGCTGCACATCACCTTGGTCTCATGTGAAACAATTAGATGACAGAGCCAGAATAGGCAACACGGGAAGTTTTTACTCACTAAATTTCGATACGCCATCTGAAAGCAAGTCCACTTGTCCCCCTCATCCGTGGTTTCCAATAATGACGCCGAATATCACTGAGAATCAATAAGTCAATATATTTTTATAATAATAATAATAATGGTTTATTTCGGAAAAGCCCGAGGCATGCCATGTGCATGATCTTGTTGATACGGGTGATGGAATGGACAGATATAATTCATGGAAATACGGAAACTTTCATGAAAATATTGGATAAAAAGGCTCAGAAGAGGGAATAAAGTAGGATGAAAATAGGACAAATGTATGCACATCATAGAGATTGTATGGAGTTTAAATGAGCTCAAGAGCGGATTTGAATGGACGCCCGGTGAGTTTGAAAGTCAAGGTCAGATGGAATGATCGGCTGTTCCGGGTAATTACATGTAGACGGTGACTGGTAAACATGAGAAAGGCTGGAAATCGGTATAAGGAACTGCAGTAGCGAGGGACGATGGAGAAAAATGTGCGGTACACTGCAGCGGATTAGGTATCAATGAAGCATTGGTACTCTGCGGTAGAGTGCCGGCGGACAGGACACGAAACTCACCATAAAACAGGCAGCGAGCAATGCGAGACGTACAGGGTTAATCAGATGACAAAAACGATCTAGAAGGATTGGATACGGTAGATGTGAGGCGCAGATGTGGAGTTGATTGATGCATATGATGACGGTCGTTGAGATGATGGCAAGAGAAATGGCTGGTGAGGAACTGCAAGATGCAGAGGGCGTGAACACAGATATATATGCGTAAGTTTATATATATATGTAGACATATTATGTAAATATGTATAGATATAAGAGAAGCAGAAGCATTAACAATGGGGTCCCAGAAAGAAATTATCAGTCATTGGGAGGGGTAGGTAAGGTTAGATCAAATGGTTGTAGAATTTACTTTGGAATATTGTGGTAGACTAACTTCGTGACAAGTGCACATGGCAGCCCAACGGAGAGAAAAATAGAATGCGGAAGCACAGAAGTGATGAAGACTGTGAGGAGCAGTTCACGGAAGAGTGAAGATGAAAGACAGGATCAAGGAAAACAGGTACGAATGGGTCTAATTATTTGATCAATGCAGGTGCAACATGTAGTAACGGACCAGAGGAATCGGGTGGTGACAGGTCAAACGATTTGGAGCCGTAAAAGAACCTCGTGACTCAACGTTGTCATTACAATGATGGAAAATGGAAAAGCAGACCAAACTGAAAGGCACACGAGAAATGCCCAAATGGGGATATCTGAAAACCGTCAGGCATGCATGGAGGGGGCTAGAAATTGATATGGAAAAGGGTGGTAGCAGGAGTCGGAGGAGAAAAAGAGGGATCCATTGCTAGGGCTCATATAGTGATAAGCTTGTTCTACATTGCGGTAGATGGTCAGCGAACAGGGCACAAAACTCATCGTAGAACAGGTGGCGGACAGTGGAATAAGCAAAGGGTGGTGCGGATGGCAAGAATGATCTGCAGGGATTTGATATGGTAAATATGAGGTGCAGATGTGAAAAGAGTGGACGCATATCATTAGGGTCAGCGGGATGGTAGCATGAGAAATAGCCCGTAAAAAGTACAGGACGCAGTACAGGTATATATATATATATATATATATATATATATATATATATATATATATATAAGTAGATAAGTAGATATGCGAGGAGCAGAAGCAAAGAGCAGTGGAGTACCAGGAGAATAAAACGTATCAGTGATTGGAAGAGGGAGATAGGATTGGATCAAATTGTGCAGGATTGACTTGGGAGAGCTCAGACGAAGTTTTTCATGACGAGATAACATAGTGGATCAACAGACAGAGAAGACTGAAGAAGCACAAAATTGATGCCGGCCGTGACGAGCAGATAATAAACGAGGGAAGATGAGGAATAGGATCGAAGAGATCGGGTAAGAATGGGTCTAACTATTTGATCAATGCAGGTGCGACATGTAGTAACGGACCAGAGGAATCGGGCAGTGACAGATCAAACAGCTTGGAACTGTAAAAGAACATCCTGACCTAACGTTTTCTTTACGATCGGTGGGACATGGAAAAGCGGGCCACAATGGAAGGCACAGAAAAATGCCTGTAGCGAGCAATAAACGGATCAAGGGATGAGAGCAATGACCGAGGAGACACAGGTAAGAAATCACCAATCAGATCGTTTAACTGCAGATGAAACACGAAGGAGGCGGACAAGGAAGCGGGAAGCCCCGAGATAAGTGAACCGGAACGAAAAGGCCACAAAAAGTGTATGCGCAACGGAGTTGGGGCAATGGAGCTGGAGAGCTGTGTGCCGGCAGACAAATGAACAGGTAGATACTAATCAGGACACTGAAAAGAACCACAGAGGAATCGTGGAGCCAAGAGAGGAAAACATGGTTGTGATGGTTAGGTAATAAATGCGACTGTAAAAGATGCGAGGTTTGGAGAGGCAAGTTCTAATATGCGGTGTAACAGCCGGTCGTGGAAAATCCCCCTTTTTCCCTCGCGATTCAGTGTTTTTCCCAACATCACTCATTTCCATACACTGTTGACTTGTCTTTACGAACTGGTTGTTTTTCTGGGCCAATTGTTGTTTGTTCGCGCCCAGAGCGCTACTTTGACACATCCTTGTTCAGGACCTGCGTGACGCACGTGCTGTCTGCTCACACGCTGCTATTCGGTTTCTCGTTGTTGAGTCCTTGTGATCGTATTATTGAGGTTTGTATATTGTTTATGTCATTGTTTATCTTAATAATCTAGTATCGTAGAATATCACGGATAATCGTCTTCTGATTTCGGGATCCGTTGCGAATTTGGCTACGCATTGCTCAAACGTTCGTAACATGCGGATTGGCCACGGTTGTGGGTGCGATTGGTGCATCATGGCATTAGGCATGAGGAGAGAGAACAAGGAGGGATTTAACAGAACGGCAGGTATAAGAATGCTATCAATGGGCTTTCTGAGCAGAGGGTAATACCAAGCGCGTAGAGGATAGAAGCCAGCAATGACGGCAAGTGGGAAAAAAGATATTGGCGAGCGTCGACAGAGAAGAGTGGTTAGGACGATAGTGACTCAATGCAGTGAAAATTGCTGTAGAGAGAGGCGATAGGAGGAAGGACAAAACGGGTAGGTGTGCATACCCTGGTAGGGCGACAAAAATGGGAAGTGGTAACAGATGATAAGAGCTGTACGTTAACAAGCTGTGGAGGAAAAAGGATGAGGATCGTGCAATTTTCATCCGACAACATTGGATTCGGTAGTCCGAGTAAAGTTAGAGCATGCCATCCGCAACCGGAGCTAGTGGGTGGGACTGGCCGTGCGCTGGGCACCCAACCTGAAAAAACCTTCGTGAAGTGAACACAGGAGGTGTGATCCACCAGTCCAGTTGCGCTCGCACATCGTTGCAGACGGCCTGCACGCCCGATGTGCGCTGGCCATAGCGGTGGATCTGACGGCGCCCCGCACTGTACAGGGGAGAAAACGACCGCGAAGGGGGTGCGTGAACCAGGAGCAATTTGTCAGAGTAACATGACAAAAAGGCGCGAGGCTACGCTGAGGTTTTTCATTCAGTATTCTCTTGCAAAATTTCATTTTTCTTTCGATCGGTGTCCGGCTTGAAATTGATTCGTTCGATGGTCGGCCAGAAACGTACTGGATGTTCATTCGACAGTTTCATGTGTATGTCACCTCGAAGATCATGGGTGACGGCCAACGCCTGATGTATTTGCTTCATTACTGCAAGGGTAAGGCACTGGTAGCAATCGAGGAATGTGTAATGCTTCCTCCCAGCGAAGGATATCGTAGAGCTTGTGAGATACTAAAGGAATTATTTGGCCGCCCACACGAGGTAATGCGATCACTCCTAGAGGGCCTAATGAAAGGACTGAACACCAGCAGCTTGGACTCAGAAGCACTATCGACGCTAGCCGTTAGAATGGAGAGCTGCATGATTGCTCTCGAGCAGATGAATTATACGTCATATCTGAACTCGCTGACCACCCTGGAACGTGTGGTTAGTGGTCTTCCATACTCCCTACAGAATTAATGAGCTGAGAGTCGATCGGTTAACGCAAAATGGTCGGGAACCAACGTTTAGTGAGCTAACGGAATTCGTGTCCACCACGGCCAGGATCGCCCGTAGTCGCTTCGGACAACTAGCAAGCCGAACTAAGACCACTGGCCGGGTGAATGAAGCCAATCGCAACCCAGGTCCACGTCAATCTGAATCTAGTTGTTCCATAATCAGAGTGCAGCAGGAAAAAGAGCGACCTCAGACCTGCCCGAAATGTGATGGGAACCACTCAATAACGCTGTGCCAAGAGGTTTTGGCGTTAGACGTACCTGCGAGATGGGCAGAAGCCCGTAAAGGAGGGTTGTGCTTCATTTGTCTGAAAAGAAGCCATAGAGCCGGTGACTGCAGATCAAAAACCGTCTGCACTATTGAAGGCTGTGGCGGTAGGCATCATCAACTACTCCATAGGGCTATGCCAAAGCGCCTGTACCACCCAAGGCAGTGAGCGAAAATCACCGCGGTGTAACCAAGATGCAGCATAATGGCATACACCTTGGACTACTGCCGGTGAGAATTAAGGCCGGGAAATAGGAGGTTGTCGGATATGCTTTCCTCGACAAAGGATCCGACACTACTCTCGTTCGGGCCGAGGTCATACAACGTCTGGGTTTAGGTTCTCAAAATAGCCAGTTGACAATTAAGACTCTGGGGGGATCCAAAACAGCCAATGCGGTCAGTGACGCGTTCGAACTGATCGCACTGAATGGCACCGATTCAGTCAACATAGAGCAAGCTGTTGTTGTTGAGTCACTGCCGTGCCCAAGCCCAGTTCCGATGATGAGTATAAGAAGTGGCCTCACTTGGAGGACCTACCTATAGAAACCGTAAATGAGGATGTACTATTGCTTATCGGATGTGACGTACCCGAGGCTCATTGGGTTTTAGACCAGAGACTAGGCGGTCGTAAACATCCCTATGCAGTCCGCACACTGTTAGGCTGGGTGGTATTTGGTCCGACCACCTTCAAAAGGCATCAGTCCTTATCGGTGAACTGGGTGACTCGAAGCGAATCACCACCCATAGAAGAAATACAAAGGATGTATGATGCGGAGTTTGGGGACGTGCAGCTACTGGACAGGAGTGTTTCCATAGAGGACGCGCAAGTAATAACATTCGTCGAGTCTGAGACGCGGCATATACACGGACACTTCATGGTTCCTCTGCCATGGAGGAAGGGTGTAGCGACAGGGCTCGGGAACCTGGAGTCTGCACGGACGAGGTTGCATGGATTGAAACGTCGCCTGACAAACGACAAAAACCTGTGGATCAGATACACCAAAGCGATGGATCAAACAATAGCCAAGGGATACGCGATAAGGGTACCGTTGCATCAAATGAGCTATGACTGCAGACCTCGGTGGTACTTACCGCACCACGCTGTCTTAAACCCAAAGAAGCCTGTGAAATTGCGTATTGTCTTGGATTGCGCGGCCAAACATAAGGGGCGGTCGCTTAATGACATGCTTTATCAAGGCCTTGATACTACTGTTGATCTTGTGGGCATACTTTTGCAATTCCGCAAGGAAAAGGTGGCCGTTTCAGCGGACAAAGAAGAAATGTTCATGCAAGTAAAGGTGTCCGAAAGTGACAGGAGTGCCTTGCGGTTCCTATGGTGGCCACAAGGAGACCTGTCACTGGTGCCGGAAGAATATCAGATGACGGCCCATCCCTTTGGGGCTACTTCCTCACCCTTCTGCGCCAACTTCGCGTTATGCCAAGCTGCGAGGGATTTTGGGGTAGGTTATGAACCATCGGTCTTGCAAGCCGTAGAACGCAGTTTTTATGTCGATGATTGCCTTGCATCCTTTAAAACTAGCGCTGAGGCTACTGCTTTTGCGACAGGGATAACTGCGTTATTGATGCACACTGGTTTCAAGCTGAGGAAATGGGTATCCAATTCACGGAAGTTTATGGCCTTATCTCCAGACCCTGATTTAAATGCCAGTTCCGTTCGGCTACCTCAGCAGAGCGACACCGGCCAGAGAGCACTGGGTGTCCAGTGGGATACGGTCACGGACGAATTTACCTTTCAGTTCCAGTTGCTTGATAGGCCTTTGACAAGGAGAGGCATACTGTCGAACGTCAGTTCCCTGTTTGACCCACTTGGGCTAGCGGCTCCGTTATGTCTTCCGGCTAAGCAGTTGTTGCAGAGGTTATGCAGGACGAAATTAGGTTGGGATAGCCCACTCAGTCCAGAAGATACGGTGTTGTGGAATAATTGGGTATCATTTATGAACCACGTCGGTAAAATAAGAGTACCGAGGAGCATAATTAAAGAGACCCAAAAAGGAATAGGATGCACTGAGTTGCATATATTCTGCGATGCTTCAGAAACCGGATACGGTGCAGTGGCATACGCGAGGCGAATTTCCGTGGACGGAGCCCCATACTATGTGCTTCTATGTAGTAAGTCGCGAGTAGCACCTATCAAAACCGTTACTATCCCGAGGCTTGAGTTGGCGGCAGCCGTCGTAGGTGTTCGATTGAGTGAGATGTTAAAACGAAGCTTTCCAGATTGTTTTGACGGAGCGTATTTTTAGACAGACTCGATGGTTGTCAGGTACTACAAAGAGAACACCGGTACGCGTTATAGTACCTTCGTTGCTAACCGATTGGCAATTATTCATCAGTATACTAACGTTTCCCAATGGCGGCACGTGCGATCAGAAGATAATATTGCCGATCTAGCCTCAAGAGGAATTTCAACCGAAGAGGAACTGAGGACATGGTTGAAAGGACCCTCGCTCTTAAACGACTATAATCAACCAGAATTGGTATTGTCTGTCCCACCGGATGGTGTGGAGACTAAGAAAGGGCCGGCTTTGGTGAAAACGGCCAACCTGCACGCTGACGTCACCCTCATGTTTTCTCGATACTCTGATTGGTCCAAGCTCTGAAAGGCTGTTGCTTGGCTCATCCGGTTTACTTCCCATATTCAAGTTATGTTCTCAAGGAGCAAGGATTTGCTGAACGTGGGCAGCCTGTCGGCCGAAGACATAAAGAGGGCCAGGTTCAGAGTGATAACAATAGTATAGTTTAGTATAGTATATTTCTTGACCGTAGTCAGTACACATGCGCAAGGCAAGATCAGCGTGCAGGTTGGCCGTTTTCACCAAAGCCGGCCCTTTCTTAGTCTCCACACCATCCGGGGGGACAGACAATACCAATTCTGGTTGATTATAGTCGTTTAAGAGCGAGGGTTCTTTCAACCATATCCTCAGTTCCTCTTCGGTTGAAATTCCTCTTGAGGCTAGATCGGCAATATTATCTTCTGATCGCACGCGCCGCCATTGGGAAACGTTAGTATACTGATGAATAATTGCCAATCGGTTAGCAACGAAGGTACTATAACGCGTACCGGTGTTCTCTAATAATAATTGTATATTTCGGATGCGCCCGAAGCATGCTAGAATGCATGATCAGATGATTACAGTGATGCCGGAATGACAATTCACAAAAGGGTACAACAAGTGCATGCAGAGTATCAGAGAGAGTGTTACAGTGAACTAAAACTGTAGTAATGCCCGGCAAATTTGAAGGTCAAGGTCGAATGGTGTCAGTTGGTCTGGAGTACATGCATAAGTGGTATATGAAATAATTACCACTAGTGGAAATTCAAACATATTGAAAGGAAATGTTTTTGGTGCGCTACAGAATATGAGAGGCATATGGATAGAAATCTCGTCAAAGCGTTCGGTGAATTATTCACTTTACTACAGGGATGTCAAGAAGTATTAACATGGAAATATTTCAGTCTGCAAAGATGGTAGTATATAAAGTGGTGGCTGTATACTGGAGGAATCATATATGTTGCAAACAATTGCGTATTTCTTGGGAGGGATACTACCAGAGTGATGGTGGCAGGGAACGGCCGGAGTAAAACAGGTGAGCGTGCGGCAAGTTGTTAACTTTATGTAGGGTTGGTATGAAATGTCAAAGCGGAAGTGGAAGACTAATCAATATTGACCGTGTGGTTACATCCATTATACAGGTGTTCAGTTCTGCGAGAGGAAAGGTAAAGTAATCCACAGATAAGTGTACGTCAATAGATGAATGCTGTGTGGTATGTACCATGCAAAAATGACAGATCAATAAAACTGCACAGGTATATCGCGGGAAGCGGCCGTGGATCAACGAATATAGAAATAAAATGTGTCAGCCGGTGCAGATAGTGGTGTGATTTAGAGGCTGCATACGGGGTCAGTTTCGGTAATATAACACGAATGCAACATCTGGAAAATCAAAGGTCTCGATAACGGTGATGGTATAGTAAGTAGACGGTGAGTGTCACATTTCTAATGACCAATTTGACAGGTGTAACAAATGATGGGAACGGAGCGGCGATGCAGCATGGGAAGTGTATCGAAGACGTTCAATCGTGGGGGGAACGCAGTGATCTGCAGAGCCCGAACACTCGATGAAACAGCATTGCGGGTGCGATCGGATGGACCGATGAAGAGTGCAGGTAGTTACTAATTACTTCACTGCCCACTGGAGGACTACTGAAAGATATGTCAGCGCCGGACGTTTTTTTTGGTGACCGATGAATCAATGAACAGTGGCACGCCGATCTTGCCTTGCGCATGTGTACTGACCACGGTCAAGAAATATACTATACTAAACTATACTATTGTTATCACTCTGAACCTGGCCCTCTTTATGTCTTCGGCCGACAGGCTGCCCACGTTCAGCAAATCCTTGCTCCTTGAGAACATAACTTGAATATGGGAAGTAAACCGGATGAGCCAAGCAACAGCCTTTCAGAGCTTGGACCAATCAGAGTATCGAGAAAACATGAGGGTGACGTCAGCGTGCAGGTTGGCCGTTTTCACCAAAGCCGGCCCTTTCTTAGTCTCCACACCATCCGGTGGGACAGACAATACCAATTCTGGTTGATTATAGTCGTTTAAGAGCGAGGGTTCTTTCAACCATATCCTCAGTTCCTCTTCGGTTGAAATTCCTCTTGAGGCTAGATCGGCAATATTATCTTCTGATCGCACGTGCCGCCATCGGGAATATCCATCATTCCGGGCCAACTTCATCTCCATGGAGAGCCGCTCTCTTCATATTCACCAAAGTTCACGGTTGTACTCCCATTCATTTCTTTAACCTCTCCATGTCCATAACTTACTCCGTGCATAGAACCAGCAATAGGCCTCAGTTACCCACATCTTGCATTATTATGACGTATAACGCATTCCTAGCGCTATATTTTCACGATATATTTTGTATTTTCACGGACCACCACCAACCAGTCGAATCCGAAACCAAACCGTATTTGCCGCGCAAACCTTTATAATTTCAGTCGACTCAAACTATCTCTGGCTATATTGTTTTGCTTCTGACGACTCCACTCGCTTTCTTGAAATTCGTGTATAGTTCATTGTTTTGAGTAACGTTGTACACCATGATCATGCGCTTGCGCATGCGTCTCGACCATGGTCGAGAAATATACCATTATTATTATTATTAAACGTTAGTATACTGATGAATAATTGCCAATCGGTTAGCAACGAAGGTACTATAACGCGTACCGGTGTTCTCTTTGTAGTACCTGACAACCATCGAGTCTGTCTAAAAATACGCTCCGTCAAAACAATCTGGAAAGCTTCGTTTTAACATCTCACTCAATCGAACACCTACGACGGCTGCCGCCAACTCAAGCCTCGGGATAGTAACGGTTTTGATAGGTGCTACTCGCGACTTACTACATAGAAGCACATAGTATGGGGCTCCGTCCACGGAAATTCGCCTCGCGTATGCCACTGCACCGTATCCGGTTTCTGAAGCATCGCAGAATATATGCAACTCAGTGCATCCTATTCCTTTTTGGGTCTCTTTAATTATGCTCCTCGGTACTCTTATTTTACCGACGTGGTTCATAAATGATACCCAATTATTCCACAACACCGTATCTCCTGGACTGAGTGGGCTATCCCAACCTAATTTCGTCCTGCATAACCTCTGCAACAACTGCTTAGCCGGAAGACATAACGGAGCCGCTAGCCCAAGTGGGTCAAACAGGGAACTGACGTTCGACAGTATGCCTCTCCTTGTCAAAGGCCTATCAAGCAACTGGAACTGAAAGGTAAATTCGTCCGTGACCGTATCCCACTGGACACCCAGTGCTCTCTGGCCGGTGTCGCTCTGCTGAGGTAGCCGAACGGAACTGGCATTTAAATCAGGGTCTGGAGATAAGGCCATAAACTTCCGTGAATTGGATACCCATTTCCTCAGCTTGAAACCAGTGTGCATCAATAACGCAGTTATCCCTGTCGCAAAAGCAGTAGCCTCAGCGCTAGTTTTAAAGGATGCAAGGCAATCATCGACATAAAAACTGCGTTCTACGGCTTGCAAGACCAATGGTTCATAACCTACCCCAAAATCCCTCGCAGCTTGGCATAACGCGAAGTTGGCGCAGAAGGGTGAGGAAGTAGCCCCAAAGGGATGGGCCGTCATCTGATATTCTTCCGGCACCAGTGACAGGTCTCCTTGTGGCCACCATAGGAACCGCAAGGCACTCCTGTCACTTTCGGACACCTTTACTTGCATGAACATTTCTTCTTTGTCCGCTGAAACGGCCACCTTTTCCTTGCGGAATTGCAAAAGTATGCCCACAAGATCAACAGTAGTATCAAGGCCTTGATAAAGCATGTCATTAAGCGACCGCCCCTTATGTTTGGCCGCGCAATCCAAGACAATACGCAATTTCACAGGCTTCTTTGGGTTTAAGACAGCGTGGTGCGGTAAGTACCACCGAGGTCTGCAGTCATAGCTCATTTGATGCAACGGTACCCTTATCGCGTATCCCTTGGCTATTGTTTGATCCATCGCTTTGGTGTATCTGATCCACAGGTTTTTGTCGTTTGTCAGGCGACGTTTCAATCCATGCAACCTCGTCCGTGCAGACTCCAGGTTCCCGAGCCCTGTCGCTACACCCTTCCTCCATGGCAGAGGAACCATGAAGTGTCCGTGTATATGCCGCGTCTCAGACTCGACGAATGTTATTACTTGCGCGTCCTCTATGGAAACACTCCTGTCCAGTAGCTGCACGTCCCCAAACTCCGCATCATACATCCTTTGTATTTCTTCTATGGGTGGTGATTCGCTTCGAGTCACCCAGTTCACCGATAAGGACTGATGCCTTTTGAAGGTGGTCGGACCAAATACCACCCAGCCTAACAGTGTGCGGACTGCATAGGGATGTTTACGACCGCCTAGTCTCTGGTCTAAAACCCAATGAGCCTCGGGTACGTCACATCCGATAAGCAATAGTACATCCTCATTTACGGTTTCTATAGGTAGGTCCTCCAAGTGAGGCCACTTCTTATACTCATCATCGGAACTGGGCTTGGGCACGGCAGTGACTCAACAACAACAGCTTGCTCTATGTTGACTGAATCGGTGCCATTCAGTGCGATCAGTTCGAACGCGTCACTGACCGCATTGGCTGTTTTGGATCCCCCCAGAGTCTTAATTGTCAACTGGCTATTTTGAGAACCTAAACCCAGACGTTGTATGACCTCGGCCCGAACGAGAGTAGTGTCGGATCCTTTGTCGAGGAAAGCATATCCGACAACCTCCTATTTCCCGGCCTTAATTCTCACCGGCAGTAGTCCAAGGTGTATGCCATTATGCTGCATCTTGGTTACACCGCGGTGATTTTCGCTCACTGCCTTGGGTGGTACAGGCGCTTTGGCATAGCCCTATGGAGTAGTTGATGATGCCTACCGCCACAGCCTTCAATAGTGCAGACGGTTTTTGATCTGCAGTCACCGGCTCTATGGCTTCTTTTCAGACAAATGAAGCACAACCCTCCTTTACGGGCTTCTGCCCATCTCGCAGGTACGTCTAACGCCAAAACCTCTTGGCACAGCGTTATTGAGTGGTTCCCATCACATTTCGGGCAGGTCTGAGGTCGCTCTTTTTCCTGCTGCACTCTGATTATGGAACAACTAGATTCAGATTGACGTGGACCTGGGTTGCGATTGGCTTCATTCACCCGGCCAGTGGTCTTAGTTCGGCTTGCTAGTTGTCCGAAGCGACTACGGGCGATCCTGGCCGTGGTGGACACGAATTCCGTTAGCTCACTAAACGTTGGTTCCCGACCATTTTGCGTTAACCGATCGACTCTCAGCTCATTAATTCTGTAGGGAGTATGGAAGACCACTAACCACACGTTCCAGGGTGGTCAGCGAGTTCAGATATGACGTATAATTCATCTGCTCGAGAGCAATCATGCAGCTCTCCATTCTAACGGCTAGCGTCGATAGTGCTTCTGAGTCCAAGCTGCTGGTGTTCAGTCCTTTCATTAGGCCCTCTAGGAGTGATCGCATTACCTCGTGCGGGCGGCCAAATAACTCCTTTAGTATCTCACAAGCTCTACGATATCCTTCGCTGGGAGGAAGCATTACACATTCATCGATTGCTACCAGTGCCTTACCCTTGCAGT
Source organism: Fasciola hepatica (assembly GCA_948099385.1). Lineage (NCBI taxonomy): Eukaryota > Metazoa > Platyhelminthes > Trematoda > Plagiorchiida > Fasciolidae > Fasciola > Fasciola hepatica. Next base: position 5,792,153 of record CANUEZ040000175.1, read on the forward strand.
AATGAAGCAAATACATCAGGCGTTGGCCGTCACCCATGATCTTCGAGGTGACATACACATGAAACTGTCGAATGAACATCCAGTACATTTCTGGCCGACCATCGAACGAAAACAATTCTGCTTTTGGTAAGTCAATCACACCCACAATATTAGAAGCCTCATTCCATAACTTATGATTAGGGTCACGCTTACCGACTTTTTCGTTTCCCTGAACAGCAGTATCTATGTGCTCATCAGAAATCGACCTGGTGTGCACCTGAACGTACTCACGCACTCTTTCATCACAATCCATTGAGTCCGAGGATCGCACAGACGCACTTCTGTCTAACCTTTCTGAGGGTTCGGCGATCTCCAAATCTTGCTTAACTCTTAGAAACTCTTTTTTCTGGCTTCCTTTAAAGGCCTTCAAATCCTGTGCTAGTTGCTCTTTAAGGTGGCGTTCCCTCAGTTCGACAAGCAACAAGTTCGACTTAGAACAACGACTATGCCGACTAGTGCCTGTAACCCTGGAGCCATGAACAGAAAAACTGTCAGGAGGGACTTGCCAGGTTCCAGCGATGATTTGATCCGATCCGACCCCATTGTCAGATCGGTTGAGTCCAGTGGTCACCTTATTGCTCCTGGTAGTTCGCATCGTTCCAGAGACAGTGTCAAAGTACTGTAACGACCAAAACGCTCAAGTCCTGGTCCGGGTGAAGCCTGACCAACGATTCAATTATCGTTTCACCGATTAATAAGCTTCACTCGTTCTGGATAGCACCTTGGAGCCTCAAAGCAACGCGTAGCCCAAATCGATGCAGAACCCAAATCAAGAACACGATTGCTCTGCAAATTCTACGGTAATATTAGCGAGTAAAAATACAAGTACAAACATGATCATACCTTTGACAGTGAGCCTCAGTCACTATCCAGCCAAAAAGGTAGTAAAAAATAGGACAAATTCTGTAAAAAGAGGAATAGTTGGCCAAAAAGAGCAAATAATAAATACCTGTCCTGAAGTCCAAACAAATAGAACAAGTTCTCCACGCTTAATCAGGCCCAAAGAACAATTTCCTGAGCGTGGCAGCCAAAAATCAACGTAAACGAGCTGAACGTCTACGGTCAGTCGACGTGAGAGAGAAAGCGAAACCGAGGAGTAATAAAACAAACTGTGTTGAACCAGTGCATCTCACTATCATACCAACTGTCCTCAAAGTAATCTCAATAAGAAAGCACAACCATAAAAAGGAAAAGTAGGTGCACCAAGCGTAGAATAATTGTCGACCACAAAACAGTGTCAGCATGAAGTGGGTTAGGGAAGGCGGTCCAAAATCGGTCATAGAGTACAGGAATGTGAGCAGAAGAGGAATTTTTCAATCAACATGGACATTACACCGGCCGCCAAAATTTCTCCCGGTCGTTCACGGCAGTTTCGGACAGTAATCGGTTCTGGCTCCCCCTTCCTACTTACGCTCCCGAGACACCGGAGTTCACAGGACTTACAGCAGTACGCCTGCTACCTCCCTTCCCTTGGGGTATACGAGGTCTTACAGCAGTACGCCTGCATACCCCCTAGCCTACGACCCCGGCTTCTAGTCGGCACCTTCTAACAAGCAAATGTTTCTTACATCTCTCCGTTGCTTTCCCTCGCTAGTGCGGACCACGGCCGTCCGTACGAGTCCATCTGCATCAACTTCTACGTTCAGAGGGATTCATTTGGAGAGTTTTTACAGCGAGAACCACTTACAGATGAACTATGCAAGGGTGCCTTGGGTTCCCTAAAAAAGCTATGCCCGATTGTATTGGGAAATCTTTTGTGTGTTGGCTGACGACTTAATTATGCTGAATATCCAAGTGCCTTTAAACATCCAGTTATTTTGCCGAACAGGCACCCGGTGACAGAACTCATTATCCGCCACCACCATAGTAGAGAAGGACGTAGTGGCACCGCGCCTGTGCTTGCCGCAATCCGCAAGAGATACTGGATTATCAATGGAATCGGCACGGTCAAACGGGGAATAGGACGATGTTTCACTTGTCGTAGGCTGGCCGCCGTCGCCGGTCAGCAGTTGATGGCTCCTCTTCCTCCCTGTCGTGTGGAAAGGGGGCGGTATTGCTTCAGTTCGGTCGGAATAGATTACTTTGGTCCAATCCTTGTTCGTAGGGGTCGAGTGTCGGAAAAAATATGTGGCTGTCTATTCTCTTATCTACAAACTCGAGCCACTCATTTGGAAATGACAGCCAGCTTAAGCACTGACCCGTTCATCATGTCACTCGTCCGTTTTGTTGGTAGACGTGGAACACCGACAGAAATCTATAGCGACAACGGGTCGAATTTCGTGGGTGCAGTTACGGAGCTCAAAGGTCAGTTGAAGCGTTGGGATAGACGGCGCATTAAAGATCACCTAGCCAGTCAGGGTATAAGTTGGCACTTCAACCCCCCAGCATCGAGCCACCGAGGGGTCGTATGGGAGAGAATGATCCGTTCGGTACGCAGGTTGCTATCAGTGCTTGCGAAGGAACAGATAATGAGTGAGGGGACGTTACATACTTGCTTTGTTGAAGTCGAGAGGATATTGAATAATCGACCGATAGTCCCCACTTTTGTCCGATGACCAGGGCAGATTGGCTCTGACTCCGAGCAGTCTACTACTGCTGAGGGGCGATTGCGGTATATTAGATAATGCTAATATGAGAGAACACTATTGTAGACGTTGGAAGCAGGTCAACCACTTTGCGAATAACTTTTGGCGCCGATGGGTGGGAAAATATGTCCCGACTCTGCAGGCCAGACAGAAATGGCTTTCAAAACAGAAATCTTAGAAAGGGGGACATCGTGATTGTTGCTTCAGAGACCTTTGCGAGAGACAAGTGGCCCATGAGGATAATTGAGGACGTAGAAGTTGATGAAGATGGACTCGTACGGACGGCCGTGGTCCGCACTAGCGAGGGAAAGCAACGGAGAGATGTAAGAAACATTTGCTTGTTAGAAGGTGCCGACTAGAAGCCGGGGTCGTAGGCTAGGGGGTATGCAGGCGTACTGCTGTAAGACCTCGTATACCCCAAGGGAAGGGAGGTAGCAGGCGTACTGCTGTAAGTCCTGTGAACTCCGGTGTCTCGGGAGCGTAAGTAGGAAGGGGGAGCCAGAACCGATTACTGTCTGAAACTGCCGAATCCAAAACAAATATCTGAAGCTCCAGAAGGTGTATCACACCAATAATGACTTATCGTCATTCTTGCAGCTCCAATGTCTCTCGGTATCCATCAAAATTAAGACTGACGATATGCTCAAAAACCAAGAAGTGTCTGCCTTGCGATGCTATGATACTTCCTCAAAGTGGGCACGCCCAATGAAGAACAGAAATCAGAGCGAACCAGCAGGTATCCCCTCTCCAACTTTAGAAAATAACGATCACATTACCTCACCTGTAACGATAGCCGAGGCGCTTAATTCCTACTTCGCTACATCCATGACTACGGACCCCCTTACTTTACCCTCATGCATTGACCCTGTCACCGAGCACTTACTGTCTGATTTAGAATTTACTCTAAAAGAGGTGACCAACCAGCTTACCCGTGCCCGGGAGTCCTCACACCTTGGCCATGATGGTGTTCCACCGACACTTCTACGTCTTGAGGAACTGATGTCGCAGCCCTACTATTGAAGGTCTACAGTCTGTCTATCAAGTTTGACATACTTCCTTCACAGTGGAAGACTGCGGGCATCATCCCAATCCATAAGAAGGGACCAATACATAACCCCTCAAATTACCGCCCTATCAACCACACTCCAATTGCTTCTAGGTTGAGGGAAAGCCTCATCAAACAGCGGATGTCCGACTTCCTATTGTCCCATAGCATCACCCGTAGTGGGCAGCATGGCTTCTTAAAGCCACCTTCATGTACCACTTGCAGGTACGACTTTTTTAACCTCATAAAGTCGGCCACCGACAACAGTAAATCTATCATCATTATATACCTTGATATGGCAAAGGCGTTTGACCGAGTCCCTCAAGCTTTATTACTAACAAAACTCAAAGTTCGCGGCTTTTCCGGTTCGCTTTTATCGTGGTTAACATCATATCTATCGAATCGTTCACAAGTGGTTTCCATTGATGGGTGTTTCTCACAGCCTGCTCCAGTCACCAGTGGAGTTATACAGCGCAGTGTACTCGGTTCTTCACTTTTTCTCATATACATGAATGGTATATCTCCCATCTTGCACTATGGCACCCCATTCCTTTTCGCTGATGACGTTAAGATTGTCTGAGTTTCCCCGTCGGAACCTCAAAATTATGCTGGATGAAATTTTTAGTGACCTAAAGCGACTCGGGGACTGGCGCAATTCATGGAGTATGGACTTCTCGCCCTTGAAGGGCTGCTACATAACATTCAGATATCAAGTGGCCCCCGGAACCCTGCTTATCCATGACCCACCCACCTCGTACAGCCCTTTAATTCGAGAACTTGGTCTTCATTATTCTTGTAGCTTTAGGTTTTCTGAGTATGTTCCACTCCAAATCGCAAAGACGAGAAGAACCACTGGTCTCATCTCCAGAACTTTTCGGCTAAATGATTGCAAGCTGCTCACTTACAAGTCTCACGCCAGGTCTCTCCTTGAATACTGTCCTATTATATTCACCAACATGACGAAATCCGACCGCATTTCTCTAGAATCCGTACAACGCCAGTTCACCAAACGATTAGTGGGATTTTCCTCCAGTTTGTGTTACAAGGATCGATGCATCCTACTCAGTCTTGGCCCTCTACTGCTGAGTCGCATGAAGCTCAGTCTATGCTTCCTGTTTAAGCTGTACCACCTTAAGGCCTTTTCGTGTACTGAACCCATTCGTCTCAACCCCTCCACGAATTATGCCCTACTCCATCGGTCACTGCAGCTCTCTATTCCTAGATCAAAATTAGCTTTAAGATCTAACTTCTTCCTTATAAACTACTCGAAGTTATGGAATAAACTCCAGCCAAACATCCGCGAGAGTCTCTTAATTTCCCAGTTCAGAGGCTCGTTGGATCACTTCTTGACTGTTCCCAATGTAATCCTTCTTACCGGCCAGACCGTCACCGAAGAGGTGGTCTACGAAAACGGGTTTGATTACCAGGATTATTGCACCAGAACTTTCATTTCTTGCCCGATGACAAATGCCAGGGCAATTATTTCCTTTTACATTATAATGTATACAATCTGTACTACGGTAGCTACAGTTTTCTGGCTTTTGTAACTATACCTAGTTTAATGCTTGCCGGTTCTCCTAATTTTAGACAATGTTCTTGTTTTATTGCCAACCAGTCTGAGCTTCTTAGCCTTAGATGTATCCGCAGCAAATAGGTATGTGGCTTTGGACCCTAGGACATTGAGTTCCACCGTCTAAGGCCTTACTTGATCCTTCACTCCTTTCCCGTTCATTTTCGCTGCCACCACCCGCCCGGGTTTTATGTCCGGCCTCATTTCGCCTTTCTTAATCATCTCTTTCCAGAATCTCATCCCAGAAGCCCACCTGCTAGTACCTACTTGGTGGCCTGTCCCCTCGCCTCATCTCTGTATCTACCATCCACCAACTACTATCATATTCCCCCTATACACCACATTATTTCCCATCAGCTGAGCTAAACTCATCCACGCCAGCTAGCCCGGAATGGTCTCTGATGGTCTTAGGCATGGTCTGGCGCTGTATGAGACTGATACACGTATGCTAGCTTGTGCTTTACAACGTTCGTTGTCCTACTCCGTGTGTTTGCATAGTCCCACTCTGCATTTTCCCAGCCCATGCTAGCGAAATCCCTGATGTTAAGGTCACCCAAACCATAGCGTTGTCCGAACGTGGGGAAAACAGACCACCCCCAGCGGTTGCGAAAAAAAGACAAGTGCGCATAAAATTACGATCGGGCGGAGGGGCTATGGAAAGCTCCTATATGGGCTCAGCCACCCTTCTGTTAGGAAACAAAAAAAGAAAATGAAAACTGGAAAAAGAACAGTGGAACAAAAAAAGACCTCGTGCGATCGACTCGATCTCCAGATATCACTGACATCGGGCTGTGAAGGAATTGGGCAACCTTCGTCTATGGGTATGTCTCCCATCAGCTCAGACCCGTTTCTGCGAAGGAGGAAACCCCACATCTCCCTTGTTCGCTCCACAAGCCTTTGGTTTTCACGCACGAGACTGGCTGGGGTGACATTGCACTGGACTCTCCACATACCTTTACCCACCCCCGCTCTAAGTTTCAACCTCCCCATACCCTCCCTAATCGCACCTCGCATGCATGTTGACGTCAAATACAATCGCTACCATAGCCCTAAATTTCAATCTATTGACCTGGACAGCGTGTAGACGTACCTGACGAATAACGGCAACCGCGGTGAAGCCCGGAAAAGGATAAAAAGAGAAAAGAACATAGTGGAAGCCTGTCACCTTTTCCATCCATACCCCTCCATCTTCAGTCATCTTTCTTAGAAAGCTGCCTTCTCGATATCCTAGCATCGAAGCCAAGATTAGGTTTAAAACCCTACCTAGCAGTAACCACGGCACCGTGCCAACTGCAATCACTACCGCAGCCCAGACTTTAAGCCCACTGATATGGATAACATCCGGAGGCAACAGGTGACCAACGCCTGCCTCACTTGAGTCTACAAAAAATGAAAACGGAGAACTGTTCATATTTTCCATTCCCCACTAACCATCTCTCCTCGCTTTTATAAAACTATGATATTATTGCAACCACCACGTCTTGAGATTTCCCTGCTCACATTCAAATTAAATCTCAGTAGGCCGGCACTACCGAGTAGGAGCACAGATGAACCCACGTCCACGTTTCTGTGCATGATAACAATTTTCTCTAAAGCATCACCACAGATGCCCTAATGGTTCTTTCCGCATTCTTACTTAATTGCTCTTCAGAACTCCCAATTGCTTGCAAACCATTTATCCTTTGAAATGCAGAAGCAGCAGCCCACCCAATTTACGCTATCTTGCAAGCCTGTAGTAGTACTTATCAACCCCCTGCAACCCTACGTTACTTGAACTCTCGAGTTAAAACCCAGACCAAAATATGAAATGTGCCACTGACAGTCCACGTGAACCCAACCAGTTCATTGTTAATTGGCGCCATTTATTATCATGACACAGCTGGAACCAGGTCCAGACTGCTAACATCATTTGTTTCAGATTTGTCGTCGCCCACCCTCTCGGGCTCCCCTTTCGGTGACCAAGGTCCACCATTTGACCCGCACCGACAGAGGCCTGAATGGAATCTTTTATACCAAACGGGATTGCAATCTAGCCACACGACCTAAAACACTCCCAACTGCTTACCAGTAGATTGATAGGCGTCTTCTGAAGCAACGCCTCTACTACTGACGTCACTGCTGGAGTCTTCACAGATAACAGTTTACAAGCTACCTTCTACTGACTGACACGTCCCTTACCCCGCCTGACGAACCATACCCACGGGATGCTGCACATCACCTTGGTCTCATGTGAAACAATTAGATGACAGAGCCAGAATAGGCAACACGGGAAGTTTTTACTCACTAAATTTCGATACGCCATCTGAAAGCAAGTCCACTTGTCCCCCTCATCCGTGGTTTCCAATAATGACGCCGAATATCACTGAGAATCAATAAGTCAATATATTTTTATAATAATAATAATAATGGTTTATTTCGGAAAAGCCCGAGGCATGCCATGTGCATGATCTTGTTGATACGGGTGATGGAATGGACAGATATAATTCATGGAAATACGGAAACTTTCATGAAAATATTGGATAAAAAGGCTCAGAAGAGGGAATAAAGTAGGATGAAAATAGGACAAATGTATGCACATCATAGAGATTGTATGGAGTTTAAATGAGCTCAAGAGCGGATTTGAATGGACGCCCGGTGAGTTTGAAAGTCAAGGTCAGATGGAATGATCGGCTGTTCCGGGTAATTACATGTAGACGGTGACTGGTAAACATGAGAAAGGCTGGAAATCGGTATAAGGAACTGCAGTAGCGAGGGACGATGGAGAAAAATGTGCGGTACACTGCAGCGGATTAGGTATCAATGAAGCATTGGTACTCTGCGGTAGAGTGCCGGCGGACAGGACACGAAACTCACCATAAAACAGGCAGCGAGCAATGCGAGACGTACAGGGTTAATCAGATGACAAAAACGATCTAGAAGGATTGGATACGGTAGATGTGAGGCGCAGATGTGGAGTTGATTGATGCATATGATGACGGTCGTTGAGATGATGGCAAGAGAAATGGCTGGTGAGGAACTGCAAGATGCAGAGGGCGTGAACACAGATATATATGCGTAAGTTTATATATATATGTAGACATATTATGTAAATATGTATAGATATAAGAGAAGCAGAAGCATTAACAATGGGGTCCCAGAAAGAAATTATCAGTCATTGGGAGGGGTAGGTAAGGTTAGATCAAATGGTTGTAGAATTTACTTTGGAATATTGTGGTAGACTAACTTCGTGACAAGTGCACATGGCAGCCCAACGGAGAGAAAAATAGAATGCGGAAGCACAGAAGTGATGAAGACTGTGAGGAGCAGTTCACGGAAGAGTGAAGATGAAAGACAGGATCAAGGAAAACAGGTACGAATGGGTCTAATTATTTGATCAATGCAGGTGCAACATGTAGTAACGGACCAGAGGAATCGGGTGGTGACAGGTCAAACGATTTGGAGCCGTAAAAGAACCTCGTGACTCAACGTTGTCATTACAATGATGGAAAATGGAAAAGCAGACCAAACTGAAAGGCACACGAGAAATGCCCAAATGGGGATATCTGAAAACCGTCAGGCATGCATGGAGGGGGCTAGAAATTGATATGGAAAAGGGTGGTAGCAGGAGTCGGAGGAGAAAAAGAGGGATCCATTGCTAGGGCTCATATAGTGATAAGCTTGTTCTACATTGCGGTAGATGGTCAGCGAACAGGGCACAAAACTCATCGTAGAACAGGTGGCGGACAGTGGAATAAGCAAAGGGTGGTGCGGATGGCAAGAATGATCTGCAGGGATTTGATATGGTAAATATGAGGTGCAGATGTGAAAAGAGTGGACGCATATCATTAGGGTCAGCGGGATGGTAGCATGAGAAATAGCCCGTAAAAAGTACAGGACGCAGTACAGGTATATATATATATATATATATATATATATATATATATATATATATAAGTAGATAAGTAGATATGCGAGGAGCAGAAGCAAAGAGCAGTGGAGTACCAGGAGAATAAAACGTATCAGTGATTGGAAGAGGGAGATAGGATTGGATCAAATTGTGCAGGATTGACTTGGGAGAGCTCAGACGAAGTTTTTCATGACGGGATAACATAGTGGATCAACAGACAGAGAAGACTGAAGAAGCACAAAATTGATGCGGGCCGTGACGAGCAGATAATAAACGAGGGAAGATGAGGAATAGGATCGAAGAGATCGGGTAAGAATGGGTCTAACTATTTGATCAATGCAGGTGCGACATGTAGTAACGGACCAGAGGAATCGGGCAGTGACAGATCAAACAGCTTGGAACTGTAAAAGAACATCCTGACCTAACGTTTTCTTTACGATCGGTGGGACATGGAAAAGCGGGCCACAATGGAAGGCACAGAAAAATGCCTGTAGCGAGCAATAAACGGATCAAGGGATGAGAGCAATGACCGAGGAGACACAGGTAAGAAATCACCAATCAGATCGTTTAACTGCAGATGAAACACGAAGGAGGCGGACAAGGAAGCGGGAAGCCCCGAGATAAGTGAACCGGAACGAAAAGGCCACAAAAAGTGTATGCGCAACGGAGTTGGGGCAATGGAGCTGGAGAGCTGTGTGCCGGCAGACAAATGAACAGGTAGATACTAATCAGGACACTGAAAAGAACCACAGAGGAATCGTGGAGCCAAGAGAGGAAAACATGGTTGTGATGGTTAGGTAATAAATGCGACTGTAAAAGATGCGAGGTTTGGAGAGGCAAGTTCTAATATGCGGTGTAACAGCCGGTCGTGGAAAATCCCCCTTTTTCCATCGCGATTCAGTGTTTTTCCCAACATCACTCATTTCCATACACTGTTGACTTGTCTTTATGAACTGGTTGTTTTTCTAGACCAATTGTTGTTTGTTCGCGCCCAGAGCGCTACTTTGACACATCCTTGTTCAGGACCTGCGTGACGCACGTGCTGTCTGCTCACACGCTGCTATTCGGTTTCTCGTTGTTGAGTCCTTGTGATCGTATTATTGAGGTTTGTATATTGTTTATGTCATTGGTTATCTTAATAATCTAGTATCGTAGAATATCACGGATAATCGTCTTTTGATTTCGGGATCCGTTGCGAATTTGGCTACGCATTGCTCAAACGTTCGTTACAATACTCAATAGATCTATTTGGAACGAGGAAAAATCACGCAAAATGCCAAGAAAAGGATCAAAAGCAGTCGAATCCGGACAGGAAGTAATACGGCAAGTCTCTGGGGAGGTTTTGGGTACATATGATTCTTTAGTTAATGCTAGATCGCCTAGTCCTGTCAGTGCTAGCTCATGTGTTATTGAAAGCAATATTGATCGTAAGGGTGTCGATTTATATAAGCTGAGAATACTAGAACTAGAGCAACAGTTACTTTCGGCTAGACTACAGGCGCATGAAGCAGAGAAGTGTACACAGAAACAGCGAGAGCATGAGACCAGTGACTTCGACACTTCCGATAGGTTAGAGTGCAATAATGTAGGGAACCCCACGCCGGTCGCCGACTACAAACCACCAACGATCGATCTGCCTAGAGTGGAGTTAACGGTTTTCGACGGGCGAGCTGAGCAATACTGCAAGTTTGTCAAGCAGTTCGAGACGTTCGTTGAAAACAAGGTAACCGACCCTGGGCAAAGGCTTCCTTACCTTACTCACTACTGCCGAGGCCGAGCGCGAGAAGCTATCGACGGGTGCACCATGCTCGATCCAGAAAAAGGCTACACAAGGGCAAGAAAGATTCTGAGGGACTTGTTTGGCCAACCTTTCAAAGTAGCCCGTAACCTAATAGAGGGCGTGATGGCAGAGGCAAAGAGAACCAAGGGCGACGTCTACACGATGGCCGACCTGGTGATCAAGATGCAGAACTGCTCAATAGCCCTCGACCATTTAGGTCACAGGGCTGACCTAGACGCCATGCACACTTTGGAAGGCATAGTCCGTCACCTCTCCCCCGAACTACAGGGTCGGTGGGCGGAAGAAGCTGAACGGATAAGCCGAGGCGACAGAGAAGCCAACTTCGAAGACCTGACTGAATACTTAGACAGGCAGACGAAGATAGCTGACAGCAGATTCGGCCGACTCATCCGGGACAGCAACCGGGCAAACAAGCCCGGTGCTAGCCAAGTCCAAACCCCTGTACGGGAATATCCAAAGTACCAGCCTTGGACCAACACACACGTCATTTCACGAGATGCTACGGCGAAACCAAATTGCAGATCCTGTGGTACTAGCCATGGCCTACCAGAATGCCTTAAGTTCGGCAACGCCACAATAGACGAACGGTGGGAATGGCGAGGATGGCAGGAGCATGTTTCATCTGTCTCAACACCACGCACCGGGCAGCAGCCTGTAGAACAAGGAATCGATGTGGTCACGAGGGCTGCACGGGCAGACACCATCGGCTGCTGCATCAGGCGAGAGTAACCATATCCGAGGCGAGTGCCAAGCCCAGCGTGATTTGTTCAACTTCACAATCTGCCAGTAAACCGGTACGTTTAGGCGTAGTGGCCGTGGGAGTAGTGACTCCGACTGGGATAGTCAAGGCGTTGGCTTTCGTTGATAGTGGATCCGACACCACTTTAGTGAAAGAGCGGTTTGCCGACAAACATCAACTGGCTAAAGGTGCGACGTCGTTAGCAGTGAGCACGGTGGGCGGAACACAGGTAATGACTGCCGGTAGATTAAGGCTGCAACTCATCTCTCTAGACACTAACGAGGAAATTGAACCAACGGAGGCATTCACGTTAGCGGATCTCCCCATGCGAGCACCAAGGTCGGTGAACGCAATCTTGACTCGGTGGCCCTACCTGCAGGATATAACCGTTGTAGACTGGGAAGATGATGAGGTGGATCTCCTCATCGGATGCGACGTGCCAGAGGCGCATTGGGTGCTTGACCAAAGAGTGGGCGACCGCCAGGCACCTTATGCCGTACGCACGGCTCTGTGATGGATGTTATACGGTCCAGTAGGGGTGCGCGGTTCCGTGAATTACTTATCCGCCGAAACGGACCGCATAGAGTATCATCTGCAACGGCTGTATGAAAAGGAGTTTCATGACATTGGAGACGAAAGACCGACGTTGTCTCAAGAGGATCACTTCGCTCTACAAACGGTGCGGCAAGGCACTAGAGGCCTCAAGAAACAGTTCGAGGTTCCCCTCCCATGGCGCACACCGGTCGACCCGTGGAATGACAACAGAAATTATGTTCTCCAACGATTACTACGACTAAAAGAACGCTTCATTCGAGACCAGAATCTGTGGGAACGATACGCGGATTTGATGAAGCGAAACGAGGCCCTCGGTTACGTTGAAAAGGTGCCTGTTAACACCGACAGCAAAAGGGGTATCTGGTATCTGCCTCACCATCCGGTTATCAACCCCAAGAAACCCAATAAACTGCGCGTGGTTTTCGACTGTGCGGCCAAGTTTCAGGGCAAGTCGTTAAACGATCGCCTACTACAGGGGCCTGACTGGACCACACCACTGATCGATGTTTTGTGCCGTTTCAGAGTGGGTAACGTGGCTTTGTCTGCTGACATTAGGGAAATGTTCCATCAGGTGAAGATTCCGGTAGGAGAACGAGATGCTTTGCGTTTCCTGTGGTGGGAAGGGAGCGACCGGGACAACGCAGTGGTGAATTATAGGATGACCGTCCACCCCTTCGAAGCCATATCGTCACCATTTTGTGCCAACTACGCCCTCCGAGAATCAGCGAACAAACATGGCGATCTGGTACATCGGACGGTGGTAGAAAGTGTCAGCAGGAACTTCTACGTCGACGACTACCTTGGGTCATTCGATGATGTGGAATCAGCTCTAGAGCAGTTCAGGGGTCTGACGAGATTGCTGGAAGAGGGCGGCTTCCATCTAACTAAATGGATGTCGAACGCTTCAGAAGTGCTGAAGGTCATCCCGTATCACGAAAAGGCCGAAAGGGTAAGAGATTTGGACGGCTCTCCACTTCCTATCGAGCGCACTTTAGGGATACAATGGGACGCGGAAACGGACGATTTTGTTTCCGAACTGAACGTTCCCGAGCTGCCAATAACCCGTCGTGGCATACTATCTGCCGTCTCAAGTTTGTTCGACCCGCTCGGTTTCGTCTCACCATGGCTGCTACCCGGAAAGATCTTGCTGCAGCGGCTGTGCCGTAAGAAAGTTGATTGGGACCAGTCACTGGACCGAGGGGACCGGCTGGACTGGGAAGAATTTCTGAACACCTTGAAGAAATTAGGGGACATAAGAATCCCACGATGTTTGACTCCTGGCCATACGACACGGACTGGAGAACTACATGCTTTTTCCGATGCATCCGAAGTCGGTTATGGAGCTGTGGTGTACGGACGATGGTGCGCAGGAGATGGACAATATACCACGAGGATCCTGTTCGCCAAAGCCCGCGTTGCTCCACTGAAGTCGGTCTCAATCCCACGCCTTGAACTCAGCGCAGCCGTGTTGGCAGTCAGGGTGGTGCAAGCTGTGATGAGATGTTTCGATCTCTACATTTGGTCGGTGAGCTTCTGGACGGATTCAACGATAGTACTTTACTATATCAACAACGTCCGGAGCCGGTTTAGTACTTTCGTTGCTAACCGGCTCACGATTATCCACGATGAATCAGCCACGCATCAGTGGAGTCATGTCAGGTCTGGCGATAATCCGGCCGACCTGTGCTCCCGAGGTGCGAACAACTTCAGGCAACTGGACACGTGGACGAGAGGGCCAAACTTCCTGCACTTGCCCAAACAGGACTGGCCCGCGTTCGAATTAAAAAACCCTACGGAAGCAGAACTGGAGATCAAAGGCGTAGTGATGGTGGCCAACGTCGTCGAAGCGACATCCATTTTATCGCGACTGGTCAGGTTTTCTTCCTGGATGAAGACGCTTCGTTCGCTAGTTTGGTTAACCAGGTTCAAGATAAATTTACTAGTCATGAAAGGGCTACGGCCCTCAGGTCGGATACCGGTCGGCCCGATAGGTCCCGATGAGCTACAAGCGACAGAGTACGATATTTTCAGAATGATACAACGCGAGGCTTTCGCCCGAGAACTCAAGAGGGCGAAAGAAATGGGGCCAACCAATGAAGACATGCCATCTCCAAGAGGCGAGCTGAAGCGTTTAAACCCCAAACTCATCAACGGACTGCTGCGGGTGGATGGTAGGCTGACCAACGCACACCTGAACTTCGACACAAAGTATCCTATACTGCTGCCTGCGAGACAACCCGTAGTAGAGCTAATGATTCAACACGTCCACGCCATGGAGGGACATGCCGGGGAAAGTCACGTGACGAGCGTCATCCGAAAGCGTCTTTGGTTGTTGAGAGAACGAGAGACTGTAAAACGCGTAATCCGACGTTGTGTGCAATGCAGGAGACGCAATGCCACAGCAGGCAAACAACTCATGGCCCCACTACCAGAATGCAGGGTGACTACGGGCTGGTGGCCGTTCAGTGACACCGGGTTGGACTATTTCGGGCCCTTGTTTATCAAGTGCGGGAAAAGATTAGAAAAGCGATACGGATGTATCATGACGTGCATGAAATCACGTGCGGTACACCTAGAAGTCGCACATTGGATGACTACCGATTCGTTCCTACGGGCCTTGCAAAGATTTATCAACCGAAGAGGCGTACCGGCCGATAAATACTCAGATAATGGATCGAACTTTGTGGGCGCTCAACGGGAATTGCAGCGTTGGCACAAGAACATAAACAGAGACGAACTGCAGAATCGAACCGTGGTCTACGGCATACGATGGCATTTCAACCCCCCACAGGCCAGTCACCGAGGCGGCATATGGGAACGCATGATCCGGTCCGCCAGACGGATATTGCTGTCAATCATGGAGCAGCAACCGCCCGACGACGAGACGCTGAACACCGTCATGACTGAGGTGGAGCGAATCCTGAACAACCGCCCCCTGGTTCCAGTATTGAACGGCGACCCCACCCACCTGGCGCTCACCCCGAACGACTTATTGACGCTAAGGTCGAACGAGGGTTTCCAAGGGCCGGTAAACCTTCGTGGGAGCTACCTCCACGGGTGGAAGCAAGCGAACTATCTGGCCAAGGTCTTCTGGAGGCGATGGCTACGGGAGTACCTACCGGCTTTGCAGACTCGACAGAAGTGGCTGGCCAAAACAAGACCATTCAAAGTTGGGGACATGGTTATACTCGCCGACGAACGCGCACATTTCAGCGCTTGGTCTTTGGGAGTAATTACGGAAACCATCAAAAGCACTGACGGAATGATAAGAACGGTGAAGGTGAAGACAGCTAACGGAGTGCTCATTCGCGACATACGCAGTATTAACCTACTCGAGAGCAAAGACGGAGGAGCTGATAACCCTGAGGCCTAGTACACCTTTTCACACCAGTAATCGAGGTGGATAAAGAAACACCATATATACCACACAATCTCCGTCAAACACGTTAAGGTGCTCGTGGTCCTTTCGTTGACATTACAGAAGGTTCTTTCCGATATGTGGTGATGAGTGCGATTCCATTATACATCCCGATACATACACGCATGCACGACGCACTCTACATCCCGTAAACCCATCATACATGTGACAGTGTTCTTTGTTTGCCTTTTGTTGACGTTACCGAATACCCTTGCATATGTTGAAGTAGCGGAGCTCAGGTCACACACACATGCTACATTTACTCGTCTTCTTGCCACGCGGTCTTTTGTTGACATTGCAGAAAGTCCTCCTTTGATGTGTAGCCATACCTGTGATTTCATTGTAACCCCGGCACACACACGCACACACCCACACACTCAAGCACGTACTTCCAGGACCGGACGGCCCCTTACGAGGACAACGTCTATGCGATCATTCACGCCCGCCATCGGTCATTTGGTCTTGTGGAAGATGTAGACTAGCCTCACGTCTATGTATCCAATGGATTAGGTGAGACCAGTAGTAGAACATTGACGACGAGCATTAAACGCGCGCACTGACAGCAGGGCCTAGGCAGGTAGAAAGAATCAGTACCTTTATACCGAACCTTTGACTCTGCTAAGGATCCAGGAGGATTTTGGTGGGCGGTGTAACAGCCGGTCGTGGAAAATCCCCCTTTTTCCATCGCGATTCAGTGTTTTTCCCAACATCACTCATTTCCATACACTGTTGACTTGTCTTTACGAACTGGTTGTTTTTCTGGACCAATTGTTGTTTGTTCGCGCCCAGAGCGCTACTTTGACACATCCTTGTTCAGGACCTGCGTGACGCACGTGCTGTCTGCTCACACGCTGCTATTCGGTTTCTCGTTGTTGAGTCCTTGTGATCGTATTATTGAGGTTTGTATATTGTTTATGTCATTGTTTATCTTAATAATCTAGTATCGTAGAATATCACGGATAATCGTCTTCTGATTTCGGGATCCGTTGCGAATTTGGCTACGCATTGCTCAAACGTTCGTAACATGCGGATTGGCCACGGTTGTGGGTGCGATTGGTGCATCATGGCATTGGGCATGAGGAGAGAGAACAAGGAGGGATTTAACAGAACGGCAGGTATAAGAATGCTATCAATGGGCTTTCTGAGCAGAGGGTAATACCAAGCGCGTAGAGGATAGAAGCCAGCAATGACGGCAAGTGGGAAAAAAGATATTGGCGAGCGTCGACAGAGAAGAGTGGTTAGGACGATAGTGACTCAATGCAGTGAAAATTGCTGTAGAGAGAGGCGATAGGAGGAAGGACAAAACGGGTAGGTGTGCATACCCTGGTAGGGCGACAAAAATGGGAAGTGGTAACAGATGATAAGAGCTGTACGTTAACAAGCTGTGGAGGAAAAAGGATGAGGATCGTGCAATTTTCATCCGACAACATTGGATTCGGTAGTCCGAGTAAAGTTAGAGCATGCCATCCGCAACCGGAGCTAGTGGGTGGGACTGGCCGTGCGCTGGGCACCCAACCTGAAAAACACTTCGTGAAGTGAACACAGGAGGTGTGATCCACCAGTCCAGTTGCGCTCGCACATCGTTGCAGACGGCCTGCACGCCCGATGTGCGCTGGCCATAGCGGTGGATCTGACGGCGCCCCGCACTGTTGGGAGTGGCACGAATGTTCATAGATAATTGTACAGGGGAGAAAACGACCGCGAAGGGGGTGCGTGAACCAGGAGCAATTTGTCAGAGTAACATGACAAAAAGGCGCGAGCCTACGCTGAGGTTTTTCATTCAGTTTTCTCTTGCAAAATTTCATTTTTCTTTCGATCGGTGTCCGGCTTGAAATTGATTCTTCGTTGATTCAAGGCCTTCAAGTTTCTCTCCCTTTTTTCTGAATGATACGGGTTATTGATCCTGAAACTAAACTCACCTTTTATATGGATTGCTGTTTCCCTCACATTCACCAACGTTTCCTAGTCCACTTCCACACAGTTTGTTCATGTCTCCCCATTTTATGACGCTCTCCGTTTATTGAGACCGGGAATATCTGTCATTCCGGGCCATCATCTTCTTCATAGACAGCCGTTCCCATTTTTGCCAAAGTTCCCGAGTGCACTCCCATTCGTTTCTTTCAGTTCTCCATGCTCATAACTTATTCCGTTCATAGAACCCCAATAGGCCTCCGTTATCCACGGCTTGCATTATTTTGGCTAATAACGCATCCTCAACGCTATATTTTCACGACATATTCCGCATTCCCGCGGGCCACCACCAACCAACTGGGATTCAAAACCAAACCGTATTTGCAGCGCAAACCATTATCATTTCGGTCGACTAAAACTAACTCTAGCAATATTGTTTCGCTTCTGACGATTTTGACTCTTTTTCTTGAAATTCGTGTATAGTTCATTGTTTTGAGTAACGTTGTACACCATGATCATGTGCTTGCGCGTGCGTCTCGACCATGGTCGAGAAATATACCACTATTATTATTAATAATCACGACTGAACTCAGATACGGAAATCTCTTCAACGGTGAAAGCGTAAGAATTTCAAAGCTAATATTATACTGAAAAAGGCCACAATAATAAAAGTATGTATTTGCCTCGTGCAGTTTACTGTGTATTACGGATTCAGACATTATGTTTGTTTTAGTTAACTCCTGTTACTGCTGCCAGTACTCGACGGTGGTCTTTCTTTTTCGCTGAGTACCGGCAGCACCGGATCTGCAGCCGAAGTTCATTCATAAGCACGCCACCACTCCACAACTGCACGTATTATCTCTGTTCCACCGCTCTTTCGGGCCTGGACGTTGCCATCACCGGTGTTCAAGACTGCTGATATCCCAACATCTTTCTCTTCCCCTTGGTTTGTGACTGAGTGTACTTGAAAGTCCTTACTTCCAGGAGGACTGTAAAATTTAGCCAGGTCCCCATCTTCCTAGTATGTCTCTGCGTGGAGTAACTGGTTTGTCTGTCGTTGGCCCAGTACCAGCCTATCAAGCAACAACCCCAATTCTATCTCAGTTTCGTTTTGGACCGGTCGTCATCTTCCCTGTTCTCCCAGATCCGCCTTGTCTGCCATGATTGCTTCGGGCACGTTGTTAGACCTTGCACGGCCTTTAGCGGATTTTTGCGGCTCTTTGGTAGGTATACGTGACTTACTTTCTTTTATATTTTCATCTTTAGATGGAAATGACACTCATAAATGGGCGGCTGTTTGGGAGCTGCTATATTAGGCCGCAATAGGCAGATTGCACACCTCGGGATTATTGCGGCTGATTCCAATTTATCCTTCATAAGGAAGAACCAAGTACAGGGTAGGCTACCGGGAAGTCTGCTACTATTATTCAGACAACTGTTCCGGTTCAACGGGCAACTAGCCAGATGATTTTATCGGTGGCTTCGGCAGTTCTGAAGGGAAGAAGGACTCATTGACGGCTACCGCGGGGCAACAGGTCACGGCCGCTATCGCCTACACCGTTGTTAGCTAATGCACACTGAATCTTCAGGTGTGGATCGTTGTAAGAACTTTATGGGGAAAACACAAGATTGTCGAAAGACGAAACAGCATCAACTATTTTGGGTGCCACCACCTTCGCCAGCGGTGGGCTCCATGGTGATCAGCGATGCATGCAACAGTATTATGGCATAAGGATGGGGAAGTCAAATTGACAAAATAGGGCGAAGTGAAGCTTCCAGAAGGTAAGTGAGTTTGTAATCTTATTTTTCCAGTTTTCTTCTGCCAGAGATGTTGTGAAGCAAGCTGCTATAGAAGTTACCCTCACTCACGACCGACTTAGGGATTTTGTTACCACCTGCGAGACAACTGAGGCTTCATTTACAATTCGATCTGAGGTCGTTACTAGGGCAACCAAGGAGGATCCAAAAAAACTTGGTTCCGGTAGGTATGTATATTTCGGGCTAGGTGGAAATTAGCGGCGAGCCTTGGGGCGCAGAAGTATCAAGGCCGGTTGCTGCCCTAATACTTAGCTCTTTTCTTGGCTCATCAAGCCAGTGGTAGCCAAAACAGTGTAGCGCCGTAGACCCTAAGTGAAGGGTTTTTGAAACATACTGCTGAATGTCAAAGCCCACTAGTGTGTTTCAATATTTGGAAGACCCGATACAGGGGCCGACATCATTACCATCTGACGGCATCTTTCTTCTTGGGGGGTTCCTCAGTGGAGCATTGTTGGGGCAGACAAGCTAGCCAAGGCAGTGCTTAAAGAGTTTAGGCGTCTTTGTGAATTATGCAACGGCAGCAGAAGCAAAAGTCACGGCTGCCTCATCCAAAGCCGGCTCATTTTCATGTCAAACACCTGAAGGCTATATGACTGAACCGGTGTCCAGTGAATGAGTAACCCGTAAGCACGGACACGAAACCCGAAATCGAATAAAGCGGTTTGGCGTTCTACGTGTACTTTAGGGAAAAACTATTGCAATCACAAACCACGCGCCTCAATTTTAAGAGGCCATCCGATCAAGAGGGTTCAGGACTAGACTCCAAATAGTCCGAAGGGTCAGACGGGGAGCGTATGTCGAGTGACACGGGGCCGAGTCATCAGAATAGGTTGAAATTCATCTTTTCTAAAGAGAAAAATCGGCCAATCAGAGAAAGAGTGGGAAGCGTGTGTGAGACAGGTGGACGGAGATAAGACCATGAAATTAGTTCAGACAAGGATCTAGGTGATTTCACGTAGGCTTGACCTAGACGCCACTCAGATGTGGTGTGATTACTGACGTGGGGAGAAAGTTACGATTGTGCATCGCACAGTGCGAGCTAGGAAACCGACAAGGGACGGAGGCAAAGCTGACTCCTGCATATCTCAACATTACTGTAAACTCATACATTTGAAACTCGTTTCCCACATAAACTTTGTATCCCTCGCTTGCTGTCACAACCCACCGCTGGCACCACTTCCGGTATGTTTACCTCCCCATTTATTCTGGGCCTTGGTTCATAAATTTTCTTTATTTGCAAATATTTGTATTCCAAAAAATGTGAGTCATAGTCCTCAGCTGAAACATCCTCCAGACTGTCAAGTCGTCTGACTTTTTCAGATCATGCTGGTTGCTTAGGTAGCCATCGGCCCAGTGAATTTTGCTCACCGATCTAACGGATTATTTGATCGGACTGGACTATTTTTCAGGCCGGGCAGCCATGGCTTAAACATATACCCTCGTCAGCTGTTGCTGTATGGAGCCTCTTGCATCGGTAGCCATGGCGATCGCGATCCTACCGCTCGGGTTACAAGCCACCATAGCACTTCCACCGGACTGAAATAAACTGCGCTACTCCAGGCCTTCATTTTCCCTAGGTTATGTCTGGATTTTATGTATACTAAGCTTATAACCGCCTCAAATTTAGCTAGAAAGGCTTAGGAAAAAATACCCAAAATTTCCTACGTAGCACACACTTTCGATGAGTTCAACTGACTGACCCATAATCTTTCCGTTTTCTTCACATTATCTCCTGAACTACTTATGGAAGCTCCAAAGGTCCTCCGTAAACACGCCAAGGTCCCGGGTGCGAATCTCACAATTTGTACTGTCAGGCCCATAAAAAGCGGGAACACTCAACCTTTGTCTGCACTCCGTCCATGCTCAGCAGCTCTCGTTGATGTCTATGACTTAGACAACAAGAAGATCACGGAAATGGGTCAAAGGGTGGCGGACCTGCGTAACCAGATCCAGTCCATCGATGATATTCTAATGAAGATATACCCTATATGTATCACAAAAGACCCCTTCCTTATAGCTAATCGTCAAAGCCTAGCTATGGCGGGCCGTTTCTGGGACTCATTTGCGACCGAAATTCATAAGCTTATAGCCAACGCCAAAAAACGCGATAGTCTTCAACATCCCTGACCGACTGCCCCTGCCGTCAGCCAAACTCGCCATACTGGATGCTTGCAACATGGCACACCACAGGTGCTATTGCACTCGGATGCGCAAAAATTCACAGCGCAACCACTGTCCTTTGAAGTTCCAGGTCGCTGACGGAATAGCAGCTAGGGAATTCATAACCAGTTGGCAAATCATTGCTAACGCCACACCATTCCAAAGAATCAGAATATTACTGGATAAAATGTCCCTCTAAAGAGATATTTTTTGATCACTAAAAGGTATCCTAGCTTCACACACGCAGCCTGTGGCTGAAATACCAGTCGATGCGTCGTCTTGCCGCCTGTCGAGCCACCCAGCAACACAAAAGCCCTCAGTTTCCTGCACTACGCCAGTTGACCTAGACCTGGCCAGCATCCCGTCTATAGCATATCCTCCTATTAAAGGGCCCTGCCTTCTACCATCAACCTACACTTCCACAAATGGCAACGATATCCATGCCAAAACCACCAGTAACCCAGGGCCACTAAAGTCTTGTGCATCCAGGCTTGCTGCTGCTTATGTCAACCTACTGCTCACCGTCTCACCACTGAAGAAGACTCCGGAGAAGTCTGTTTCCAACAGCCCGTCCTGTCCCAGCTCATGTCCCACCGTCTTAAGGACACAAATCGTTCATAAAAGCCATGATCTACTGTATGGCCAATCTTCCCGTCAGCCGACGGAATTCTGGGTCTCCCCGCATCTTTTAGCTACTCCGGATACTCCAGTTGTCCCCCTCGTAGGTTTTTTCAGAGCTCCATTTAGAACCCCTACCAAACACACCAAGTATACCACAAATAATCGGTGCTTGTTGGCGAGCAGGACACAACCCTGCATCACCCGAGGGCAGCCAACCACGCGTCGTTGTATTAGCATGGCACCTCGGCTAATCCACAGGGTCCTCCCAACTCCACTTTACAACACAGGCGAAAACGGCCACCAAGTAACGCATAATCATGCATCGGGACCAAACGTACTATATTCTCCAAGTATGCCGAACCTCTGTAACCAATTTCTCTCTCCTCCAATGATAAAAATAAATAACCCTCAGTTGAACTATAATCAACGGCCTCCATTGTCAAGCTCCACTCTCTTTTTTGAACACAGGGTGAGCCAGCTCAACTAACTACAGTTATTTCGTCGGTCCTGGTCGAGCAATAACTACCCGCCACCTGCGTATCCCTTTGAACCCTGTCACCACTACTTTCTACCGTCTCAATTGCCATTACTCATTACCTCAGCATCCAACACCACACCCGGTTACTTCAACCACCCCGGAAATCCCACCTCCGCAAGCGACCAATTTTTTCCTGACAACACCCTTCCAGCCCAACCTTACCTGCTTACTAACAACCCATTCTTCAAACTGCCGGCTCCCTGCTTCTAACTACTGTTTAGACTCCGTCGCTTCTATACGTGGCGTTCCTGACGTTATGAGTCCATTTATTTATGTTTACCATCTTGGTAGTGTTAGCCACCAACACCAGCCGATGGTTTTTCAGTACTAAAAGCCATGGCGATACAGCTGAACTTAACTTGCTCCTCGCTAAAGCTCGCTCGTTACTGAATAAAACACATACTATACATAATATAGTACTCCCTTCCGACTTCGAGGTCGTCGTCATAACCGAAACCTGGCTAAATGACTCTGTCCCATCGGACCAAATTTCTACGGCTGGTTACTAAACCTTCATAAAAGTCATCATCGTAGTGGAGGATTTAGCCTAATTCACACTAAAAACAGCTTGTAACACACGTTTGAACAATGCGCAGCCAAATTCACAACGGATCCCGAAATCAAAAGGCTATTGTCCGTGATATTCTACCATACTTGATTATTGAATGAACAATGACACCAAACAGGTACAAACCTCAATAATGAGATCACAAGGACTCAGCAAACGAGAAACCGAGTTGCGGCGTGCGAGCAAGGAGCACGTGCGTCACGCAGGTCCAGAACAAGGATATGACAAAGTAGCGCTCTGGGCGCGAACAAACAACAATTGGTCCATAAGAACAGACAGTGCGTAAAGACACGTCAATAGTGTAAGCAAGTGAGTGATGTTAAGAAAAACATGGAATTGCAAGGGTTTTAGGGGGTTTTCCAGGACCGGTCGTTACACCGCCCACCAAAATCCTCCCGAATCCTTAGCAGAGTCAAAGGTTTGGTATAAATGTACTGATTCTTTCTACCTACCTAGGCCCTGTCGTCAGTGCGCGTGACTAATGCTTGTCGTCAACGATCTACACATGGTCGCATCCAATCCGTTTGCCACATAGACGAGAGGCTATTCTACCTCTTCCAAGAGAACAACTGGCCGATGGAGGGCGTGAGGAAGAAACATAGATGCTGCCCTTGGAAGGGCCGTCGTGCCCTGGCGGTATATGCTCGCGTGAGTGAGTGTGTATGATATAATCGCTGCTGTTGCCAAAGATGCAAAAAAACATTTTGTAATGTCAACAAAAACAGATGGCGAACATTGTCACATGTTTGATAAGGGTTGCGGGACAGCGTGCATCGGGTATGTGCGTATGCGTCTGGATATATAATGGAATCGCATGTACCACCACATATCAAAAAGGACTTTCTGCAACGTCAACGAAAGACTGTGAGCACTGCAACATGTCTGACGGAGACCAGGTGGCATAACGAGTACAATGTAGGTGTGTTTGCGTCGGGGTGTGTGATGGTTCGATACGTCAGTGTGTCGCGAATGCTCCCATATACGGGTTATTTTACCCACCTACCCACCTACCCTCGAAGACGAGTGTCAAATAGTCCACTGGGCCTCGGCGTTATCAGCTTCTCCGCCTTCACTATCGAGTGGGCTAATACTGCGTATGTCACGAAATAGTGCTCCGTTAGGTGTCTTCACCTTTACCGTTCTTATCATTCCGTCAGTGCCTTCGATGGTTTCCACAACCACTCCCAAGGACCAGGTGCTGAAGTGTGCGCGTTCGTCTGCGATTATCACCACATCCCCAACCTTGAATGGTCTTGTTTTGACCGGCCACTTCTGTCGAGTCTGCAGGGCCGGTGGGTACTCCCGCAGCCATCGCCTCCAGAAAACCTTGGCAAGATAATTCGCCTGCTTCCATCAGTGGAGGTAGCTCCCACGAGGGTTTGCCGACCCTTGGGAACCCTCGTTCGACCTTAACGTCAATAAATCGTTCGTAGTGGGCGCCAAATTGGTGGGGTCGCCTTTCATTACTGGAACCAGTGGGCGGTTGTTCAGAATTCTCTCTACCTCAGTCATGACGGTGTTCAGCGTCTCGTCGTCGGGCGGCTGTTGCTTCATGATAGGCAGCAATATCCGCCTGACGGACCGGGTCATGCGTTCCCATACACCGCCTCGGTGATTGTTCCGCGGGGGTTGAAATGCCATCGTATGCCGTGGGCCACGATTTGATCCTGCAGTTCGTCCCTGTTTATGTTCTTGTGCCAACGCTGCAATTCCCGGTAGGCACCCACAAATTTTGACCCACTATCTGAGTATATATCGGCCGGTACGCCCCTTCGGTTGATAAATCTCTGCAAGACCCGTAGGAAAGAATCGGTCGTCATCGAACGCGCGACTTCTAGGTGTACCGCGCGTGACTTCATGCACGTCATGATACATCCGTATCGCCTTTCTAATCTTTTCCCACTCTTGATCCGCAAGGGCCCGAAATAGCCCCACCCGGTGTCGCTGAACGGCCACCAGCCCGTAGTCACCCTGCATTCTGGTAGCGGGGCCATGTGTTGTTTTCCCCCCGTGGCATTGCGTCTCCTACATTGCACACAACGTCGGATTACGCGTTTTACAGTCGCTCTTCCTCCCGGCAACCAAAGGCGCTTTCGGATGACGCTCGTCACGTGACTTTCCCCGGCATGTCCCTGTAACAGCCGGTCGTGGAAAATCCCCCTTTTTCCCTCGCGATTCAGTGTTTTTTCCCAACATCACTCATTTCCATACACTATTGACTTGTCTTTACGAACTGGTTGTTTTTCTGGACCAATTGTTGTTTGTTCGCGCCCAGAGCGCTATTTTGGCACATCCTTGCTCAGGACCTGCGTGACGCACGTGCTGTCTGCTCACACGCTGCTATTCGGTTTCTCGTTGTTGAGTCTTTGTGATCGTATTATTGAGGTTTGTATATTGTTTACGTCATTGTTTATTTTAATAATCTAGTATCGTAGAATTATCACGGATAATCGCCTTCTGATTTCGGGATCCGTTGCGAATTTGGCTACGCATTGCTCAAACGTTCGTTACAATACTCAATAGATCTATTTGGAACGAGGAAAATTCACGCAAAATGCCAAGAAAAGGATCAAAAGCAGTCGAACCCGGACAGGAAGTAATGCGGCAAGTCTCTGGGGAGGTTTTGGGTACTTATGATTCTTTAGTTAATGCTAGATCGCCTAGTCCTGTCAGTGCTAGCTCATGTGTTATTGAAAGCAATATTGATCGTAAGGACGTTGATTTATATAAGCTGAGAATAATAGAACTAGAGCAACAGTTACTTTCGGCTAGACTACAGGCGCATGAAGCAGAGAAGTGTACACAGAAACAGCGAGAGCATGAGACCAGTGACTTCGACACTTCCGATAGGTTAGAGTGCAATAAGGTAGGGAACCCCACGCAGGTCGCCGACTACAAACCACCATCGATCGATCTGCCTAGAGTGGAGTTAACGGTTTTCGACGGGCGAGATGAGCAATATTGCAAGTTTGTCAAACAGTTCGAGACGTTCGTTGAAAACAAGGTAACCGACCCTGGGCAAAGGCTTCTTTACCTTACTCACTACTGCCGAGGCCGAGCGCGAGAAGCTATCGACGGATGCACCATGCTCGATCCAGAACAAGGTTACACAAGGGCAAGAAAGATTCTGAGGGACTTGTTTGGCCAACCTTTCAAAGTAGCCCGTAACCTAATAGAGGGCGTGATGGCAGAGGCAAAGAAAACCAAGGGCGACGTCTACACCATGGCCGACCTGGTGATCAAGATGCAGAACTGCTCAATAGCCCTCGACCATTTAGGTTACAGAGCTGACCTAGACGCCATGCACACTTTGGAAGGCATAGTCCGTCACCTCTCTCCCGAACTACAGGGTCGGTGGGCGGAAGAAGCTGAGCGGATAAGCCGAGGTGACAGGGAAGCCAACTTCGAAGACCTGACTGAATACTTAGACAGGCAGACGAAGATAGCTGACAGCAGATTCGGCCGACTCATCCGGGACAGCAACCGAGCAAACAAGCCCGGTACTAGCCAAGTCCAAACCCCTGTACGAGAATATCCAAAGTACCAGCCTTGGACCAACACCCACGTCATTTCACGAGATGCTACGGCGAAACCAAATTGCAGATCCTGTGGTACTAGCCATGGCCTACCAGAGTGCCCCAAGTTCGGCAACGCCACAATAGACGAACGGTGGGGAATGGCGAGGATGGCAGGAGCATGTTTCATCTGTCTCAACACCACGCACCGGGCAGCAGCCTGTAGAACAAGGAATCGATGTGGTCACGAGGGCTGCACGGGCAGACACCATCGGCTGCTGCATCAGGCGAGAGTAACCATATCCGAGGCGAGTGCCAAGCCCAGCGTGATTTGTTCAACTTCACAATCTGCCAGTAAACCGGTACGTTTAGGCGTAGTGGCCGTGGGAGTAGTGACTCCGACTGGGATAGTCAAGGCGTTGGCTTTCGTTGATAGTGGATCCGACACCACTTTAGTGAAAGAGCGGTTTGCCGACAAACACCAACTGGCTAAAGGTGCGACGTCGTTAGCAGTGAGCACGGTGGGCGGAACACAGGTAATGACTGCCGGTAGATTGAGGCTGCAACTCATCTCTCTAGACACTAACGAGGAAATTGAACCAACGGAGGCATTCACGTTAGCGGATCTCCCCATGCGAGCACCAAGGTCGGTGAACGCAATCTTGACTCGGTGGCCCTACCTGCAGGATATAACCGTTGTAGACTGGGAAGATGATGAGGTGGATCTCCTCATCGGATGCGACGTGCCAGAGGCGCATTGGGTGCTTGACCAAAGAGTGGGCGACCGCCAGGCACCTTATGCCGTACGCACGGCTCTGGGATGGATGTTATACGGTCCAGTAGGGGTGCGCGGTTCCGTGAATTACTTATCCGCCGAAACGGACCGCATAGAGTATCATCTGCAACGGCTTTATGAAAAGGAGTTTCATGACATTGGAGACGAAAGACCGACGTTGTCTCAAGAGGATCACTTCGCCCTACAAACGGTGCGGCAAGGCACTAGAGGCCTCGAAAAACAGTTCGAGGTTCCCCTCCCATGGCGCACACCGGTCGACCCGTGGAATGACAACAGAAATTATGTTCTCCAACGATTACTACGACTAAAAGAACGCTTCATTCGAGACCAGAATCTGTGGGAACGATACGCGGATTTGATGAAGCGAAACGAGGCCCTCGGTTACGTTGAAAAGGTGCCTGTTAACACCGACAGCAAAAGGGGTATCTGGTATCTGCCTCACCATCCGGTTATCAACCCCAAGAAACCCAATAAACTGCGCGTGGTTTTCGACTGTGCGGCCAAGTTTCAGGGCAAGTCGTTAAACGATCGCCTACTACAGGGGTCTGACTGGACCACACCACTGATCGATGTTTTGTGCCGTTTCAGAGTGGGTAAAGTGGCTTTGTCTGCTGACATTAGGGAAATGTTCCATCAGGTGAAGATTCCGGTAGGAGAACGAGATGCTTTGCGTTTCCTGTGGTGGGAAGGGAGCGACCGGGACAACGCAGTGGTGAATTATAGGATGACCGTCCACCCCTTCGAAGCCATATCGTCACCATTTTGTGCCAACTACGCCCTCCGAGAATCAGCGAACAAACATGGCGATCTGGTACATCGGACGGTGGTAGAAAAAATCAGCAGGAACTTCTACGTCGACGACTACCTTGGGTCAGTCGATGATGTGGAATCAGCTCTAGAGCAGTTCAGGGGTCTGACGAGATTGCTGGAAGAGGGTGGCTTCCATCTAACTAAATGGATGTCGAACGCTTCAGAAGTGCTGAAGGTCATCCCGTATCACGAAAAGGCCGAAAGGGTAAGAGATTTGGACGGCTCTCCACTTCCTACCGAGCGCACTTTAGGGATACAATGGGACGCGGAAACGGACGATTTTGTTTTTGAACTGAACGTTCCCGAGCTGCCAATAACCCGTCGTGGCATACTATCTGCCGTCTCAAGTTTGTTCGACCCGCTCGGTTTCGTCTCACCATGGCTGCTACCCGGAAAGATCTTGCTGCAGCGGCTGTGCCGTAAGAAAGTTGATTGGGACCAGTCACTGGACCGAGGGGACCGGCTGGACTGGGAAGAATTTCTGAACACCTTGAAAAAATTAGGGGACATAAGAATCCCACGATGTTTGACTCCTGGCCATACGACACGGACTGGAGAACTACATGCTTTTTCCGATGCATCCGAAGTCGGTTATGGAGCTGTGGTGTACGGACGATGGTGCGCAGGAGATGGACAATATACCACGAGGATCCTGTTCGCCAAAGCCCGCGTTGCCCCACTGAAGTCGGTCTCAATCCCACGCCTTGAACTCAGCGCAGCCGTGTTGGCAGTCAGGGTGGTGCAAGCTGTGAAGAGATGTTTCGATCTCTACATTTGGTCGGTGAGCTTCTGGACGGATTCAACGATAGTACTTTACTACATTAACAACGTACGGAGCCGGTTTAGTACTTTCGTTGCTAACCGGCTCACGATTATCCACGATGAATCAGCCACGCATCAGTGGAGTCATGTCAGGTCTGGCGATAATCCGGCCGACCTGTGCTCCCGAGGTGCGAACAACTTCAGGCAACTGGACACGTGGACGAGAGGGCCAAACTTCCTGCACTTGCCCAAACAGGACTGGCCCGTGTTCGAATTAAAAACCCCTACGGAAGTGGAACTGGAGATCAAAGGCGTCGTGATGGTGGCCAACGTCGTCGAAGCGACATCCATTCTATCGCGACTGGTCAGGTTTTCTTCTTGGATGAAGACGCTTCGTTCGCTAGTGTGGTTAACCAGGTTCAAGATAAATTTACTAGTCATGAAAGGGCTACGGCCCTCAGGTCGGATACCGGTCGGCCCGATAGGTCCCGATGAGCTACAAGCGACAGAGTACGATATTTTCAGAATGATACAACAAGAGGCTTTCGCCTGAGAACTCAAGAGGGCGGAAGAAATAGGGCCGACCAATAAAGACATACCATCTCCAAGAGGCGAGCTGAAGCGTTTAAACCCCAAACTCATCAACGGACTGCTGCGGGTGGATGGTAGGCTGACCAACGCACACCTGAACTTCGACACAAAGTATCCTATACTGCTGCCTGCGAGACAACCCGTAGTAGAGCTAATGATTCAACACGTCCACGCCATGGAGGGACATGCCGGGGAAAGTCACGTGACGAGCGTCATCCGAAAGCGTCTTTGGTTGTTGCGAGGACGAGAGACTGTAAAACGCGTAATCCGACGGTGTGTGCAATGCAGGAGACGCAATGCCACAGCAGGCAAACAACTCATGGCCCCACTACCAGAATGCAGGGTGACTACGGGCTGGTGGCCGTTCAGTGACACCGGGTTGGACTATTTCGGGCCCTTGTGGATCAAGTGCGGGAAAAGATTAGAAAAGCGATACGGATGTATCATGACGTGCATGAAATCACGTGCGGTACACCTAGAAGTCGCACATTCGATGACGACCGATTCGTTTCTACGGGCCTTGCAAAGATTTATAAACCGAAGAGGCGTACCGGCCGATATATACTCAGATAATGGATCGAACTTTGTGGGCGCTCAACGGGAATTGCAGCGTTGGCACAAGAACATAAACAGGGACGAACTGCAGGATCAAATCGTGGCCTACGGCATACGATGGCATTTCAACCCCCCACAGGCCAGTCACCGAGGCGGTGTATGGGAACGCATGATCCGGTCCGCCAGACGGATATTGCTGTCAATCATGGAGCAGCAACCGCCCGACGACGAGACGCTGAACACCGTCATGACTGAGGTGGAGCGAATCCTGAACAACCGCCCCCTGGTTCCAGTATTGAACGGCGACCCCACCCACCTGGCGCTCACCCCGAACGACTTATTGACGTTAAGGTCGAACGAGGGTTTCCAAGGGCCGGTAAACCTTCGTGGGAGCTACCTCCACGGGTGGAAGCAAGCGAACTATCTGGCCAAGGTCTTCTGGAGGCGATGGCTACGGGAGTACCTACCGGCTTTGCAGACTCGACAGAAGTGGCTGGCCAAAACAAGACCATTCAAAGTTGGGGACATGGTTATACTCGCCGACGAACGCGCACATTTCAGCGCTTGGTCTTTGGGTGTAGTTACGGAAACCATCAAAAGCACTGATGAAATGATAAGAACGGTGAAGGTGAAGACAGCTAACGGAGTGCTCATTCGTGACATACGCAGTATTAACCTACTCGAGAGCGAAGACGGAGAAGCTGATAACCCTGAGGCCTAGTAAACCTTTTTCACGCCAGTAATCGAGGTGGATGAGGAAACACCATATATACCACACAATCTCCGTCAACACACGTTAAGGTGCTCGCGGTCCTTTCGTTGACATTACAGAAGGTTCCTTCCGATATATGGTGATGAGTGCGATTCCATTATA
This sequence comes from Fasciola hepatica, assembly GCA_948099385.1. Lineage (NCBI taxonomy): Eukaryota > Metazoa > Platyhelminthes > Trematoda > Plagiorchiida > Fasciolidae > Fasciola > Fasciola hepatica. Next base: position 5,823,310 of record CANUEZ040000175.1, read on the forward strand.
CATCCCGATACATACACGCATGCACGACGCACTCTACATCCCGTAAACCCATCATACATGTGACAGTGTTCTTTGTTTGCCTTTTGTTGACGCTACCGAATGCCCCTTGCATATGTGGAAGTAGCGGAGCTCAGGTCACACATACATGCTACCTTTACTCGTTTTCTTGCCACGCTGTCTTTTGTTGACATTGCAGAAAGTCCTCCTTTGATGTGTAGTCATACCTGTGATTTCATTGTAACCCCGGCACACACACACGCACACACCCACACACTCAAGCACGTACTTCCAGGACCGGACGGCCCCTTACGAGGACAACGTCTATGTGACCATTCACGCCCGCCATCGGTCATTTGGTCTTGTGGAAGATGTAGACTAGCCTCACGTCTATGTATCCAATGGATTAGGTGCGACCAGTAGTAGAACGTTGACGACGAGCGTTAGACGCGCGCACTGACAGCAGGGCCTAGGCAGGTAGGAAGAATCAGTACCTTTATACCGAACCTTTGACTTTGCTAAGGATCCAGGAGGATTTTGGTGGGCGGTGTAACAGCCGGTCGTGGAAAATCCCCCTTTTTCCCTCGCGATTCAGTGTTTTTTCCCAACATCACTCATTTCCATACACTATTGACTTGTCTTTACGAACTGGTTGTTTTTCTGGACCAATTGTTGTTTGTTCGCGCCCAGAGCGCTATTTTGGCACATCCTTGCTCAGGACCTGCGTGACGCACGTGCTGTCTGCTCACACGCTGCTATTCGGTTTCTCGTTGTTGAGTCTTTGTGATCGTATTATTGAGGTTTGTATATTGTTTATGTCATTGTTTATTTTAATAATCTAGTATCGTAGAATTATCACGGATAATCGCCTTCTGATTTCGGGATCCGTTGCGAATTTGGCTACGCATTGCTCAAACGTTCGTAACAGTCCCTCCACGGCGTGGACGTGTTGAATCGTTAGCTCTACTACGGGTTGTCTCGCAGGCAGCAGTATAGGATACTTTGTGTCGAAGCTCAGGTGGGCGTTGGTCAGCCCACCGTCCACTCGCAACAGTTCATCAATGAGTTTGGGGTTTAAACGCTTCCATTCGCCCCTTGGAGATGATATTTCTTTGTTGATTGGTCCCACTTCTTCCATCCTCTCGAGCTCTCGGGCGAAACCTCTCGTTGTATCATTCCGAAAATATCGTATTCCGCAGCTTGTAGCTCATCGGAACTTATCGGGCCGACCCGTATCCGGCTTGAGGGGCGTAGCCCTTTCATGACTAGTAAATTTCTCTTGAACCTGGCTAACCAAACTAACGCACGAAGTGTCTTCATCCATGAAGAAAATCTGACCAATCGCGATATAATGGATGTCGCTTCGATGACATTGGTCGCCATCACTACGCCTTTGATCTCCAGTTCTGCTTCCGTAGGGGGTTTTAATTCGTACATGAGCCAGTCCTGTTTAAGCACTTGCAAGAAGTTTGGCCCTCTCGTCCACGTGTCTAGTTGCCTGAAGTTGGTCGCACCTGGGGAGCACAGATCGGCTGGATTTGCACAGGACTGAACTGATCTGAATTGAAATGAACTGAACCAGTCTGTAAGACAACAACCGAAGAAGTTCTACAGCTATGTACAGTCTAAAGGCTCAACAAGAAATGCCGTAGGTCCGCTATCCACTAGAGACTATGGTATTGTCATGAATGACCAGGGCAAAGCAGACGCTCTGGGGGAATTCTTTGGTAGTGTACATAGGATAAATCGTGGGGTACGAGTAGATCTGGCTCTGGTGCATCCTCCGCAGTTAAACGAGCTAGATCTATCAGAAGAATGCGTGCGTAAGTACCTACAGGAGTTGAACAGCCACAAGTCAGCGGGCCCAGATGGCATTCATCCAGCTATCATCAAGCCGTTGGCGGATATCATGGCTCCATCGGTATGCAGACTGTACAGATCCACGTTGGACCAGGGTAAGCTGCCTCAGGACTGGAAAGTCGCGGCAGTCGTGGCAATACATAAGAGTGGGTCTAAGTCGGATGTGCAGAACTACAGGCCGGTAAGCCTAACTAGCATTCTCTGTAAAGTCCTCGAAAAGATCATCCGTGCCCATGTCTGCCAGCACTTACTGCAACACTCCATGCTTAGCCCGGCGCAGCATGGATTCCTGAAAAATAGATCTTGCCTGACCAATCTCCTGTGCTTCTTAGATGAAGTAACTCGACGACTGGACGAAGGTAAGCAAGTTGAGGTATGCTACCTCGACTTTAGCAAGGCGTTCGACTCCGTTAATCGTCGTCTTTTGCTACGCAAGTTGGAGACTTTCGGTATAGATGGGCCAGTATATAGGTGGCTGGAGGACTTCCTCTCCCACAGGACGCTTTACGTCAAAGTGGGGGACAGGTGCTCCAGTTTGGTGAACGTCACCAGTGGTGTACCTCAGAGATCCGTCCTAGGCCCGGTCCTATTCTTGTTATTTAATAATGACCTATCATCCACTCTTTAATCGCCCAGCTTTATTTTTGCGGATGATGTGAAGATTGTTGGATCCAAGGGTAGGGCGGACTTGGGCAGGGAAATAGGTACCGTCCTGAACTGGGCATACAAATGGGACTTACCTCTGAACGCTCAAAAAGGCCGTTTGTTGTCAAGGGCAACAGAGAGCCTAACTGTCGCTCATGATCAAGGTCTTTTCACCGTAGAGGCAGCCAGTAGGGTTAAAGACCTTGAGGTCATCATGAACAGTGACTTCAAATGGTCGGAGCAGTGCAACGCTGCTGCGCATAAGGCTCGTGGGGAGTTCTTTAGACTGCGACCAGCTTTGTCTTGCCGGAAGCCGGAGGTATTCGTACCTATTTACATGGCTATAGTACGACCTCACTTAGAAGGTAGCGTGCAGGCTTGGTCACCCTTCTACAAAAAGGACGCCGCCTGCCTCGAGAAAGTCCAACGTCCCGCCACGCGAATGGTTGAAGGGCAGAGGGGTAAGACTTACGAGCAGAGACTCTGTGACCTGAATCTCTTCTCGTTGGAAAGGAGGAGACGTCGAGGGGATCTCATAGAAACGTTCAAGGTAATGAAGGGCTTTTCTGGCCTTAGACCAGATAGTCTATTCCAAGTGGCCGTAGACTCCAGAACAATGGGACACGAAAAGAAGTTGATAAAAGCCCGATCTAGGTTGATGGCTAGATCGCAATTCTTCAGCAACAGGGTTGTGAACAGTTGGAACGGTCTGCCTGGTGAAATGGTAGATCTGCAGACTGTCTAGTCCTTCAAATTTGCCCTAGATCGCAAGTGGTACGAGATCTTTCCTTGTAGTGAGCCTTGAGAATATCAACTAGACGGATGACGAGTAGCACTGTGGTCCTTCTGGAGTATGTTTTAGCAGACGTTTTCCCTAATTGCATACTGTCTCAGTGAACGCTCACGATGCATAATGTCTCTCGCAATTGATGTGCGATGAGGTTTTCCGTTTCCCTCTCATTTTTAGCGGGGATTCGACGAAATACCCTCGGCAGTGGTGGGTGCATAACTGGTGCGCATACCATCGAAGGAATTCTGGGCGCTCGATTGGCCGTGGCCATTACCTGTCCTGTGCAGACTGAACTGAACTGAACTGAACTGAAACGCATTGTGCGCCTATGATGTGGCTCTAGGTCACTCGGGGCAGGTGGGGAACACGCTGAGATGACGCTCGTGCATGACTCGGATAGCGGTAATAGGTAAGGTGACGTCGGGGTGTCCTTGATTCCGCGCTGAAAATATTTTTTGGGATTACATTTTTGCTTAGTTTTGAGTCTATTTGGGACCAATCCTAGTCAGCACAGGGGTACACTTTTTAGTCCCAGAAAATCTGAGGAACTTTGTTTTGTTATTTAGTTTGTAATGATTTTTTTTCGTGTCATTAGAATTGGGAGGAATTTTTTTTACTCTATTGGTAAATCAGTTTGCCATCCCGACCGACACAAAGGGAAAAAATTAATCCTAATTATGTATGTCAAAGGGCAGTTTCGGGACTATTTATAATGCTGCTGGAGATATTTACCCGTTACTTTAGGAATGGTTCGCAGTGCGGAAGTATACCTCGACTTCGTAAAATGTCGCGTTCAATGAGGATATTGGGAATCGCAAAAGTACCCGAGCCGTGCCAAGTAATTTTTGAGTATTCATACAAATCCTGTTCTCTTCACAAATGGAAATTAATAAAAGTCCAACAGCCGGTACCCTAAGACGAAATAATGTGGTATAACCTACCGAATTACAAAAGTAAAGCGCACAAGCCGATGCATCTTCGATTTGTTCAGAAATAGGCCCAAAATGTCCCTGAGGTGTTTCAAAAGGGTTAACTTGGGACTCCTTTGGGACTAGTTAGGGACTTTTTGGGGACTACTTTGCTGGATGAGATAGATTGTCAACATGTCTGCGATAGTATTTGATATCAGCTGTTATGTATTTACATAGATTCTGCATTGCATCGCTGCTTTAGTCTTAATAAACCTCCTCATCAGCTCTTTTCTGTGGCCTTAGTACAGGGATGTGCACCAACCGAAGCAGCACATTGGCTAATGCAATGCTGAGCTGTTTGGTGCGCAGGGATTTACCCTTCAGGTAAACGGCAGTCGGAAGTAATCGCGTATGGGCCCCATCATATTGTACTCTATTGGCTCGGCTAGATGTCGGTGCTCTGCCAATAGTTCTTCAGGGTGTTGTCTACTTTCCTCTTAAACATTGTCATTTTACTCATCTACCACGTCGGCCCGTAGAGCTTTCTAAAGGTTGGTCCGTCCTCGATAATCGATAGATGGCTGGCAAACCGGTGGAATGCATCTTGCATTGCGTCAGTTCGTGTCTGCCGATACAGTCATTATCCCTGAGTGGCAGTTCCGACTGCAGGTGCGGACCCGAATCCCCACGAATGATTTGCCTGGCATAGATGAGGTCCCCCCCGGATACGACTAAAGGCAGTGTGCAGCAACCCAGTGACTTTCAGACTTCGTAGTTGATCCCATGTATTCCTACCAGCAAGCGTGTGGCAGCACCATGGTCGATTTGGCTGTTGAATCATTGTGGCGTCGTTTTCCAAACTGACGAGTTACTTACTATCCTCAACGAGTTCCTCCAGTGTGGTATTCGGCCATTGATTGATTTTGGCTAAAAACCTAGTTTGCAAATTTGAGTACGTAGCAGACTGAAGGCCACAAATAAAAGCAAGACATCGTCATTGATCGAAAGCGAAAACTACTGCAAGCACGATTGGCAATACCAGGATACGTCAAAAGATCGTCCACGTCCCGTTTATCCAATGTGAGGCAACGGCAACAAGTGTTGAATAACCGATTATTTTGGTAAGTGCACAGCCTGATCAAAATTGCGATCCCGAGGTTGATCCGGGGGGATGAACCTCGTATGGCCTGCGTGTTTACACAGGTTCCAGTTTCAGTTGAATCTTGGTTTCGTCATCCTTGCTGGCCACCCCCACATCGAAAATATCTTCATATTGTTTGATCCATGAGTCAAAATCGATGTCTGCTTTGTGGGACGTGCACAAAATTCTCCTCGTTCTAGAGAAGTTTTTGGGGCCGGTTCTGCGGGAGTATGAGCTCTACCGATGTTCGTAATTCTTGAAATCGACATCTCCATCAGCATTTTGTGATATTGGCACATCTTGAAATGTGGATCAGCAGCTGCCACTGGTAATTGAAACCCCGTCCTCAGGTAATGTTATCCCGCTAGCGTTCTACTCCGGGATCGCCTACGGACTCGTCTGCTATCGATGTCTACACAAGCGACTTCTGCTCGCAACTCCGATTGCTCCATCTCACTAATAAAAAGAACAAGACGACAAAACAACGCGCCAAAAGCTTATGTATTGTACGAAAGAACGATATGCTGTTTAAGATGAAAGTAGAGAAATCGCGAACGCGCTCGCCCAGTAGGATTGTTGTCTTTGATGAACACGGTTGACTGTTTTTTCTCTAGTTTCGTCGAACCGGTTTTTAATGGTAACTGGACCGGTTGGGCCGCATTCGTGTGTGGAGGTGTGTTAACTAGTAGACTGGGCTTGACACGTTCAAAACAATAAGTAACTTGGCTTCAGGGAGGGTAAATCTGACCGGTGATGGCCAAGTGATTTAGAGCATTTGCTTACCACCAGAGGTTCGAATCCCGCCACCGCCAGTCACTGGTGGTATACAATAATCTACCGTCGTCCGTTTTGTTACCATACCTGACTTATTGCGACCTTATGTGCTTCTTCACTGCTATCTTCAAAGTGTGGCTGCCGGATATCCCTAATAATGCAGTGGGTCTTTGAGGCCATCACGACGAGACTGCACCTTGAAGTAGTGTGATGGCTTGCGTGCCTCCATAATCTAAAGAGCTATGGAGGGTGGCTTCCTGAGGCCGAGGATGCAATCATGCCAGATAGGTCAATGGGTATAGGCCAGACGAAGTGCAGTCTCTAAACCAGTTGATTAGCAACATCTGGTTCTAACCACTATGCCCCTAAAGAGGACATTCTAGCGAATAGACGCGGAGAGAAACAGCTTGTCAGTCTGAAAACCTCCACTAGATGGGCGTAGGAGTGGTGTATCTGAGGTTTTTCTCGACGTTGGGAGAAGTGATTGCACTTCATTGGACAGCTTTTGCCAGCCTAAACTGGGCAACATCCAGCCCAAAGGATGCTGCCCCGTCCACGTTCCGCTTGCTCCATTGGATGGATGGGGCTAAGGACTGAATCCGAAAAGCGGATCAATAAGAAAGCATCAGCGAAGACAAGACAAAACGCATGCAGTAATCAGGTCTCACGTGACAGACCGGAGTAAGTTCCTTCACAGGTTCTTTAGTCATGTTCTCGTGTTGGGTTAACGCCCCACTGCCTTGTGAGTCAAACTTTTGAGTCAAAAGCTCCGGTTAGGGTTCCCAAAGAAAAACCCCTTCTGCGGTGTGGCCAGCCGCGAAGTATGATGTGCCCAGAAACCTCCAGTATATTTCCTGTAAAGAGCCTTACCAATTTTCCCTCTTTTAATTCGAGACCGATGCAAAACGCCACGGGTAATTACGGCTCTGAAGGAAACAACAGTTCAGGAGTTGGGTTCAAATCAAACGCATTTCCTAAGCCTAAGTGTTCACTTAACTTTGCTGCCTTTAACGTCCGTAGGGTAACAGGCTGCTATCGCTAAAACTCGTGACACTGTGTCTCCGAAACACACTTACTAGACCCCACTTCTGTGATAACTCTTCGCGCCCTGGATACAACCTCAGTCTCTCGTTTTACTCTTCGTGTGTCGCGTGATTTGGTGTCTAGTGTTCGTGTTCAGGATTGTTTTGAGCATAAGAGCTGGGCGTGCAGTGCTAGACTGGATTCCAGTCAGCAGTCGTGTGTGTGCAGTTCGATTGGACGGTTCTGTTCATGTCAACAACAACAAACTGAAGCGCCGATGTTTGTTCGTCGTGTCGGTGTATGCGCGGTCTGACTGCAGTTCCTCTGAGGCCAAGGACGAATTCTATCAGGATTTGTCTCAACCGCTTCGAAGCGTGCGTTCAACGGACGTGGTGGTCATTGCTAGGTATTTCAACGCCCAAGTTGACCGTTTGGGAGATTCCGAAAGGCACATCGGAGGCCCAGCCGATTCTACCGATAATGGCAATCGTCTCATTCAGCTGTGTCTTGACAACACATTGTTTCTGGCGAGCACGAACTTTTGCCACAGGAAGCGGCATAGACTCACATGACGTCCTCCTTCGTCTTCACAACGTTGGATTCAGATTGACCATATTGTGATTGGTCAACGCTGGCGTGGATCAGTTGAAGTTTGTAGCTCTTTTTGGTCTACTTTTGTAGACTCAGATCACGTCTTGGTGCGTGTTCGCTTCTGTTAACGTCTCATCCGTGGTCGCACCAAAGTAAATTTCACCCGTCCCGCGCAGTTGCTTTCGAACAATAACCAGTGGTACAATACCCAGAAGGAGCTGTATACACGATAATCTATGCAGCCGGATGTGCACGACCCAAATAAATGCCGGGAATAGATCATGGAAGATTTGTATGCCACCCAGAACTCTGGTTCAGGTAGGCCTCCCAAACGATGGATGTCTTCGACATCAGCTGCTCTGTTGGATGCTCACAGACCCGTTCCTCCGGATGCCACATTCAATGAAGTGCGTAAATCTCTGAGACACCAACTGACTAGGAGCCTGAGAAATGACCGTGAGCAGTGGTGGATTGCGAAATGTAGGGAAATGGAAAAGGCTGCGTCCATTGGCAATATTCGCAACCCTCACCTTTTGATTAGAGGTACCGGCGCATGGGAGCCCGATGCAAGTGAATTAATTGAAGAATCCGAAGACTCATTGATTCACTTTCAGGGACGTCGTCTGGAGCGTTGGGCGGAGCACTTTAGGGAACAATTCAGTTGGCCCACTTCAACTTTGGACCTTCCAACTATACCTTCCAGCAAAACGATGCAGCTGGATATCAGTCCTCCATCAGAGATGGAGATTATGAGGGAGATAGATTAATTGAAAAGTTACAAAGCCACTGGACCGGATGGGTTGTCTCCATCTTTTTTCAAGGATGGAGGCGAGGCTTTAGTTTTGGAGTCAACGAAATTCCTCCTTATTATTTGAGGTGGCGAGCAGATTCCCAGGGAATAGTGTGAATCGGTGATTATGCCTTTTTATAAGAAAGGTGACAGGTCCTCTTGTGAAAGCGACAAAAGGAATTAGCTTTGTAAGTATCGCGTCTAAAATGCTCACCCGTCTTATTCTCCACCGATTATCCAGTGTCCGCGAAATGGCTACGCGTGAGAAGCATCATCATCATCATTATCATCATCGTACAGCGTTAAACAGTAGGACAAGCCCCACTGACCACTGCCTTTCTCACCAGGTTGCACGTTGAATTAGAAAGCATAAATATGCAAGGTGGTGGTAGACAGTAATCTACGGTCGTCCGGATCGTTACCACATCTGACCTATTGGGACCCTATGCGGTTCTTCGCCACTCCAAGTCTCAGGGTCTGATTGCCGGTTATCCTCGATAGTTGGCCTTCGTGGCTATGGGGTAAATGTCCCTTCCACTGCACTCATGCGCAAGCATCTAATAAAAAATGGAGTGGACGTACACAGGTGGGAAAAGGAAAGGGCGCCCTAGTAGCCAACACACAGAATACATAGTCTGACTGCACAAAGGCACATCAATCGATCATTCTGATTTGACAGAAAGTAACACGATCGCCACTGTTCACGGTTCGCTGCCATTTTCTTCAGTGTCTCCAGCCAACTGGTTGAGGGATCTGTTGGGCCCCAACCACGAAGGCGTGAAGCACCTACTTTTCCTAAGTTCGCCGTACATTTTCTCATTCCTTGTTGCCAAGTCATCTGTTGACCTCCACGTGGCTTTTTCGACTCCCGAGGAGGAACGGAACAGGGCGCAGTATGGTAGACGTGTCTGCCATACGTAACACGTGCCCCAACCAACGAAGTCTACTAAAATGGATACGCTGTGACAGAAAGTTTTCTGAATTAGTATCCAATACTCCGTTTCTGACCCCATTACTTACTCGGCTATTCCACCCAATCTTAGCGATACTACGCAAACATCGGTGGTCGAAAACCTCAAGACGACGAATATCTTCAGCACGCAGACCCCAAGTCTCACAACCATGCAACAAAACTGAACGCACTGTGACACACTGTACACGACTTTTCAACGTCAGTGAAATACCAAGTCGGCGCCACAAGTGCTTCAGTCCAGCGTACGCTGCTCGAGCCTTGGATATCCGCGCGCACACCTCTACTACTGTGCTCCCATCCGTCGTCACGCTGCTGCCGAGGTAACTGAAGCTGTCGACATTTGCCAACACCTCCCCATGGAGCAGCAAGCTCGGAATCGTTGACGTCCAGTCTTGTAACATCACTTTACATTTTGAAGGTGCAAAGCGCATGCCGAATGGAGCTACAGCTCTCCCAAGTCTATCTAGTGCACGTTGAGCATGTTCCGTGGATTCAAACAAGCAGACAACGTCGTCCGCGTAATCTAGATCACACGGCTATTCACTGTTTCCTAGTTCGACGCCTACATCCTGAAGATTTTGCAACGCACTCTCCATTATTTCATCCATGACGAAGTTGAAAAGAAATGGAGGCATGGAACATCCCTGTCGTACACCACTGGTCGTTTCGAACCAACCGAATAGTTCACCGTAAAGTCTAATGCAAGCAGAAGTATGGGAATACAACGATCTCGGTAGGTTCACGAACTTCTGGGGCATACCTTTTCTATGAAGAGTACTGAAAAGCGCTGTTCGACCTACTGAATCGGAAGCGCCTCTCAAATCTAAGAAAACCATTATTGTCGGTCGGCGGTGCGTGTACACGTTTCAAGTAGTTGGTGAAGAGTAAAAATTTGATCAATGCATCCTCGATCTGGACGGAATCCAGCCTGCTGTTCGCGGGTGTAAGACGGTGCAGCAAAATCGAGCCTAATACTTTGGTGACTATCGGAATTAAGCTAATCCCATGATGGTTACTACAGTCATGGCGTATTCCCTTCTTGAAGATGGAAACAATCAATGACTCGCTCCATATTAACGAAATACGCTCCTCGTTCCGAATGTCACGGAGCAAGGTCGTAAGTGATTTAATCGAAGCATTTACACCCAGTTTGAAAAGAACTGGGGGAAGTTCGTCGGGACCTGCTGCTTTTCCTCGCTTTAGTATTTGAATACGACTCCAATTCCCTTTCCGATGGGGGCTCAAGTGATACCACCCAAGGAATCGCAGTTGTTGACACAGAAGTAACTACACTAGCGTGCGGCCAGCTAAGCTGTTTCTTGAGGTATTCGGTCCAACAGTGAAGCCTTTGCTGTTTGCCATGGATGGTTCTCCATTTCCATCGCAAATCGTTTCGTTGACCGGCGTTCGCTGTCCACCGGTGTCACGAATATGTTTGAACAGCCTTTGACCGTTATCTGAAGCAGCTGCTATTTCCATTTCTTCGGCTACCTCGACCCACCAATTTTCGCGATTCTTCATAAGGTTTTTCGTTACTTGTTTTTGTAGATGTCTTTGTATCTTATTCATTTCCTTACTGCTCGAGAGCCGACGCTTTTGCTCCATTATATTCAGTGACTCTTGCGAAATCTGGTATCTTTGATGGACATCAGATCTAGGACCACAGACCAAACATGCTGCAACGTGCATCACCTGTTTGATATGGACCCAATTCTCATCTATATTACTGTTCGTTGTAGATCCTAGCTCATGTGCTAACTTCTGTTCATAACGGGTGCGTACTTCTAGATCACACGAACGTTGCACGGCTAACCGGATTTGCTGTTTGCGACGATGACCATGGAGCTGGAGAGATAATAACATTAAAACGAATGCATGGCCCGACTCTACGTACGTAGACCAGTAAGATCTACAGTTGTGAACAGAACTGAGCCACCGGTAGCTTACGGAGATATAATCAATTTGACTCAAAGTACCTGTAGAGTTAAAGCACCATGTCACTGTGCGATGCCAGCTGTGTCGGAAATTGGTGCTAGACAAGAACAATCGATTGTCTGCACAAAACTGGAGAATCCTATCCCCGTTATGTGCGCCGAGCGGGTGAAGCACAACGTCCACCTAAACAAGCTTTTGACACACTAAGTTTGCCAACTTGTGCAGTAAAATCACCTGCTAGCATTGCAATGTTAACCTTTTCTGCTACGAACGAGGGTGGCGAGTTCATCATAGAACTCATCTTTCTGCAAGTTTGAGCTGCAGTCTGCTGGGGCGTATGCCGAGATCACAAACAAATTGCGCTCAACACAACTATCCTTCCGAACGCCAACTGACCCCTGGAGTTTCACAGGACATAGATGACTGTTAACAGGAATCCAGTCTAAGAAGGCAGTCTCAGCCTTGCCAGTCAAGACTATTCCTGCGCCACGTTGACCCACAATTCTAGCTGCTTCGTCTCCTGAGGTGCGCAGAAAATACCTCGATGAGACACCAGGAGCAGTTAGTTGAAGTACACTGCTTGAATCCTGCATACGCGTTACACTTAAGCAGTAGACATCAATCTTCAGAGAATCTATTGTGAGCGCTAGGCACGCCTGCTGACCGACCTGCATGAGTGTACGCACGTTGAAGGAGCCGAGGTTCAGAGGCTGACGAGGCTTGAGGAAATGTGAGTTGCCGGACAGGAATATTCACGCTACTTGACAGTGAACCGTTGCGAGTATCGACCGTGTTGTCAGTGGGAGAATTATGGGTGGATAGAGGGGGAGGGAGCCGAGAGACATGGGGGACAGAAGACAAGTTGGATAAAAGAGAGGGGGCTCTCTTTCCTATTACACATAAAGTGAATTACAGTATACGGGGTAAACCTCATAATCAGAAGACATACTGTAAAAGTGGGTTGAGGGGAAACATTCATGTTAGAACCAGTTTATTGATCCTGCTTTCGAAGAGGGAAAGGTTGTAAGTGGGTGGTAAGACAGAAAGAGGAACTTAACGGTCCGGGGAAAGAAAGAGGATTGAAAGATAAAACTGCGACATCTAGTGTCAGAAACTTGGTGGGGATGACTAGTTGTCTAGTTACGTGATGGTCGGGAAAAAGTTTTGGGAGGATAAACCGCCGAAGCAAGCTCAGAAGAACAAAACCTAAAATAGTATCGGTAAAAGAGAAACGACAAAGCAACAGCCTGGCGATGGACTAGTGACTGCAGATTGGAGGTTGAAGAAGGGTCGTCGATCAGCCGGATGACCTTACATTGAACCCGATCAAGAAGAGGAAGAAAGATAGACGAAACTCCACCCCACACATGACTGCAGTATTCAAGTGCGGGGCGGATTTGAGCTTTGTACAGCAGAAAAAGATGAGCTGGTGTGAAGAAGCGTCTGGCGCGAAACAGAAAACCAATTTTGCACACAGCATGAGGGACGAGTTGAGATATAAAAGTAGACCAACATAGAGAGGAAGTTATAGATAAGCACAGAAGAGAAATAGAATCTGTGGCAGGCAGCACAGTCGAATCAAAGAAAGAAGGAGGGGGAGAATGAATGGTGTTTCAAGGAAGATGAGAGAAGCGAAGTCTTGGAAGCATTAAATGCAACATGATTGTGAGATCCCCAGGAGGAGATGTCTTCAAGATCGAACCCTAAAGGTACACTGACTACACTGCGGTCACGGTCGATGTTGGTGTTGGCATGGCAAGAAGTGTGGTAAGAAAGGGAAGAATGAAGGGTGGCATTATCGGCAAGGGGATGGATCACGTTAGAAGTAGTGGGTTAAAGATCAGTAATAAATAAGAGAAATAGGGTGAGCGCAAGTACTGAACCTTGGGGAACACCAGCATTCACAGGAAATGGCTGGGACAGAACCCCATCAACTCGAACGGAGATGGTTCGCTCTCTGAGGAAACTTGATGTCCACGATACGAGTGCGGAGGAGAACCCGAACGAGAGCATTTTCACCAGAAGACCTTTGTGCCAAACTCGGTTAAAGGCCTTAGAGATGTCGAGCGATAACATGAGTGATTCTATGTGATTGTCGAGTGCAGCCGACCAGGAGTGTGAGACGAAAGCCAGGATGTCACCGGTGGAACGGCGACATCGGAATCCGTATTGGCAATTTCCCACTGGTCCCTCGTGTTCGAGAAATGTACGCAGTTGGTCGGAGATGAAAGATTCAAATACTTTCGAGAAAACAGGTAGGATGGAAATAGGACGATAGTTATTCGGGTCAGAAAAATCACCGCTTTTGGGAATAGGAAAAATCACGTCGTGTTTTCAGGGGATCGAAAAAGTAGAAAGTTGTAGAGAGAGACAGAAAAGATGACGTAAGGGAGGATCCAATTCAGGGGCACATTTTAAGGACGATGGGTGGTATACCGTCCGGATCGGGTGGTTTGGATACGTCCAGGAAGCACAGCGCTTGGCGGAGCTTCCTAGTGCTAATGAGGTTTAAAGTGGGAGACAGGGAAGAAAAGGAACCGGAAGAGTAGGATAAGTGAGTAAGGTGGATTTGGAGGCAAACAGGGATGCAAAAACTTCGGCTTTCTCGTGTGGTTCACAAACAAGATCACCGGAGGAATTACAGATGGGAGGGAAGTTGGAAGGTCAAAAATTGCGGGAGACTGCTTTGGCAAAGGACCAAAATGTTCGGCTACCGGTGGCAGATGAGAGTAAGCGTTCGGCTTTCCAGCGGACGAAGCGTTCTTTGGCTCTCCGTATGGTTGACGAGTATCCGTTCCTGGCTTGCACGAAGCGGTGGTGGGAATCGGGAGTGGGCGAGCGGCACCAGCGGCGAAATGTTGCACGCTTCAAACGTACAGCACGATCACATGCGTGGTTGAACCACTTGGGAGATTCGGGTTTGGAAAAGTGAGAAATAGAAAGTTGCATGCCTTGAAGAACAATGCCAGTGAAATTAGAAACAGAAACAGAAACGTCTGAAGTAAAGCAGCAATCATTCCAAAGATAGGAGGCTAGGAAATCGCGAAAACCATCCCAGTTAGCTGAACTGTGACGCCAAAATGTGTCTCGCGTTGGATGGAGGATCAGGGCGAGTAAAACTGATGGAATAGGGAATAATGCGGTGGTCAGATGAGCCAAATGGAGGGAGAGCAGAGATGCCTGAGAACAGAGAAGGAACGAAAGTGAGAATAATATCAGGGGTATGGGCACAATCGCCAGCCCGATCGGAAAAGGTGTGAGGAGGTCAATAAATTGGCACAGGTTGTTGACCACGGCGAGATGTTCGGCTTCGCGCCCCAGAGCCGAATTGTCCGATGAGTGAATCAGCCAATCTCGATTGTGGAAATTGAAATCTTCTAGGATGGTGATATGGCAGTTGCAATCCGTAACAAACAAGTGCTCAATGGTCGGAGATAAGAAATCAAAGATCGTTGGATCATTACCATTGGATGAACGGTAAACAACACAAAAGTAGTGATTCAAATAAGAAAATCGAAGTTTCAGGCACATCAACTGGATTCTGGATATAGCGGCTGACTGGTGGACAGAAAGCACAGACGCCACTTTTGGGTGAAAAAGAGGAGTGAAAGGTATAGTTGGGAAATTGGAGGTGGGTGGTGTCTTATGAGGGAAAATTTGGGTTTCGGTCAAAAATAGGGCAAGAGGAGAGGAGGATTGGAGAAATTCGTGCACAGAATCGATATTATGGTTTATTCCGCGCATGTTAGTGAGGGTGATGAATTCGTGCTTGTTTTTCGAGTGAGCAGATTGAGCAAAAGAGTGAGTGCGTGTATCGTTGTGTATTTTCGTGAAAGAAACCGGCATCCATGATCCTGAGGCTTAAAGTGGTGACCGCATAAGGCGTCAAAACTCTGAGCAGTAGCTCACTTATCACTACCAACCTCGCTCGATGCAATGGGCAGTACGGTCCTGATTATCCTGCTCGACGACCGACGCAGTATGGAACTCTTTGTATTCGCGCAGTTTGTGGGAGGTGTTGGACGGATACTGCTAGGGTGTCCAGCCGCAAAGCAGGAGAACGATTAGGTTTCTCATCCAAAGCCTTTAGTTCTAACAAAAACCTATCCGCAAGGCAGCGGGATGGCTTAGTGGAAGCCCATTTGCTTGGATCAATTAATCTTCCACTGATTTTACCGACTGAGTTGGCAGCTCAAATCAACCCCGACCTGAAGGGCCAGGAGACTGCACTTTATCTGGTCTCTACCCATTGACCTGTCGGGCATGATTGCATCGGCTTAGGGAAGCCATCCTGTATAGCTCTTTGGGTTATAGGGGCGCGCAAGCCATTACACCACGTCAAGGTGCAGTCCCGTCGAGTTTGGTGTAGTTTAAGTTCAGCTTGCCTAGCACCTAAACGGAAAAATAGATAACAAATTAACATACGCTTCACCGTATATATGTAAAAACAATGAATGGGTGTTTCGCTAGCATAGTATGATCACATATCGGGACAAATGGTTTGTTGAGCGTCTACTTTTTTGCTACTTCTCATTTGTTCCTTTTCAAGGCTGCCGTGATGGCGTTCGCGTGAATGATACTTGAGATTTCCTAGTTCCCTAGTGCATTTGCTGGATAGATTTCTGAGGTGGTGAAATTGGAAGAAAAAAGGGAAATAATAGTGTAAAGTAGAAGGGAAAGAGAGGAAAGAAGCACAAAAATCAATCGACAGTTGAGCAGAAGATGTAATAGTAGCGGAACTACAATGAAACAAATAGGGGTTGTATCGACCACATCTTCACTCTTCGAGAAACCTTAGAGCATAGACACATCTTCCGTAGGCCCACGATCTCAATCTTTCTCGGTCTGAAAGCGGCGTTCGACTCACTCGACCCCACAGTTCTCTGACGCTGCCTCTTATTAAAGGATGTGCCAGAGAAATTTATTTCTCTTTTCCAATGCCTGTATGCGAACAGCCGAAGCCGAGTTCGTGCTTACGGCGATCTTTCCTCTCAGTTCACGACGGAGTGTAGTGTTCGTCAGGGTTGCCCTCTTTCACCCTTCCTTTTCAATTTTGTGTTTGAGAAAGCCCTATTCTCGTGTGAGAATAGCGCTGTCGATTTTTGTTCAGGCAGTAAACTGTGTGACTTGGAATACGCGGACGAAATTGTTCTCCCGAGTGAAGATCCAGGTAAGTTACAAACTCTTTAAGGCAGTCTTAACAACAGTGCAGCAATGTTTTGGATGCGTTTCGAACCTTCAAAGTGTAAAATGCTGCCGCAGGACTGGGTTGGCTCAACACCAGACCTCTTCTTGGCAGAAGCTTTAGCTGAAGTGGATAAATTTTGTTACCTGGACAATTACGTATCACTAGGTGGACGGACAGATATAGGTGGAAGTGTTTGGCTTTTGCCAACCTCAGTCATCTGTGGCGTCGGCGTGACATCCGATTGTCTGTTGAGGGTAGGGTGTACAATGCGGCGGTTAGTTCTGTTCTTTTATACTGTTCAGAAACATGGCCGTTGAGGGTAGAAGACAAATGAAGGCTGTTGAGCACCGATATCTCCGGAGCACTGCAAGAGTATGGTAAGAACACCGTATTAGTAATGCTGTGGTTAGGCGTAAGGCGTTGGGAACCAGAGGTCAGTCTGTGGATCAAGTACTGAATCCAAACAGATTAAGGTGTTTGGGACATTTGTTACGTATGCCCACCAATAGACTTTCTCGGCGTACGCTGTTCTCTGAGGCAGGTGGCGATTGGAGGGTAGGTCGAGGTGATGAGTCCATGACATGACAAAAAGGTATGAAAACCTTGACCAGTGGACTTGGCTTAGTAAGACGTGTTAGACTTCCAGGTTGGGGTCCACTTGGTCCGCCTACCAAATGGTTGGAGACATTTAGTGATATGGCTAGGTGTCGCTGCCAGTGGCGTAGTTGCATTCGGACTCTTTCTTTGTCCCCTTGATTTCCGCTTGATATTTTAACTTTTTGGATTTTTACCACTATGCTTCTATTCTTTTCGCCCTTTAATGGACATTGCGGGAAGGTGGCAGCCGAAACCAGAACACAGAAGTGTGAGGTAATGGTTGAATAACCTGAAACTGGAACTGTCTTTGAGGCTATGAGGTGTATTCCTTCCACTGCACGTATGCGCAAGCTTGTAACGTAAATTATTGCATCGACTCTGTTAGCCTCAACAGTCTTCCATAGATTATCTACAGAACACAAGCAACGGATAAACGAGGAACAGGCAGGTTTTTGTCCTAATCTCTGGTGCATCCTTGAGATACTTCAGCTCTATCACGGATCTCAGACCAACGGTAGCCATATTCTTAGACATCCGTCAGATTTTAAATCCAATGACAGTACGATCCTCTGGAATCGTCTCATAAGACATGGAGTATTTGGTATGTCCCGATCATGCAGGCACTCTGCCATCGGACCTCGGACGGAGTGCGGGTCTTTTTATACGATCTATATATATATATATATATATATATATATATATATATATATATATATATATATATATATATATATATATATATATATATATATCGGCGTGAAATCAAGCATTATGGACGCTAGTTATAGGGGAATGGATAAACGCGATACTCGCAAGAACAACCGTACAACATGGAATATTTTGGAGAACAGTCATTTAAAAATCAGCTTTCAGATCCAGCGTTTGCTAATGTGAAGATCATAATGTAACAAGGACGACAACGCACGGCAGGATACTTGTATTCCCACGGTCACACAAGTCGAGTCATGGCACACATACAGTCGCTTATATAGGCTTTTTTCCAGACTGCGCGGCACCAAGATTGCTATTGTCGCTGCTTGAGCGCTTCGGCTGCATTCTGTCCATTTGCCTGTGGCCGATGGCTTGCTTCTCTTGCCCGTCATTTCCCTTCGGTTGGTCCGACTGTCTCAGTTGACGGCTCGATCGGCAGCCCTTCACCTGAGCTATCTTGCTGGTTGCCGGAGATCCCGCTGCTTCTTCTCTGGTCGTCTGTGTGCTTCTTTTTGCTTGCTTCGGGACGCCTCCGACATATTCGCCACCTGTTCTTTTGTCTGTGGCCCTTGTTTGGTTCGTTCGTTCGCCTTGATGTTTACGCCGTTCCCTGGCCCCAGCATTCCCTGTTACACTCGCCCTTCCTTTAAAACATTCGGTCCGGACGTGCCAGGGTGCCAAGTCGCATCCGTTCACCCATTTGCCTCGTGGTCCTTGATCGATTTTGAAACTGGAATTCTTCCTCTCCAATACGGTGTAGGGTCCACTCCATCGTTTGTGGAACTTGCTAGCCCCCGGACCGGCCACTGCGGGTCTGTTACGATTCCTTACTTTTACCAGCTGTCCGGACATGAACGGATCCCATTTCTGTGTTTGGTTCCGTCTATCGTACCTTGCCTTGTTACGACTCTGAGCAATTCTTGTCTGTTGTACGGCCACTTTCTCTAGATGCCTCCGCTCGCGGGTTGTCAGAGGTTTATCATTCTTCATGTTGAGCCACACATCCAGTCGCGTTCTAGGTTCCTGCCCAAAAACCAGTTCAAACGGTGTCGTCCCCGTTGTTGAATGGCTCGTTGCGCGGTAACTGAGTAATATCTCCGACAGTCCTTCTTGCCAATCACTTCCGTGGTTATTTAGCCACTCCTTCAGCGTTCTGTTGAATCTTTCCGTCATTCCGTTTGCCTGGGGGTGGTAAGGCGACGTTCGTATTCGCCGGATCCTCCATTGTTCCAACATGTCTCGAAATTTCTTCGATTCGAAGCAGGGACCCTGGTCAGTGATGACCGTTTCTGGTACACCAAATCGCGCCACCACATTATCGACAAACACTCGAGAGACCGTATCGCCTGTTTGATCCGGTATCGGGATTGCTTCCACCCAGCGAGACACGTGGTCAACCATTGTCATGATGTACCGGTTTCCAGTAACACTCACAGGTAAAGGACCAAAAATGTCCAAACCCCAGCTTTGAAAGACTCGCTGTGCTTCTATGGGCTGCATTGGCGGTGTAGCTGTTGCGTGCTCCCGGTTCCGTTGACAATCGGGGCAAGTTCGTATGTAGTCGTCAACGTCGTGCCTCATCGTGGGCCAGAAGACTCTGCGCCGCAACAATTCGAAGACTCGTTGTTGTCCTATGTGAGCACTGTCGTGCGCTAGCTGTATTGCCTGCTCACGTACGGCCTCGGGAACAAAAGGCAGTCGTCTGGGTCGCAGACCCTGTCCCACATCAACGTCAACGAACAGCTTACCATCTTCCGCATGCAATCGCTCCCAAATTTTTAGTAGGTCGCGCAGTGCAGGTGAGCTCCCGTCTGGTCTTGTTTTGGCTTGAAGATGTGAACAAACCGTCCGCACCAGACTGTCATTTCTTTGGTGGCTGAAAACACCCTCATTTGACATTAGCCGATTCACTGGGATCGCCTCCGCCGGCAGTTGGTCGTCTGGGATCGGGCGGGATAATGCGTCAGGTATTTCGTTTTCTCGTCCGCTAACATGCTCGATTGAAAAGGTGAATTCTTGCAGGCGGTACGCCCACCGTGCCAACCTCCCTCTTGGATCTCTTGTTGTCATCAACCACGTCAATGGCTTGTGATCCGTTTTGATACAAAAGTTAGTAGCAATCAGATATGTTCTCCACTTTTCCAGTGCCCACACGATTGCTAAGCATTCCTTTTCCGTGGTGGAGTATTTCCTCTCGGCACTTGTGAGCAGTCGACTGGCGTACTCGATCACTCCAGACGGTTGTGACAATACTGCGCCAATTCCGACGTCACTGGCATCCACAGCTACGGTGAATCTCTCATGCGGCTTTGGTATTGTCAAACAGTTTCGAGGGTTTGTTGCACTTTCCTTGAGTTTCCTGAACGCCGCCTCCGTATCTGACGTCCACTCGAATTTCTTATCCTTCCTCAGTAGTTGAAACAGGACACCAGCTTTCTGGGCAAAATTTGGCACAAACTTGGCGTCATAGCCGACCAAGCCAAGGAAGGATCTCAGTTGGCGCTTTGATTTTGGCGAGGGGAAACCCCTAATCGTCTCCGCTTTCTCGGGTAGGGGTTGCAGTTTTCCTCCTCCAACAATATGTCCCAAACAAACGATTTTGTCACGCGCTATCTGGCACTTCTTTGCACTCAACTTCAAACCCGCCGATTTGATTCTCTCTAGGACTGCGCTTAATCTGGACACATGCCCGTCAATTGTCCTTGAAAATACCACAATATCATCCCCATACACCACAACACCATCCAGGTTCTCCAGTACCTGGAGCAGCAAACGCCTGAAAGTAGCCGGTGCGTTACACAACCCAAAAGGCATCCGCAGGAACTCATACTGCTTCCCGTTGACACAGAACGCTGTTTTCTCTCTGTCGCTCACGAGCACCGGCAGCTGCCAATAGCCCGACCTCAAGTCGATTAACGACAGCACCTTCGCGTCATGAAGCTGCTCAAATATCTCCTCGGTTAGTGGCATTGGGAACGCATCCTTGATTGTGACGCGGTTGAGTTCCCGGAAGTCAACGCAAAATCTATACGTCCCATCCGATTTCCGCGTTAACAACACTGGTGAGGAATACGGGCTAGTGCTTTCCTGAATTATTCCCTTCGACAGCATGTCACGAACCTGCTTCTCAACTTCCGGTACGACTTTCCGCGGCAGCCTCCGATACACTGGTTTGCACACCGCACCCGGCACCAAATTGATCCTGTGTTCTTGCCAATCGCAAAAGCCGTACTCATCATCTGGTGTCGAAAACAACTCCGCATACCTCTCGAGACACTGTCTGACACACGGGACTGAACAACCTGGAACCGAGGAAGTTTTTACGATACCAACGCGGTTCAGCCGGCCCCAACGGGATTGCAGCTCGACATCCTTCTCCCCAACCCGCATTCGATGAGCTTCGAAATCAATTTTTGCTCCTACGCGTTCCAACAGATCAACCCCTACGATTGTCTCGGCGACCCCTTCAACCAGTAACATCTCATGCGTCACACGAACGTCGCCGATCTGAACCGTTAGCTGCTGCTTTCCCGCTACTCTCAGAGCCTCTCCTCCGACTGCACGCAGTCGTATTTCGCATGGCCTCACTACGATTCCCTCAACGCGAGGTGTCACAGATACCCCAGCCCCCGTATCTACGACTGCAATTTTACGTTCGTCCCCAATTCTGATCTCAACCATAGGCACCCCCCTCGACTTGAATGTAGATAAAGAAAAGCAAGACGAGAAGCGTTTTTCTGGACAAAATCGGGCGAAATGTCCTACCTTGCCACATGCAAAACACCTCCTTCGTGTTCCATGCGTCATTGCGTCATTATTGCGTTGTGTTTGTCGATTGAGTTCCAGTTTTAATTGTGCGATTTCCTCGCTCATCTTCTGCAACGTGGACTCCAAATCCGATTGCTCTAATCGGGAAACTGTCACTTCTTCGTGGGCTGCACGAACAATCATAAACAGGCGTTCTGTATCATTCACGCCGCACGCAATCGCCATTCTCAACCTGCCTTGGACATCCGGGGCCATGCTTTGAACGAAACGATCACGAACAAGGCGTGCCTTAGTTACGCCGCTTGCCTCGGGCAGCCCGATCGATAGTTGGCGCAACAGGTACTGATAATGAACGACTGGGTCTTGGGTGCTGTCATAACGAGCCGTACTGAATCGGTCCATTGCTTTCTGCCGATCACCTTCCTGTGTGAACTCCTTCACCAGCCCCGCACGGACCTCCCGATAAGTGGGGCTTGTTTTTCCCCCCATCTTCAGATCATACACCGCCTTGGCACGCCCAGTCAGCAGTGCCCCAAGCGCCGCCAACAAAGGTGTGTCTCCTTTCACTCCGTTGCATGCCGCTATCCTTTCAAAATCCGTGATCCATTCCTCCACATCCCCATCCGCGAACGCAACAGGCCAGGGAAACTTCATCACGTGAGCGTGGTCACGGCACCAATGTAACAAGGACGACAACGCACGGCAGGATACTTGTATTCCCACGGTCACACAAGTCGAGTCATGGCACACATACAGTCGCTTATATAGGCTTTTTTCCAGACTGCGCGGCACCAAGATTGCTATTGTCGCTGCTTGAGCGCTTCGGCTGCATTCTGTCCATTTGCCTGTGGCCGATGGCTTGCTTCTCTTGCCCGTCATTTCCCTTCGGTTGGTCCGACTGTCTCAGTTGACGGCTCGATCGGCAGCCCTTCACCTGAGCTATCTTGCTGGTTGCCGGAGATCCCGCTGCTTCTTCTCTGGTCGTCTGTGTGCTTCTTTTTGCTTGCTTCGGGACGCCTCCGACATATTCGCCACCTGTTCTTTTGTCTGTGGCCCTTGTTTGGTTCGTTCGTTCGCCTTGATGTTTACGCCGTTCCCTGGCCCCAGCATTCCCTGTTACAATAAGAAGAAGAAATGCTGGGAGAGGTAGAGTGTACCACAGTTCCGAAACTCTTAGGAAAAACAAAGAATTGAAGCATCAGTACGTCAAGTTGGAACAGTCACATGCACTGACGATGTCACCTAAACTGGTGGTGAATTGTTTGCGATCTAAACGCCAAGCTCAGCGGTCGGAACACCGTAGCAACCAACAACCTGTGCTACAGCCAACACATATTTAAAATCATTAAGACCAGTCACTTTATATAAATGACTTGTTGACTACCCACGTAAAAGACGATTGAAAATAGGGAATAAAGACCATAGGAGCAAATTCACGAGAGCAGAATCCATGATAATGGCGGTAGAAAAGCGAGAGTAAAGCAATTGTCCAATGATGGGATAGTAACTGCAAAGTTGAGTTCATTGTAGGGTCACTAATGTGATGGATGGCTTTGTGTTGGACACGATCAAGGAGGGAAAATGAAGAAGACGAGATCCCAATACGAACATAATTCCTGTATTAAAAGTGGAATATATTCGGGCCCTTTACAAAGCAAAACATTGGGCGGATGTAAAGAAACTTCTATCACAAAAAACAGTCTTTTTCAATCATTTGATCAGAGGCTTTGAAGACATCTAGTGATATCAAATGCGGTTCATCGTGATTGTTCATCACAGACGGCCAGATATGCGAAACGTATGCCCACGAGTCACTTGGGGATCCGTGGTGGTACAACTTGTACTGGCGGTCACTGATAAGTGAATGGTATTCCATATACGACGGTATTTGTTGCCATAACTTTGGATAAAACTATTGTGAGAGAAATGGGTCGGTAGTTAGTAGGCTGGAATGGGGAAAAATGTAAAGATACGTTCAATAAAAGTTGGAGAATGGATGCAAGTTATGGTACACAATTCTTTAGAAAAATGGGTGGAATGCCGTCCGGTCTAGGAGGTTTCGTGGTGTCAAGTGAACTCAAAACGTGACGGACGTTTCTGGTAGTGATTTTGATCTTATAAATATATTCAAATAAGGGTGATGAAAAAGTACAGTTGTAAGCAAACAGCTGCCAAAACCTCGGTTGATCGGATACAGCTCAGTCGAAACTACCGTTAACCACGCACTGGGTGCGGTGGCTTTCGTTGCTACGTATGTTTGAAACGACAAGAAATCGAGGGTAAAAATTACTTGATATGGTTTTCGTGAGATACCAAAAGGAACGGCTATCAAAAGGACATGATGCTAACTTTTGAGCTTTACAATAAGCACATTTGGATTGCAAGTATTGGGTTTTGGATTGGCGCCAGCGCCTGGAAGAAAGTTTTTCTTCCACACTGCACGAATACACACGTGGGTAAACCATTTGGGGATTTAATTCTTCCGACTGATAGTCATCCTGCTTCTCAGTTGAAGGTTTGCCTTCGATGTGTCCACTTTCACCCTACCTCTTCAATTTATCAATCGATGGTATCAAGAGAGGAATGAAAACATTGAACTCTTGGTGACATGCTTTTAGAGAGACTATGCAGACGGCATCACGCTTGTTCGCGACAGCGCTAGTGCAGCACAGTGCTTCATGAACAGATTAGCATTGTCCGTCTTGTGATAGGGAATGAGCTTTTCATCCTCAAGGTATAATGTACCACTTCAAGATTTTCAGGTATCCAATCTCGAATTCACCATCGACAGGGATAAGTTAGAGATCGTCGAAAAGTTTGTCTACTTGAGAAGTTGTGTAATTGTTGGTGGTTAGGTTGGAAACGAGATCGACAACCTAATGGTGATGGTTCAGTGGGCTTTCTGCAACCTTCGTGAACCGTGGAGAAGATATTTCTCCTTCGTTGTAAGGGAGAGTATACAAAGTTGCTATATGCAGAGACTTTCTTTACGCTTGCAAGAATTGGCCCGTTCTTTAACTGTGCATTTTCGATCACCGTTGTCTGAGGAGTATCTTGCCAGTTTCGTTGCAACATGAGTGATCCCACACTTCGTATGCTCGTTTTCAGAACCGGACGTGTCGCTTACTCAATAAGTAGGCTATTCTCACTGCGCTAACAATATCACCTCGACTGGTGATGAAACGTTTGCGATCTAAACGCCATGCTCAGCGATCAGAACATCATGGCAAATAGGCTATTATCATATCACCGGTTTCGTTGGCTAGGACACGTACTGCGTGCACCTCATCATCAACCCGCGCGTCGTTTTCTATTCGCTGAGCATGAGTTTGGTTAAAAAAAGTAGCTTGAAGACCGAGCTATGACATCCCACTGGTCATTCAAAATGTTGACGTCTAGGCTTGCCTCTCTCATGCATGAATGACTTCAAATCTCGTGATTCATAGCACGGTCGTTTGGATTTCTTGTCGCAGTGGCGTGAACTCCTAACAAGTAACGGTTGTTTTGTGGAATTTGTATCCCGACTCATGAAAAACTTCTTTTCCATGTTCTTTTAACTCGCTGTTTGCTTCATATTGTGCATGATGACTCACCTCTGCATTCTGTACCTGATTGTTGGTATATATATATATATATATATATATATATATATATATATATATTTAACGATATAAAGCAGTAACTCAGGACAAACAAGGTTCCCCATGTGTATCGCATCCGATCTTTCATTCACCATTACAGTAAACTGCTGCATTGCCATCATTTTTATATGTTTACACCGTTCCTCCTTGAATAATAGTTCTGAGGACCTGACAAACAAGAACAATGGACCTCGAAGGCGCCGTCAAAAGGTAGTTCGACACAATTTTTCTGATAACACCAGTTTCTCAAGTTATCTACTTACAATTTGTAAAGCTTACACGCTCTGTTTTACCTTGTTCTTCTGTTTGTTGTTCGCACTTTGACCGATGCAGCTTTTTGATGTGTCTTAAGCGTACTATTCCAAAGCTTATAACTGTCAGTTAGCTTTGTTGATAAACAGTAACACTGTCGCGGGGCTTAACATCATACTTGTCGTAGAAATGTTTTACGAATCTGCACTCTGCCTCTGGATTTCTGCCGAATATCTGCTCATGGTTGACGCACGCCAGTCGATCCCGGTTGGAAGCTAGTTTAACGAGGCACGGCTCGTAATGAGACGTGCACTAAACGCGAGTCTTCGTAGGGACTGCGAAATCTGGTGGTCGCAACATGTATCAGAGATGGAATATGCTGCCGCCATGGGAAATTCCCTCAAGCTGTTCTATCTCGTTCGAGTCACCGGTAGGAAGTCACTAGGCGTGAGTGAAACAATACGTGAAGCTGACGGTTTGCCAATTCACAGTCAACAGCGGCGTCTCGAACGTTGAGCCGAGCACTTTTGGACACAGTTTAGCTGGCCCTCAGCATATTCTATTGCTCTTCTGGCAGCTTCAGCAGATACAGTCACTGAGGCGCTTATTCGGAAGAAAATCCAGGCCCGGGGACGTCGCAAAGCGCCGGGTTCCGATGGCCTTTCCTGGAATGCAGCTCGTTAGAGAACTTCATGTTGTTATCAAAAGTTTGGAATTCAGAGCAGGTCCCCCCCCCCCCCCCCTTGTAAGGGGAATCGATTGTTGTCCCCGTATTTAAGAAGAGCTCATGCAGTGACTGCGCTAACCGTAGGGACATAAGCCTTATCTCAATAGCGTTGAGGTTGCTTGCGTCTGTCACATGCCACAGGTTGTACCAAACGCGTGAAGAGCAGACTTACAAGGAGCAAGCTGGGTTTCGTACTGGTCGTAGATGTTTCGATCAAATCTTCACCCCCTGACAGCTGCTAGAGCACCGTCACACTCTCCAAAGACCAACAATGGTCGTGTTCCGGGACATTCGCGTGGCCTTCAACTCCGTCGATAGGACTGCAGTGTCAAGTCAAGTCAATAAACGTTTTTATGCACCCGATGTAGGGTGAATTTTTAGCACACACGTGATTTACAGAGGAATCTAAAAGAAGTGTAAGTGTTTATTGGAAGGTGCGGAGAAATGCGTGGAACTAAGGCGAAGCAGTACATATAATTTGAATAATGAAGGAGGTGAATGACGAGATCGTTGCGATACGTGTATATTACGAAATCCCAGTGGTTGAGGCAGACAGAAGACAGAGGCCTAGAATTTGAGCTTGATTCGACACACAGCTGAACGGTGGGATCTGAAGCGGAAATTCAGTAGAACAACATTACTAAAACTAAGGTAGATAGAAAATAACAAATGTGCATGACACGTTGGTTATTCGGTCGCGGTCTCCGAGTAAACGGACAAGGTTAGGAATGGGGCTACGTCTACACGTAGACGTGTGTAGATGAAGTATTTTGAACTTCGAGCGGGTGGAAGATAATGAGACGGCTTTAGAAAGTGTAGAATGAAGACAACGATTTATGTTGGATAGTCACTTACTTGTGAATTTGTCACAATCACCAAAATGCTTGATAAAGGTGACGTCAGTGGGAATATTTCTATTAATATGACTACAATGAGAGAAAACTTTCTGAGATTTAGTAATGAGATCAAGATCTTTTCCTTTTAACCCGGGAAAAATCGTAGGAGAGCAGTAGTGCCAAAGAGGAAGAATGCAAGGAGTTACAAATTGAAGTACTGGGGTGTAAGGTATTCTAAGTTTCCGTAGTCAGAATGATAGACTGTTTCAACGTGACTAACCAGAAAAAGTTGTGAATTATAGTAAATCCTAGGTGAGTGGCAGATGTTGGCTATTACTGGAAAAATGTGGGTTGTTATTAAAACAGTTGGGTAGCGTGATCCCCATTGAGGATTGAAGAGCACGTCGACGCACTTTAAGACGTTAAGAAGAGAGTGGAGAGCAATGTATATATATATATATATATATATATATATATATATATATCTTACACCGACTTGAGAACTAGCATGGTGCCAACGCAGCGACAACAGAAAAAATGACAAAGTCGAAGGGCGGGGGACTAACAGTCAACATAAAGATTACAACAAGTAAAAGCAGTTTTTTGATATTTTCACCGTACACGTTTTGTAAATTTTTGTCTGTTTTTCTGTTTCTTATAGGAAAGGGAGGTTGACGGACAGGGCATACAGCATTCGCACCACTGGATTCAGTTCCGAGCTATATCTCCCAGCGTCCCTAGCCAGCGGCAGTCCTCATCTCTTGGGCCCCAACCAGGAAGGCTGAAAGCACCGACCGAAGCCAAAGCTAACTTCTTAATGACCCTGCGCCAAGTTATAGCCTGACCGCCGGGTCGTCTCTTCCAGCCTTGCCTAGCACGTGCAAAAAGAGCATGGAAGGGTAAACGGTGGATAGGCATAAGAAGAACATGTCCGAGCCATCGGAGACGCTGTAGAGCGATTTTCTCGGTCCGAGGACGACTATCGGCATCAAACACACGACGACGAACCTCATCATTGCTCACCCGATGTTCCCAACAGACGCGAGTGATGCTTCGGAGACATCGTAGGTAGAATACAGAAGGCCGTTGAGCTTCCTCAACGCGCACGGGCCAGGTCTCAGCCGTAAAGAACAACGCTGCGAACTGTGGCACTGTACACCCTTCCCTTGAGGGGAAGCCGGGTGTCGTGGTGGGGTCACAGATGACGCGGGTTCTCGAAAGCTGCTCTAAGTGTGGTGATTCATGATGTGATCTCCTAACCACTACCAGTTGTGATCAAGCTCTCGAGGTACTTCAACCTATCGACCATCTCTCACCAATCACCACTAACAGTGATTGTGAGCACAGGCTCCTGCCAGTCTTGAAGAAGTACCTTGCACTTTAAAGGCGCAAAGCTCATACCATATCGAGACATCTCAATCACCAAGCGGTTTAATACCTGTTGAATTGCCTGTGCACTGTCGCTCAGCAAGGCGATATCATCGGAACACTCTAGGTCAAAAACTCTGTTCCCTCGGAGGAGTTCAACCCCACCGTTTGGAAGACCGAACAAAGCGTTCTGTAGAACATCCTCTGTAGCAAAGTTGAAAAGAAACGGGGATATAGGACAACCTTGTCGTACTCTACTGCAGACGCCAAAGGGTGGCGAAAGCTGGCCATAGGCCCTAACTCGACCTGAGGTGAGACGATACAACTCTCTGAGGACTGACACATACGTCTCGGATATACCATCCCTCGACAAACAGTGGAATAGTGCAAATCTATCGACAAAGTCGAAAGCCATGTGAATGTCTAAAAACAATGATCATTGGGCTATGAAAAGCGTAACGGTGCTCTAACAGCTGTCGGAGGGCGAAGATTTAAACGATGCATCCACGACTGGCACGAAACCCAGCCTCTTCCTCACGAGTTTGCTCATCACGCGTGTCGTACAACCTGCGAAGAATGAGAGACGCAAGCAGCTTAGACGCTATCGGGATTAGGATTATATACCTATGGTTGGCGCAGTCTGCGCGAGCCCTTCTAAAAGATGAGGACAACGATCGATCCCTTCACTAGGAAGGGACTTTCTAAGAAAGCCACACCTTGAATAACAAAACGTGAAGCTCTCCAACAAACCTCATCCTACCATCTTTAAATAGGGCTGAGGAAAGGCCATCGGAGCCCGACGATCTGTGACGTCCTAGGGCTTAAATTCCCTTGTGGATCTCCGTCTCAGAAGGTGGATCTGTTGAAACAGATCACGGGACGTGTGCCGGAACAGCTATGGGAGGGGTTGACGCTGGAGACCAGCTAAACTCTGTTCCGTCCAGCGTACAAGACGACGTTGCAGAGTGTGGATAGGCGAACCGTCAACTTCACAGATCGTTTCGCTCACAACCAACGGCTTCCTACAAGTGACTCGAGTGAGATGAAACAACTAGCGGGAATTGCCCATAGGGGCAGCATGTTCCATCTGTGATGGTTTTTGTGACCACCAGATTTCGCGATCCCTACACAAACGTGCGTTGAGTTCACCTCTCATTGTGAGCCGCATTTCACTGCGCTCGCTGCCAGCCGAGATGGACTAGCGTGCTTGAAGAAGACGTGGAGACAGCAGAAATTCAGGGTGTAACGATGCGATGAGTCAGGCCACAACTCACTTTGCCAGCGGAGTACAAAGCATTCTTTATATGCAACCAATGCTGGTTGATGTTATCCGGTGGCGATGACCTTAGGTTTTCAGTTAATGCGTCTCGGATTGTTGAGAAGCAAGGGGAATGAGACGGAATCTCGTAGTCGAACCTGTGCTGTATCGTACGTTTGGCACAGCCACCGAAGCACATGGACATGCAGGCTAACGCGAGGTCGGAGTCAAGCAGAGTGCTCCAGTACGACTGGCAGTCGTGTATGCAGCCGCGCCATTTGTAGTTAATTACTACGTGGTTTATCTGGATCCACTGCTGACTCGATGAGGGCGGACGCCACGTGAGGTACCGGCGATTAGAACGTCTGAGTTTCGTTCTGGCGAGAAAACACACAGAGTCAGCACCCGTTCCCTGTTTTCTGAAAGACAGGAATCAAGGCTGAAAGGGCCCACCAAATGCGTCTCGTTCGAAGATAGCCAGCCGACTCCAGCATTCATATCTCCAGCGAAAATCACAATATCGCTCCGTTCTGCTTTACATAAGAGGTCGTGTAACTTTTGGTAGAAGACATCTTTGATTGCATCTAGGCCGTAGTCTGTGAGGACAAAAGCCGAGACGACGAATGAATTTCGTCTATCGGGATTGCGTTTGCTTGCTTTGCACGAACCTCTAAGTCTCACTGCACACAATCTACTGTCAACTGGGATCCGGTCAAGTAGCGCAGCCTCAGCCCTCTCACTGAGAGCTACACCTATACCGGCAAACCGGCAGCGGCAGCTTATCAGTCCCCAGAGAAACGCAAGTGAAACTTTGCTGAAGAATTGGATGGGGGCATCAATCAAACGACCGAGCCGGAGTCTTGGATGTGAGTTAGTTGAATATAGCAAACGCCGATGGCATGGGTCTCCAGCGTACGGGCTAAACACGCCTGTTGTCCTATACGCATCAGCGTTCGCACATTGGATGTGGTCAGTTTAAAAGGACGCCTGGGACGAAGAAGAGCATCAGCTGACAGAAGCGGACTCGGTGAGACTTGGATATTAGATGGAGGAGGACGCGAGAGAAGAGGCATAGGACTTCCCCCAGAGGTACTACAGCAAGTACGGTCGGCTGCAGTTCCCGAAAAATATGAAAATGTGTATTCGAAGATGAGGTGTGGAAATAGAGAAATCAACAAGTGTGCACGGTTTGCGAGCATCAGCGCGAGCATGATTTTGACGAGCGTAACGATCAAGTTGTAAGATATCCATCGGTTGTATTGTTGTTGACGTTGTGAGCTATTGTACTACTCGGTCACCCAGTCCAGAGTAGGAGTTTTTATTCGAAGATGCACCTTTAGTCTTTGCGCAACCAAACACGTCCTGCAAGGCAGTAGGGTTGGTCCAGATGAGCCGGCGACCAGTCGTGTGGTTCATTCGCCTCTTCCGGGGGCCTCTGGGAGCCGGTGACTGGTTGCTCAGTCCATACGCCCTTCGGACGAGGGCAAACATCCTGGGTGCCCAGTACTTCCCTCTGCCACAGATACTTGTGAGCAGTGTTGTACGCTTCATACACCACCCGTGGTTGGTTTGGAATCAGGGTTTACCCAACTCCCTTAGACTAACTATTGGTCAGGCAACCCGGCGGAGAGCGTGGAGCGTTCGCCTTCGCCCTCACACCTTTGTAGAAATACCTACGCCACGGAAGGGCAGTGTGTAGGATTTCCTCATCAGAAACTATATAGGGCGCGCGTTCATTTGGAAACACTTTGAGAGGTTTTCAGGGCGAGTAGCCAACCCAGAGCCTAAGACACCCACCCCCGATCATGCTGAAGCATTTCGGAGGCAAGAGTGGGAAGTAGACCAGTAGCCTTTTTTAGAGGAAATTCAAACTTAAATTTCCGTTAAAGAGACATACAGGTACAAAACCATCGACTTATTCGCAACCAATGAGTTTAAGGAAAATGGAGAATTTGCTAACATAAAGGGAGAAAAGAGATGAGAACAGAATGACACCCTGGAAAACACCAGAGTTAATTTAAGCAGAAGATGAGTGTCGGCTACCACAAGAGGTAAACTGTGTGCGGTTAGAAAAATAACCACGACGGGTGATCAGAGCACGACCGCCAACCTCAATATCATGTAGAATATTCGCGAGAGTATCGAGAAGAAGAGAACCAAAGGCATTCGCATAGTCAAAAACAATTAACCCGACACTACGGCCACCGTGATCAAGAGTAAAAGCAATAGAATTAACAATGCAGCCAGTCGCATCCAGGGTTGACAGAGAGGGTTTGTAAGCAAACTGTGTCAGATCAAGAGAGTGAACCTGGGGAATTATGCGATGGAGGAGTGCATTCTCAAATGCTTTCAGCAAATCAGATGTGTAGGCTATCGGACGATATTTGTTGGATCATTTCTTGGGTACAGTTGTGATGTGTACAGATCTCCAACAATGGGGAACCAGCTCAGAATCAATACAACGATTAAATAGATCAGCCAAAGGGGATATAAGTTTAAAAGAGCAGGCTTTTAATAACATTGGTGATAGAAAATCGGAGCCACCAGGCCTATGGCACTTGACTTGTTTTAGAACTCTAAGAACAAAGCAACCTATTGCGGAGTTGGGTTCATGGGATTCAATGTATGAAGTGGAGAGTGAGGATGGGTTGGAGTTAACAGTGAATTAGCCATTCAAATCTTCGACGTTTAGCTCCACCTGGGGCCTGGTATATAGCACAACTTTTTCAGGTCTTTCTACATCTCACGACAGTTCTAGTTACCCAGCACTTTGTCCATATACAGATTATCCATATTTTATGCTTCAGTCTCATTCAGTGTAGATAGCTTTTTTAGAGTATGATGCCGGCTCGATTTGTGTGCCTTTTCCTTAACTCTACGGACTGTCTTCAAACGAGGGGAGATGAACCCATCGGATCGAACATAAAAGGTCTTCATGGGGCAACACAAGTCATGACAATAGTGAAAAAAGTCGGTTAAGTGTTTACAGTATGAGAATGCATCGCGAAAAGGAAAAAATAGAGAAATCAGTGAAGCCCACAAATACTCTAAGCTTATCGAGATTCTCAGGGGTGCAAGGTTGTTTGGAGACAGTTCGCGATGAGTATAATGAGTTGGTCAAAGGTTTGCTTCCACAATAAATTTTAGGGTGAAGAAGTAAAGTACAGTGATCAGAAGTGCTAATGGGGACATGTTCAAATACTGTGAAAATATTTGGATAATTAACTAATACTGAATCTAAAGAGCACCGAAGCGCGTTAGGAGAAGCACAAGATTTAAAAAACTCAAGGCGGTTGAAAATGACGGGTCAAGTCTATTGAAGTCTGCTGTTATTATTGGACAAGAGTTTTAATATGACAGTTGGCAAGGCTGTCGACCAACTGACCGGTATCATCAGCTGGAGGATCTTGTGCAACATAAGAATTAAAGGGGGCAAGATGGCGAAGGGAACTTAGGAAAGGTGGCTTGAAACGAATTACAGTGCAGTTAATCTTCATCGTGTTGAATTGGAATCAGATGTGATTGCCCCATCTCGGTTTCTTGGGTTCGCAGGCCGATTGCCTCTGAAAACTTCAAACGCACCAATATGGGCGACGTCTTCAGTTTTTTCGTTCAACCAACATTTCTGGAGGAGTATTATTCAACGAAGTTTTTTGATTTATTTTGCGAGGTGATGTGGGGTACTTCAAATTTTCCCAAAAGGAAATGAACGTTTGAGGATAATATTGACGGTATCGGCATTTTGGAAACAGTATGATGTCTTGGAGCGGCACGATATTTTTCGAGAGCCCATTTACCTTCCGAAACAGACGTTTTACACGACTTCTAACTGCATTAAAAAATGCTTGAAACTCGTCAAGCGCGAGGATCCGCAGGAAATTCAAAAAGAGCCGTCGTAAGATAACATTTGACCTTGAAAGTCATCTTAGCTTGGGAATCAGAAAAAGGATTCCTTGGTAAATCACGAAGGATGGGAAAGTATTTATGAAGCAGGGCCGGTATACAAAGGCCCCGCCACGAGAAATCGAGTACCTGAGAGGTACGTATCCATCCTCAAAGGGTTATACCGTCTCACCCCAGGTTGGATTGGGGCCTATGACCAGCCTTCGCCACTCTTTGGCGTCTCCAGTAAAGTACGACAAGGTTGTCCTATAACCCAATTTCCCTTCAACTATGCCGTAGAGGATGTCCAACAGAACGCTTTGTTCGGTCTTCTAAACGATGGGGTTGAACTCCTCCGAGGGAATAGAGTTTTCGACTTGGAATACACCGATGATATCGCCCTGCTGAGCGACAATGCACAGGCAATACGACGTGCTTTGGACCGCTTGGCGATTAATGTATCCAGATATGGTATGCACTTTGCGCTACCCAAGTGCAAAGTGCTTTTACAAGATTGGGAGGAGCCCGTGTCTGCACTCACATTTTGTAGAGTGATCATCCTAAGTCAGTGGATAACCTTTACAACGGCTGGAGGTTGTGTTGGGGAGAGGGTTAGTTTACGAACAGCGGAAGCTCGAGCAGCTTTCACGAACCTTCCACCCATGTGGCGTCATGTTGACATTCTGCTCTTTCTTGAGGGACGCTTGCACGTGGCCGCGGTTCGTAGTGTTTTACTCTACAGTTGCGAGACCTGGCCGCTCCCCGTTGAGGATGCTCGGCGCCTTTCTGTGTTTGACCACGAATGTCTCCGAAGCATTGCTGGTGTCTAGTGGGAACACCGAATGAGTATTGACGAGGTGCACTGTCGTGTGTTAGACATGGATAACCATCCTCTCAACGAAGTGATCGCTCTACACCATCTCCAGTGGCTCGGTGATGTTTTGTGAATGCCCGTCCATGGTCTACCTTTCCGTGCTCTATTTGCACATGCTGAGTATGGCTCGAAGAAGAGACGTGGCGGTCAGGCCATGACCTGGCCTGGAGATAAGGTTGATGCTTCCCACCTCCCTGGTTGGGGTCCAAGGGACGAGGATTGTCGTTGTTTAGAGATGCCGAGGAACATGGCTAAGAAAAAAAGCCGGTGGCGCGACTGATGTGTTGTCTGTCTGTCGAACTCTCGTGCACAGTAATCACAAAAAATGTTATTCGGGGGGATAAAATCGCAAAAACACATCAGGAAGCATACGGTGAAAACAGAAAAGATCTGTTATATTCCGCTAACTGTTTCTGTTACTATGCTCTACTCCCTCTCCTGTTTTTCTAATTTTTCTTGCTGCGTTGATACCATGCCTGATTTCAAGCCTATATATATATATATATATATATATATATATATATATATATATATATATATATATATATATATATATATATTATATATATATATATAATTATATAATTATAGAGAATTCTAGGCGTACACTGATTTGTAAAACGTTTAATGTGACGTTCCGATCCAAACTAAGACTCGTTGTGAAACGTGAATGAATGAGTTTGTGAATGGGACGGCTGGTTCCATGTTTTTGGTATGTTGCCCGTCTGTCCGTTTCTCGATTTTTCGGCACCGGTTTTGCCAGAATGACGTAATGATCATCAACCTCGAAGTGTCTATTGAACGAGTTGATCGAATGGAGGGCTTCGAGGATCAGGCGCTCCCCTTTCTTTGCTCGGGCGACCACCCCTGAGCTATCGATTTTGACCCCGTAACCTGTCTGTGCGCAGTGGTGGATCGGCGCGTCGTAATGCTAGTTTGTGTTCATGTAGGCGAGTGCATAGTTGTTTGCCTGTCTCGCCCATGTATTCCTTACCACATCCTAGGCATTGGATACCGTAGACCTTCCTGATTGATCGCTCTGGTCCACACGGTCTTTTCCGTTGAACAGGGTGGTCCGCAGGGTGCTGACGGGTTTGTGAACAACTTTGATGCCCAACGGTTTTAGCGTACAATCTACGGCCTCTGGTGCTCCTCGTATGTATGCTAGCACGATTATGGTGACCTGGCTGCTTTTTTTTGTTACCTCGAATACAGAAGCTTACGAAGCTCTTTGGGTAACCGTTTACCACGAACAACTTGAAAAGTCTGACTAGTTCTTTTTTTCGAAGTTCGGTTGTGCTGCAGTGTGTGTCGGCCCGGTGGGATAGAGCTCGCACACAGCTCCTCAAGTGACATTTTGTGTGATTGCTTTGGAGATTCAGTATGCGGTTGATTGTCGCCGGTTTCCGATAGACCTTTGTTTCTACGTTTCTGTCTGTTTGCCTCATGATCAGAATCTCGAGAAACTGCAGTTTTGCTTCGCATTCTTCTTCCTTTGTGAATTTTATTCAGGCTACGAGCGTGTTCAGATGTTGATGAGACCGATCTAGTTGAAACTTTTCAAGTATCATCCATGCATCAGATCCACAAACGAGGTCTGATTGTTTCGAGTGCCTTGGCTTCAAATTGCTTCATGACTGCGTCTGCTAGCAGGCCTGAAAGCAGTGATTCCATCGGTGTACCTCGTATGTTTTGTGTTTTTCCATTGAACTGGAAATAGGTTTCCAGGCAAAGATCTATCAAACCCATGAGACCCTTTGTTGACAACATCGTTCTCTCTTGTAGACTGGAGTCGTTTTCTATCAAGCTTCCGATTCCATCTAAGGTCATCTGCCTTGGGATGTTCGTTAACAGTGGTGTCACATCAAAGGAAACCATCGTTTCTTTTGTTTTTATTCTGAAGTTTTTTATTTGTTTCAGAAAAACGATGGAGCTTTTTGGGTCGTTGCCGTCCTCTGGCAGTCGACAGTGGTAGGGATCAATGTTGTCGAAAATGAGCAGTTTCAGGCTTTGCAGACTTTTCATGACATCTCAATAGCTTGCTTAAATTTAAAGTGACTCAATCAGTGGTTCAGTCTCTTGCATCACCGACTTCGTAACTTACTTCGACGAGATTATTCTGAGTGAGATTTCCTTATCATCCCATCTGAACTGAGCGTATCTAGAGAAAACTGCGTCCAACTTGTTTACAGGTTCCGCGGAACAGTTACACCATCCATGGACCCACGTTATCTGCCTCCCTTGATCGAAAAGCAGGTTTCGAATAAGTTTATCTTACAGTACGCGGGTGCTGACTCTCATTGAAGAGTGTGTCAGATAGAGTCTTCACTCTTTTTCAATCATTATATGTGAACAGCCGAAGCAGAGTTCGTGCTGATGGCAAGAAGTGATGTTCGTCAGGGTTTCCGTCTGTCACCATTCCTTTCAACTCTTATTTGAATTAATTGTGAAAGTAGCACCATCCTCGTGTGAGAGTGACGCTATTGATCTTTACTTAGACAGTGAACAGTGTGACTTAGGGTATACGGACAATATTGTGCTTCTAGGTAAGTTGTAGGTTATGCTAGATTGTCTTGAACAATAGTTTAGTGGTGTTTGGAATGCGTTTTGTACGTTTGGAGTGCAAAATGCTGCTTCAGGACTGAATTGGGTCTACACTAAGACTTTTCCCATCGAAGGAAGCCTTAGATGAAGTACATAAGATTTGGATCCTGTGTAGTTGCATCTCACTTAGTGTTTGGATATCAGATGAAGTATCGTTGCTTATGAAGAAGGCCCATTTGATTTTTATCAATCTGAGCCACCTTTGGCGTCCTGGCGTCCATCAAGGGTTGAATGTAAGCCGCGACGGATTATTCCATCTTTTTATGCAGCTCAGTAACATTGCTGTTGCCGATGGAAGACGCGTGGAGATCTTGTCATAAGCTTCTTCGAGCGCTTGTTTAGTCATTTCCATTATTTTCGTCAGTATAATTATAACAAATATTCTCCAAGCGTGACTCCGCTATTCCTGGGATATTTCTCGTTTAACTCAGATCGTCTCTCTCAGCTTGTCCAGTTGGAATTTGCCTGAACCGGTGTTGCGTGTTGGGGATCGGACCATCTACACACACGGTCGACCTCCTTGGTACGACACTGATGGCCAGGCACAAGAGCCGTTCGTCATAGGAATTTGTGGCGGTAGTGGAAGCGGGAAGACCACTGTGGCTCGCGAGATCATCGAATGCCTGGACGTGCAGTGGGTCAGCCTACTCAGCATGGATTCCTACTACAAGGTGACTATTTATGCTGCAATTTGATCATTCTTCTTTTTTCGTTATTATGTATCTTTCCAATGTCTCGAGAACTACTGCAAAGGTGCGTATGCATGTTTGTTTAATCTTCGTAGCTAGTCGGTCCCTATTAAATGAACCAACGCCGTGATAATTCTCCCTAACTAGGTTCTGATGGCTTTTTAAAAACAATCTCCGTAATTCATCATGTGTTCCGTAAGAAATAAATATTATCCAGATCATAGTGGCTATCAGTGGGTTTATTGTCTTTTTTATTGATCCGACGAACTCTTGTGTGATTTTCCTTCACAGATCTCATAAGCACGCTTGTCCACTGTTCTCAGTGCATTGTTTTCTGTGATTTGACTTATGCTACTTGCACTAAATGCTGTGTTTTGTAGAATGCAAAAAGTTTCCATCAACCGTCCTGGACCGCACGGCTCTCGAAAGCGATGCGCACAACGTAATCGGTCCTTATACATCTCGCGCTTCAGTGATGTATAGTCCGAATGTTCATTATCAGAAAGGATGACGAATTAGCAACATTTCTGCTGGCGATCTGTCTGCATTTATGTGCTAAATGGGACTGAGTCGCACCGGTTGATACATGCCGATCGCTCACTGATGAGTGCAGTGACCAGACGCATTGATCACTAATGTGATAGGCGCTCGTTTCAGTAGTCTTAGTAACGAGATTCCAACAAACCTCGATCGTTGGCAATCATTGCATTACTAATTCATACCCGTGCGTTTTCGTGGATAACTTCAGCTATCCAAAGAATCCCAGTCAAGAAGCAGGGATAAAGGGAAGAGAAACCGTACAGAAGTAGTACCACATTCGTCGGCGGGGCACCAATTCGCACATGCGCACTTAGCAAGTTGTTTTACGTTCACAAGGATTGTGTTTCCCAATACACATGATCAGACCCACTCCGTCTACTTTTTCGACTAATCAGTCAGAATTGTCGTAGTTGATACTGTTCCGCAACAAATTTTATCCTCACTTCGCGTGACTCAACAACGAGGTCCTCCTATCGTATAAATCTGTATCACCTCAAAGGCACGTGGTTCGAACCGCATCAAGACCCGACACATTGGTGGTAGATAGCAGTCCGCTGTCGCGCTGCCCACACCGCGAGGTGAACTCAACGCACGTTTGTGTAGGGATCGCGAAATCTGGTGGTCACAAAAACCATCACAGATGGAACATGCTGCCCCTATGGGCAATTCCCGCTAGTTGTTTCATCTCACTCGAGTCACTTGTAGGAAGCCGTTGGTTGTGAGCGAAACGATCTGTGAAGTTGACGGTTCGCCTATCCACACTCTGCAACGTCGTCTTGTACGCTGGACGGAACAGAGTTTAGCTGGTCTCCAGCGTCAACCCCTCCCATAGCTGTTCCGGCACACGTCCCGTGATCTGTTTCAACAGATCCACCTTCTGAGACGGAGATCCACAAGGGAATTTAAGCCCTAGGACGTCACAGATCGTCGGGCTCCGATGGCCTTTCCTCAGCCCTATTTAAAGATGGTAGGATGAGGTTTGTTGGAGAGCTTCACGTTTTGTTATTCAAGGTGTGGCTTTCTTAGAAAGTCCCTTCCTAGTGAAGGGATCGATCGTTGTCCTCATCTTTTAGAAGGGCTCGCGCAGACTGCGCCAACCATAGGTATATAATCCTAATCCCGATAGCGTCTAAGCTGCTTGCGTCTCTCATTCTTCGCAGGTTGTACGACACGCGTGATGAGCAAACTCGTGAGGAAGAGGCTGGGTTTCGTGCCAGTCGTGGATGCATCGTTTAAATCTTCGCCCTCCGACAGCTGTTAGAGCACCGTTACGCTTTTCATAGCCCAATGATCATTGTTTTTAGACATTCACATGGCTTTCGACTTTGTCGATAGATTTGCACTATTCCACTGTTTGTCGAGGGATGGTATATCCGAGACGTATGTGTCAGTCCTCAGAGAGTTGTATCGTCTCACCTCAGGTCGAGTTAGGGCCTATGGCCAGCTTTCGCCACCCTTTGGCGTCTGCAGTAGAGTACGACAAGGTTGTCCTATATCCCCGTTTCTTTTCAACTTTGCTACAGAGGATGTTCTACAGAACGCTTTGTTCGGTCTTCCAAACGGTGGGGTTGAACTCCTCCGAGGGAACAGAGTTTTTGACCTAGAGTGTTCCGATGATATCGCCTTGCTGAGCGACAGTGCACAGGCAATTCAACAGGTATTAAACCGCTTGGTGATTGAGATGTCTCGATATGGTATGAGCTTTGCGCCTTTAAAGTGCAAGGTACTTCTTCAAGACTGGCAGGAGCCTGTGCTCACACTCACTGTTGGCGGTGATCAGTCAGAGGTACTCAACAGCTTTGACTTTGGTTGGTGCTTCCCACTTTCCCGGTAGGGACCCGAGAAATGGGGATTTTCATTGATTACATATGCTGTGAGATATGGTTCAGAACCGAATCCAGTGGCCGATGAGGAGTTTAGAGGTGTTACTTTCAGGGCTGCAATTTCTGATTCCTGGACGGTTATGCGAAATTTCGAGTTGGTTTTCACTAGAGAATAATTGTATTTCAAGTGCGAGTTGTCAACATCCCAAATCACGAACTGCGGTTATCGGACAGCTCTTCACTCGACCCACGGAATCCAGTCGGGAGGACGTGGAAGTCAGCGTACCAATCGGCGAAGTATGTATGTCACCAGTAGCATACAATTACGAACAATGCCATCATGATGAAAATGACCAATCGGCGTTTAACGCATAGGAATGATACAAATATGGGTGGCACTATTTCGAGGAACGAAAAGGACCGACAGTCAACACACACAAATGGTGGAAGTAGCACACCCAGCTGAATGTGTGCGAAAATGGTGGGAAACGTGCACCAGGACAACTCACTCAGTGTGTGAGACTGTGGAAAGCTCAGTTAAATAGTTCCATCCTGCGATTATCGGACCGCGTTGATACTTAAACCGGCCACACGTCTGCCGTTTCTTCAGACTTTGTTTTGATGCTTCCGGCGACCCCGATCGTTTAGTTAGCACAGCAGAAATCAAATCACCCGCACACTTTAACTGACTAGTTAACCTTTTTTGGGTGATTTTTGGGTTTTCTGTTGACCCTTTTCGCAAACTGATCGATCGACTCTGCTTTCATTGTTCTCACCGCTATTAACATAATCTAGCCTTTAACTCCTGAGGACCGGGCCAATGTGGAAAACTACAATTTTGATCATCCAAACGCGTCAGACATTGATCTGCTCTATCATCATTTGCTGCGTCTGCGCAGTGGAAAGAGCATCGAGGTGCCCGAGTATGACTTCGTCACTCATTCTCGAACCTCCAAAACGGTGAGTTTTCATTCAGATATGCTTTACGTTTCTCCAAGTTGTTCAGTCTTGTTTTCTGCTATATTTGTTATACAAGTGATTCGTTTCCACCTTGCACCTATCCCCGTGTTGGTGAAACACAACCACAACATGCACACTTTATTATTGCTTATGTACAAATGAATTAGAGCTTTATGGAAGCACTATTGACTTTTGGACTCGAAATGGCCTCGGTATGCAGATTGATTAAGTGATAGCTAGACCCCAGCGAAATCTTTCGCCATACTTATGGAAATCTCCATAATTTACCATTCGTTCCTCTTTTACCTTTTCCGTTTTGCAGAAAACCCTCTACGGCGCTAATGTGATCATCGTTGAAGGTATACTGGCCTTCTATTCTCCGCAAGTCACCAAGGTGAGTCGATTTAACTTCCAGGTTAGTTTCATTTTTTCCCGCACGTCTGAGTATATACAATTATTCACTGGGTACTTGTCTCTGAGACTGCTAGTAGCTAGAGGATGAATAAAACTGACTATTCTAGGTTGTGGTCGAGATACGATGTTTCTCTGGACCCATTAGTTCAGTTATAACCATACCGTAACAAAGAAGGGAAGATCGATGAAGAAACCTCCATTTGGGTGGCCAAACAAGTCAAGTCCGTGGAATATGTACTATCATTTATATAGTCCGCTTTCCAAACCGCACTGCAGCATTCTTGATCTTCTAGCTGCCTGAGCATTTTGGCTGCGTTCTGGCCGATTGCCTGTGGGCATTAGCTTGGTTCTTTTTCGCATCATTTTCGTTTGGATGGTCCGATTGCTCCAGTTGATGGCTTGGTCGGTAGCCCCTCACCTGGGCTGTCTTCTTGGTTGCCAAAAGTCCCGCTTAGTCCGAATACCTATTATCTGTTGTGGGATACGTTCGATATATTCATCGTCTGTTCCTTTGGTCTGTGGCTCTCGACTGGTTGGCCCATTCAGTGTGATGTTCGCATCGTTCTGTTGCTCAAGCATTCGCCGCTACAATATCGCGAAGAACAAGAGTATTGGTCACGTAATTTTATCGTGGGATGTATCACCTGGTATACATTGGCCACAGTTGGTTTTCTGTTACATGGCTGCGGATGCGTGTAGTGGTAGAGCTATACTCCATAACCTCAAAGACCCACTGCACTATGGGGGAAAGCAGGATCCCTGACCCTCAGACTTGGAGTGATGAGGAACCACATAAGATTCCAATAGGTCAGGTATGGTAACGACCTGAACGACAGTGGGGACTACTGTCTACCACCAATGTGACCAGCGGTAGCGGGGTGGTAAACTGACGCTCTAAGCCACTCGACCATCACCGGTCAGCACGGATTGATTTTCTGAACCCAAACCGTGCACCCGTTTAAATGAACTTGGTCTGTTCGCACCTTTGTCATTGCTTGAATTATGATTCAGGTCCATGTGACACACTCATCAGGCTTAATATTCCTACTACATGCTTACGCGTAAGTGGAGTGGAAGGACATACTCTCATAGCTTCAATGACCCACTGCACTATTACGATATTCAGCAATCTGACCCTAAGGGACGAACCACATTAGTTCCAATAGGTCAGGCGTGGTAACGCGCGGGTGACTGCAGATTACTATTGAACACTGATAGTCTTTGTACATCGCCCACGCGGTATGGATGTAATGCTGATCACAACAGTCTGTGTTTGCTTGGTTCAGTGACACACGGATGGGTGACCTAATGCGTTTCACCCCTGTTATCGTCACAGCCGTCTTCCTCTTGTAGCTGTTCTTGAGAGCTGTGCGTGCATCATGACTTTCGGCTCGAAGAAATCATTGGTTCGCCGATAATAAAATCGAGAGACGTTTTGTCAGACATTCCAGGTCGGCTGCTAAAAGCGATAAGTAGTTTCAAGATCCGTACTAGATGAGGTAGCGAAAATTTATATGCGATTTGACTGAGTCTCCAACGAACGGACGGACGGGTGAGCGGGCGAGAATCAAAAAGATAGAGAAGTGGTCGATACAGTAGTGCATATTTCATGTATGATGGACTATGAGAAACCCTGGAATCAGTGAGTGTAACATCCCTGAATGTTTCCTATGCAATTGGGCCCATTTCATTTTTTGCTCAGCAGTTCCGAAGCAGAATTGGACCTAGGTATTAGAATGGAGTGAAGTATTCGACTGGTCGGTCGTTGATGAACAGTTGTTAAACTGTCAAACCTAGATGGGTTGTAAAAGCTTTGGTTTTGGTTGAATTCACTTTCACCCGAAGGACTTCGCCTGGCCAAGCTGAACGACAGAGCAGTCGTGTAATGAACGACTCACCGCCCAATCAATGGTGTAGTTAAACAGTGCCGGTGACAGAGGACAGTCTTGTCTAACTTCGGTAGTAAGTGCAGACCCACAGGATTCTTCTCCGCACATATGGGCCCTAGCGTCAGTTGTCGGGAAGTATCCCTTCAAGAGCCTTAAAAGCTTATCGGACGTCCCATCGGATTGAATTATTGCCCAAAAGGACTCGCGATTAACCGAATCGACGGCGGCCCGGAAGTCGATGAAGCAAGCTACCGTTGGCTACTGGAACTTGTAGCGGTGTTCCAGTATCCGGCGCAGTGTACAGACTTGATACACACAGTCTCCGCCACGGCGAAAAGCCCCTTAGTTCAGGCGAGTGCGTTGGTTTCTTGCCTCGAAGAAACGGTTGAGTAAAAAAGAACCAACAATATTTGCGGCGACATCAATCGGGCTGATTCGTCAGCCGTTCTCACATAACGATTTACCACCTTTTTTCGGAATGGACATGAAAGGCATGCCCCATTCACATGGAAGTATTTCCTCTCGCCAAACAATGCCAAAAAGTGTACATAACCTGCCAATCAATGACGATTAACAGGCTTTATAGACTTCTGGAGGGATGCTATCTTCCCCGGCGGCTTTTGTGTCTTTCACTTTGTCAATAATTTCCGCGTTACTCGGTGGGTCGCAGTTGCTTTCGTAGTGGACTAGGGGAGTTAACATTGGTTGGTCCGTTAGGTGGTTTGTAGGCCGGTTGAGCATTTGACTGAAGTGTCCGACCCATCGATCCATTTTCTTGCTTTTCTTGGGTATTATGTCTTCTGCTCAATGACGAAGCAAATCTCGTTTGCAGTATCTATTCGAGAAATTGCAAATGATTGGAACAGTTTACCGAAGACATCAGTTCTCGACGCGGTCTCCACTTTTTTCGGCTATTTCAATCCAGTATCTCCAGTGATCAGCCTTGGCGGAACGTGTGGTCTCTCGCTGCAGTCTGCGGCATCCACTACTAACTGCGAGTCGGGCTTCGTGTGCTTCGGTTGACAACTGAAGCGTGCTCTCAAAGATCCAATCTTTTACCCGCTTTTTTTCTCCCGAGTTCCATCCATGCAACTTCCTCGATTTTCGACTTTAGTTGAGTCCACTGCTTTTCCACAGAAACTTCCTCGGCTTATACGTTGGTAAGTCGAGTTGTAATTACTCGTGACAACGCTTCTCGCTTCTTCGGATTTTCCAGAGGGGCTTCGCTTATCCGTGAGGGCGCAGAGGCCCTGGCACGATTAGACAGCTGAATTTTGAAGCAAGAACGCAAGAGGACATGTTCAATACCATTTGCATTGCCCGGTTTT
Organism: Fasciola hepatica; assembly: GCA_948099385.1. NCBI lineage: Eukaryota > Metazoa > Platyhelminthes > Trematoda > Plagiorchiida > Fasciolidae > Fasciola > Fasciola hepatica. The sequence continues at coordinate 5,868,089 of CANUEZ040000175.1, forward strand.
GCACCTCGGTGAGCTCGGCAGTCCTCCACAAACGAGGCCCAACGGGGTGTCCTCAGGATATAGTCGAGTTGGTGCGCAGTGTGACCATCGTTTGAGTATCATGTCAGTAGGTGCTTCTTGGGAGAGAGCGAGTGCCACAGACAATCATTATATTGATGTCGGCCAAACCGATCAGTCGACCACCCTTTTACAGTGTTGATTGAGGCCGAATTTCCCGAGAATATGGCGAGTGGATTGGTCCACCGTACCTGTGCCAACGTTCCAATCACCTGCGACGAAACGTACGTCGCGCCTCAAAACCCGGTTGATTGCCTCGTGCAAGTTATGGTGAATTCACCTCTGGTTTCATCATCAGCCGAGTTGGTGGAAGCATAGACCGCAATCACCGTCAGATCATGCGGGGAGAACTCAAAGCGTGTCAAGACGAGTTTGGGAGAGACTGGTTCCCAAGAGATCAATGCATCACTAGCTGCTTAGTTCAAAACGAACACGACGCTGTGAAAATCGGAGTTTTTCTGTCGGGCCATCGTGGTAAAGCCAATAAGATGTATCCACTCCCCAGACCTACCAGGCTACCAGAGTTCATTAGACGAACTTCTGAGAGCAGAGCGATATCTACATGATGGTCATGTAGAGTTCGCATTGTGATGTTTTGGCTGCCGACGTCTAGAAACGTCTTGACATTTCAACCGGCTATGTGTGTTTCTTCCCTGCACCGAATAATGCAGACTTGCTGTTTTATCACCTCAACCGCTAGGAGACGAGGCGCGTTGCTTACCAGGGACGCGTATGAAGTTCCGTGAATAATCGTACAGAGTAGTGAGAGTAGGGGACGAAGCGGTGTCCAGAGCACCTTCCAGAATCACAATTGAGAACACTGCAATGTGTAACGAATTGGTCTGAAACTTTATCTGGGATCTCACAAACGTAAATTAAATATCACATATCAATCATATCGTACACGATAATCAGTAAGCGTAAAACTACAACTCATTGCTTAAGTCAATAAAAGTGGATAGAATAACGTATGCTACTGAGTGCCGCCAAGTATACTATTAAAATTTGTGATAACCGAGTTGCCAAAAAGGCTAGAGAAGAGGAGGTAAGCACAGATCACGCTCAATAACTGACGGCATATTCTCAGACAGTAGCGCTACGGGGTCAGTGAATTCGAGATACAGCATTCCAATAAGTGGAATGCATACAGCAGAAATAACAGCGCAGAAGCAAGACAAAAGACAAGTAATCTCGGCTGTCAAGTGCAACCTATTATTGTCATTTATCTGCTAAGACAAATAGGTTCAACTCTTCCATGCGGATACAGTAGGGGATCGGTACAGATTGTTATTTGCGATAGGTGAACTTTTCGTGTAGGGACACACATACGGTGCATGAACAAGACAGAGGAAGCCGTTTGGTGCAACCGAGTCAGTGTGTGTGTGTGTGTGTGTGTGTGTGTGTGTGTGTGTATTAGAGAAGCAGAATTTGTGGGACAATTGTAAGAACCGTCTAGATCAAAATCGTCCGAATATTCCCACAGGGCACATGGAGAATAACACAAGGTGGCGAACAAGCTCGTTTTCAGTGATTCGTAATCATGCCATTACATCACATTTTATATGAACAGTGTTAGGTGCATCGAGGCACTCTATGTCCTCCTACAACGTCCACGATCGCAGTTGTTTGGCCATACTCTTCGGCGACCGAAGTCAGAGATAACCGAAAAAACACTCTGTCTTGCTCCTTTCCCCGGTTGGCGTTGTCGCCTTGGTGGGCAGCTCAAAAAGTGGACCAGTACAATAAAAAAGACGTAAAGGTGCTAGGTCTTCTGTCGATCTATAGAGCCCGGCGATAGGAAAAGGACTAGGTGACGATCTGCATCGAGCCCGCCTCCGACCGCCGCGCGTGATTAGCGATGGTCCGTGATATCCATGGGGCCGATTTATCCTCCAGCAGGGGATAATCACGCAAAATTAAACGCGAAGCAATTTGTGCTTGGGACTGGGAGCAGTTGAGTGGGCGACCAATAACATTTCTTCGGTTCACTGTGCTTGTTTTTGCGCATTGTTTAAACATTCCTTGTATTATCTTACCAGAGCGTACGGTGTGTCGATCTGTTCACTGCTAATTGGAGATCTAGTGTGACAACAAGATACAGACACGAAAAACGATAGCCAGAGATCTGGCCAGTAAAGTACACGCTTAAAAGTGTTGTAGCATTGTTACTCTAAACACCTAATGGGTCCATTTAATCCAATGCCCTCGTCGCCAGATACCCTTTGCATTGCTTCCGGTTATTATTATTATTCCGTAATAGAACTATTCCGTGTTAAGTAGTTCCTTTTACTATTGTTGTCACATGTCGCTATTCTCTTTTTCCGTACTTGCACGCGTGGGAGGTGAAAAAAGCATACCTGGTAATCATAAGAACAGGAGAACCGGCAACTGTGACATTGATAGTTGAAATAAAACCGGCGAAAACGACAGCTCTCTAGCAACAAACTTGACGGCCAGTGGTGGTGGCGGTGTTCGAACTGCGTTCATCAGACGTGGCAGTTTTTGACCCGCACCGCTTGGCTACGTTTAGAGAAAGCCCGTCTCTATTTATCTGAAGTTGTCATGATTGACCATCTCATCAGACGAATCATGATCCTTTTGCTCCAAAGTTTCAAGCCGTTTGCTTTCCGTGTTGCTCTTCTAACTTTATTTTTTCATTCCTGTGCTTGATAATTTCTTATTCCGATTCCTTGGTCTCTGTCCAACTCAGCTGATGGATTTGAAGGTGTTTGTCGATACGGATGCGGACGAACGACTTGGCCGTCGACTCCGTCGGGATATCAGCGAACGGGGTCGGGATGTAAAAAGTGTGTTGGATCAGTATACTCGATTTGTGAAACCATCATACGAGCAGTTTATAGCCCCGAGCATGGCCCAGGCGGATATAATCATCCCTCGAGGTAAAATATTGGAGAAGAACATTATTATTATTATCATCATCATCATCGCATGACACAAAAATCCTGTGGTAGATTTCAGACATAGCATGACTGAAGCAGTTCACGGGTCACGTAAGCCTGATCACATCGACGTTATTCACGAAGCTTACTGTATTGTCTAGACACAAGTTGAATCTCTAAACGTCTAATGAAAGCCTACACTCTTTTGTGTGTTTGCGTGTTGTGGATGTGTATGTATCGCCGACATTGTCTGACTTTTCTGTCTAGCTTAAGGTGATCATGCAGATAACTTATTTAAGCAGAATACTCACGAGCACCCATGGATATTGACGTACGTGTTGTCCTTCAATATTGCATAGCAAAATACTGAAAACATGAAAGAACATCACACACCGTCATATCTTCCAGTGTCCCCAACGTTTGCATAAGTGAATTTTGCGTGCATCACCTATGAAGCCTGAAGCGACCTGCACGATCACGTGTTTCGTACCCTTTTTCCATAGCTCAGGGCAAACATCCTTATACATCTCTCAGTCTTCATCCGCCACAGTGAATACAGCACACTGAAGAAGTCTATCGGAAAATGTGCATAATGTATAGCCCAGCCATCCTAGTCTAATGATCCAGTGAACTGCTTCGTGCATCTCATACTCTGCAACTCACCCCAGAATTGATGCTACGATGTTCCCGCCAAATTTAATCAACGTCTCGAAGACATTAGTGTTCAAGTATAGGTAATCTTTGTGTCTTCCACCCGAAGCGGTCAGGCCATTGATTCCGGTAGTAGAACTGGTCTGACTTCAGCACAGTACATAACATTTGATAGATAAGTAGATACCATGTTGACGATACAGACATATCTTCACTACGAAGCACTATGGCACCCTCTTAATCGATGCAGTATACCTCCATTTATTAAAAGTTCGATACCACTATTCTCACATGAGGATAAGGTTGTTTTCAGAAGCATGCCAGTCACAAAGTTTAATAGAAAAAATTAGAAGCAATTCTGACGTACATCGCTTCTCTCGGCGAACTCGTTTGAAATATCTCCTGAAGCTTAAACTCGGGTCCAGCTGTTCGCTTACTGGGATTTAATGATAGAAATAAATTTCTCTAGCACGTTTTTCGGTGAGAGAACTCTTTGGTCGACTGAGTCAGATTCGAGAAAACAGATGCTGGGTCTGCGAAAGAAATGACTGTGTTCCAAAATCTGTTCAAAAGTGAATTTATGTTCGTTACAGTATCTTTCGGGTTTAAACCCACTTTGACTCTGGCACTAAGTAAGCGATAGGGAATAAAGCCGGTGTCTTTTTACAGGAGAGTCCATTGCTGGTTTAAATCAGCACGATCACCGATTCACAATAATTCTTTGGAATTTGCTTCCTCATCTATATATCAGATCAAGAGGTTTTGGTAGTTTTATTGCCATAGCTTGGCCTTCTCTAAAATTATACGGGGCAACCTATCCGAGATATCCTTAGACCCTAACCTTTCAAACGGATACATTCTAAATTGCGTTTTACTTTCACAGAGTTACCTGTTTTTAGTATTCTAGGTAATTTACAATTTTATCGTGTACCGTTCATTGGAAGAAGTCCGTGAACTGAATCGGAAGATTCAGAAGAGCTTGTAGGTCGGACATCAATTTTTCGCGTTAAAATTCACATGCCTCAATCTATAGAATAATTGAGTGCTCTTGGGGCCTGAATTGAGCATCGCTTTTGAACCCATTTAGTTATTCAGTTTAGCTCAGTTTATTGCCTTCCACCACCAACCTTGAACTTCTGTCCTCGGTTTTCGGTAGCTACCAGCCGGAAGCGAAATAAATCAAAACGGACTGAACAAGTAACCAGAACATCTTGTTGACGAAGAAATAGTTTGAATGCCAGTGAACCACTCACCACGACGCCCCTAGCCATGTTGCTTAATATCTCCAGTCATGCGGCGCATGGATCTCGTGAATCCCAACTGGGAAGCGTAACACGTCCTATTCGATCAAGCACCCTGGTTTTTTGTGTGTCTTTTGGCTATCTTATGTAACCATCCCCAAACTACTACCTGCTATGGATAACTGCATACCAAGAGAGAGAGAGAGAAAAAAATTACGTGTGTGTGTATCTGTGTGTCTGTGGGCATTCCAAACGCGCCCGACGCCTTTCGGCTCTGGTTGCTTTATATCCTGATTTCGCTAGGGTTTGTTGAAAGATAAGCCGAATCATGGCGTCATGGTTCGAAGCCAGAAATGACTAATAAACTGTCTCCTAGTGAAGGTTCAGGCAGGCCAAAACATTTCGAACTAGCAAAACATGCATAGTAAAGTGCCGTGCGTTTTTTTATTTTTCATAGTGTTCCTCTGCAGGGCTAATTGGTCCATCACTGAACCTCATATTATCCACGGGTACATTCAAAACTAGAGCACATTGGTATGAAGTTGGTGGTTGATAAAGGAGAACTCGACCGAATTAAAAGATGAACATTTGTCAGGTTTTTTTTTATTTCATTGTACCATATATCACTGAAAGTACCATGATCATGGATTGGAAATGCATTCGTTGGCCGCCATCATGGTTACGGGACAACCGCCCTGATCTTCACGTACGGTCGTCTGATAGGCTTAGCAACACCCTCCGCTGCCTCAATCACATCACGCATGCACAGTACCTTGTGGACTTGTGCATCAGAGTTGTAATGTCGATCGTATCGAGCAAATGTTGGGATTTTTTCAGTCTCATTCGGATTGTCATTGCGGTTATTGTGATCCTTTGTCCTCAGTGAGAACAGGAATGTTTTCAGAAGGTAGTTTTACCCTTTCGACCAACCGAAATTCGTTTCACTTGTCGGGAATCACCCCCTACGGACAAACGTCGAAAATTCGCAGTGTGTACGACACGTTCTGTCTCCGGTGATTTGTTGTTCGTTCGTGCTGCACCACTTGATTTGTGAATCACCTGTAATGAACTGTTTCGTGTGCTTAGAAGCATCTGTTGGATAGTAAATGATATTTACACAGCAAAAGATCTCACGACCTACGATTAACAGCTGAAATATATATATATATATATATATATATATATATATATATATATATATATATATATATATATATATATATATATATATATATATATATATATATATATATATATATATATATATATATATATATATATATATATATATATATATATACGCGTTGTGTACGCGCTGTCATTGCCCACCTCATCGTACACCATTTGCACCTAGACGGAATTCGACCCGTAAATAATTCCAAGCTTGTTTTTTTTCAATGAATATTGGTTTGATATAACGTGTAACCCGTTGTTCTGTGCAATTTGGCGTTCCACTTATCTTTGCCATGTTTCTTGTATCATTTTTGTTGCGTGGGTCTCAATAACGATTGGTAACCAGAACTCGCTTTTCTTCTCTCATACCAGGTGGCCAAAACAAAATTGCGTTGCAGCTCATCATCCAGCACATTAACAAACGTCTGAAATTGGTAAGTGTAACCACTCTCACCCTCAAAAAGAACAAATAGCAATGAAACCTAATCCACTTTAATGTTTGTTCTCTTTCGATGAATATTCCCTTTACCCCCCCCCACGCCCACTCACCCCTCTTTTTTCCTGCACATGCAGCACACGACTAATTCTCGTCGTACACTTGCCAAAATGGAATTGCCCGTTATGAATGGAACAGTAACGTGTGACGGAACTTTTGGTCCCAAACCCTGGGGTGATGATCCGTCTCAAAATGGGGATTCGGAGAAGTCCGCCGATCAGATCTCATTCGATGCCAGACTGCCCAACGGTTGGATAGACGAGATGGGGCGTCAACTGATACTGCCTCCCCGAGTGCACGTTTTGCCCTCGGTACCACAGACACGCGGAATGCACACGATCATGCGTGATAGGGACACAGACCAGGACTCTTTTGTGTTCTACTCGGAGCGTTTGATGCGTCCGTTGTGCGAGTACGCAATGAATTTATTGCCGCACATGGTGAGTCACATTGATCTATTACTCGGGTTTTTGTCGTTTTTTCTCGTCTACCGAGGATTCGATATAGTGCCAACTTAGAAAAATGACGAAAAAGCCGATGCGTACATGGGAATATGAGCGAGTTATTGTGTCTGTTTTATCGCACGGTTTTTGCAATTTTGGGTGCTCATATGTGACAGAATACTCATGGATCTTGGGAATCTCCTAATCGCACTGTACAGCATCCACACCACTGATTTCGGTTCTAAGTCATATCTTTTACTATCTCTAACCAACGGCAATGTCCTCCACCCGCACACACACACACACACTTTCGGGAAGTCGGGATAAATCAAACGATATCACTGCTGACGCCAGGTTCTTCATACCAACACACTATATCATGAAATGAGCATGGTGTATTATGTAAGGATCAGTGTTCCTCCGCGGCGGGTTGCTCGTGTTCGATCTAAAAATACAAAAACACAAAAAAACCGTGAGCATAAAGGCTCAGTAAGTGTCTCATCGGGAACCCACACTTAAAATAATGGAACACCAGTGTAGTTGCCACCAGTCTGCTCTCTACAACGACATCGCTTCATCCAGTAATAACTCAAGGCAACGTAGATGATGGACAGGTACACGCAAAACATATCCTGGTTGCCGGAAGCGGTGTAGACTGATAACGTCGGTTAAAAAGGAATATCCACATGGGGCACTCGACGACGAACCTCAACTTTGACCATACGGTATTTTCACCTAGCGCAAACATTGTTCTGTTATCTAGGTAGTTGCATTTCACCAGGAGGTCGGATATCAGACGTAGTGATTTTGCATATACGGAAGGCTCGTTTGGTTTCTGCCAACTTCAGTCATCTGTGGCGTTCATGTAACATCCGTTTGCCTATCAGAGGTCAAATGTATGCTGCAGCAGTCAGGCCAATTCTTCTATATGGTTCAGAAACATGGCCACTGCGGGTTGAGGATATTACAAAGATTGTCGATATTCGAAAACCGATATCGTCCTACCATTGCTAGAATCTGGTGGGAACACCGTATCAGTAATGTTGAAGTTCGGCGGGAACCAAGTCATTAGATAAAACATCCAAGCCCACCAGACTAAAGTGGTTGAGGCGTGTGTTGCGCATGCCCCCCGATAGGATTCCTTGACGCACATTGTTCGATAAGACGAGTGGTGGTTGGAAGATGAGTAAGTGTGGCCGGTTCATGACTTGGAAGAAATGTATGAAATGCCTAGTCAATGAACTTGGCTGCATAGAGCGCGTCAGGCTTCCTGGGTGAGTCCAAGAGATTCACACCCTCAGTGGTTAGATACGATGGAGGATATGGCTGGGTATGGCGATAAATGGCTCTCCTGTATTCTCAAATGCCTCAGCATGATCGAGGGTGGGTGCTTCAGGCTCCGAGATGGCTACTCCTCTTGAACACCTCTCGAAATGCTCTCAGACGACCGTGCGTTTTCTAAAGCCGTGGCTGGAGTGTACCCACTAAAGCAAGAGGACGAAAGCGAATTCCTGGCGCTCTCCACCGGGTTGACTGACTAATAGTCAGTCTAGGGGAGATGGCTAAACCCTGATTCCAAACCAACTACGGGCGGCGTATGAGGCGTACAACGGTATACTCACCGGCATCTGTGTCGGAGGGATGTACTTGGGCATCCAGGATGTTTGGCCTGATCCGAAGGGCGTATAAACTAAGCAATCAGTCACCGGTCCCCAGAGGGCTACGATACCCCCATATCGTCCTGCTGCCTTGTAGGTTAGGCGTTCTGGTCAAAGGCTCGGAGTGGGGCTCTTTAACTCAACCCTCTACTTCGGCCTGGGCAACCGAGTAGTATCCAGCCCACATGCTTACATGGAATCTCCACACATATGGTTACTCATGTTTTTGCATGGCACTACACCTCTGTACATTGTACCGGGTTATCGGTGAATAAACATAAGATATATATATTCTCAAGCTTTCTGTATCGGTTTGATTATGTCACTTATAGTTCTCTTACTGTTTTCATACTCTTGTTTTATGTGATTATTTCTGCTTGAGGTTCCCGCTGAGATAGCAACCAAAGCCGCTGCACCCAATGCGTGGTTAGTGATTGTTTGGACCGAACTGAAATGGTCAAATACGGAGGACCGTTGGGTGTCCGCAGATAGCACTAGACAGCTCTCACAACCATACAGCCAAATACTATGCACCGCTATTTTTCACACCCATCCCTTCAAAAGTAGTCGTATGTTGCGGCGATCCCACAAGTAGCACAGATCAACGAAAGCCAGTATAACCGCCATTCGTGGTGCAACCATATCTCAACCACCACTGGCAGTTGTATTGTAGCTCCCGATGTGCTTAAAGATATTGAACACTTCCAGCTGATCACTAGGTGATGGCAGTAGCAGTTTGCTGCAAGTTCTCTAGAACTCTACCTTTGAGGAGAGCAAGGTGCTTTCCACATCTGGACACTAATTGTCGAGCGATACACAGCGTATCGAATTGTCTGTGCAGGGCAGTATCATCGGCGTTCAGTTAAGTTCAAAGAACCGCTAATCATGCACCAACTGCAGAACTTCTACTTGCCATCTCGAAGATTAAAATTTTCGAGTGCATGAACGGTAAGAAAAGAACCACTTGGTAGTTGCAGGTAGATGAGAAAAATGCTTGACTACACGATATGCCGCTGCCAAGAGCTAGCAGTTTGAATCGTTGCACTCGGTTCTTGGTTATCGATTGTTCGAATTGAAACTTTTTCCGAACCGTAGATTTTAGAGTGGTCGTCAGGACGCTCTAACAGAAACATTCTATGATGAAGTTAAAAAGGGTGTGTAGAAAAACTTTGTTCTACTCCGCTAGAGACAGAAAAAAGTGTTGGTAGTTAGCCTATATCCCAACTCGGGTTTATGGATGACGGTGCGCTTCATTGAGGACGGAAACGTCCTTCTCAGGAACTTCATTTTACAGCAAACAGTTACGCAGTGCAGTGATTTCGACAAAGTCAACGGCCGTGCAAACGCCCAGGCTTAGTTGATCTTCGGAAAACGGAACGATGCAGGTTGCCCATAATGATCATGTCCCACACTGCACATCAAACGGCAGAGACTTAGGTGAGCATCAAACCCTGTCATGGATGGCGCTGTATCCTTTATGGCTTGCTCAAATCTTTGGTCAACGCTGTCCTGAAGGATGTGGATCACCTAGGCTTTCGGTCGGTCTGTGGTGCCCGCCAATGGGAGAAATACTGAATCACAACCTGTACCGAAATTGTCTCTAACCACCGGCTCATGGTCAACTATGATACACGATATTCATGGAGGCGCCTCTTCCTCTACCGGGAGATAGTCGCATGTAAATAAAAGCACAAAGTAATAAGCATCGATAAGTTGGTAAAAATTTACGAGGCACGGTGGAAACCTCTTTTGTTTTGTTTTTCGTGTGTACAGTCGTCGTTGACCATTGTGTGGCTAATATTGATTGCAATGTAAAGATTTTTTGTCCGTTCAATACTTCCGGGGGGCACTGATAAAATCGGTAGCAGTGGTCTGTGTTGTTATGAGAGAATAGCCATCTACGTCATATTCATCACAGTATGATAAAGGTAGTATGTGTAACAGTCAGTCTAGGAGAACTTTATAGATTCGTTGTCGGTGGATTGGATCCCGATTCCCATAATGTACTCCGTTCAGGCGATTCCTGGTCTGCTACAGGATGAGAGTTGAGCCAACAAACTCCATTGAGTGAGGAATTTGCGCCTTGGAATGACAGTGACCTTTGAGAAATCCGTGCAGGAATTCAATGGTAAGTCATACACGGAAAAAGAATGTTAAAGCGTAATCAGCGAAACAACAAAATTCCAAGTCTTATGTACATCTGGGTTGTTTATTCCTTTCAAGAACAATATGTCCCTCCGAATTCCTTCAATTCAGGACTATACAGCCATTGGAACAGGTCTGTCGAACACCGACCTGACTCCCTATCACGCCTTAGTCGCTTAACCACTCGGCTGTCAAGATCGAGGGTGCCAGTGTTCATGAAGGTGGTACAATGAACCCATACCGTTGTTAGGTCTGCCCGTTCTACCGAACTGGTAAAAGAAGACAAAAACAAGTTACTGTAACTGTAGTCCGCAGGTCGATTGGATTAAAAACTATGTAAACGGATTACGTGTCGCCTTCTCCCTACCCCATCCTCTTTTTGTCTTTCGAGCACGTTCTGAACTGGACTGAACCACACGGTTGATGTCAACCCTTATAGACGTTTGATTGGTTCATTCATCTTTTGAACCTTTGCTTCCTTTTCGACTCGGAGGTTTGCATGAGTCTTGATCTTTTTATTCATTTGCAATCATCTGGGAATCCTATTTTATTTGGACAAATCACTCCGTGGAGTGATCAGCGTTGATATTTATGTAGTGCTTGTGACCACTTGTGTTGGGGTGCTATTGAACTTTTGGCGTCGTTTGATTTGTACGACGAGCGGTATTGGTTGTAGTGAAATAAAGCTCTCTGAGAAATCGTATCACATTATTTCCAATCCAATCGACCCACCGACGACACCACCCGCTAAATCCTCACTGGATTTCCGCTATCCCGATAAAGTCCCGAGATCATTATATATATATATATATATATATATATATATATATATATATATATATATATATATATATATATATATATATATATATATAGTGCATTACTCGATCAATTCAGTGAAATGAATTTTGGAGCACGTTTCATGCCGCTCCCACATGCCTGTGCACAAAGTCCAGTTATTATTTTCTAAGATTCCATTAGCAGGACCTTCAGTGTTTTATTGATTCCTAATGAGTGCTTTGATATTGCCCTGGATATGAAAACATTTTCAGCCTTCTAGCACGCCTCACACTCCACACATTAGTCGTCAAAGTCATCGATCCACCGAAACAAAATGCAGCCCTATTTGAATCAATCGATAAAATCATAGGGCAGCTTGTTTTGTTGTTCGTTCCATAACAGCCGAACCTGTGTCAGTCGAAGCTGACTCATTTGAGGGTTTAAATGGGATCAATACACTGTACTTACGCTTATCGTTGGTTTGACGCGAAACGTCTCTCAAAATCTTATTCGTATTATCACCGATAGATTTGTCGTTATTTATTGATAGCGTGAGTTCATATTCTGACTGACGGCTTACCGTACTATGTGTGATAAACGTTTCTTTTTTTTATTACACGCTTACGCATGAGGACAATAGAAAGGGCATATCCCATAGCCACAAAGGCTCACTGCACTATGGGAGATAACCAGCAAGAAGATCCTGAGATTTAGCGTGAAGAATCACATAAGTTTCCGATAAATCAGGTGTGGTAAGGAGCCGAACGACAGCGGATTACTATATGCCAACAATGTGACCGTATATATATATATATATATATATATATATATATATATATATATATATATATATATATCGTGTCCATTGTGATGCATACGGGTGTCCGGTAAGCACATTTTGTGCTCGCTCATGACTGCATTAACGCAGAACCGTATAATTCAAATGTACCATGACTAGCAAGTATTGGTGACATTTTACGACAATTACCCTTGTGGTTTGCTCGTATGTGGTGAATAGCTACGCTCAAAATTTTGGTAAAACCATTTTCGTGCTACTGCCAGTTGGCCACAAATGTGAGGGAAAATGGACCAAGATTTTGTTACGCTAAATTAACTCAAACACTATTCAGAACACAAGGTTCATGCACGGTATTAAACATGTGGTCTGCATTCATTATCCAGGATTTTTAACAGTTTGATCGATATAAGGTCCACCATTTTGATGATGAAATTATTCTTTGTCTTATGCATCATCACGTGTTGCACTTTTGGCTGCAATAACTAGTGTGTAGGTAGCCCTTTGACTCTCTTTGGAACAGAAAAGCTCTATTTTTGCGTCTAAATCTTCGCTACCAGAGGGTAACTGTATGAACTGGACCTTGAGTTTGTGCATCGATTTGCAAGTCTTATGGTGAATAACTAACAGACAAATCGTTCTGCGTGACTTTATTTGCAAAGCTCTCATGAAACAAAGCATGAAGCGTTATTCTGAAGAAGTTTTACTCACCGAAGTAACAACCTTTCGCTGAATTCCTGGACTTTTTCGGTCATAACGGTGAAGATTTCCCCAGCATTCAAGACGTCTCAAATCGAAGTCTACCAACAAAGCTAAACATTTCATATTCCGATTTAAATGAATAATGGTAGTTAGTATGATTTGTCCAATTTCGGGGGATATTTCTACACCAAATGCCGTTTTTATGAGTTTTCCACGGCTTATGATATGCCAAGCACTCATAGAAGAAACAAACCCATCGTCAAAATGACAGACCTCGTGATTTAACTCCTCTGATGAAATCATTACGTGCCCTCATTTTTTGGGCTTGCAATGCAACTAGCTGGACAGCAATGCTGTAGCTAAACGTACGAATATATTTCATAATTGAATAGTAGAGCTGTGAACTGGAGCGTTCTGAATAAGCAGACACAGAGAAAGAACAAAAGCATCTATCAACGCGTATTAGTCCATTGTCAACAGCTAGTCATGCATAAAAAAAATGGAATAACAAGCAGGTTTTATGGGTTTGATACTTCAACACGATCCTTGACTCCATTTCGAAAAGCTATTAACCGTACATCACTTGTGGTTGCAGCAGAAATTTCACTCAAAAATCAAAACCGTCAAGAGCATTAAAGATGAGGAGAACATCCCTAAAGATGTGTTCCGGTAGATAAAGGAAGGGCCTGAATACTGGTAGTGGCACGTAGCCGATAGTTATCCCATCTGAAAGTCAGTTAGTGTGCAACAGCAACAACAACCTGCGGAATTTCTATCACGTGATTTGTTCACCAGGCAAAATAATTGGATCAGAACATAGAGCCAGTGGGAAGGAAACGCTTAACAACAGTTACCATTTTGGGTTCCCTTTATCTGTCCAAGGGAACTTTCTGGGTCACCAGTTTCGCGAGTTCGTTGCCCGATCAACATCGGCCTTCCAATCGGTTCATTCAACAGGTGCGTCTGGAGAATAACAGAATTGCGTGCTCGCTAATGTGAAATCACTGCGCAATATATTCCCCTAGGAGTGTAGAAGTATGAAAACGAGTGGTCAGTGGAGTACCGCGCACGCTTATTTGATAAGCGGCAATAAGCGCGAAACCGATCGTGTGCTCCCGGGAAGTTTAACCTACCCACCTCTATAATGTTTATATATATATATATATATATATATATATATATATATATATATAATAAAGAACCACCTTTTTATGTCCTTGGTGTGAGGGTGGACATCTGGATACGAGCTGATTATCGTCATTGTTGGTAAGCTTGCCGCATATGGCGAGTCCACAGTCATAGAGTAAAAACTGAGAAGAGATAATTGAAAATTTCTGTTGCCTAGGGAATTTTCGCTTTGTTACGTCCCAGAGAGAACCTTGTCTTTAAAAATGATTTTGCTTGGAATTGTAATCAGCTGCACAGGGTGTTTTTGGGGACTGGGTAAACCCATGAAGCTTCGAATTTCTAATACTGCTACTGAAAACAATAGCAGTAGTCATATTCGGACTGTTTGATCTTTCGTAAGAGAAAATGTGTTGCGCTGTCCGCCTGAGAAAACGGTGAACGACGCCGGAATTTTCAAATTATACATCCGGATAAGGCTACCTACGTAAATCTAGTTAACCGTTAGAGGTATGTAAACCAACATGGACCCGTTCATTGGTAATAGGCTGGATATGTTGTCCAATTTACCAGCGCCTTGCACAGAACACCTGAGTCGAATATCAATTTATGTGGTAATTTGATCAGTGGTATGTCATCCATTAGCACAGCGGTTGCCGCTAATCTGTTTGTGGAATAATCTCGTCTATTCACTTTGGTCTCTGAAATGTGAGAGGCTTCATTCAATCTAGTTCAGACCATTGGGATTACTTTTAAGCGCCTACTAACTGGTCGTAACGTTTCACATCCGTTTACTTCTACCCTTGCAACTGAGATCTCATTGCTGTTTCATCGCGAGTTTCTAGAATAAAGACTATGAATCGGAGTGAGAGTATGATGGCAGTGTATCAATCCTAATGAAAAAGGCAGAAAATGGATCAACTAACCTACTGAGTTGAGAATTGAAAAATATCAAATTTCAAAAAATGTATGATAATGGTCAGTTACAATAATAATAACCACATTTACGGAATATGGCTGTTCAACATGGTGTCCTTTCTCGCCATAGGATGTGGAAGTTGAAACGCCCCAGGGCATTCCGTACCGCGGACGCAGACTGGCGGCTGGAACGCAGGTTTGCGGCGTGTCAATCTTGCGTGCTGGAGAAGCACTCGAGTCGTCCTTGTGTGCGGTGTGTAAAGATGTGCGATTGGGCAAAATTCTCATCCAAACAAATCCAGACACATGCGAACCGGAACTGCATTATATTCGCTTGCCGAGCGACATCAAAGTAAGCACAGAGCTATGTTTGAATGTGTAGGGTAAGGAATATTATCTGTCGGTACTGCTTACCCAAGTGTCGTTTGATGAAGTACTGTTTGTCCCGGCATTGCGATTATCATTTCCATTCTTCAGCGAGTTAGTCTCTGGTGGACTCACGTAAGGGCTGGTCAGTTTTCGTACCACTCGAAGACAGTGGAACTAAACATACGGATTAATCCCCTCGTATTTGAATAATCCATTGAACACTACATGTTGACGTATTTCATGGACATACGGAGTCAACATGGGTTCCAAACCGGCATGTCATGCTCCTCTCAGTGCCGTGTTAGAGAAATCAAGATTGCTCACTTACGTTTTCTCTTATGGTTGGACACAGCTGCCAAGCCGAATGCCAATAGTCGGCAAGGGTTCAACGCGCCGGAGATGTCATTCAGCGGCCACGGGTAACTGAAATTGATCTTATTTAGACATATTTCTCGTAATCACAGACGAACATCATCTGTCTTTTCGATCCTTTGTCGCGCTAAATCTACCTAACAAAACAAAAACACTTAATTCGGTCCTGTTTCGAGTGCGGCAGTTGGGTTGGTTCTTATCCACTGCACAGGGATCTTTGCGTTTGGGGTGCAAGACACAAACGGGCTATTGGCGTTTTGTATCTGGTCAGACTTGCGTAAACAGACGCTCGCATTTCACTTGAAGCATTACACTTAGCGCCTTGTCGAACTGAAGAAAAAACATTAAAAAACATTACTTGTCCAAATTGCTAAGAAATTCGGCTGGGACTTGCATCCGGTTTGTGAGGATTGAGGCCATATGAGATTCAGACTCCACATGTCCAGTGATACACTATGAATATAAGAAAAAGTTGAATTTCTGTAGATGGTAACGCGGAACAACGTAGTTCGAAAAGCACTACGTGTAAAGGCCATGAGTAACACGAAAGCGTGGGTAGAATAGAACGTAGTCGAGAAGAATTTCGTGTACAAGATTTTCACATGCGCTCACATGTAGTTCACCCCACTCAGCAGATAGTCTATTCAATAATATGAAAGATACTTTATTAATAATCAATGGTTCTGGTCGAAGAATCTTGAAATCTTTCTTCAGCAGACATGCAAAACAACAGAGGAACTATAGATGAGAACAGGGAAAATATAATAATAAGCGAGAAGGTGAGTAGTAATCTGTTCAGCGTACATTTGTGTCAGTTTTCGTATTTTAAAAGGTAACCTGCGAATTTTATTCACTCATTTGTTTGTAAGTTGACTACCTCAGATTTTTATTGATGGTTATTCCTTAATATCTGACAAAATCCAGTTAGTACATCTGTATAAATACTATGGGATTACAAAGATAAGCTGATCGAGAGAGGATAAATATGCATCCAAAACATTTGGTTAAATTTTGGTTTAAATCGGATAAAACAGAGATATTACAAATATACAACAGATTACTGGGAAAAAATTATCGAAACCTTTGGTTTCAGAAAACGTTCATCAGAGAGACACATCGTGTGGCATATTTAATTTACTGGTTAGTAGGTCACTTACGTATATGGGAAACAAATGATAGAGGGGAACAGCTTCATGAAGCACTCCTAAATTATTCACCAATGGTTTGAGTGTTTAAATTCTTGTCGTGTTCATTGAGTTCTTTTCAGTAAAATAGTCAGCCAGTCATGCCAATTGAAGTGTAGTTCCACCCAAAGTTTCTGGCTCATGAAGGAGGCGGGATGTAGAAGAATCAAAGACTCATGCATAGACACCTAGTACAGACTTGGCTAATGCGTTTAGTGACTTAGCTTCATGGTACACTTGAGAAGCGATGGCATCCACAGCGGCATCCATGTCTTCGAAGAATTGGTCGAATTTGGTGGGAGCAAAGCATCAACAATGTTGAGGACAGGTATAGAGAGCTAGGGATCTTGAGTTAATCGCGTTTCATTCCATACTTGCGAATGACAGCATTGAATTAAGCATACCCCATGGTCTCAAAGACCCACTATACTATTGCGGATAATCGTTACTTTGATTTTGAGGGGAGAACCACATAAGGCCCCGAGATGGCTACTCGCCCTGAATACCTCTTGAACTGCTCCCAAATGACCGTGCGTCTCAAACAACCTCTGCAGAGGAATTCCTGCTCACTGCCTTCTCGTAGCAGAGGTATTCCCGCCAAGGTTTGCTCGGCGCTGTCCACGGGGCTGACTGAATTATGATCAGTCTGGGGATGATGGCTGAACCCTGATTCCAAACCAGCCACGGGGGTGTAAAGATTTGTTGAAATCGGACAGGAAAGTCCAGCTCGCCATTTAAGAAACGCCTTTATTCTGGAGCCCATACTATTCTTGAGGGTTTTCTTTCTTGCATTTACCAA
This sequence comes from Fasciola hepatica, assembly GCA_948099385.1. NCBI lineage: Eukaryota > Metazoa > Platyhelminthes > Trematoda > Plagiorchiida > Fasciolidae > Fasciola > Fasciola hepatica. The sequence goes on from CANUEZ040000175.1 coordinate 5,885,898, forward strand.
ACAGTTCCATTGTCCCCATTCCCTTAGATCGCTATTTTCCACACATGGACTGCAGAAATACAGAGAATTTTATACTGCATCGGTCATCGCGCAGGATAATCAGGACCGCGCTGCCCATTGCATCGAGCGGGGCTGGAGTGATAAGTGGGATACTGCTCAGAGTTTCCTCTCTTTCATTCAATCTTTGCGCTCTTTCTCCGACCGCCTCTCTTTACCCCCTCCACCTACCCATAATGCTCCCACAGGTAGCACCCTTTATACGCGCAACGGTTATTTGTTGTAAATGATCCTCAATTTCGTAACTTACATTTCCTCAAGCCTCGTTAGCCTCTGAATCTCGGCTTATTGAACGGGCGTACATCCATGCAGGCCGGTCAGCAGGCGCGCCTAGCACCCATGGTGGACGCGCTGACGACTGATGTCTGCCTCATCCAGGATTCGATCAGTATGATTCAACTAACTGCTCCCGGTGTCTCATCGATGTATTTCCTGCGTAATTCAAGAGACGAAACAGTCCGAGCCTTGGGCTAAGGTGGTATAGGAACAGAATTGACTGACAAGACTGAAGCTGCCCTTTCAGACTGTATCCTGATTGATAGCCGTTTATGTGCTGTAAGACTCCAAGGTCAGTTGGCGTTCGAAAAAATAGCTGTGTTAGGCGCAGCTTTTTTTTAATCTCAGCATACGCTCCAGAAGACTGCTGCTCTGACACGCAGAAGGACAAGTTCTGTGATGAACTCTTCACTCTTGTTCTCAGGAGCAAAAGGCTCTGATATTGTAGTGCTAACTGGCAAATTAAATGCACAAGCTGGCGAACTTAGTGTCTCAGAAGCTTGTTTAATTGGGTGTTGCGCCTTGCCCGCTCAGCGTACAGATAACGGAGATAGACTACTCCAGTTTTGTGCCGACAATTGGTTATTCCCGTCTGTTACGACACAGCCCAGCCAGATTAATCATATCACATTGAGCTGCCGGTGGCGCAGTTCTGTCCAGAACTGTGGATCCTCCTGGTTTACGTACGTAGAGTTGAACCATGCATTAGTTCTAATGTGATTTGCGCTTCAGCTCCATAGTCATCGACTGAACCGCAAACCCGGTTGGCCGTACAACGTTTGTCTGATTCAAACATTTACATCAGTATTAAACGGAAGTTATCATATGAGCTAGGATTTATGACGAGCAGTAATGCAGACGTGCACTAGGCCCATATCAAACGAGCGATGCAAGTGGCAGCAGGTTACACCTGAGGTCCTGGATCTGATGTCCGTCAAAGACACTGGATTTATCGGAATTTGCTGAGTTTGAATAAGCAAAAATGTCAGCTCTCGAACTGTACTGTGTTATTGAACAGTAAAATTTTACCATAAAATCTCACATTCCGCATCGATTTTTCGATACACCCGGACCGATCTCGGTTCTGAAACATTAAAGATACAATGGCATCTACAAAAACAAGTTACGAAAACCCTTAAAAAGGATCGCGAAAACTGGTGGGTCAAGTAGTAACTGCTTCGAGTAACAGTCAAGGACTGTTCAAACTTATTCGCGACACCGGTGGACAGCGAGCCGCGACCAGGGAAACGATATGTGATAGAAATGAAGAGCCTTTTCATGGCAAATAGCTATGGCTCAACCGTTGGCCCGATTACTTCAAGAAGCAGTTTAGCTGACCGCGCGGTAATGTTAGTCCGATGTCAACAACTGCGATTCCTTGGGGACTATCACCTGACCACCCGTCGGAAGCGGAAGTAGAGCCGAACTTTGGATAACTAGGACGTGGTAAAGCGGCTGGTACCGACGAACTTCCTCCAGTTCTTTTCAAACCTAATAAAGATGCCTTGGTGAAACCACTTACTTCCTTGCAACATAATGTTTGGAACGACAGTCGTATGCCATTATTACGGGGCGAGTCGTTGAATATACCTACCTTCAAGAAAGGAATATACAATAATTGTGGTACTCATCGTGAAATCAGTTTAAATACAGTAGTCACCAAGATATTAACCTGAACTTTGCTGCTCCGCTTGACACCAGCTCGTGAGAGAAACGGCGGCGAACAACAGACCGGATTCCACCTAGGTCGAGGATGCATCGTCCAAACTTTTACTCCTCGGCCTTTACTTGAATGCGTCACATACACACACCATTTACCGGAGGTAATGGTTTTCCTTGACTAGAAGGGCGCCTTCGATTCAGTTGACCGAACAGTGATATCCGGCGCTGTTCACCGAGAAGGGTATGACACAGAAGTTCGTGGACCTACTGAGATTATTACACTCATACTTTTGGCCTCAAGGGTGCCACTTGTCGTCCGCGCTGTTCGAGTCAGCAATGGGCCGAGATCGACCACATCGCTATGAGTCACAAGTAGTGAGGTTGCTTGCTGGAGCACCCTCATTCAGTAGTTGGCACCAAGCTATCGTTGCGCTTCGTTGGATGCTCCAAACGCGCACTGGGGCGACGGATAGCTTGCGATAAGCTTTCCGATTCATCTCCCTTATCCGTCTTCCAAAATACGCTAGCTAAAAACAACACTGATCTCTTATCAAGAACGTTTCGCATTCTGCTGGATTGGTACGTTGTGACCTGTCTCGTCGTGCCATAAAACCCCGGATTTCTACTAAATTTCTGTGCCTTCTCGACACACCAGTCGATCCCGGTTAGAAGTGAGTATAACGAAGCCAGACTCGAAGCGAGACGTGCACTTAACGCAAGTCTTCATAGAGGTCGCAAAATCTGGTGGTCGTAACGTGCATCAGAGATGGGACATGCTGCCGCCATGGAGAATTTCGTGAAGCTGTTCTATCTCGTTCAAGTCACTGGTAGAAAGCCACTAGGTGTGAGTGAAACAATTTGTGGGGCTGACGGCTTGCCAATTCGCAATCAACAGTGGCGCCTCGGACGCCTGATGGAGCACCTGCAGACACTTTCACTGGCCCCAGTGTCATCATCATCGTACATCGTTAAACGGTAGGGCAAGCCCCACTGATCACTGCCTTTCTCACCACGTTGCACGTTGAATCAGAAAGTACGAATATACAAGATGGACAGGAAGTGGACCTACACGGGTAGGAAAAGGAAAGAACGCCATAATAGCCAACACGCGGAATACACAGTCTAACTGCACAAACGCACATCGATCAGTCATTCTGATTTGACAGAAAGTGACAACACGATCACCACTGTTCACGGTTTGCTGCCATACCCTTCAGTGTCTCCAGCCAACTGATAGACTAATCTTCTGGACCCCAACCACGAAGACGTGAGACACCTACTTTTCCTAAGTTTACTGTACATTTTCTCGTTGCCAAGTCATCTGTTGACCTCCACGTGGTTCTCCCCACTCCCTAGGAGGAACGGAGAATAGGACACGGTATGGTAGACGCAACGCGTGCCCCAACCAACGAAGTCTGCTAGTCTGGATATGCTTTGACAGAACGTTCTCCGAATTAATACCCAGTACTCGATTTCTGACCTCAGCACTGCTCACTCGGCTATTCCATCCAATCTTAGCGATACTACGCATATATCGATGGTCGAAAACCTCAAGACGACGAATATCTTCAGCACGCAGACCCCAAGTCTCACAACCAACGACCTTTCATCTTCAGTGAAATATCAGATTGGCGCCACAAGTGCCCCAATGTTAGCCTCTTATAACTCATCCGACACATGTCCAGTGGTCCGATTCGACTGATCCACCTACCGAAATGGAGATCCAAGGGGAAATCCATGTCTTAGGACGTCAAGCTAGATCCTAGTGTCGATATAAAATCGGAGTGTATGTGCCAGTGTATGTCTAATGGTTGTTTGAACTGATCGTACAATTATGAAAATGAGTTGCCAGATGAGTATCAGTTACGCATACCTGATGAGCGGCAACAACCGCGAAACCGCTCGTGCACTTCCGGGGACATTTCTTCCACCCATTTACATACTAATTACCATCATTATCAGCGCTTACACACGCAGTCTCCTTGTTTGTTGAGTTAGCAGTGACCTAAACACGAATAACAGAAATCACGGTTGTGATTCATTTGTGGACTAGTCAATGAGGAGTATCCATTCACACTCCTGGCGCTTCAAATTAGATCTTAGTGGCGATCTTTAAGTCACCCGTCAGGTTGCGTGTGTAACATGTGGCTGAATAAGGGAACCTATCGGTCAGGACAATAGGTAAGCACACTTAGGAAATTTGTTAAGAGCGGTCTCTCTGAGAACAAAAATACTGGTGTGTGTGTGTGTGTGTCAACGGGTGTTCGGTCAGTCAGTCAAATGAAAACGGCGTTCCGATTCAGATTGATTGTACAGTACCGGAAAGTTCATATAAACAATATGAAGAGGTTTGTCTGCACACCGGAATGCATGGACAGGCCAGAGGAGATTTGATTCAAAATCAGAGTTATTCTGGTTAGAACATTGCGCGGGAACGGCAGTTTTTTGCGTTTTACAATGCACGCGACTTTCGGGCGGCGGTGGTCCAATAGTTGTCATCGTGGGCCTTGGTTCAATTCCCACCACCGCCGGTCCCTTTCCCATTTGGCTGTAGCTCCTTCCTGAACTGTTGTACAGGTAAGCGAAAAAGAAGTAAAAATATGTTTTTTAGTATTTATAATTGCCATACAATAGTTATGTAAAAAAAGTGTTCGTTTGAGATGTTATGTACGAGCATCCATTTGGTACACCTCCGTTCGAATAAAATAATTTACACTCTAACAAGGTCAGAGTTTCAGATTAAACCAATTTATTATTATATTATTCGATGATTTTGCCAATTTTCGGCTGATTTTGTGAGTGGGTTAGGGAATTGTGTCTTCTCAGTCGGACCCGTTTGACCGTGATAGAAAATAACCACATCACAGTGATCCAAACCGTTTCAAACTGTCCCACTTTTCCAGTGAGAAGGATTTTTCGCCTTCGAATCGTCTCGGTTTAGCGGTACAAAGTAGCTCATTTGTCTAAGACATATGGTGATCGTAACCAAATCCGTGCCTGCAGACCTATTTCCTCCGTTGTTATTGACTAGCGATTCTCTTGGCTGACTGGTCTGGTTGCAACCCGATTATCTGATTCGGCCCCGATCGGTTTAGCCAACTGTTAGCCATTGATTGGTCCATCATTCGGCTTCGCTGATACCAATCTTGTCCTCCATTTTGAACAAACGATGACGTGCTGTCTGCCTGCCAAATTATCAATCGGCTTCGCTGAGAAAAACCTTGTCCTTGATTCTTAACCGACAAAGGCATGCTGTTTGGCCACCGAAGCACAGCTTATTCGTTCGTGTCTGCTACTGCCCTCACATACACCGCCTAATATTAGAGACGTTATCGATCAGTCATCTTATCCCTACATTGTGTTCCAAAAAAATTGAATTTCACTCTGAACCTACCATGGCTTTGGCTGGCCATGCACAAACAAATCACACGCGCACACACTTGAATCAACTAATATCAATTATTTCACATTTTTTATGTAATGTTATATGTTAGTGACCGATGAGAGCACACGAAACGAATTCCTCTCGTTTTAGTTTTCTTTTCTATATATTGAGGAGTAAAGAACAAAACAAAGTGTCGCAGTCTTGGTTTGTTTATGGGAGAAGTCAGTCAACTGTCACCTGGCTGAATACCATGCCTGATCTATCGGAACATTGTGGTTTTTCACCTCTCGAGGTCATGGTTGCTGCTTCTCTCTGATAGCACAAGGCATCTTTTAAGCTACGGGGTGTGCTCCCTCCACTGAACTCATGCACAACCATTGGATACAAGAAGCTAAGCATCATTTCTGTCCGATTGGTTTCCGTTGGCATATCTATTCGCTTTTTGTCCTTCGATTCATATCGTTTCCACTAATCTCATTCTGCGATATAGAACTGAGAATCAGTATATCAATGTGGTTGGTTATAGCTTGGTCGAAAGTACGTGGAACAAGCACACTTTTTTCTACTGTCTCCTGTATGAAGCGAGTCTTGTTTAGTTATTCCTTTTCTCGCTTGACCCACTAAATTTTCACCTAGGATTGTTTTGTCATTCTGATGGATTCAACCGTAGCCACCGGGGCCGCAGCTATTATGGCTATGCGAATCCTAGTGGAACACGATGTACCCGAGGATCATATCATCCTGATCTCATTGTTGATGGCCATCCAAGGTGTTCATTCGGTCGCTTACACCTACCCGAAGGTAATTTATCGTTACAACACACATTGTCTGTCCGTCCGTCCGTCTGTTTGCCTCTCTGGGTTTCCAGTTAACCGTATGTTCTTTGATTTTTGACTATTCTTTTTTGACCCTTAAAAACACGAACGCAAACGTCCATTGGTGCTTTATTCGTGCAAATGTTTGCCACCTCGGAAGTAATTCGTTCGAGTCCTGCTACCTCCGGTCACTTTGTTGGCAGGTAGCAATTTGCTGTCGCCAGGCTCGCTACCCTTTCTGATCCATTGGGAAACTAAGTAGTTCTTCACTCCCAGTCTCAAAGTCAAATTGGGTATTAACTCAAACGGTGCTGTGGGCCTTTAAGGTCATGCGGTAAATCCCTTCCGCATGCACTCATCTGCAAATGTAAAAATACCAATGTATACGAATTTTGTACACTAACAAGACATTATCTCACCTTGTCACTTGATTGTTGAGAACATTTTTTCGATGCGTCCAAAAATATGGAAAACGCTGAACCCCAAAGCAAAATATTATTTTGCTAATAGTCCTTTTTATGTGTGTAGTTGCTGACGAGACTACGTAAACGTCGAATTTCACTTTCTGCACAGTAGATGCTGAGTATGACTTATTTAGTTCGGAACAAAACTGCTTATTTTTTGGTATAGGGAGAAACTGATAATGTACGCAACGAGAGTGTAAAAAGCAGAATTCTCGAAGCTTGTGATAAACAGTGGAAATCTGTCTGACCGGTGGTGGTTGAGTGGTTTAGAGCGTCTGCTTACCACCTCGCCACCATCGGTCACTTTGATGGTGAACAAAAATCGACTGTCGTCCGGCTTGTTACCACACCTGACCTGTTGGGACCTTATATGGTTCTGTATCACTCCAAGTCTAAGGGTCTGGTTAACGGCTATGCTTAATGTTACAGCGCATCTTTGAGGCTGTGGGGTAAGTCCTTTTCACTGCATTCATGCACAAGGGTATACCAAAAAGCAATGCAACGTACAAAAATGGCACCGTTTGCAACGATTGTGGAGACCCAATATTAGGTACCCGACCCTCTCTTGTTGTAGTTATGTTATCTCCCACAGGCGATGTGTGTTGCTGAACAGAAATTAAGCAATGGACACGTTGGCTTCAACCACTCGAGCCTTGTATCAAATCAGCGCTTGTATCGCAAAATTGACATTGGCTAGAACGTGTTAATTTCACCCGTGTGACAATGCTAATGTCTGAGTGTGGCTGCGTGATTCACACGTGGTTGGTGGACAGAGCTGTTCATCGGATCCACTGTGCGCGTTCGTCCGATGTTGCATGAAAGCATTTAGGGCTAGCATTAGAACAGCCCTAATGTTATCTTAAAACTTTGGTTTTCAGATATCCGTTTCATGACAATACACACCAATTTTTATTCGCGGAACTAATTAGTTCAGTGATAGTTGTTGGTCGGGTGGATGTTTTGTCTTCAAGAACAACACACGGTACCACAGTTACCCACTGGATTCGGAACACATTGGACATACTGCCGATCACCGTAAAGCGTTGTCGCACAACGATGAGGCATCGCATCGGAACACACCGACAGTAAACGAGTGATCGGGAATTGATGTTAAACCTCTCAGTAGCTCGAAGAAGATCGTAGATTATTGTGCGAACGGGTTTATTACTGTGAAGGACACCAGTCAAAAGTGATTCAAAGAGCAGAGAGCCCGATCAGATTTGGGAATGGTCACTTTGCATGGAAGAGTTCACTGACCAATATTAACTGTGATTTGCTGATAGTTCTCTGTGGATTTGTTGCCTCTAACCTAGAGAACGACGACACGGTTCGTAGTAGATATGAATTGGTTTTCAAATGATTCCTCATGCTGATGCAAACCATAGGAGTACTGTACAGCTGTTAATTTTTTGGTTAACAATCATCGTCAGTGCATTTCAACCAAGCCCCTCCCCTGGGACTTAACAGCTGTGCGATCAAGGGGTTGTCACCCTTGAAAAACCGGTGAGAGAGGAGCGCTACGCCATCTGGTGGCAAAGTTAAACAGACCACTGAGAATCAGCCCGAATATCTTGATGGTTAGGTTTTCCACCGAGCTCGTAACCACACCCGATCTACTGGGACGTTATGTGATTCTTCTCTCACCCTCGACCGGTGGTGGTCAAGTGGTTTAGAGCGTTTGCTTACCACCTCGGAAGTCCGAGGTTCGAGTCCCTTCCACCACCGGTTACTTTGGTGGTAGACAGTAATCTACTGTCGTCCAGATCGTTACCACACCTGACCCATAGGGGCCTCATGTGGTTCTTTGTCACTCCAAGTCTCAGGGTCCGATTACCGGTTCTCCCTAACAGTGCAGTAGGCCTTCGTAGCTATGGGGTGATTGCTCCTTCCACTGCACTCATGCGCAAGCATGTAATAAAAAAGAAGGAGGAAACAGTTGTGCGGTGCATCCACGGGTTTCAGTGGTGAGTTAAGCTTTTTTACCGTATTTAGTAACCACGGAATTGCAGTTGCTTTGTTGAAATGTTTTAAAGTAAGTAGTAAGTATAAAGAAGTATCGGTTACGCGTAACGGGTGAACAACAATAACCGCGAAACTGATCGTGTGCTTCTGGGAAACTCTGTACAATCATCTAATGTCTAACCATTTTTGTATTTGTGGGAGGGAATCGATAGATCGTTGTTGTGTCTTTCACAACAATCTCCGAATTTTACAGTCTTTTTATGAATCAAACAGATATTAGACTCTCCAGTGTCATCTAGACACGTACCAGCACAAGGTCTGTTCGGTAATAGAAGCGCAATAGTCAAAGTCAGACTACCCACTAGCTTGAATGAGATTATAGGTTAATAAGTCGACAGGCAGAGGTTTATTGTTTCACTGGGCATTCAAGTCGTGTGGTTCAGGGAGCACTGAACTGGACTGCTTATATGGATTCTACTATGACAGAGCAGGCGGACCTTGGGAATCGATAGGCAGCTAGGGGAACCAACCAATCGGAGGGAAGCAATGTGTATGTTACCAATATATCATGGCGCAATGAGATACAAATTCAAATTAACAAATAAATTGAATCACTGGAAGATATTTTTGCGCAAAATAATTGTAATCTGTGTCTCAATATTGGGGCGCAGTAGAGAAACCAACCAATTTAGGAACTCAAGACATGTTGTCGATGTCCGAAAGTGTGTAAAATCAAGCTTGGTTCTCACTCAGAAGCAACAAATATAAAAATGCGGAAATACAACAGAGTATAGCAGTCAGTCATTGCGGTCAATATCCCTTCCATGGTTGTATGCGTTGTGGGTTTTTATACGACTCGGTCACCCGTTTCAGAGTAAGTGTTTTTGTTCGAGGATGTACTTGTGGCCTTTTCGCAGCCAAGCGCGTCCTATAAGACACCAACGTTAGTTCAAATGAGCCAGCGGTTTATTAGCCTCTTCTGGACAGCCTTTTTGGGTAAGTGGAACACAACAAGGAGCTCTGGCCTTTTTAGCGGTGGGTCACACTCACCACGCCAGAGCGCCGTCAGCAGATTTTTGGCGTTTTCGAGCGGAGAACACCATCCAAGCGAAAATTCCATCACATCCTCTAGCACTGCCGCTGATCGCCACGATCGCTTTTTGATGAGTAAACATTGCTCATGGGTAACAAACGGAGTAGCCGTCCCCCTATCCGCAACCTGGAGGGGCCCGCGGTGGCATTTAGGTATGCTATCCGCAACCAATTCCTTGGCTACGTGCCGGCTGAATAATTATAAATTTACATTTGAGAATAATTAATATGGAACCAATCGAACACTAAAGGATCTTAGGTAAAATAATATTTTCGTAAAAACCATAACCCGTTTCTCCATATTATTGAATCTGAATGGTCTCCCTGACAGTAGAATAATAACCAGCAAAAAAACACTAATACCAATAGAAGATGGATATAAATTGATTGGTTTTCCAAATATCGTTTCATTATCGCGCTGTGAACGTCCACTATCGAATACATTCGAGATATGGACGAAGCTCAATCTATGTTTCATTCGCCAGTAAATATGTTTCAAAGATCAAAACCCTTTTGGGAAATCCGGCAAACAATCACAACTATATGTATGATCAGTCGCACACCAACGCTCTAATAACAATCGGCTAGTCACTATCTGACGTCTACTGTGTTCCCGGGAGACTGAGATTTTTTTTGTTGATTTCGCTTCTTAATTTACAACTGTTTCACCGTGTTTCTTCCAGATAGTGTTAACAGTACGGAGTGACTCATGGATGATGCATTACGCAGATAATGTTTTATCCGACTGAACTACACAGCAGGTAATCAATAAAGCACATCCCCAGGTAACGTGTGTGGCCCTGGTCAGTTGGCTCACATGATTATTAGGTAACCTTATTTACCTGATTGCATGTATGCGTGCGATTAAATGCCGGAGCTCCGAGACTTCGCATGACGACTGACCGTAACATTGATTGTTAGTCCCGCGGTATTAGGTTCAGTTCTGTCTGTGATATTCTGGTTTACGGCTCCCGAAAGAGTCTCTTGATAGGGATGCTTGCTCAGAATGCCCTCAGTCGTTGGCCGAGTCAGCATGTTCAACACTGATTAGAGTACTGAAATATGGTAGATCGGTCAATAACAGTTCATACCCCTTAGTACTGATATGTATTTCGAAATCGATGGGAACATGCTGGAGACTCATTTTGACATTCTCCGGCTCGGTGATTCAAAGACAGTCTTTCAACAAGGGACTGATCAGTCTGAAAGATAATAAAAGCAAATCGATCTGATTGAAGTGGCAACCTCGGTATACGTTGTCCACGGAGGTAAGTTGAGGTGGTCAGTTCAATAAGTGACGTAATGATATGATTGCTGCACTGTCGATGTTCTTATGACGAGTTGTACCACCAAAGTGCAATCAAACCATGCCCAACAAGCTAGACGTCATCTCACGTAACTGGACTGTGAAAGTTTCTTTCCCGGGATTGGAACGTCCGCTCCAAATTTTAAAATCACGTGACGGTGACACCATTTGCAAGCACTCATTGCTTGGTCAGACATAAAGGGGCGTAATTACTAGCGTAATTTTTTTAATTTCCCATTAACGTTTTGTTATTCTCACTTAAAATATTCGGTGGAATCGCACTAACGAGCGCAACTTCCAGCTATGACCTCTGACGCATAAATCACCGCTCTCAGATCTCGTTCATAAACTACAACCCCTGTAGTATGCGACTTGTTTTCTGCTCGTCGGCTGAGACTCATTGATTCACATTGATCTGCACACTTTCTGCATTGAACTCTTTCGTTTTAATGTGTTACGTGAATGGACCGTACAAGCCGAAAATTCTTTTCGTCCAGAAAGTTGTCAGTTATGCCAACCAGAAAAAAATCGATGAAATCAAGCATCACTACTCGCGGCGGTGACTTGTTTGTCGGCAAGTATGACTAATCCGAACGACCCGTGGACGCAAATGCACAAGCGTATCCACGGTTCCGTGCCTTTCTAATGCTACTGCGTATTCTTGCTTGTTTGTTTCCCCTAGGCACATATCGTCACCACGGCTGTTGACGGCGGCCTCAATGACCAGTACCATATTGTGCCCGGTGTAGGTAATTTCGGTGATCGGTATTTCGGCACCACACATGATTTGGCTTCCACCTACACGTGAAATGCTCAGTGTCGCCTTCTTTCCCGGACATTTTCTCCCATCTTCTGCTTCCTATTCCGGCCGCAAACCCAACGGTTTCTTCAGCACATTGCACATTGCATTCAAAGCAAGCAGTAAATACCAATATGATAGATGATTCGCTTGATCAAGACTACATTGCGCCGCGCTGATACACCCCGCTCTCCCACACCCCCTTCGGTTTTGAAAAGAAAGGCAAACACTTACTCATAGCTCGTTGCGCGAACACTCGAGTGCCGAGTGCATCGGAAAAATGACGTAACTGGATGAATATTGTACTCGTTTTCGTTCGCTTATACGTCACGATTCCGTAAACTTCAGATGACTAAGTATGTTGTATGTGTTCCATTTCGTCAGGCTCATATCTACCCGTCTACCTCGTTCATACATACACGTACATGCTGTGCGTGCACTGCTGACACGACACGCTTCGCGGTCATCTGCAGGGCACGGGGTTGTTGTTTGCATTGTCATTTTTTCGATAACTTGCATTAACTCCTTCCGTTCGTTTTTTTACACAAGTCTCCAAATATTTAGGTTATCTAATACACATGCGCTGCACAAATATCCTCAGCGTTTTAACTTGAGTGGTTCCTGCGGTCTCTCTCGGACACGCATGCCTGGACGTGCTGGCAACACAATACAAGGATTTCGAATGCAATCAGAGCCCTGATATTTGATCCTCGTCATTTCTCTCTGGATTTCATTTATTTCCCATCCGGTGTCTGCTGTCTTGCTTTATCCCCCAATTTGTTATTCGCGCAATTTTCCCCCACATATGTGCTGTGCGCGCTGCCAGGTTTTATAAACTGTGAACCGCCATATATGTGCTCCTGATCAGTCAAGCGTACAAAGTGATTCGGGCTTTTTATACCCTTTTTGTGAGCGGCGAGCTAATAGCTGGTTGTACGGACAAACGGCTTTAAGCTTTCGGGAATTATTGTTTATTTTCCTCAAATTTATGGGGCATATACAACGCTCGGTTGGCAGACTATGGGGCCGCTATTCCACTTGGTATGCGCCTGACGCTTCCAATGTGTACTTTCAATTGCAACCTCACGGTTGAACGCCAGTTGTCTCTGTATTCATGCTTGCCGACGGGGATCTATCCGTGGTATATCATTTCTAGTATCTAAGCCGCTGCTCGACGGTTACATTTCGAAAGGAAAAAGGGCGCGTTACTGCGATTACGGAGCAGCGTATGCCGAACTTCATCACTTGTAGCGTGGATCTGGCGTTTTACAGGTCAGTTCTGCTCTGTAGTTGTGGAACTTGTAACCTGAATATATGTGGTAAAAATCAGTCGACTAGGATTCTTGGATGATTACTTTTCATAAATTTTAGCGGGGTTGAGTAGAACGGTTGGATTGGTCATGATAAAAAAATGCATTCAGTGTTCGGTGTATTGGTATCGGATTGTTTGTCACTGTAACGAACTCGAATGAGTTAGAGCGCATGTGCTGTTTTAGCCAAGAAGCCATCTGTTTTACCACATTTTTGTCATGAGTCATCGGACAGAACGGGTTGGGGATCAGTGAGTAACGTTGATAACGTACGAAAATTGTGCAGAGGTAAGGGAAGTTCGATGCTACCTATATTCCTGGTTTTAATCCAAAAGATTCCGCGGGTCGGTTGGTGATGTTAGAAGATATGAAAGGAGTGTCGATCTTGCCAGTTTCTATAAAACCAGGCCGTTTCAGTTCAAAGCGTGTACTGTGTTAGAAACATAATATTTTCCTGTTTCTCTTTCACATGTGTTTGGGTTCACATACCGCTGAACAGATCTTTGTCACAACTGTATTGTTGAAGGACTTCCTGTCGTGACCCTGGACAAAAAACGAACCGGTTAAAGATGTCCGCGGAAATAACCCACGTCCACTCAGTCGACTCATTCAAGACGTTTTGTCATAGAAATTAGAAGCTTACAGTATGGTAACTGTTGTATCCCGTAATCGGTAGGCAGAACGGAAACATGACTGTACGGACGAACGCGTATTTAGCAAAAACGTACGGCAAAAGCGAGTGCAGGCATGTCAACAAAGGCGCAAGCAGGTAAGTGAGTATGTGAATCAGGGTCACGTCAGTGAAAACAGAAGCCAAGCGTGCAACTGATCCAGGTCACGGAAGGCCGTGAGACACGTGGAAACATGATTGATCAGTGCAGTTTGTGATGGGGTATGATTAGTGTCAACCCTGTATTCGTGTGTACTTGCATGGGAGTGGGATATAGATCAAGGCCTGAAGTGTGAGCGAGACTGTCTGACTGCGCACGTGACTGATTAAGCCGAACACAGCAGTGATGGCAAGTAACCTCTCCTTGGTTTGCATAGACTTCCGATTCGGTGTTCCCGGTACAAATCAACGTGGATCCTGTTCTCACTGCCTCGTATATGGCTTAGACGTATGCTTATCACTGAACTAGTTCACCTGGCCTAGTGGTATATGCGCCTAACTATCAAGCTCAGAGAAAAGAGGTCCTAACTTGCCGTCATTGATCAACTTTGTAGGTAGACGGCTCTCGATTTTTGCTCCAGTCGTTTACACCCGTAGCTGACCTACCGCGCCTTATATAGTGGGTTTCCAAACGTGGTCAAGAATGCTTCGTATCTTGGATAGGACAATGTGGGTCATCGGCCCTTTCGGTGCAACCGAGAATCCACACAGTTAGCTCTAATATGTGGTAGCTTTTCTTTGTGATATCCCACCGGTCGTAGAAATTCAAAAGGAGCACAAAAACTACTTAACAGTGTGGGTAGAGGGGCAATCAGAGTAACAGTTATCGATTGCCTTATGCTGCAGTGGTAGTTCTTCGGCCTATTCAACCCAGTAGATCTTGTGAAGAAGTGACCTTTTCAGGATTGCTCGCACAATCCAGTCCGCTGAGCTAAATGTTCGGGTTTTTTGATATTTCATGAACTAATAACCCTGAATGATCCTTTAAATATTCCACGTTTCTTAGTGCAATACACCTTTAGTGTACGATTCTATCCCGGGATATATAAACGTACGGAACGCGGATATTACGAATTCTTGAAATCACACCGTAATACACGACGCTTATCCGACCTTAAATAGTAAATGGTTTGGGACCAGTGTACTTCAATCGGAGTAATTAGTTTCGGTGAAGGTCACTGCCACTCGTATTTTTTTGTACCGTCCCACTAACTCAAGTGAGAACCCTGTTCTCTCTGCGAACTATCTCGTCTTATTTGTGAAAAACCAAGAATGAATAGGTTGGTAATCCATATACCCACTCGTTGCATAGCGCATTGGCCCGACTGGTGTAGGTGACCACGCCTTGAGGCCTAAATGCCACAGGCAGGATTCGTCTCCCATCGATCGGCTCTCCTGTCGCTCGTAGTTTCGTGAACTCGGTACGAGGCCTGTGCTGATACGCTGTCTACCAGTGAGACTAAACCGTCTGCCGAGTGGTGTGTCAGACCATACCCTCATGTATTTTAAGAGTAAACTGCCTGGTGTCATACTGCTTATAAGCGCAACAGAGTTTTGAATAATAACACCGTTGGTTACATGTACGGCATAAATGACTATCCACACAACCACGAGATTATTGTAATACGGCGAGGAAGAACCGACAGCTTATTTCTGAGGAAGTGATAATTCACGTGTGTTGTCAGTTTACCTGGGCTAGTAATAGAACAGTTATAATCAAAACCAGACCGCTTTTCTGCGCTATGCAATACCGACCATTCTCTCAAGGCTTGGTAACGTAATTTCGACACTAACTCTTTCGTTTTCACCATCCTGTGGGCACTTGCAAAACCACTGCCGGACACCTCCGATTGTTCATCGTTGATATAAGAATCATAAGCCATTACAGCTGAACTACGTTCGTCAGTAAACAAATGATGCCACAAAAACATTCATCTGGTGTTGTGTATGTCAAGACCGTTGTTTGTATACTTAGAAAATTCGGATTACCGAATAACGTCATTTCGAGGAATTTATAAACATACGAACACAACACGATTTATAAGCGACTAAATACATTGGAGATTGACTTAATAATTTGGTGGAGATTCATATTCACACTTGTAGTTATGTAGTTGATGCGGATTATCACATGCCTAATGTAGTAATTCTGGACTGATCTGGGACCTTGCCTGGAATGGGGAGTGGGCACGGGAGATGAAGTGCATGCACACTGTTCCGGAGACAATGAGCAGGGCGCGTTCAGGTTGATCTCGAAGGTTCCCCCCGTATCTATAGGATGTGACATCTCACCTGTCTGGAATGCCGACTTCTGGAACAAGAGAGGTATGGACATCAGTCCCCAATGTATTTGGTCAGGTTTGCTGTGCTGTAGAAGTTTTATCGATGACACGAGGAGCTCAAATGATGTAGGTAATGGGTAATCCACTTGCATTTTTCGCATCCAATGGACCACAAAGTTAGCCGGAATCGAATCGGTGACCTTCCGCCTGCCGGGCAGTTGACCCTCCAACTGAGCCACTGCAGTACGACCAATCGGGTGAGAATAATGCAAGTGAATATCTAATGATACAGAGTAACTGTTCTGGTGTCTAATACTAGACAGGCCTTATCGGTCACTTCCCAATGAACTTTTGGATGGGGAAATTCGCAAGTGGATTTTCCATTGACTGATGTCTGTTTGAAAGGAACTCAGCGCAACATAGAATCACGCCACTTCTGAGTTTGTCAAGTGCACGTCAAAGACGGAATCGAATAGTGCTGATGACGGAGTGCATCACCAATAGTTTTGAATAAGCGGGACAGCCCACCGTACACCATTAGTCAAAATTTAAACTGTAAGTCTTCAAACTGGGGAGCCGGATATAGTTGACTTGTTAACGAAGTCGGACATCCCCTTAAGATCGAGGTTAGCCGCATACCTGCCCTTACATTTGTTTCTTCTTCTCTATGCGTTCACGGGTGTTTCTGAAATACGGTAGACGGTTATCTGATGCTTCGTGTGTCACTAGTTTCACTGTACGGTCAACAAAAATGTCAATATCTAAAGCAGACTATAATCAGCTAATTTTTTGACAAGCACGTGGTCTGCTGGAGACGTGTACATTTCAACACTGTTGTTGATGTGCAACTGGTCATCTTGGCTGGACGAAAGGATGCAAAGTCTGTGTTTAGATCAAACTGTGGTTGGACAGTCTCGGTTTGGCATAACGCCTCTTGTATTGGTCTCCAACTCGTGTTGAAATTTCGACGCTTCCTGTGCTCCCTATGTGTACTTTACCATTGACCCAAGGACCACATTCAGCTCATCAATTCCACTAGCTAAATATTTGTCCTTGACCCAGTCGCTTGGATCAAGGGGATCGAACCTACATACGCTTCGTCTCCACTCTCATACTTGTTCACTCCTGTGTCGCCCATTTACTGACCTGTTTCTCTGTCATTATCTATGTATGTACCTTCCACTGTTATCGGTTGCACGTTAGCACTATCTACGTAGTGTCACTTACCATTCTTGACTCCCTAGTTTTCAACAGATATAATTATTCAAACACTTGGATTAAAGCTTCATTCCCGTCCTACCTTCTGTCTGACTATCTTGTGTTATTTCTTTCACAGTGACGTCATTATTTTCCTTCCTCTTCCTGCGCCCCTCAAAAATAACCGCCCGTTCCACATTGTGACAATAACCGGTGTTAAACACTGACTGTGATTGTTCATTTTTCACCATCCGGTTTCATATGAGTGCCACCCTCTTATTTACTGTGACCTTGCCCTCAACGCGTGTGCTTGCTACCCGTATCGACGTGTGATTTGAAATCTCGTCATTTATCTCTACATCAAATCGGAATTGTCGACAACATGAGGCATGCATCCATCTGAGCTTGGTTGATTCCCTGGTAATGCATCTAGATTGCTGACTTCATGTTCCTCGACCGATTATTCTGTTTTCATTTTCCACGAGTCCCTCAACCAGAAAACAGATGGCAGTCCGTTGCACCTACGCCATTAAGGTCACCAACACAGTTGAGTAAATGTGACTTATCAGTAACCTGGTCGGTGAACTTGGTCATGTGGGCTGCATTGGACTTCTTAGGCTGGGTTTTAAAGATCCACATCCTGAACAATTCGACACTTCATACAAACCACTATTTTTGTACCCTTAATCCTTTGGTTTTCGTGTGAGATTATTAGAGACAAAACAACGAGAACAGCCTGATCCACCCAATTCATGGTTGTTCAAAATAAAACTGACTACACTGGTATTGATAGGGTTCAGACATCATCAGTCGGCTTCCCCACAGTGAACGTGCTAGCACGTTCTTCACCCTTTTCCGTCTCAGCAAAAATCTACTCGGGCATACAGCCTTTCCTGCGAGCAGTTATGCAAATGTTTGAGTGCTTTGCTTTTTTAATTTTATGCTTGCGCATGAGTGTAGTGGCAGGAGTACATTCCCCATAGTCACACGGACCCACTGCATTGTCAGAAATAAACGGTAAACAGACCCTGAGACTTGGAATGAGAACCACACGCGATCCTGATAGGTAAGGCGTGGCAACGAGCCGGACGACATTGCATTACTGTCCACCACTAAAATGACCGATTGTGGCAGGGAATCGAACCTTTGACCTTCGAAGTGGTAGACCAATGCTTCAAAAACTCTTCCATCACCGGGCCGCCAATGGAATTTTCCACTCCAGTTCATGACACGAAGTTGCTGATGCTTCTGGTGGATACGAGAGATACACCGAACGGAAAACGGAACGAAACGCGACGGCTGTGCAGAGAGCGAACCGCGAGCGAACGACCGAAAGTGAAAGTGATTTGAAACGAGGTCGACGGAAACCTCGGAAAAGTCAGTCCAGTAAAACGTAGGCAACCGGAGAACACTGAGGTCAGTGTCAAACGTCAGGAAAGATCGTGGAGAAAACAGATCCAAAATGGTGTCCAGAAAATAGTCATTTTCTCAAAACGATCGAGGTCACTACAATAGCATCAGTTTCAACGGGACAGGAACGTTTACAGCTGCGAGCTTGCTGTATTATACTGTTGGTAATATCTGATAAATAAACTTGCTCTAATAATGCATCATTAATATTCCTAGACACGTGAGTAATCGTACAAGACAATCATTTTATCGATCCTTTTATTGAACTAGACATTAGTTCGAACGTGGTCCACGGACTGACCGCAGCCGCCGACCACGAGGTGGCGTCTGAACGAAAGTTTTTTTCTCCATGTAAGTACCTGCGTCTAAAAAAAGAAAGACGTTTTGTTACACTGCCGGTCACACAGAAGGAAAAATGTCAGTGCGTTCACTACTCAAGACGGATTGTTCACTCAACAAGAATAAAGGTTGTTCAGCCGCGAAAGGTTGCTTGAATTCGACACAATGCACCGATTCAATCTCTGTTCGTGAATGGACAACACGAAAGGACACTAATATGCACACACGAAAAAAATCCCCATCATATTCTGGACAGAGTGAATCAAAGAGCCCGGGTAAACTGTTCACTAGACAATCCACAGTTCCGTTGGTTCGACCCTACAGACCACGGAACAACTCAGCCGCTCCGATGCACAGGTACGTCCAGCGAAGGCCAACAGATCGTTTGCCCCCGTTAGATTTTACTAGACGTACCGGCATTTCAGACTCGATCGAGAATTCCAGTGTAAGCCATGATTCTCATGCTGGTGCCACGTGCCCAACGGATTATTTTAAGCGCGTACGGCAAAAAATATACTCCGATTCAGCAGCGATTGGCACCAACACAAAAGATCACAATATTGACTCAGTGGGAAAAGAGACATCAAAATCAACCAAACTGAAACCAATTGCGGTTCAGAAAAAACAAGCACAGGCCCCCGAAGAGAACACATCCCACATTGCGAACACTGATACAAGATCTATCACTTCTAACCAGTCGAGCTCAATCCACGCTGCAGAATCATCAAAGCGCAAAGTTAGTAATTTTAATATGAAAAACACTACCGGGGATGTTATAACCCCAGGCTCATCGACAACGATCAATACTCTGACAAAAGAGGACCAGATATCTTCTGGAACTACGCCGAATCGGTCTACTGAACCGGTCGCAACAGAGGGAGATCGAAGCAACTCCGAATCACTGAAACACACGGTAAGGTCGAAAATCGCTGACGAACTGGAAGAAATAGGATCACGTGATCGTTATCTGTCTGTGATGGAAGAGATGTTGAAAAAGCACAAAGGTCTTTCTACTCGTACACCACGTAATCTAAACGGGATCGGCGGTAACAGTGCGTCTGTAGTTCCAAGTCGACGAATTCAACCTCTGACTGTGATTCCTGAGGACCCGATGATGCGATTTACTGGACGTCATGTATACCATTCAATGGGATTCAAAATACCGGGGAAAAGTGAATCCCTTGTGGTTGAGCCGGACCACGAACAAATTCACCAGGCCTCGTTGTTGCAGGAATGTGAGGCGCTTTTCGAAGATCGTGTCCCAACTAAAGTTAGTCATCAAACACATTCTTTTGCACATTTGGATCATCTCCAGACCACGGAGGCAACCGCCCGTGATAAAATGGGTTCCGTAAGTATCTTAAAGGCATGACATTCTGTTTTGTCATGATTAACCTTGCGTGTTCTAACTACTTTTCTTTATGTATATCTAGGATAGTATTGCTTTCATTTTTCACTGGATCATACTATTCAATAAGCAGTTCCTCATATCGCTGGTTGTATCACTGCAAATTTAGAGCCCGCCGAACAGTGCTTCACTTGATGTGTACCTTCAATGAAAGTTGAAATAAATTGTGTCATGTGACAGAATTGATGGCTGCATAAAAAAGCACCGTTTGTGTCACTTGCATACATGCGAATATACAGATATTCTTAGCGGGATTTTTCCTCGTGAAATTCTCAGGTGACAAAGCCGGCAAATTACGAGGGATGCAAGTCAGATAACTATGCTCCGACTAATAATTCTGAATTATTTCTATTTTCAAATAAATGAATTGATGAATAATTTATCTGATCAAACAAGCTTGTTGATGTTCTGTTCATCTTCGTCGGGTCAGTTGGAGAAAATTGAAAAAGAAAATGAGTAAGATGCGCACAAGAAAACCGTATGGTAGAAATTAGTATGAAATGGATTCGTTCAGTGTGCAATACAGGTTATGATTATGATCATGAAACGATTTTTTCTGGGCCTGGTGAATTTCTTCACTTCAGTTCTGAGGGCTATGACTTCCGGTTCCCTGTGAAGGCGCAAGATGGCCAAGTGGCCAACGACTAAACCTCATCTTAATAAGCATATACATGAAATTTCAATATCCAATATCAGATGGTTACAGTTGGGTTTTTTCGCATAGTTTTACCAGTTAACCATTCACGTTCTTGAATGTGTCGATTGGTAGAGAATGATAGCTGCAAACCACCAATCAGAAAGAGCTGCTAGCCAAAATCAATAAACTACTCATGAGTAGCCTAAGTAATGTGCAGAAAGTTATGGTTTCGACCGACGACGGTACGGCGTTACAATGTTCCTCGGGTGTGTCCACCCCTGGAAGTGGGAACTTCTATTAGTGGTTGTTCCAAGTAAACCAGATTAAGTCTTTCACATTCAGGAGACCCATGTGAGTATACAAGGTCAAACTGTGAACAGATTAGCAATAAATACCGTGCTGATGAACAGGATGCCACTGTGAAAACACTTCATAAATTGTGGCTTGCCCCGGGTGTTCGATTCAGGGCGCTGCAAACTTGATCAATATGACCAGTTTATTAACAATAAGGAAGTTCACTTTGGTTGACACACCACTAACCAATCCGCTGGATTGCATCAGTAGCTTTATGAGATCACTCCGCGATTAAGTAAAACACTTCTAAGGCTGTAATTAGGAAATCTCATCGTTGTTGTCTTTTCAAGGGGACAATGCAGTGTATTCTTCCCGGTTAACATCAGTTTCAGAATAAACCAAGAAGATAGATTATAATGCTGCTACAGTTTGCAGTAGGAAGTGGAACCTCCAGTAATGTGCCCACTCCCGAGGAACACGCCGGATTTAACCCCCTACAGAACGTTTCCATGGTAGGAGTCCATCCTTGTGCAGGAAATTCTTTGCCAACGTTCAAAGCCAGTGGTGGTAGATCGCTTTTCCACGTAGCGATTGAGTTCAATAAACTGACCATCACAAAAGAAAGTTACTTAGTATTCACAAAAGGCGTCGCACATAAATGACCAAAAATGCAATTCATGTGTCGGTTCGATGATGACAATAAGCAATCTTGCCTGTCTTATTTATCGACTTTGTTCTCGTTCGAAATTCGTGTGAACAAGAATTTTCTTGTATTTTGTTTTCCTCAGGTTATCAAAACGACCAGAACAGAAGAGAATCCCACTTGGGACGAATCTAGTTTGGAACCGTTGGATTCAGAATCAGATTCGTTGGGTTCTAACTCGGATGAAGAAAATGAAAAAGCAACAGAGAGGAGAACATCGCAGAGTGGACAGAACCGCACAGAGCGTCACCGCACACCACAGATCGATGTGAACCGGATCTATTTTTACTTTAACCCAGTTGTACAAATCTACCCAAATCAAACACCCTGGCGTATTCGTTCCACTATTTCAGGCAGCACAGAATATCATCCGAATACGGAGGAAGGAAACATCAAAAATGCACAAAAGGAAAGAAAACAGGACGAAAGATTTCTTACCTCTTTGGAACTGGTAGATCGAGGCTTGCCTACGAGAAGATCCACGACTGCGGCGCCGACACTAGAACGCTCTTTATCTACGGACAGATTGTTGGAAATGCGACAGGCGATGCGATCGGTTCGTGTTACCCGATCTTCTTCATCCTCTCTTTCTGACCTTCAGACACCCAGCTCTCTGAGTGAGAGTACCGACTGGAATGAGCAAAGAATACGCTTGGTTCGATCGGCCAGTGACGGACTGATGGGAATCAGTTTTCACGAGACAGTACGTCCGAGTGCCCCTATTCGCTTAGATCTGGTTAATCCCGGTAAACTTGGGGTGAGTGCCACGGATCGAACAATTATTGCCCAGGACGGACTACATCGTACTCGAGGTTCGCTGTCCATTCACGAGATCGCAACTAGTTCATTCGAGAATTTGGATAAACCACTGCATACCAATGGAGTAGATGGCAAAAAAGGAGACACAATCGATGGCTCAGCTGATTACATTAGTCAACAAGAATGTGATGATAAAGTCGGTAATGGGGGCGGTACTGCCGATACCGAAAGAGGGAGAATAGATGCGAAAAATGAGGCCCTCGAAGCGGATACTAGAATGTCAAGCAAAATTCCAAATACCAGTCAATGTGAGGACGCGTTCACAGCGTCTGTAGATCCAAATCCAATGGCTTGGTTTGATATTTTGGAGGACCGATTAGAGAATTGTACTCAACGACTCACTTTCAGAGAGAAATTGATTGCCCAATTCCGACTGAAAGGCTTACAAAAACGGTTTGTGGCTATTCCGCATGGCATATATGGTTTGCAAAGAGTATTAGAAAAAGGATGGGATATACGTCCGAAACCTGAACTGCTGATGAGCTGTGTAGTTAAGCACCATATGTTGAAAATGCCTCTAAACACGCCCAATCCAAATTTGGTGGAAAAAATCTACACCAATTCTATCGTACGCTATCCCGTTTTATACAAATTAATCATGCGTCGGCGTGAAATCTTGCCCCAAGAAATGCAACACTTTTTGAATCGGATTATGGAGCTGACAGAAACATCTGATCGAATGTTGGCTTCAATCTCCTCATCCACGACCAAATTGTCCGCGCTGACTACAGCGGCCAAAGAACAAGATGCTTCTGGTTTCATGACCGGTGGACCAAAACAGAATTTCCGCGACTCTCGGAGTTCACTGACTTCGTCGAGTCGAGCCCGTGCCAGTCGATCGTCATTGATTAATCGCACAGGTTTAACGGTCCCACAAGATTCCGACACAGCATTCAGTGATATTCCCGATATCATGTCTATGACGAATCAGGCTAAAAAAGATGGCGGATTTTGTACAACGTACGCAAAAGAGACCGATTTCGATAAAGGATTCTACACTGTGTTACGCAATCCATGTACAAATATTCTTGAAGAAGTGGCCCTGCTCAATCCGGAATTTGCATGGCACGTGCGTCCGTTGTTTGAGCATCGTTGGGCCACACTGGAAGAAGATTTGCTGGAACAAATGTTCATACAAAAAAAACAGACAAGTTCTTGCATTACCAAAGCCGAACGGTGTGAACCGTCCAATACTGTTTTGGCTCAACCAACCTCTTCGAACAAAACAAGTCGGTGCGGACGATTTTCACAGTGGCCCGAGGCATTGGATTATTGTAAAAATTTGTTGAGTCAAGTTTTCGATGCAATCACAGATAGTGTTGCCCAGAAACCAGGTAGCCGAGTGTACACTGATTTGTTAATTTGTTTACATATGACAAACTACTATACGGAATTGGGAGATCTGTTGGTAAAAGAATTGGATCTTTGGGTTCCACCATTGTTGAATGGACTGGAGAATTCTTATTCATCTGTACGCGAAGATACCTGTTGTATATTAGCCTATCTGGTCTGTTCATATCGACTGATTACGCGATTGCATGTGGTCAGCAAAAATTTGTTAGTGGCCAACATTTGCTTTGCTGTTTTGTCCGCAATTGGTCACTATCCGGAAAGCTATGCATTCTATCATGGTCTGTTGGGTTATATACTACACGCAGTGCCTTGCCTGTCTGCTTTGGACTGTCTCCTATTGTGGTTACCCTCGGTGCAGAATAATGAAACAAATTTAGTCTCGCGGGACTGGAGTCTATATGTCTACTACGTGTTTCGACACTGGCCCCGTAATCCATTCTATGTGGATGCCATGTATCAGAAAAAATTGCTTCGTCCTTTGGAAGCCAGTTATTTGACTAAACATGCCAAGCGTGCAGCTCGTCTGGCGTTGAGTTATTTAGTTCGTACGTGTCACGTGCGTAGTGCATTGTTAATCTGTTGGCCGGAAACAGAAGGCGAGGCCACGGCAGAATAGGATGAACAATTTCACACAAACAACAACATTTCGGTGCATACGTGCATCCGCGTACACTCGGTCGGCATTTGGTGATAGATCGATCGTGGGAATTCACTTACAAGGTTAGGAGAACGCGAAATGTTACCCACCAGTCTACCAGTAAAATATGACACGAAAACCGAATACAACCTGAACAAGTTCATTCACTATTCTACCCTGTATACTGTGAACCAGTCGGATGTTTCACTTGCTGTCCTGACTGTTTACCTGTCTTACTCCACATGAAAAAGTCTTTTGATTCCAATCATAAAGGCTTCGTTTTTTCCTCTTTCATTTAATTAGGCAGTTGTTTGTTCAGCTACCGCGAATAGTTCTGAAACTAACCTTATAAAAGTCAACGTGAAGTGATAAGAAGCTCAGTAGTGTTCTTTTTCTTTGTCCTTCAGTGTTAAGGTCATGAATATTGTGTACGTTGCTGTTCCAATGTTCACTGTCGTCCAGCTCGTCACCACACCTGACCTATTGAGACCTTGTGTGGTTCTCCTTTCCAAGTCTAAGGGTCTGGTTACTGGCTATCCCTAACATTGCCGTGGTCCTTTGAGGTCATGGGGTACACGTTCCACTGCACTCATACGCATGCATGTTATGAAAACAATTTGGTGGTCAGTAATCACCAGGTACCGACGAATGTTGCGTCATACGGTACCCATTCTCTTTGTTGGGGTCAACGTGGGAGGTGCCGCCTAATCCGCCGGGAAAACTGCCATGCCGTTTGGTGGAAAAAGTAAGATTGAAACCATTGGGAAGGTGAGTTTTTAAAAACAGATAAAATTTCACTCGTAACATTATTTCGCATCTGATTATGGAGTGGATACGTTTCATGGACTATAACCAAGACGTCTTACATGTTCCGAAGGACAAATCTCAACGGAATGCTTTGTTTTATTCGGTCCGCGTGATCGTGATCGCGAGAGGCGAGTTTTTCGCTCGCAGCAGTGTTCGTCTTTGTAAGTCTTCGATGACATCAACGACTGGTGGTGTGTCGGAAAGCACGGTGCCTGGGATACCCCACAAACGTAGTTGGACGAATCAATGCCACTGTCGAGGTTAGTTTAGTACCGTTAAAATGCAAATCAAATCTCGTAAGCTAATGCACAAGTGATGCCAGACACACTTGTTCAGATACTGGTCTGCTTCGAATGCATCCATTTTCAGTGCAACTGTTTTAAACCCCATCGAAGTAAGCCGCCGCGTGTAAGACGAGCGCTTTGAATGGGGTCCATAGAAAGTCACACCATACGTCAATAGCTGCTAGCGAACGCTATCTGAAGACAACGGAGTGGCGGTTACCCGACTGCTCAACCGACCGCTTTGTTTCCACAATTCTGGACTGTTATTTTGATACTGAAATCTCAGACAGAAACCAGAATCGGCTAACCTCTAATTCTAGCCACTTTTTAACCGGATAACCTTTTCTGAACAAAGGCTCATGTCTGTCAGTCTCTAATCACAACGAAACTACTAGTCAGACAACGAATCGCCGTTTTGGCACACGAGAATATCCTCACCAGCTTCTGATTTCTGAGCTGGGCGTCCAGGTAAGCAACGTCTTCAATTCAGCTGAAGTTCTCATCATCAGTGGAAAGATGATGATGATCCGGCTTGTCTTTGTTTATATGAATCCCAACCCTGGGTTACGATCTACCTTGTTTAGAAACCTCACCAATTAACTTTTCTCAGCAACTTCTTAATTTTAGGGCGTATTGTCGTAACCAATTGCGATTACTATTCTCGAGGTCTTTCATGGGGTTCTGACCACTTTTCAGGGGGAAATTCATATTGATCCAGATAGATTAAACAACTTTAATTTGTGCAGTAATAGTGCCAACTCATTTGGCCCTAACGAACTTGAAATCTAAACATCGAAATCATAGGGTGGCTGTCCAAGTAAGTTATCAATTTAGGGCAAAAACACAAACAATAAAACTTTATGCATAATTCTGTGCCTTCTTAGTAATTACCAAACTGTAAACTATCCACATAAAAAGCGCTCCTGCAACGGTTCGTAAACGTCATTCACTGAGGCATTCATAGGATGCCAGGTCACAGAAAACGCGCTAGTGACGAGGGGAACAGAATAAACAATGAACAAAGTACTGCCGTTTTTGAATTAGAAATGAAAACAAAAATGTACAAATTGAACAAAAATATCGAGTACACGTGAGAAGATCGAATTTCGTTTCTTGCTACACAAAATCCTCATAGTAGGCACAACAACGCAAATATCACAAGGTTAGTGAAAAAAGTCGAGCTGAAAAGTGTTTGCGAAAATTGGATGATGGCGTAGCAAACAAGCAGACTTAGTCTATATTTGTTGTAGATTGACTCTAGGCTCCGCAACAACCCTAGATATTTTGAACTTATTTCCATTGTCCCCACCGTGATGGAAACGACGAAACGTGGAAATAAACTGATGAGGGTGACCAAGCCTTGAGGCTTAAACACGGCTGACAGGATTAATCTCTCGTTCTGTTGATCCATGCCATCGATCGGCTGTCCCGTCGGTCATGGTTTCATTGGCTCAAACCTTGGACTCGCTACTGCACTAGTGCTGACTACTAACGTGGCTTAGCCGTCCAGCGGCAATGAGTCAACCTGAACCATCACAGGATGTTTCAAATTCTCACGATTCTGAGGTTGAACGACGGTCAAGGCTTCGGAGAACATGGTGTGGATGACTCTGTGCTTCCAAACTGGAATCTCGTGGTAAAATACTGAGACACTAGAAAGTCACTTTAGAAGGAACAATTCTTTGTGTACACGATGGAGGAGGGAGGGGAAGAAACAACCCGATCGTTTGAAAGAAGTCGTGGATTTAAAGTTGTAGACGGATTAGCAACAAGAACTTAAATTTAAGGATACGCATATAGCGATATCAAACCATATGTTTGAAAGTAAACAGCTTTTTTTGATTCATCCCCTGGCCTGTTAAAGTAATGTTGGAAATGGGTGTTAAGTTGGGTCAAGGGCCATTGGGGCTGGATAAATGGTTGGAGGTGGATTTAGGTCGATGTGTTGGTTTGAACGAACAGATCGTGACAGTCATGGTTCGAACCTGATTCTTTGAGGCGGAGTTGGTCGACTTGTGTCCAGGCTAACTGCATAAATAGGAATGCCAATCGCCTCCGTGGTGGACAGTGTGTGCAAACAGGTGTGTCTATGGGTCTTAGGAGGCACTTGGTACACGATTTGGAAAGCTGATTGTAAAATTGCCTTGAGAAAGGTTACCTACGGTAACCGAAAGGTCGCCGTATTACATCTACCAACAAGGCTGTGTTATTAATATTATAACTTTCACAATAAGCTGAATCTCTGTTTACTTGATGACCTTTGTCCATCGAGTGTCCGCAAATGGCGCATCCTGCACCCATGAAAAAGCTTGTGACACAAAAATTCCGATGTACCACCTTAGGCATATATAGTATTAGGTAAGTGAGAGTATATGCGCAGCTGTAGATAGCAGTGAGTAGGTGTACAAAAAAATCGGTAACTTGACAACATGCTCTAACTTAGTGATCCTAGATTCATGTTTCTGTGGTGGAGTCAACACTTCTCAATCCTTCGGGATAGTTTCCTCGCCGTTCGATCAATGTAGGTTACGTTATATGGACATTTGAACAAACAGATTACTGCTGAAGTGGCTATCGTAGACAACGCGTCCTTATTAAAGTTTTCGGATAATCAGATAATTTGTAAACAAAGGATACATTCACAGCATGTGTCAAAAGTCTGCTGATGAGGACTTACACTGAACCGACAGGCGAGCCCTTCAAATTTGACTGCTCTATTCGATAGCGGGACTCCTTTGGGCGCGATATGAAACAATGAGTTAGAATGATATCCAGTTTGGTCTCGCGTGGAATGTCCGAAATTTTTCTAGTCACTTGACGCATCCTCGAAAAGGTGGGGACCGGAATAGAGTGGAGGGAAAAAAAGGCTCAAAAGTACAGCAGATAAGGCAAACAACCAAAACTGAGCTCGAGGTAAAATGCTATGCCACTAGAGTGAAGCGAAATACAAAGAGTGCCCGAAGTATTAGAGGTGGCTTAGTTCTAAGCTCCAATGACAACAGTACAGTTCACGCCTTAGTTTATAGAAATAAGTAATACATGGGGCTCATGAACTATACAGGAGGAGGATCTCCGTGACGAGAATGTAATGGATGGGTAGCGAGAGACGTCTTTGGAAAAAATGCATGGGTAGGACTTAGGGTGTTGGCAAAAGTGATAAACAGTACTGAGGAGGTCACCGAGTTGTGTGGGAGACCTAATTCACCGAAAATGCCCTAAGCAGGACACCGTCAACGTGCACCAAAATGGAAAGGTCCCGGAATAACGTGAGAAGAATCCAAATGCGGGGAATTTTCCTAATAGCCCATTGTTCAAATCTCGGTCATCGACTGTGCCACCGGTAACAGCGGTTGTTACCGAATTATCCCGGTCTCAAATTGAAATGAAAACCAATTTCATTCCGTCGAGGTATGCGATGATGTGAATCTCTCTGCGGGCTGCGCAACGTACAAAGTTATCTCTTTCCATCATCGAGAACAGGACTCGACCAACAGGCCGGAACAAAATCGCCTAGTTAGTACTTTTCTCTTATTCAACCGGATCATTTTGTAATTGAATAGCACACAGCCTTCCAGTGACCGCATACAGTGTTTTACATACATACGAGTGTACCGGTAAACAACCAAAAAACTGCATACTCAAAATCCGGTCTTCTCAATTCTAGCCTTGTACGCTTCCATACTCGAGCTTTTCCACTATATACGGTGTTCTGGATTGACCAACGTACTAGGCTGTGGCACTTTCGTTCGGCGTAATACGTAAATCAACCCAGGACACTATATATGATGAAGCAGCTCAGGTAGCGAACCATGCATTGTTAGAATTGAGAAGACCGGATTATGAGTTTATAGTTTTCAGACTGTTATACAGTGCACTTATTTACATATATGAAACAATACGTATGAACACTCGACCACGCGATACATGAAGCGAGAATAACAAGTAGGCCAAGGTAAGTAAAACTGTCTGTTCACGCACTGCTTCCATAAAGGCTGTCTCCGTAAACGCCTGAGCTTCTATGGTGGTTCAGTAGGCATTTCACGGGGTCACAGCACGACAATGCTTTGCGGTCACACACTGGGAATCTCCAGTCTATCAGAATCACGGCGAAAAGACACAACAAAAGCCCGTTGTGATTGGTAAACATGTGATCTACCAGTTATTTCCTTTGATGTGACATTTATACAAATCAGTATTGCAATAAAATTACCGTACAGTTCCGCAGCTATAGCATTCTTGGGTCGCTCCGGGCTGAAAATACTTCAATAAGTTCTGTAGAGGTATTTAATATTCCTTTTATGTCCAACCATTTAGGGCGAGAGAACGACACGACGCCGCATCGGCTCGGTCACGAATATTGCCTTGGCTAGTCAACAGTCAAATGTACAGCATATGCGTGCGGCAAGCGTGAGCGCAAAAATGCGAGCAGGGACACAAACATGTAAGCGGGTCCACGCGTCAGGGTCACGTGTTAGCGGAAACACGAGGCAAGTGTACAGTCAGAACAGGTCGCGATAGGTCATTGTTTGATTGGTCAGTGTCGTCTGGAATGGAGTAGGACTAGCGTCAACTTGCGTGCGTGTGTGTGTGTGTGTGTGTGTGTGTGTGTGTGTGTTTACACATGGACAGGATTGGGATCAATTGTCAATAATGTGCGTGTGTGTGTGAGGCGGTTTTGGCTGAGTATGTGACTGTTCGGACTAGATCATACACCGAAAATAGAAATGATTGTGTGTGAGCAATCGACTGGCGGTCTGTTTGGGGATTGTCCGAAATGGCAGTGACTGTATCGATCGCGAATCGTGGATGGAAAAGTAGATTGCATAAATGCCAAAATAATGAGCTGTTTTGTACTGTCCCACTAACTCTATTGAGAACTCAGTTCTGCCTCAGAATCAATGCCGTTCTATTGGTACAGAATACATTGTTTATATAAGTTATGCGCTCGTCATAAACAAACCGTGCATAAAAGCTCATTGGTCTACTGACAGATCTAAACGGCCCATCTGGCTGCGCCCGGATTGGTTGATTTGACTCTGGTCGAATGTTAACCGCTGACTGATCCATTGATCCAGTCGGCGATTCTGATCAGCCGATCACGTGCCGTCTGCTTCATTGAACCGAACAGTCTATTAGCAACGAGCTGGGCACATTCCTCCACACTGAGATTTTAGCACAAATCAATGTCTACACTACAATACTTCCCTCCCAGTGCATCGGTCGACTAGATGAAGATGCTCGAAGAAAGGAAGAAAAATGGAGCAATTACGGGATAGCAAAACGAACAGGTTTAGTGATCTTCCCAGCAGAACGTGTGGTAGTTTGTGGTGAGGACTGAAGATTTGGGGGATGAGTGGTCTCAGCGGAGTCTGGTACAGAAACGGATGGCTTTGGGGAAGTTCCGGGATCAACGTAATCTGTATCAAGATAAGCTACTTTTAAGCGGTCTATGCCAACGGAATCGTGTATACCAGTTTTATCAATAACAAACAATTTGTCATTGCGAGAGATGACGCGATAGGGTCCTGAATAAGAAGACTGAAGTGGGCGTTTAACGGAATCACAAAGAACAAAGACGTAAGAACCTGTATTTAAGTCCGGGGGGTATGTGAGTTGGAAAAGTGCAACTACGAGTGGGAATCGCACGGAGAGAAATCATGAAATGATTGTAAATGACGTACAAAATTAGATGGATCAACAATGTTATTTGCAGAGGTGCCAAATACTAAGTCAGCAGGACAAAATCCAAAATCTTCCTGTGTGGTAGTACGGATGTGCAACACGATTAAAGGAAGGGCGTCGGTCCACTTGTTGGTATTAGAAGTGCATGTGAGAGAGGTTCTAGCTGACGATGAAATCTTTCGACGAGTCCACTCGATGCGGAATGATAAGCAGTTGTGCGAATGTGTTTACGTCCAAGGAGAGAGGTGAAATCACGGAAAAGCTTGGATCGGAAGTAAGCGCCTCTATCAGTGGTGATTGTTTTGGGAACGCTAAATGTAGAAATCCACTGACACAAAAATGTCTTGGAAACGGTTTCACTTGATGCATCAACGATAGGGATTGCCATTGGCCAACGAGTAAAGCGATCAACACAAGTATGTAGATAACGGAATCCATGCGCAGGTGGTAAAGGACCAACTATGTCTAAGTGAACGTGAGAAAAACGTGTATCAACGGAAGGGAACTGGGTTGGACAAGAAAGTACGTGACGATGAACTTTGAAACGTTGGCAAGGGATGCAGGTTTGAACCCAAAAAAGAATGTCCTTGTTCATGTGGGGCCACACTTACCGATCAGCAATATGCTTCAGGGTAGCACGTACGCCGGGATGAGATTTCGAATGAAAAGGGTGGAAAATGACTCGGCGGAACATGGCGGGAACAAATGGTCGGGGTTTACCGGTGGAAAATCACAAACAATAGATCCATCCTCATTTGGAAGAGGAAATTCCTGTAGTGTTAAGGAGGATGAAGAGCGACAATGAATTAGTTCCTGATCATCCTTTTGAGCTTAAGCTATCTCTGACCAGGTAAACACGGTAGAACTGGACACGTGTGAGAGACTAGGGTGGGGAAGAGCATCTGCTACCACATTTGACGATCCTTCAATGTAGCGGACGTCAGTGGTGAATTGGGAAATGAAGTTTAAATGTCGTACATCTCTGGGCAAATATCGATCGGGTTTGGCGTCGAACGCGTGAGTCAAATGATTGTGATCCGTATACACACAAAACTGTCGTCCTTCCAGGAGATGACGGACGTGTCGAATGGTCAAGCAAATTGCGAGAAGTTCTCGAGAGAAAGTGTTATAACGTGTTTGTGCCGGTTGGAGTTTCTGGGAGAAAAGGATAACGGTTGGAGTTCATCATGAATCTTCTGGTGGAGAACTGCACCGACAGGCGTGGTGGACGTATCTGTGGTGAGAATCAGCTCGACGTTTGGGTCTGAACTGAGATGGTATAGCATAGAAGCATCGGAGAGGGCGTGTTTGACGGTATTGAACGCTGCTTCGGGAGTAAACTCAACGGTCTTCGAGGCAGATATGAGGAGGTTGGTCAGAGGTGAGAGAATCGAAGCACAATGCGGAATGAAACGACGATAGTAGTTCAAAATTCCTAAGAAACGGCGTAAATAAGTAATGGTTTTTGGAATGGGAAAATATAAAATACTGTTCACCTTGACTGGAATAGGAGTGATACCACGTTCATCGATATGGTTGCCAAGAAAATCGAGGGATGCAACTCCAAAAATACACTTCTTGTGATTGATTTGAATGCCATATTGTTCAAAACGAGTGAAAAGTTGTCGAAGGTGAGTGGCATGCTCTTCTGGTGAGCTGCTGGCGACAAGAATGCCATCAATGTAACCAAAAGCGAATGTAAGACTACGCAGAACTTCGTCGATAAAGCGTTGAAAGGTTTGAGCAGCAGTACGCAACCCGAAAGGCATGCGAGTAAATTCAAAAAGTTCGAAAGGAGTAGTGATAGCAGTTTTTGGGACGCCCTCTTCTGCCACGGGGATTTGATGATATGTTCTGACAAGGTCGATCTTGGAAAATGTGGTCTAACCAGAGAGGTTGTGTGCGAAGTCATTTATATGTGGGATAGGGTACCGGCCGGGAACGGTAATTTTATTGAGAGCACGATAGTCCCCGCAGGGTCTTCAATCTCCTGATGACTTCGGAACCATATGTAGTGGTGTGGACCATGGGCTGGACCAGGGTCGGATTATTCTCAGGTTCATCAAATGTTCGAATTCAGGGCGTGCCTGTCTCAGTTTGTCGGGATGCAAACGACGAGGATGAAAATGCACAGGTTGGTCTTTGGTGATAATATGATGGTGTACGCAATGTGGAACCTGAAGGATAAGCTGATAAGGTTTAGTAAGGCTTGGGAATTCCTTCAAAATGTCAGCACAGGGTGAGGTGGGAATTGCCATTCGTAGGCCAAATGATTGTGTGTGGCGTCCCGTGCCTCTGGTAAACATATTCGTAGTAGTACCCACCAATTTGCGGTGTTGTAAGTTAACCAACAGACCGAAATGTGACAGGAAATCTGCTCCAATGAGATGGGTCTGTACATCGGCCTGGATGAAAATCCACTGGAAACGACGCCGGAGACCAAGGTCAAGTGTGAGAGACCGCTGACCAAAAGTCGAAATTGATGCTTTATTTGGCGCCTGTAAGGTCAGTGATGATGGCTTTAAGTGGTGATCCTTAGGTGGTGGAATGACACTGATTTCAGCGCCAGTATCGATCAAGAATCAGGAACCACTAGATTTGTCTGTGATGTAAAATAGGCGACTTTGCCGTGGAGTGCCAGACGCAGCCATCACCGTTACTGGCTGACTTGGTCGTTTGACGGTGTGTTGTCGAAACGAACACGGCGAGTTACACTGGCGAGCCTGTGAGCCGAAAGTTCGGTGATACCAGCGCCATGCATGAGAGCGGCGTGTACGAGACCGGGAACGAGGTTCGCGGGTGAGAAGTTTTGACTGTCGATGATTGGTTAGAATATTGCACATGGTACTCACTTGACTGCATAACATGTGCACGGTTTCCTTGAGATCGACTATATTACTGTTGGTGGACGATTGAATAGATGGAACATCTGAGTGACGAGATGCAGCACAAAAAGTATTACGATGAGATAAAGCGGGTTTCGTGGACGTCGTAGGTGATGTAGTTTCCGAACAGTTCGCAGAGGACGTCTCGTTCGAAGTTGTATCGTAAGTCGTTAGTTTTGAACACGAATGACTGGATGGGTAGCATTCCCTTATTCGGTCAGCATGTTGGGCTAGTTTGTCTACAGGTGTTTTTACATCCAGCATGGATAACACCTGTTGCATGGGAAAGGCAGTTTGTCGACCCGAATCTCGCGAAAAATTGTGTCGTCCATCGTGCGACCAGCCAGAAGTGACCTCATGTGACGCATGAGTTGAGAAGGAGTTTGGTCACCGAGCTCAACTGAGTTGAACAATTCTCGAAGCATTTTAGTAGCTGATTTTCCAGTTCGTTGAATGACAGCTGCTTTCAGTTTGACATAAGGATTGTCAGTTGGAATAGGGTCCAGAAGGTATTCAACGTCAACAGCGACATCGAATGTTAAGGACTGGACAACGTAGAAATAACAAATGCGCTCGTTAACAATGCAGCGAGTGGTGAAAACGGCCTCAGTCTGTCGGAACCAAACGCGAGGATTATTTGAGGTGAATGTAGGCAGTGTGAGTGTAACGTCGTGCATGTCGGGAGAATCGCTGTCGGACATTATGTAGGTGTAATCTGTACATAATAATATCCGGGCTCATCAATTTGTAGTGGTATTTAATATTCCTTTTATGTCCAATCATTTAAGGCGAGAGAACTACACGACGCCGCATCGGCTCGGTCACGAATATTGCTTTGGCTAGTCAACAGTCAAATGTACAGCATATGCGTGCGGCAAGCGTGAGCGCAAAAATGCGAGCAGGGACACAAACATGTAAGCGGGTCCACGCGTCAGGGTCACGTGTTAGCGGAAACACGAGGCAAGTGTACAGTCAGAACAGGTCGCGATAGGTCATTGTTTGATTGGTCAGTGTCGTCTGGAATGGAGTAGGACTAGCGTCAACTTGCGTGCGTGTGTGTGTGTGTGTGTGTGTGTGTGTGTGTGTGTGTTTACACATGGACAGGATTGGGATCAATTGTCAATAATGTGCGTGTGTGTGTGAGGCGGTTTTGGCTGAGTATGTGACTGTTCGGACTAGATCATACACCGAAAATAGAAATGATTGTGTGTGAGCAATCGACTGGCTGTCTGCGTGGGGATCGTCCGAAATGGTTAGGTGTCCCGGACTGTTCCTACCCATTACTTTTTTTTTAAATTGCGCCACTGCTTAATGACGAGCCATTTTAGAAAAATGATGAATCGATCTATCAATTTATATGTTGCACCTGTAGGAGGTCAAAGATGTAAGCATGAAATGCACCCTCACTTAACAATGCAAGTTGTAGATTTATATCCACGAAGTTGTAGCCGCGGTATAGCATGCTTGGGAGGTAGTCCTTTAAGCTGCTTATCAATGTTGTTAATAATAATTTGGCTTATCAGATAAATGTTGCAGTTGGACCTTCAACTGGAACTCTTATCTAATAATGGTAGTTTTGTGCAGAAAAGTGAAATTTCGTCTTACAAAGGATATAACATGCATTTCGCATTCAAATTCGTCAAGTAAAATGTCGTTTTGCATCCAAGCAATCGATGCCCCTGATGAGTTTCATGTGAGAAGAAGGTCTATGTTGCATCAGTAGGAGGTTAAAAATATTGACGTGTATTGCGCAGTCACATATCGAGGTTAGTTGTAGATTTATTTGCACGTAGTTTCAGTCTCAGTACGGCATACTTGTGAGGTACTCCTGGAAACTGCATATTATTAGGCTTAATAGTCAGTTTCCATCGGACCTTTTATCTGCTGATTATATTTTTGGCGCACACAAATTTATAGACCCTGCATGGTTGTGTAACGTGTACAATGACTATTGTTATTATTACGTTTTACCGAGCGGACTTAGAATAGCCTGTTGGTGGAATCGAAGGCTTTCTCCTTTCCACTGTGGGCGCAATCAAAGTCTGTCGAACATCTATCAATTTTCATTGTAGTACCTTAATGTGCGACCAAGGTGGTATGCATCCTTTGTGAGCACTAAAGATGTCATTGAAACGCGTAATGAAAATGGTGCATATGACGTACGAAGAACTACTCACGTAACAGTATTGTGGCCAAGGTTTAGGTAAGCCGTGATACGTGCCTATCCTGATGGTGGTGAATGTGACGTACGTGCAAAGTAGAACGTATTCTAAGTAACGTGAAAATAATAAGGGATTGCACCCCCTAACCGACCGCAGAATGAATGAAAGATGTGTTTGGGGAAGTGCAGGTACACGTATACAGGTCTACAAACATGGGAACATGTATGTGTATATAATCGTCTGTAACATATATCAGTACTGATGACGCCAATGATAATCTTTCCTCAATAAGAGGTTCACTCTCAATACCGTCCCAGTTCTGTTTGCTGAGGCTTAACTACTAAACTTACCTGGGACGCCATTGCAAGCCGAGGGTTTATTGTGCCCTATCTGTAAATGGAGGTTTGTAATTAGATGTGCAACCGAAATAATATGCGCAACTGACCGACTAATACAGCTCATGTACCGGTTTGTGCGATATGTGCTGGTAGTTTGTATGGCGCAACTCCACGGTTGGTTTTCTGAAGGTTAAAATTTTGACATATATACATATATATATATATATATATATATATATATATTATATATATATATATATATATATATATATATATATATAAGCAAATGCTGGTTCTATGCAAATTCCGCAAATCTTCCTCATGCAAATGCAGCGCACACGTTACTGAACGTATTGTATACAGTATGCTATCGTATGGGAATTAGCTTCTATAAGTACAACGATTGCGATAGTTTGACGTCTAGCACGTGTCGCAAACCGCTTGGGTCTGTGTACGAGTTCGTACACATGACCTAAGTCATGTTCATAGTTAGCATCAAACAGCATTTGAATGGGGAGATGTTTACCCGCACTATGGTTTCGCCCTTACGTGGCAGTTTAGTAGCCAGCGAAGCATGCGTAAACTGAAGTGAAAACAATCGGGTATGCCTTATACGCATCTGCCGCGCGCTACTAACATTGCTCACATGGAATCCGTTGTTATTCATTTGAATCGCGGCTAACGTACGGAGGTATTTGTGCGCTGCGAGGTTTCACGACACTTTTATACGTGGGCGTATGTGCCTTGTTTATGAATAGACATCTGTAGTTAGGAGTGGTACCGGAATGATATGCGCAACTGACGCATGAGTCCGCGGACTCATGCAGTTCCGGTGTCAACCTTTGCAATATCTGTTGGTGATTAGTATGACACATCTCCGTCAGGGGCTCATATCTCTGGTGTTTATTTCCGCTCATTGGTACCCACGGGTGGGTTGCCCGAATTCATCGTATATATATATATATATATATATATATATATATATATATATATATATATATATATATATATATATATATATATATATATATATATATATATATATATATATATGGACTTCCATTGCGCGTATAAAAGCCACCTATTCCCAAATGAAAACAGAAGGCTGCACAACTGTAATCGCATTTATATATGCATATGTACCGGTCCCATGCACATTCCGTAATTCTGATTCTATTTTGTGGCGCTCACACCAGTCCGTAACAAGCTTGCGAGTATAACGTAGACATGACTGCTCCGTCGGATGCTGCGAGTTCCCCATTCCCACTAACTACGCATGAGTCAACTGATATAACACAGCATCCCATGGGGTACGAAGAAGACTTACCTGGCCCGCAGTTAGGCAACTCTGGTACCTGCTATATACTGGTAACTGCATTCGTTGAGCATTGATATCTACACACTTAGGCACCGGTTTCTAGCTAACGGAACATCTTACAGCCAACCCTACCGGACAGATAGTACAAACACTGAGGCTATGTAGCAGTCATTGGTACGATGAACCCAATGGCCTCTACTTCGCAAATGGTGCACTCCACTACCCGTTACGAAAGTAAACGTCATTCCGACTACGTCAATCAACCGTCACACTACCAAGCCCCGTTGTTGCGCACGTGAAAGAAGACTCACGTACCAAGGTTCCTGGTGAGGGATAACGAATGCACCGGAAGGAAGACAACACCTCTCGGTATTAAACACAAATTAGCGGCCCACGGAGGCCGGTTTCGCAATCTCTCATTCTTTGGCGGTCCATCATCCGGCCAGAGATGACGCGCGCACGTAGTTCTCCAAAAGTCTCATTGCAAACTTGCCAAACGCGTGCAGGAACGGTACTAGATGAACTCGTTTTCCGGCTAACTCACTGATCCGTGAACTGCAAAAGCGGAAACGCGAGCCGGTCATGGAATCCGTAGCTGAATACTTCCAAACCAGGCACCATTGGCCGAACCCCGGCTGAATCGTCCACGAATAGCTGACACCCCGCCATCCGAACGGCGCCGAACAAGTCGCACTGCAAGAGTGGGGAGCAGCGCCTGCGCTTCAGTTTATACATGACAGCTGCTCCAATCAAATGGAACGAGCGGGTCGACCAATGATTTGGAAGAAGCTTACCAACATTTGATCAGCACAAACAATTTTTACCCAGTAATCAATAACTTCACAGTCATGAGTGGTAACAGAATCCTCATGCAGTTAAGGTCCTTATGAGCCACAAAGGGATTAGAAAGAAATCCATCAGTGCGTAACGACTCCTCTACCCAAACCCAGGTAGGAACAATCCGTACTTTTAAATGGCTATGACTGTATCGATCGCGAATCGTGGATGGAAAAATGGACTGCATAAATGCCAAAAAATGAGATATTTTAGCACAAATCTATGTCTACACCACAGTTCCTTCAATTCAAGTATTTCGAATAGTACATCCTTCCGAGATTACATTGGAATGTTGATCTGGGATAGTTGTATAAAACGCCGGTTTCGATGTGGATATCTTCTTATTGGTAGCTGATCGTTGTGTGGAGTGACCGAATTCAACATATTTGATCGTTCAGACCATTGAAAATCAGGAAGCTGTGCACAACTGTTTCATTCTTGTTGGGAATCATCAGTGGTGCACATCCACCGTGTGGGGGAATGAGGTGGTATGTTGTCAACAGACGGATTGATTCCTTTGGTAGACAGCACGATGGTCTGACATACAGGCAGCACGTCTTCGCCTGCCCTGAATCGAGGACAAGATAGGAGTGAACGAAGCGGACCAAAAAGCCAGCCAAATGTCAACTGTTATCTGAACCAAACAAACCAACTGGATTTGTTCCTATACTAACCCTTCAGAAGAACTGGTTGAAAATAACAGGTGAACCAGTAAGCCTCTAGGGGGGATCGAACCCGAAGTGAACGATTGTGAGATGGACGAATCAACTACAAGGTCATCCGGGCTGGCTCTCAAAGGTTCATTGGAATTATGCACTACATGATAGAGCACCCTTTCAAAACTGACTCTGAATGTTAGCAGAGCGTTTCGTGCGTAACGAGTGACTCCTACACTGGATCATTTCTTTATAGGGGCCTAAAGGGAACAAAGAAACTCCGTCAAACAACCTACTGAGATTTGTTGTTATATGAGTGGCAGTAGCGGAGGTAGCAGAAGATCGCTGTACGGGAATTGTTCTGCTAACACTCAAAGTCATTGACTGAAGAGCGATATGTCATGTTGTGTACAAGTTCAATGAACAGCTGAGAGCCATCCTGGATAGCTCTGTGGTTAAGGTGTTTGACTCGCTGTCATTTGCCTCAGGTTCGAGCCCCAGAAGTTGTTTGCACGGTCGTCGGCGCTTAGTTCAAACTTGCACATAATCCGCGGGACCCGATGATTGAGGAAATCTTCAATAATTACAGCTCGGTTGCAGTCGAAGTGTTTGAAGATACCCGGAGTGAACGATTTTGGGTGATCAACTGATATTTGTTCACCCCGGGGTTCAACCCCAAGTGGGGTCCCCGTGGATGTATACTGATGATGATTCATAACAAGGATGAAATTGCTGTACATTACTTCCATAGTTTTCAATGATGACTTGAAAGTTCACACTGCAAGATGAATCATATTATATAAAAATCTAATCTCCTACTACTCGCATTCGTATGTGATTGTATCGAGTGTATTTGTGTTGTGTGCTGAAACATTATCTAACCGCATGTAAGACTGACCTTCAAGAATGAATTAGTCAAGTTCATGTTGGTTGTATTTCCCTTGAAGCTGACTGAAGTGCCTGATCATCTGTTGTCTTCCAACCCCAAATTTTACCATTATGTCTCTTGAAGTTCAAATTTGGCGTCGTCGTCTGAAATCTTCTGCACAGACTTGGTCGCGGCTGTTGAATCCTCCTGTGTGTGATTGTAGTTGAACTTCTGGTTGTGCGATGTTCACGTCATCTGTAAATTGTTCAGGCAGTATACGTGTACGTATTTTGTCTTTATTTCCCCACAGTACTATCAGTCGCTATGCGATAATATTGACTAGAATGTTTTGATTTTGAGTTACCCTGTAGTGAAACAAATCAGGTCATTAAAGCTGCCTGACTATTGTTCCTCTGAGTGTTTAATTATGCGCCGTTTTAAAGTACCATCTAGCAGCACAGCCTGGCTGTTTAACTGTGGATTACAAGGTGGATTTTCGTATACGTGTCATGCCATTTGCTGACCGAAATTCTGAAAATCTATTTGATGCAAAGTGAGTAGTTTTATATGAGGCAAGCATCTCAGGAAAACCCAGTCTACAAAAGATGTTTCTAATGTAAAGAATTATTGATTGACTGGTAGGTCGTTGCATAAGACCAACGTATGACCACCTGTATGCAGAATCAACGACAAATAAGAGACAGACGTCGTGAACTGGACCAGCAAAATCAATATGGAAGCAGCGCTGTGATTTCTGTAAAAATTGTTACTATTTTGGCATAACTTTCACAGATGATTTCAGAGTTACTGTGCGATGGATGCAGCTTCTAACCATCTCTTGAACGTATCGATCCTTCAAAGGCCAATAAAAGTAGCTGCGCATCGGGGATTTCATCATATTCAATCCAAGACATGTTTCATAGAACTGTCTTGAAACATCGGATTTAAGTGGACGTGGGATAACTGTTCTCTCACCAAACAAAAGATTGTCAACTAGGAACGATAGGAAATCGCGTCGTAATGTGTTAGAGATACAGCATTTTATGTGTTTATGGTTGTTGTGTTTGGCTCGTACAGTCATGTGCTCACACACGCACGCATGATCTACACCCCGTGCAATCATGGACGCACGCCGGCAATCGAGCACACACGTACACAGTTGACGTTTGTCGCGCTTATTCTCGGACAGGACTGAACAATCAGGTCGTATCACGTGTTGCGCGATCTTGCACGACTTAATCCGACTGTACCGTTGTCCTACACTTCCGATTACACGCATCACTGACTTACGCACCTGCATACTTGTTTGCGTTCGCACTTGCTTGCTTGTACTGGTGCTTACCGTACGTTGCTACGGCATAAACGTTTATCCATACACGTGCGCCTTCCATCTGTTACCAAGTTTGTGAACACAACAACGGTCTTGACCCCTAGCTGACCTCCACTAGCTAGTAAGCTTAGGAAAAGTCAATATTCGAGAATGTTCCCTCAGTTGAGTGAGCCAAGAAGATCTTCCGGTGCATAAACCATTTGAAACTATTGAAATGTTCACACGTATATCAAGTGCACCGCCTAGTCTCTTCACAACCACCATTGACGCTGCTACTCTGAGTAGGTCACCCGGATGATGATACAAGCTACTTGGAGGTGATCTAGCTAATTACTGATCTGATCAACGACAGCGTGCGGAGCTGCTCTTTGGCCAGAATGTGGCTTCAGAGTCCTGTTTGAAATACGGCCTTGTTGCTACTTTGATACCCAATCCTAGACTGTGGGAAAAGCATTGCGCCGTTTTTGACTTACAATCTGGTAATAAGCTGTACTACGTCCCCTTTGTTTTCGGGAAAACCAACTCTCTGAATTTCGGGTGGAAACACATAGTTGGTGTCTTTGACGTTTGGCTCAAAAAAACTCATTTATGGAGTAATCCGAAAGTCCCAGTTTTGTGATACACTGCATGCTAATTAGGTTCCACAAGCAGTCACTGATGACGTGAGCAGGCGCGAAAAACTTTCGGGCACCGAACTCATAACACAGCTTACTGTTCCTGTCAGAACCGTCTGATTACTGGAAGCATTATCGACTAAATTGCTGGTTGGTTGGACAGCTAGGCGTCTTAACGCCTCCAATGAGAAAAGAATCACAATAGTTATGTCTGAAGAGCAGTCAAACGGAAAAATCGGTCGGACACTGTTCAATAAACGAGAAATGAATTTCCGCCTAAAGCTGGATTCATTAAATGTGGAGAGGACATCAGATTTCCTTTCTATTACATACTTGCGTATTAGTGCAATGGAAGGGGTGTATCCCATAGCCACAAAGGCCCACTGCACTGTTAGGAATAACCAGCAACCAGACGCAGAGACTTAGATTGGAGAACCACAAGGTCCCGTATGACTGAATGACTCACAAAAGGCCGAGCATGTGGTCTACTGCGTCGAGAATATGCTAGTTTTTAATAACGACTACAAGTTCATTTATGCCCTTGTCAACCACTCGCGTAACGAATTTGGTTGGTGTATGAACAGTGTTTCACGAAATACGAACCTCCACATTTCCAACATGTAGTAGGAAGTTTGAACTAGTGGTTATATGGGGAACTTGACTGTAGAGTTCACATTTTTGGCGTGGCTGGAGTAACTTGTAGTTGATTCATTTCATCGAATACGGCTCGTTTCACGACTATTTCTGAGTTCGTTTATATATTATTTTCCGTTTCTATTTCCTTGAAGTATTATAATATCAATAAAACTGAGTGAGCATGGACGAAGAGTCCATTTTTAGAATCACACGGTGATACTTCGAAATATATTTCGTCGATTAGTCAAGGACAACCTTCAGAACATGTGTCCTAAAGAATCATATTTGATTAATGTGATAAACTTATCGTGCAGCGATCAAGTATATGGGTAAGTGGGGAGAAGAATACCGGTTACGCATACCTGAGGAGCAGTAATAACCGCGAAGCCGGTCGTGTGCTTCCGGGGGAATTTTGTCCTATCATCCAGATACAATTACATACTACTAACCTCAGAGACCGGATGAGGTCTGAACAATTTCCGAGTCGGGAAAGATAGGTATGAATTTCAGCATCCGACAGTGACTCTAATCCGCTCACGAACAGAACAGTCTCGAGCTAATCCACTGAGAGTTTCTTAGTCCTGAAAAGTTTGGCTTCTAGAATGATCTAACTTGCATACGTCGCACAATCATCCGAATGAGCATTCCAGACTTGAAGGCACTAGTATGGTGCATCAAATAGCGAGGAATGTGCAGTAAATATTTAGACAAGGGGATTTACTGTTCCCATAAAATTTATATCCGTGTTCTTTTTTGGCGAAATAAAATTTGAATATCGTTGATGTTCAGCGGGGCCAAGTTGGGACATGTGTAGACTTACGCTGTCGGTGCCTTTCCATGTGGCTGAATCCATGGTAAAGAAAAGCCCAAATTGCACTGTACTACATTAGTATTGTATTGAGGACTTCAACAAGTTGAAAAAATCTCGCATTTCAACCAAAAGAAGAGAAAACTGGTCGTTATCACCTTGAAATAGATATAAAAAAATAAATACTCCAGAAAAAAGGTGGTTCACCACCGAGTTTCATGCGAAACTCTTTTGGGGTTTTTGTCTTACTAACCAGAACACGTGCCAAGTAATGCACTGTAGAGTTGCGAGATGTATTTATATCGGAGGGTATGAGTCTAAATACGGAAGGTGTAGAGGGAGGCAATCGGCGTACAGATGAGTCGTGGTACAGGAGATGGGTAGGGTCCGCAAGAATCTTCATGGCGAATTTTTGACAGGCTTTAATGCGTAGATCGCATACTGGGAAGTTAAGAGAGCCTGTGGGAGTCAAAGAAATATGACTGATA
This sequence comes from Fasciola hepatica, assembly GCA_948099385.1. Taxonomy (NCBI): domain Eukaryota; kingdom Metazoa; phylum Platyhelminthes; class Trematoda; order Plagiorchiida; family Fasciolidae; genus Fasciola; species Fasciola hepatica. The sequence continues at coordinate 5,930,488 of CANUEZ040000175.1, forward strand.
ATAGCTAAGCCGCGGTGCAGTGTGATAAAGTCCTTCTAAAGTAGGCCATGAAAGACTACCGGAGAGCAGTAGGGTAAGATTGGGAGAATACATTGATGGACAAAAGAAAAAATGACAGCTTCTGAAGCTCCAAACTGTTTTAGTCTTTGAGTTTGGAAAGACAGTCTACGTGGTTTTTTAACACAATCAGGAATATGAGAAGGCCACTGTAAACTGGTGCTATAGAGTACACCAGAGTTGTTCGCTGAAGGACTCGACTAACTCGTACGAACTTTAGTACCTTGAATTCTATCAAAAAAGTAGTCTTTCACCCATGAGAGTAAAGAAATAGGACAGCCTAAAGACTCCAGCTTTTGAAGAAATAGAGAACTGGAAGCCGAGTCATAGGCGGAGAAATAGTCGAGAAAAATACAGTAAGTGATTTCACGGAACTATCCAAGTTCGTTGTCCCCCGAAAGCATCTGTTGGATTAGTACGCAATCTGATAGGGGTCATAAGAAAAATCAAAAAAGGGACGCGATCGGCTAAGGATAGAACTTTCGGTCAACTTGATCTTAGAAGTGACGGCAATGGGACGAAAAAGCTTTGATAAAATGTTGAAAGTAGAGTGTTTGTGAATAGATACTACAGCCAAGGGTTTTTAACAGGGTGGAGTAGCACCAGCATCAACAGACTTGCTGATGACGGAAGTCATAATTCCAGATAGTTGACTTGTTCCAAGTTCGAGAGCAGTAGAGGATAAGCCGTTCGGACCCGCATCAGAAGCTGATTGTGAGATTCAAAGTAACTTCATGACTTCTTCTGAGGAAAATGGCTCTGTTTCTTAGGGAACAGAACGAATGTAGGTTTGTGGGGTATCCGATGAAGCATGAATAAACACAGTGCTTGGACTCTCGATATGTATATTGTAATTTTCTGACCGGGCCGGTAGTCCACAGGTAATCCGGATTTTGTGTCAGAGATGTTTCCTGTTGGTGGTACAGAAAAACTGGTAGGCAAATCGTGTATTCAGCCGTTGTACCTCTTGTCTGGTCAGGATAGTGTCCTTTTACAGAAGCCTGGTCACGTAGTTTATTGTCGTGCTCTTTTTGTCCTTTCATAGGTTTAATTAATGGGGGAGTCATTCTCCCGTTGTTAAGAAATGCAGTCTGCATAGAGCAACACAAATCAAATACGGCAGTCAGTGTTTTCGTAAATGCTTTTAGCGCACAATGAGAGTAATCAAAAGAAAACTGCGAATCAAAAGTGCAAAAGAGTCTTTGAAGAAGGGTACTGTTGACGGGCGACAAGTTTCTAGAAGGGACCTTTAGTTGTTTCGTCCTGACGAGTGACGAGTTTACCGTAAGTTAACAGATTTTGGGTCTGAAGATAATGAGAGCGTGATCACTTGTTCAAACAGAAGCTTTCAACTGTAAGAGGAAAAGTTAAGAATAGTTAGTAATAATTACGTTTAAGACAGCACTTCCCGTAGTTGGGATAAGAAAGCGGTCACCTGAGCTAAAAGCAAGTAAGGGATTCGTAGGAGCATTGCATAAACAGCCAAACAGTAACGCAATCGGGACGAGGATAAAGGTGTCAAGGATCAGATCGTTCTCCTTCTAGAAGGAAAAGGGAGCCGTGTACGGAATATTGTGCCTCGAAAAGGCGGGAATCTAGGATGACATTTGAAAATCACTCAGTGAACACCGTCAAAAGAGAAAGTAAAAACAATCTCAGATATGCCAGACCACTCGGAATTGATGTAAGTAAACACGCTATCAACTACCCTCCTCTTGTACTGTTTTATGTCTTCGCGAAAGCCTTTAAAGTCCTCAATGAGATCGAGTTCGTCTTCAGTACTTTGATTTAAACAAATACCTTGGACACAGGCCACACAAGTGTGAGAGTTCAGAACACTGGCTAGAAACGACATCATTCAAAAAAGAGAGTGAATGTTAGTGCTGACCAATCCAGGAACTGTCATCTACCTTGGGCTGTGCGACTAAGCGCAGTCTACCAAGCGAACCACTTGCGTTTCTTGGTCCACGTGGATCTGGGCCAGCTCGCACAAAAACGAGTTCCCAATGACGAGGCAGAACATACCCTGTCTCCAATCCGGGTGAAAGTTTCCCTCATTTAGTGGATTCCTAGTGACATTTATTGATAATAAGAATAATTTGAGAAAGATATTGATCAAGTTCACAACCAAATGTATCACAGTCAACCGTCATTCCTTATTCTGTCGTATAGGAATTCTGTGGGGGCATTAGCGAAATAATCATTAGAACGACAAGGTAGTCCAAAGGGAAGCTGGCTAGTAGTAAAACCCGGATTACTTTCTTTTCATAGCAATTAGCCGAACTTCCTTGACTTTTTCTGATGTTAATTTCACCTCGTTTACTCGGAATTTCGTTGAAGTCGGTTCACACTCGCAGGCCACACAAAATATCTTTCGAGAACAGAACAACGAGATGTCCGCCCGAACACCAATGACGGTTTCTGTTATCCATCCCGTCCTCACACAGCCCGAGAACCAAATCTCAGGCGTTTTTAGGTCACCCGATAGTACCGATACAGATTGAGACCCAGTCACTTCTCTGGCACGACAACGAACCGATAAGATGTTGTTCTGAATGTGGCAATTACAGAGTGGGCAAAGTATTCGAGGACATCCTGGGGAGGTCGAATTTCGCACCTTACCCCGAGTACAAATTTAGCCACTTTACAATTCTCATGAACCGAAAAAAGAAATAAATAGTGAATGAGATGTAGTAGCTTTTAATTGACGGCAGTAAAGCTGACCGGGTCGTAAATTCTTATCTTAAAGGAAGTTTGCTCCAATGGGAGTCTTTGAACACAGAAATCAAAAACACTAGACTGTACAACACATATATTTCGGAGCATTTAGCTACACACATACTAGTGTGCACCGTAGTCACTATGATCGGTTTTGGAGTCTTTCAAATATCTTCCAAGTATCTAACGTGCACCCGGGTAATGGGTGCTACTCTAGCGTATTCCGGGTTATTTTCACGAAACAAAAACTGATTATACAAACACGTAAAAGCTGAGGATCAAATAGGCGCAAATTCAGTTAGCATTCTTGGTGATAGCTCTTCCGGACTTCCGGCTTTATCACTTTTCATCTTCATTAGCGACCCATATACTTGGAACTAGTCGTTTAGGTTTATTGTGAACCCTAGAGTCATTAATTTACAATAAATATCGGTCAGGTCCGCTAACTTGCTTCTCTATCATCCATTTTCACGTATAATTTTCCAGCGGACTTTACCTTGCACCAAGCGGTACTTGCCCTATTTTGCCTACTAGCAAGCTTTTAAGTAGCAAGTTTGGAAATCCGATCTCTCCAGGGTGTCCCTAGGGATTTATGTCCACGATGTACATGCTCGCTGGGTTATGACATTTGAGTTGTTTTTAGTTGATGATTCATCCTAGATTGTATTCAGCTGGATTCGCTCCACTCATGGTGTAGATATGGATTATGACTCGACAGAAACCTGTGCTTCTTACGCTTCTGAGAAAGGAAAACGGTGGATTTGAAATCGAGCCGACGCAAAAACTCATGGGGAAACGTCTTTACAGTTCTCCCAGGACCTCTGAATGAGTAAGTCAAAAATAAACGCACTATACCAAGCACGTTCGATGTATCTGCTGACCACTCACTGAAATGCACTAAACTGTAATACATAAAAAGTTCTGGACTGTCGTTATCAGTGAACGAACTAAATAATTATATTAGATTATAATATGCACGTGATGCACATGGTGAGACTGTTCAGATTTTCACTTACGTATTGTAAACTTTGTATTTTAGCTGTTTCTGACAGCAAGGATCCGTGACTGGTTTTCTCTATATAAGCGTCTTATTCGCTAGAAAACGGGATCGAATCCATTACAATTGAGGTGGCCAGCATTGGCAACACATCCCCATTAGAATTTCGGATAATCAGGGGGCTTGCGAATACACTGGAAACACGAGCTGAGTTGAATATTCCACTCATCGCACGTGTTAAACGTCTGTTGACAAGGTTCGATATGGCGTCTCCTTTGAATTGCATACGGATAAACAGTTTCTTCTTGGGGACGTCATAACTTGGAACACATTTGGGTCTATTTCAGATTTTGTTCCATAAAGCGCTCAGGATAACCGTTTTCCCTGAGTGTTTTTAACTAAGTGCAGTTCTTCTTGCATGGTCTCCCGTGAGCATAACTTTCTTACTCGCGAGGCTAAGCATTGGACTAGGTTTCTTTTATGTTGTATGGGTGCAAAACTGAGAAAGTTGGTATACTGTTCAGCCCATGTTTGCTTTCTATGTACCCTTCTTTCGACTGTTCCATTGGTGCGTATGCAGACATCCAGGTAGGCCAGAGCGTCGTTATTTTCGGTCTCCACCATGAACTGAATGGCTTTGTGAGCATTGTTGAACGTCCGTTTCGTCTTTTCTACATCGGTGTCTTTATTTCTAAGGCAGCAAATATCATCCACGTACTGCCGATGTAAGTTCATTTCTTGGATTTCCTGTTTCAACGTCGTGCTCTCTAGTTTTGCCATGAATATGTCCGCTAAGACTGGACCTAATGATGATTCCATGACTGCACCAACATACTGACGATACAACTTCCCGTTAAACAGAAATTGGACGTCAAAAGCACATCTGAGAAGTTCTTTCAGGACTTTCTATGGTATGTTTATTGGCACCTGATTAGTTTCAATGTAGTCGCAAACGAAATCAATAGTCTCTAAGACGGGGACGTTGGTGAAAAGCGAGGTCACATCCCGAGAAAAAAATTGATCAATTTTTATGTTTCGGTGTTTGATGGTTTCAACAAATTCAAATAAATCTTTGAGACTGTATTTGGCGAGACTCCGGCGTATGGGTTCCAATTTAGCTGCCAGCCATTTGGCTGTTTCATGATGAGGCGAGTTAATCATAAAGAGAATCGGTCTTAAAGGGGTGCCTGTTTTATGAATCTTTGGTGATCCATATAACCGTGGAATGGTGGACCCGCATGGTTTGATTGTTCCGAAAGTGAGTTGGTCTAAATAGCCTCGATCTTCCACAGACTTCAGCACTCTTATAATCTGTTTCTCAGCGCAGGTCGTCTTTTCTCGTTCTCCTGGAGACTGTGTGAATTTTGTTTTGTCCGCGAGTAGATGAGACATTTTTCTGATATAGTCCATTCTATTCATAATCACCACCCCGGAGTCCTTGTCGGGTCTGCTTATTATGATGTCGTTTCGTCGTTGTATGTTCTTTAGTTCTTCCAAATGCCTTTGAGTCATTGGCCCTTGGTTGCGCGGGTTATATTGGCGGTACTGGTAGCAACAGTCAACAAGTGTGGCTTTAAATCGTTCGAGTTCATCTGACGATCTGGGTACTAGATTGCGAGTTTGTGATAAAATGTTTCTGAACTGAATTTCTGTTTCTAACTGACTTATTTTAAGAAGTGGACAACAAAAACTCACACCGAGCGATAACGCTTCGGTGAGGATGGGACTCACTTCAAAGTTCGATAAATTGTGAACATAACTTTCAGGTTGTGTGGGAAAATTTGACTGTGGTTTATTTGCCGTTAAGTTGTGCTGAAGCTTCTTCAATGTTTTTGACACCTGGTGTCTGTTACTGAGAGCACATAATCCAACAATTCTTCACATTCCCCCTGAGGTAAGTTATCCACGGTAGCTTGTCGCTGAAATAGATTTCTTTCATATTCTGGTAGTCTGAAACACATTAAGTCGCTTTGGTTCAGTGCATGTCTATGAAGCGTTTTGAAGTTGGAATAAATTCCGTTACAACGTAAAACTTTCCAATAGTCTTTTGGGAACACATTACTTTCTACACAATTGTCGATGAATTGAATGAATACATTTGCCTCGGCAAGGCGCGTGGAGAAACTGAGGAACTTATTCACATCCTTCACCACCCATGGCTCCATGCTATGCTTTAGATTCCGGAATGTGCACATTGTGACATCAGAACACGTTTTCAGAGACAAACAATTGTTTTCAATGATTCATTCTCAAGTCTTTAAAAATCAAATAGGAGGAATACATAGAAAGCAAAAATGGGCTTTACAGTACACTAACTTTCTCAGTTTTGCACCCATACAACATAAAAGAAACCTAATCCAATACTTAGCCTCGCGAGTAAGAAAGTTATGCTCACGGGAGACCATGCAAGAAGAACTGCACTTAGTTAAAAACACTCAGGGAAAACGGTTATCCTGAGCGCTTTATGGAACAAAATCTGAAATAGACCCAAATGTGTTCCAAGTTATGACGTCCCCAAGAAGAAACTGTTTATCCGTATGCAATTCAAAGGAGACGCCATATCGAACCTTGTCAACAGACGTTTAACACGTGCGATGAGTGGAATATTCAACTCAGCTCGTGTTTCCAGTGTATTCGCAAGCCCCCTGATTATCCGAAATTCTAATAGGGATGTTTTGCCAATGCTGGCCACCCCAATGGCAATCTACTCGTTCAGGTGCAAATGTATTGCAACCTACATTGGCCGAACGGCAAGGCCACTATCCCAAAGAATTAAGGAACACTGTTCACGGTGGCTACAACATGGAGGAACACGAACCATAGTGAGTGCCATTCTCGGGCATCCGATAGACTCAGGTCACAAAATAAGCACGGATTCAGCATTCACAATCGTCTATCGAGTGCCCCCTGATCCCCACAAACACACCCGCTTCCACACACTGGTCACCGCAGAGGCGATTAGCGTCCGTCTTTTCGCACCTGCTCTGTGTACACAGAAGAAATTCGTCCAAGCCCTCCAATTACCCTGGCCGCAAGTGGACCACCCCCACCCCAGTCACTCAGCTCCGAACCATGTGACCGTCACGACCTAGTCGTGCGGATCAACAAGTCGATCTACCCCCCCCCCCCGGCCACAAACTATGTCCCATCCGAATGGCTCTTTACCATTTCAGCACAACTATCTCCTATATGATTGGTAATGACTTGAGAATGAATCACTGAAAACATTTTGTTTGTCTCTGAAAACGTGTTCTGATGTCACAGTGTACATATTCCGGTACCTAAATTTGATATCTTTGAAAAGATCTCATGATTGGGTTTCGAATGCCAACAATTTGGTTCATTTAGGACATTTCTTTCCGGAGTTATGTGAGGAAGTATCCGTACAAACACTTAGTCGTACTGTCATGGTTTCTTTCCCTAATCGTTCTATAGTATTAGGCCAATCTTTACTCGAATGGGGCGACAAACTCCGTGCCATCTTTTTATCAGGCATTCGAAAAGTTTGTTTTGTGAGTTGAGCATGGGCACAACAACCCCCATTCGGTCTGTCATGATTCTTTTTGAATTCCGGCTTTCTGGTTCAGCCCCGTCGCCAATTGTTAAGTCCTCGGGTAGTCCAGAACGAAGGGAAGAACCAAGACCATCCACACGTTAGATCCGTGTGCATTCGTATGGCTAGACTGGGTGCATCACACACTGGAGCACGTGACATGTGAAACGAGACTTACGAGATAAGTGGGTCAAGGTCAACCAAGCCATCTTTTCAGACCTTGCTTGTACTGTACCCTAACACCTCACAGCATCGTCATGTCACGAGTAAAATAAAGCCAAGGACAAAATAAACAGAAAAACAAGTTCCAAGAAGAAATCATTTCGAGAAAGCAACAGTCCGAATTCAGACAACTACACCACTGACTTCGGCAACCAACCGTGTGGTCTGGTGATATAATGTATCGTAAATTTTAGAGATTATTTCTAATTCTCCTGATCTAAAAGTTGTTTTGGATTTCTCTCACCTAGGGCACGGTCGAGGCTCGACTGGATGCGACGATCAAAAGGACTGTTCTGTACAAAATATACGTAGATAATCTGTTCCTTTTGGTAAATCGGCTAGAAATCGTGGGGTTACCAAATGAATTCAGCAGAGGATATACGAAAGTGGATTTTGTTCTTAAATTGGAACAGAAAGACTCTCTAGCCTACTTTGATGTTTGGAAAACTTGAAAAGTGAACGGGCCTATTTAGCGATCCATTTCCTTGAGAAAACATGGTCCGGTCAGTACATTCTTCTGTGGTCCAAACGCTGTTCTTCAGGATGAGAATCTTTTGTATTGAAGATACTATACCACAAGAGGAGGTGTCACGTAGGAAAGATTTACGACGTTGTCAGTCCTTTGTACTCTGTATGAAGCACCTGACCGTAACCCTGATGCTCGGCTCTACACGAACACGTCAACCAAAAAGATATTCCCGATGACCAGTGAGAACGAGAAGACAATCAGGAGAGAAAGTGGTTAGAATATATTCGCGAGAGAGAAGCTTGTAAGAGCAATGGTAAAGTAGCAAGTACGCTTGACAGTCATCCCTCATTTTAACAACAATATGTGTTGTACGAGTGAACAAAGTTGAATCTTGCTACAGAGGCATAAATCAGTGCAATATTTCATGTTTTCGCAGTCAGAGAAGAATTCAGACTAAACTTTCAGGCCCTTGGGTGTTCAAAGTGGATAATAATGTAGCCCTTCCATTGAAAAACGGTCTACTACACAACGAACTAAAAATGCCTTATAAAGATCATACCATACCTCTGCAGTCGGCATTCTTTCGTTCATACAGAATCTCCCGAGGTCCCATTCAAAGATAATCAGTCGGCGAAGTATACCGATCACGGCATTTATACCTTCTTTCCCAACTACAGGGAAGCAGACATTGGCAGAACCGCTCGATCAGGGTGGACGAGAATGACCGAACACATCCCAAAATACCTTGGTAACACGATCACTCTGCCAAACTCAAAAAGGGACTGCACAATGTAGGCCGACCTCCACCATTGCTCACCTATTGGTCGAAAGCGGTCACGAGGTGGGCCTGCAGAACGAATTCCGGGTCTCGTTGTATCAACACGACAAACAACGACTGAGGGCTCCAGAAGCGTTGTGGCTCGTCCACACCAAACCCTATCCTTGGGTCCATAAGCGTATGACATTCATCGTCGGTTTTCCGTGTCCTTAGCCCATAACCCGCAACCAAGTACACAGAAATATATAGATTTTCAAGGGACATAAAACTGTTTTAATTGTTTCAATCGTTTAATGATTTTTAATTTACTGCTTGATGTTCTATATAAGCGACCGGTGAGATTGTACGAATGGAAGTCCTCGAGAAGCATTTGTTCCGTGAACTACTTTTCTTTCCACGACCAGGGGGGTGAATTATCTGTTCCGTGGTTTTTCCTCTCGCAACAATTCCCACAAGCATGAAAATCAGATTATTGGTGTAGTACAGAAAGTAGTTTGTCATTTTTATTTTGCCACAGCTGCGGTGCTTAAGTGTATGTGTGTATGCGGCTTGTGTGAGTGTGTATGTGTGTGTGTGCGTACGCGTGTGTGTGTGTGTTCATTTGTATACGGCAGAACAGGGATACAAGCAATACAAACAATGCGCCAAGAAGTGTCAATCAATGCGAATATGTTTAGATTTACATTTAGAAGACAACGTTTATATTGTCATCATACGTACAGTATTTTTCTACCAACTGGTGCATTTTCTTATCGTTTAGTCTGCAGCAATTTGTAATTTAGTGTTTTCCGGTCCAGTCTAATTCTTCCAACTACATAAACTGGCTGTTTTGTGCTTTGATTTCAATTGGCACCTCGATTCGTACATGTGTCCTACATTGAAGCATGAGCAGGAAATCAAACAAGAAGCAAAAGCGGGATAGAACTTTATTTAGACAAACAATGAGTTTGAATGGAAACACACGGAACCTAATCACGTGACCATGATAAGCATTACCAAAGCGTATTTTTCCTCAGCTTCCATTTTCCGAAGATGGTCGTTGTGGCTGGAGAACCACGGCAATCAAAATAACCTTATGGGTCAGGATGAATAGCGAGTTCCTATTTACTGAGACCTCATTGCATAGGCTGCATGTTCCATCTAAGTATTCCACTTGTTAATCAAAACTTCTCCGAGCCCCAACTTTTTAATTCCAAATCTTTTTACGCTGATGACCACGGGGTAATCTGGATTACACGGATGTGACAGATGTGACTTGAAACACTGCACAGACATAAGCCCAGTGATAAGCTGTTCTTTTTCTTGTCCGTGAAGAAAATCTGATAATACCTATCCAGTACTATAGACGAAGAACACAAATCGTTCTTGCATGACCAGATAATGGATTACGGTCCTCTTGCTCACTCACCTGCATTTTGATCTTTTACTCGAACTGGGTTTTCTGTAATCGGTTTCCTCGCTTGATCGTGAATATTAGCATCGGTCTAAAGAAGTCCCTGTATAATCTTTGCCATCATATGTCAATTCAGTTTTGTGATAACCGGCACATCCACGTTCTCGGCTTAACGCACGAGTTAGGTACGACTACAGTGGGATGAGTGACAACCTGAAAATCTCCGACACCAAATGCATTTTCAATCAATAAAACGACTGGAGTTCATAGTAAACCACAAGGCACCGATGCCTAGCTTTTTCTGAATGTCCACATCGGAAATTCATAGATAAACAGACCCGGTGCAACTGCTTCCCCGTTCCCAGTTTCTATTCAGATGGTTCGACTTGCCCACTAAGTTTATGCGACTGTCTCCACACGGATGCGGTCTAACAAATACTATTGACCTGTCTGCTCAGGATGTGATCGGCGGGCGGACCGATTGTCGATTGAGTTGAACTCTGTCGAACTAGCCAATCGGATATGCGACCAGAACTCGGCTCAACTCAGACAGAGTTGAACTCGGTTCAGGCAAACCCAATCGTCGAATAGAAGACCTCTCGCTTGACATGGAGTCTGTCTGCCCATCAGTCTGTTCATCTATCCATTATTGTCTGTCCACTGAACCGACTCATAGGGAAGCGAATATCTGCATGTAGACAGGATCACACATTTACACACTCACGTTCATTTGTGGACAGTGGTGTGCGCGCTCAGATGGAGCGACCGCAGCAGCACCATCATCGTTCATTTTTATCCGCGTTGGGAGGAAATTCCCCCAAATTCTTTCCATTAAACTATACTCATTCACCTACACGCAAATCCACTTCAAACTGTCGAATCGTCGAGTTACTACAGTTCGGGACGAGTGATATTCGACCGGCTACAAGTGAACTTGATCATATGCCCTAGACTGAAAACTTTCCCTCGGCCATTTTGTTTTCAGAATGATTGTCAGTTTGTGCGTTTTTAGCAGATAGATCCAACAGAATGGGAACGCGTAATTCTACTTGTGTCTGAGATTTGTACACATGGAAAGGCAAACTCTTGGACATTATTTCCTGGACTACTACTCGAAATCGTTTCCTGTTCTTCCTGAATTGATAAAACACATATGCTAAAATCGATCGATTGATCTGTCAAACAGTCTGAATCGGAATCTTGTTGCTGATCGATGTAAGTCAAAATTGTTTCCGTATGAGCTACTCTCACTCAGTCATTCCCAATCCGGCCAACGGTCAGTATTTCAACTGACCTCATGACACGTTATGAAAGTAACTAAGGTGCATTTTTCCCCTTCATGGCACTATGCCTTCATATTAACTACATTTGATCTAGTGTTGTGTAGGACTGTATGGAAATTTGATATCATCATTCATGGGAGTTTTTCGAAGCCATGAAACAACTGATATATTGAGGATCCGAAGCTTTCTACTCCCCAGAAAGTGAGAAAGTTACGAAACTGAAATTCCAAATTAATATGGATTGCTGACTGCGATTTTCCGAGATCATAGATACCTGTTCTTCATGTTATCCATCTATGACATGAAAATTAAGCGGCAAGGACCTGGATAATCGACTTGACCATGTAGGGTGTGTTAGGTTTCCCCGATGGGATCGACACACTCAATCAACAGTTAGAGACTTCGGGAGAGATGATTATAAGTTACTACCAGTGATGTTCCCGTGTCCACACTTTGCTTGGCGTTATCATTCGTGGAATGGAAAATTTGAAAATAGATGTGTCTCAATGGTTATCTCGGTCAACAGACTTCCAGTTGAAAATATCCAGCTAGCATATCAAGGCTCGTTTCTACATTGGCTTAACTCAGCAGACGAATCACTTTCCACATTGGTTTGCCTCAGTAATCTGCTTTTGTTTCGGGTATTCTGTTAGTTTAACAAAGCCTCGAACCTCTCCAAACATGCCATATACGAATTATATTTAGACTTTAAGTCGGCTTTGGAATCAACTTGCGGCAGACGTCAAATGTGTCTTGAGCGCCACTGCTACTGATTAATGCAATAGGAGATAGCCAATTGGAGACGGATTTGCAACAAGTTCCATGTTCGGAATCCCCTTTATTCCAGTACTATGGTACCCGACCAGAGTTTGACTTTGAGAAGACGGCAGTAACCGCCAAATCTAGTGCAACATTGCCCACGTTTGTTCTGAGTGAATTAAATGAACCATAACTATGGACAGTGTTTTTTTAATTTTTGACTGCAGTGAGTCAGCAAAATGTAACTTTAAAAGAAAAATGAAAGGTAGAATCGGCTGTTCGAATTCATGCGAAACACCAATTATGACCTTGATCTGAATTTTCTTAGTCTAACTCGTTTAACGGAAAATTGACAATTTGACGTTCACGAGAAATTCTTTCGTGTCTCTTCGATTCATATACAGCACAGAGATGGTCTGCTTGGAATTTTATCATATGAAACGATATGCCATGGATACCTTCAATACTCAGGCAGTAGTGAACGCCTGGCTGTTTACTGATCAGCCGACAAGTTGTTGTCCTAACTTGAGTCAGAGTTTAACGTAAATCATTCTGATTCCTGTTAAACAATGGTGATATACTTTTGGACTTTGTTGCCACGCATTCAGCTGACTTCTGCATATAACAATGAACATGGGCTTTTCAAACTGTTCTCAACTGTGTTAGGCTTTTGCTTGTTTTCATGCATTACGGCAATAAGTCAGATCTGACCACTGATGCCCTAAACAGTGCTGATCAGCAAAGTGATGCAGTGGATGAACGGGACAGCTTTTTGGCTAAAAAAAATACTAGAACTATACTCACCATTGGTAATTTGTGGTAATTTTAAACGGCTATTCGGCATAGTTTGCAAGTGTGTAAGAAGCCACGGTGCATAACCACCAAGTAAAAACTAGGACTAGCACCCGGCTCGTCAAACGGCAAACAAAATTCTCTTACAGTTCCTCGTGCTGGATATGATTCTTGCTTGGAACTAGATACCGTCGATAGCTCCTTAGAACTGGACCAGTAACAGCTACAGGTTGCTTCTATAAGATTTCAGCGTTCAGTGGAACGTTGAGAAGCATAAAGAATTACGCGGGGATAATTTAAACCCTACACAACTGAAGCCGGACGAAATGCTTTTTTCACTTTGATGATAATAGACGGGAAGATAAGGCCAGATATATAACGCATTGATCGTATTAATTAAAAAACACTGACCGTTCACGAATTTGGTTAACCTGCAGGTATCTTAGTGATCAAGAATTTCCTAAAGAGGTTATGCTTCTGCAACGAAGGCTGCTGAGATTGCACACTGCTTGAACTAATTACTATTACTACTATTGTTACCCTCTCTACTACTGCCAATGTTAATAGCACTCTTACTATTGCTATTATTAATGCTGCCATTTTTACTATTGCTGCTCATACCATACAAGTTATTTCTAACTGCCATTCTGTCTAGAACTTTGACCAGAATACGTTTAAGTTTCACGTGATCAACAACTGCAGCTGTAAATCATCCACCTACCTAATATAAAACTAACTGTATATTGGATACCTTTGAGTTTAATAGGCATGTAATAATTATTTATCACCAAGGCATATGTTCAACCGAATTCCTACAACAGTACTACATTCGATCAGGATGCAAACTGTCTGACTTGGAATATGTGGACGAAACTGTTCTTTTAAGTGAAGAGCCATGCAATTTGCAAGTTCTTCTAGGTAGTCTAAACTACAGTGTAGAAATGTTTGGAATGCTTTTTGCGCAGTCAAAGTGTAAAATGCTTCTGCAGGACTAAGTAGTCGCCACTCCAAACTTGGCCTTGGTCAGAGAAGCCCTAGCTGAAGTAGATAAGTTTTGTTACCTGGGTAATTGCATCGCACCAAGTGGCCAGAAAGCGGATGCAGTGTCGTCGCAACTATAGAAGGCGCGATTGGTCTTTGTCAACCTCAGCCATGCGTGGCACCAGGGTTACATCCGACGGTCTGTCAAGGGTCGAGTGTACACTGAGGCGGTTAGATCGGTTCTTTTATGCTTCTCAGAAACATGGCCGTTTAGGTTAGAACGTAGGCGAGGACTGTCAGTGTTTGAGCATCGATGTCTCCGCAGTACTGCTCCACTAGGATGAAAACACCGTATCAGCAGAGCTGAGATTAGGCGTAGAGTTTCGGGGACCAGAGACCAGTCTCTGGAACAGGTATTGAAACGAACCGGGTTAAGGTAACCGGAACGTGTGTTAAGCATGCCCACCGACAAACTTCCTTGGAGTACTCTGTTCTCTAAGGCAGGTAGTGGTTGGAAGGTGGGTCAAGGTGGTCAGTTCATGACATAGCGAAAATATATGAACACCTTGGACAGTGGACTTGGCCAAGTCGGGTGTGTTAGCCTTCCGGTTTGGGATTCGTGCGATCCGCCCACCACTTGACTGGAGACACTGATATGGTTAGGTATCGTGGTCAGGGACATAGTTACACGAGATCTCTTTCTTTTCATTCGTGATTCCCGCCTACTACTTAGTTTTTGGCTCTTTGTCGTCATATGCCTCTATTCATTCTACTCCCAAGTCAACAATGTTGGTAGGTAGCAACCAGAAGCAGAGCACAGATCTGCGAAGTTGATAGTTGTGTGGTGAGTGTATAAACTAGCTGGTAAGTAGTTGATTGTTGAAAACGGAATTATCGTCAGTTGTGGATTACCAACGCCGCTTTGCCCAAGAGATTGAACGCAATAAGGTAAACAACAGCAGGCGAACCATACGACTGCTTCTCCGTCGGATGGTGATTGTCTTCAAGTGAAGGGGACAGCGACTTTGCAAACAAGCATGTTTGTAACGTTTGTTTTGTTTTGTCGATCCCCGAACAAGCTATTTTCAATAAACGACCTATTACCCAGGCACGTCTTGTGGATTATAACAATTGTACTGAACTGGACTGAACCGCGATACGATTAACGGTCAAACCATCTGAATCATCGTGCATGTCCATCAGTGTCAGGCTATGAGCATAAAGTCCATAATAATGTTGACCACCACAATCATTATCATCAGTGGTGATGCCAATAATCACTGTGACTGTTATCGTTCGAGTTATTCTTCCAGAGTGTAGTATCATAATCAGGGCAATAAGACGCGAACATAAATAATCCCATCTGTGTTTGTCATATGACTAACATCAACGGCCAGCGTCTTCAAACGACTTTTTGATAAAAGGGAGAGGGGGGCGGGAGCCAAGGATTATCATCGCTTTATTCACTGGAATCAGGTTTTCAGGGAAAGAACTATCAGAAAATTAAGAGTTGGGACGGAAATCATCGGACCAGATTCCATAGATGGAATCAGTGTGCACCAGAATGGCTGCAAAGAGAGTGGTCACCCTGATTCGAACATCGACGTATTTGGATAGATGTTCCGGATCAATTCTTCTATTTCCTCATGTCCGGAAAACCACTTCGGAAACTCATACTTCCTGGTCAGATTAGGGACTATCTGTTCTAATAAGCCCCAGAAAAGATTAGAACCGATAAGCTAATAACGTGTTTCTGCCGAGAGTAAGTTCCCATCCCAGTAATTTATCCAACACAACAAAGTCTAGTGGATGGGATCCCAGGTTATCTTATTAAGCTTAATTTCATTGATTCATTTGGTTTTCATCAGTGTAGTCGGATTTCCGACGACTGTGCCATGTCTGGTATTTGTGTACAACTTGTTTAACCTCACAATATCCGAAATTGCAGAATGTCATCACTGAAATGCGTTGTTCTGTGTGCACTCCTATAGACCACCTAGGAACTTTTTGTCATAAGAGCAATTTAGCGCATTGTCTAATAATCCAATAAATCTGATGTGACACATGTGTCAGCTCGTAATCAAGTATTTGGATATCGTTCATGATAAGCACACTGTACAGATATTTCAGCTAGTTTGTTAGACACTAATATCGACTGTGGCCCCCTCAAATCGGGGATATATTGCTGAAGCTGTTCCACAGCTGCCTGTGGCAAGATCGGATGCATTCGTTAGTAATAATGGAACAGTTGTCAATATAGACGAGATTACACGTGCTAGAATACGCCCAATTTTTGATAGTTGGTGACTGAATTTGTTCATTTTATGGACGGTGAAACCTTTGACATGCTTCTCCATTTTCACGAGCTGCTTCGCTTTCCGAGGTTGCATAGCCACAAAATTGAATGAGATTTGATATAATGGCATTTACAGATTTCTGTTAAGATATGCCAGCCAATGAAGTAACTTAAATTGCTATTGGAACACTCGAAAAGTCAGGTTTTCCTTTAAAAATGACCCCAGAAATTCGTAAGTTCCACATTTCACACAATGTCAAAATGTCCCGTGAATTTTATAACAAACCCAAAACGAAAATCCTCTGCAAGCATAGATAGGTACCGGAGCACCATCAGTTTCTCTTCGGTCGACGATACTTACTTCTACTTTCACGCGACTATCTCTTGCTAGAGGTTCAGAAGGCTCCAAAAATATCGCGTATCACAGCCGACCATGCTCGGCGGTTGGAAGCGAGTTCGATTCAGATCGCGACCCAGTTTTTATTCCATGGATGGGCACCATAGACACACCGGAAGCCTAGGTGCTCTACATCCTTCTTGGCAGTGCTGATCCAAGTTTTGAGCTAGCCACCAAGGAGACAACGCCATCCAGGACAGGGTTCGGGACGGAGTGTTTGTTTGGCCTCGGGTCGCCGTAGAATATGACCCAGACACCTCTACCAACGACGTTGGAGACTTTGCCAGTTTCTAAGCACCGTCTCCTAACTCTACCGTTGGATACTCCGTCGCTCCAGCTGACTTTCAAAAGACGCCGCAGGCGACAGTGACCGAACACATCCAACCATCCGATATTCTCGGCTCTCAATGGCCAGGTTTCTCAGCCTTAGCTGAGTACGGAGCGTACAGCTACATGTTAGATAGGCACCTTGGTCCGAAGGGTGATTTTACTTTGGATTCGCAGCCCTCTACGTAGCTTGAGAAATGCTCTCCTGGCGGTGTTTATCCACAGCAGTACTTTATCCTTTGCCTGGTCGTACGGAAGTAGCGTGGAGCTTAGGTACTTGAACGACGGAATGCTCTCGATCATTTGGTCACTGATGGACGGCTGCTGAGCTGATGGCTGTGGGATGGTTGACGTAACCTTAGTTTTTGCGATGTTTACTTCCAGCCTGATGGACTCTGAAAAGAAACGGATTTGATCGAGGACCTGACTGAACAATGACAAAGGAATCAAGGGACACAACAATGTCATCCGCCAACTCTAGGTCCGAGATTTGCATCTCCTGACTCAGCCGGATGCCAGGGTAGGCAGTCAGTGCACGTCTCAGTATCCAGTCAGTCGCGTAGCTAAACAGCACCAACAAACGAAGGCAGTCCTGTCGAATGTCATGTTTACCATCTGGAAGTGAAGCTCAGTGATTACTGGCTAGTGGGATCCACTCATCTGAGCTACCAAGATCGCCAATACATGAAGCCATTACAAACGTTCATCGATGAAAGCAGGTATGGTAGCAGTGGTAGTGCTAGTGGCAGTATTAGTAGTAGATGTAGCGATGATAACAATATATATAGTAATCGATGGTGCATCGAATTTTCAGACACAGTAAACTGAAGTATAGTGTTTCAAGTAGATCGGGGCACTTTATTAATTCGTTCGGCACCACTAATCAGCATGAGGGTTCACGTTTTGCGCCATAGCTGACTTCGAGAAAGGAAACAAACTCCATTAAGGAAAAACGTAACGTTTATCCCAATACCCCACTCACTGAGGCAAATAAACATAGACAATGAACAGCTGTTTCGTTACTGGCTGCCGTGCAAAAAGCATCGAATTCACAATTGGATTTCCGTCCGGCGTGCATACACGTATTGTCAAAATTCCCTATACATCATGGTTTTTTCGAATTAATCTATCTTGGTAAACCTTTCTTTTTTGACCACGAAAATTGTGACGACTTTTTCCTTAAGCACAAGGAATGAATTCTCCATCTTATTCAGATTGGGATGGTTTGCGGTGGTATCTAAGAGCTGAATCACGAAAATTTTCACTAGTTTCGATACCGCAAATAGATATAGCAAGTGGGTGGAGGTATCCATGGTTATCGGATGTACCGCTTTACCTTAGGCATGATCTGGTACATTATGATACAGTAAGGCAGTTTTTCGAATAATACTGCTGTTCTGCTGGACGGGGAACTCCTCGATGAATCTCACGTTCCACCAACAAGGTTGATCGTGATTTATTCCAGCCCATATCAACCGGCGTGGTGAGTTTTGTGACCTTAAATTCACTGGAATGAGTTTCATCGGAAATTTGTTTTTCCGAATGAACTATTTGTAAACCCTTCAAGTCTCAACACATTCCGTGCGAGCTCCATAGAATTATATTTTTCAGCCTTGTGCTACGCTATACTACTAAAAATTCAGGAAAGAGGAATTAACTACGATGAACCCATTCTGTCTGCAGGGTTATATCCCATGGATTAACCAATAGGAAGCCCGAACTAGCACGTGTTAGTTTGTCTAAAGTCACGACTACAGTATAAAGATCCAGTCCAATGTCGCCTTCATATTAGCGCAAGTCGCAGTCAACTCATAAACCACGGTTTAAGTAAAATACGGCGTTGGCAATGACAAAAGAATCAATCTAACTGAACTGGAACAATTTTAGCCCCAAGCCACTGAAATCAAGATCGGTGACGGATAGGCATCAACTTGATGCAAACTAATATGAGCCAAATTGAATAACTTGAAGTTTAGAGTGGATCACTGAAAATCCAAAACGACAATCGGGCTCTCGTGGCTGGATTAATCAGCTGTGTATCGACTGCAGCCGTTTTCAATTACGGTTTTAGTATTGACGCTGAATTGTGAACTGTTCAATGAAAAGGCATTACGAATTGAAGCAGTTGTAGATTTGATTATACGACTCTTCATACAGTGTCAATTATAAAATCGCCAATGATTACCATAGAAATACAGTGTACACATGTTCCACCCAACTTTCTGGGAAGCATCAGCAGTGCACATCCACCGAGCACCCACTGGAACTCGAACCGGAGGTGGACGATTGTGAAGCGAACACCTCAACCACCAAGCTGTCCTATCTGGCAGTCAACGGCTTCGGCCAACATCAGCACGACAATATTTAGAAGTACATCTGGTCAGTGATTTTAGCACTAGAAGACGGAGTAATTAACAAGATACTTCTCGGGTATTCATTCTTTAAATAGTCAGACGCAACATTTTTATGCATAGGTCGGACAAACAAAGGAAATATAATAGTGACTTGTATTTGGATATGTAAAGAGGAGGGGGAAGAAATAGAGCACACTGAGATTTATCTTCGTTAGTTGTTATGGGAACAGTTTTGCCATGCTGTATTGGCTCGTCCAGTGTGTTGCTTCATGAGTAAGGTGGATGCGTAATCACACATTCCGCTCATAAAAAAGGTTATGTCCACATTGGACACAGATGTTTTCCTGAATGAATTGGGGAATTCTGAACATATATGGCAGGAAAGAAGTAAATCAAATCTACTACTTAAACTTACTAGGTAACCAATCTTCGCCGACTAAACCTCGAAAACCCACTATCGATTTCCACTCGTGATGATGGGAGTGAAACTCTCGCCACAACACGCATACAATGGAGGCATTCCCGTCCATCTCACACACATCTGCCCGTTTTCAAGGCCACGATAATGACGTTTACCCCAGACAAAGGCTGGCGCATTCCGTTGTCCCCTCACCCATATGAAATGTAGAAGTACACACAAAGGATGCATTGGAAACGGTTATTCGCTCTCCAGCGTTTTGCTATCAATGTGACCACGACCACGGAACTATTTGGAATATTCAGATTTTATTGTCTTTGCTTCACGTACCTTCTCACCGAGAAGGGGTGTCGCATAGAGATCGATCGATTTGTGGACAACGGGTTGTTGTAGTCTAAATACAGTAACAAACGGGTAAATTAGTGTTTAATGTTACCGCGAAAGAACCGTAGAGAGTCAGCTCACATTGACTGCTAGTAACCTGTGTGATTCACGAATCCTGCGTAATGAGTTCGAGTTCCAACTGTGAGCTGGGGAAAATGCAATGTTCACACTTCTCGTACAAGAAGATAAAACAATTGTGCAGTACAGTACAGTACTCCCTCAGCTTTCAATGATGAGGTGATCGTGAACATTGCACAATAAATCCTTCCACAAAAGTAAACAAATATACTTCAGTATAATACTTAACCTCATAATGAATACAATTTTTACAGCAGTATTGATCATGCGGTATCAACGCCAAACTCACCACCGGAAATAGTGAAAGCACTGCACAATTGTGCCCTTCGGCTTGTTCGGAATCTCCAATTTCAGAGTGCTTTCAGGGTGTGCCCGGAATTGTTGAATATTCTGTACATCCACCGAACCCCATTGGGACTCTTCACCCATCTTTCTGTCGTCAATGAGTTGTACCTTTCTGTTGTGTTTACCATTCGGTAAAAGAAGAAAGGCGCACGTATATGGATAAACGTATATTCCCGCAGCAACGTACAGTAAGCGCCAATACAGGCGAGCACGTGAAAACGCAAACGCGTATGCAAGTACGTGAGTCAGTCATGCATATAATCGGAAGTGTAAGACAACGGTACAATCGGACCGCGTCGTGCAAGGTCGCGCAACACGTGGTACAATCTGATTGGTCAATGCCGTCCGGGGACGAAGCACGACAAACGTCAGCTCTGTACAGGCGTGTGCGTGCGTGCAAGATCGTCCGTCTGAACACATGCCTGTTCAGGCCGAACACAACACCTTCCAAAAAAAACCAGTGACGGATGGCGCAGTATCATGTAGGTTACATGTACAACAAACGGATGACAGTCAGTATAACCCAGCGATTTCATGTTGGGCTCCTAGTCGTCCATCTCGGATTCGACTCTCACTGGGAGGCCGGGTGGATGTACGCTGCTGAGGAATCTGATCGAGGATGAAACACCTGCTTCCAAGGTTCTCAACGACGAGTTTAGCATTGATACTGCATGATGAACCATATTATATTAGACATAATCTCCCACTGAATACATTCAACTGCAATTTTTACGGTATCTGGATTGAATTACGAACAAAAGAGTCTTTGAGGGAATTTCTAAGAGTCGAAACATACAATATTCTTTAAACATCGGCCTAGAAGACTTAGTCATTGACAAGATTAAGATGAGAAGGATAACTGCAGTAAGTAAGGTTTTCAGTCAAATTATTCACACTGCTTATTAGGAAGTTAGACAGCTCCAAAAAATAGCAAATGGATTTCAACCCACGGAGAAAATTGTAAAGATAATGTTAGATGCACAAAATATTCATAGGAACTGATCGTTTGCAACTCTTAACAAATATTGGCAGTTCTCAACCCTCAAGAGTGCACCGGATATCGGAAGTCCACTGAATTGTGAACATATTTATCTCTTCCAATGAGTGGAATTACTCTGTACTTTTAACCGCAAACAGAGTACGATCAAAAGACCAGGACTATGAAACGGTAAATACAGTACCGTGCTCATCCCTGTTCGGGAGTACGCCCTGGGGGTGGGGTTCTGTATTACAGGCGATGACGGTCATTACCTTTGATTACTTCAGTGAGACAGTGGGAACCGGAGAAAATCTTGTATTCCATCCTATCATGCTGATTTGCTTGAAAGTATTTGTTTAGTGGAAGCACTGCTGAAGCGAATATGGACGAAGTCATTACGAATTATACAACACAATAGGGGTATTCTATGTTCAAGTACAATACATTTGTTAGAATGATTTTCTTGTCCAATTCGTGGTTTCTCCAATTTTCTCCTTTCTAACTGTCCACCGCCTCGTCAAAATGAACTTCTATCCAGGTTTGGCGCTTACAACGATACAAGAGCACTGACGGAAATAATAATAGAACTCAGTTGTACGTTACGAGTACGCTGCAGGTTTTACGTCAGTAATGTTTTTCATATGTGATAAGACTTACAAAACAGCATTTTACAATATGATTCATCATGCATTTTTAACGCTCAACTCAACACTGAAAACTATGTGTTGTGTCCACAACCGGTAGCAGAACACGTAATGGTGGCGTTGCATTTATTTATGCGATTGTAAACACAAAACCCGGCCGTAGCCGGCGAATAAGCGGCAAACAAGCAAGTGAGTTGGCATAACGTATTAAACTACTTGTGCCGTCACTCGCAGCAGAGGAAGACCAATCAGTACACAGCAAAATCGATAGGTCAATACTGCTGGCGCTAAAGCATGGTTAAGGATCGAGGCACATTGGGAGTATGTCCATTCATGAGAGGAATATTGATCGGTTGTCCGCGTAGAGTGCGAGACCCTAACCAGACACAACACTATGGAAGCACTGTACAGCTGTTTCCTCCCTGTTAGGAATCATCTGCTGTGCACATCCACCGTGGACAGCCAGCCCGGGTAGCCTTAGGGCTTAGGCGTTCGATTCATAATCGTTCACCACGGGTTCGAGTCCACGTGGGGGCTCGATGGATGTGCACTGTTGATGATTTCTAACAGGGTGAAAACAACAGTAGAGTGCTTCCGTGGTTTTCAATGTTGAGTTTAGGGTTGAAACTGCATGATGAATCATATTGTACAAATCTGATCTCCTACTATTCATATGAACCTCTAATAAGTCTACTTTTTGATTCACGTGATGCAAACAAAATTGTTCAAAATATTTAGGTTATAAGCGGGCAAATTAGTCAGTGAGAAGCCTTTAAGAGGACTGTAAAATACAGCGGTCAACTTATCCCTGGGTACGGAATCAGTACCACGTTATCCAACCGCCTAGTACTGTTACAGAGGATGGTGGGATATAGTGCATGCTACGTCCACCGTATCAGTTGTACCATTAGTAACCACGGGAAACATCAACTATCACTGTTGTTAGACTTTCAGGTCACAGGCACTTCCGGGCTTCTTTCGAAGCAAGCCACTTATTGAGCCCTAGAACTAATTATGATAAATTGCAACATATCATCATCATCATCATGATAAAACGAATCTGAGTGAGAATATTTATTAACATGACCATGTGGTTGGTAACAATCGGTTGGTTCTTGAGTGAAGTGGAAACGAGAAGTGAAACTGAACCGGCGGACTAGTTTGATCCGGTTTTCTATGATTCGAAATTTCCGCATATTCCCCTCTGAATTCCCCTTTCATGTGGCTGTCTTGTTTTAATTTGGAATATAGTCAAAATGTCATCAAATACGAACCGCGAACAATACGAGGTTCGCTCCCTATTGTAATGGCCAGGTCGTAGGCTGCCATGTTGGTGTTGGACTTATATAAAAGTTGGTACCGACTGATACACTTGCTGAGCCCCAGCCCGAGGAGTTATTTTCTTTCGGCCCTGGTTAATATCTCACGGCTTTCATTGATGTGTTTATAACAAGAAGGACACAGTAAACATATCAACGTATTTCCTAGGGATAGTCATTATCTTTACAACAGTAAAATCTATGCATACTAAGATTTTTCAAAGAGCAACTCGTTAGTTTCTGCTTTCCTGGCCTTATCACAAAATGTTAGTAATCGCATAAAGAATATACCATATGAAACTAAGAGAAGCAACTATTTGCTTCTACCAAGCTGGCATGTCTTCGGCATTCGAATGTACTTTATGGCTGTTTTACTCCATGAGATAAGAAGTAAAATTTCCTCTTAGCATGATCTCAAGTGAAAATCATCTTTACACTTGATGTACCTAAAACGCTTGGTTTTTCTGATGAGATTTAGAAGGTGCCATTTGTATAAAAAAAACTAGTAGACGACTGGCCGACGTTATCAGTGATTCCTCCCATAAAGCAGTTTTGCGTTTTCTCGATTCTCTAGAATGGTCACACTCGTCCAGAGATGTCATAGTATTCCAAATTGCCCGGGGTTTATACAGCGAAGAACGAGACACAAACAACCTAAGCACCCAGTAACCGTGTAAACCACACAAAGACGTGCTACTTTTTCTTCTCAAGGATTTTCACCTTTACCAGTTGATAAAACATCCCCAGAAGGATTCTTTAGGTTTGAGAAATCGATACCCTGGGGACAGGACTGCGTGGCAAACAAACTCGTTGTCAGCTATTCGTACTCATACCAATACATAACATTAAATATGAGTCATAACAACAAAGGGGAACGGTAATCCAAATCAGCCTGTGCACGTGTGTGTGTGTGTGTGTGTGTGTGTGTGTGTGTGTGTGTGAAATTGGTCACAGTGGAGAATGTTATATATTGGTATGAGTACGAATAGCTGAAAACGAGCTAGTTCACCACGCTGTTTCTTTCTCAGTGTGTTCTGTGGGACTTTTCATAAATTGATACCTGTTCAGTATAAAGCTATCTTCGGTCAGATCACATAAATGCTTCATTCGTGTGCTTGTGTCTTCTAAATGTCCTCAAGGCTTACGTTCTTCAGATCCGCAAAAGAGTTGTTTCACGAAACTTATTATACACACATTTATATCATTTGATTTTTTGCATAATGTACGTATACTGTAGTGCTAAAAACAAAGTTTTTATTGAAACGTTTATTCTTTTGTCAATTTTACTCACTCAAGACAGGCATCCGATAACTGTCTGCTATCTTCGTTAGCACAGGAAACAGTACCAAAAATAGCGACAACAACATCATCGTCATCATCAACAACAACACCAAGAACAAAGAAGTTATCTATTTTGGTTGTCAGTTCACAAATATTTTTGTTATTTGTAGCGGAATCTTCAGAATTATTTGTTAATACTTGCTATCAGGGAAATGTCTCCCGGTCGGTTCAAATGAGTCATTGCCCCATTTCTGCGGGATCTACATCACATAGTTTCTCCACGTTCACCAGAAAAGACTATTTGTTTCGATCCAGCTTTGGATTAAGGAAACCGAACGTGAATCACCTGTTCTGTGAATTCTATAGATAATTATACACCACTCGGTCAAACACTATTTCCAAGGTCGATGAAATTATAGAGTGAGCTGGAAGTGAAAAAATTACACAAAAATTGGTTAGCACATCTAGAATACTGACGAGAATGGGAGGGCTGGTTGATTATAGTTGTTGTTTAATTAAAGTTTATGGGGTCAAAAAGCAATCATTGTTATGGACCATTGTAATCATATCCGTTTGGATGATTTACGGCTCTGCTCATAAGTTTCATGAATGACTCTTGTCCATAAAACAAGTTATCAAAACAAAAGACAAGATTGATTCCATTGCTGTGTACGTTTGTCTTGGTCAAGTGGATTAGGGTGACGTATTGTTGGTCATCAAATCATGTGAGAAAATCCCATCCGGAGAAGTTATGTGGTATCAGATACAAGTGATCCAAATGATGGAAAGTGGCACTGTGTTGCTTGGTCATGTTCTTTGTGAACCGCACAGCTTTCCCGTTTCATTTTGGGTTGTCAAAAACCAGCGGACGTACAACCCAAAATTCCCTTGTCGTTGCAAAGTTTCAGTAATAAATATGATTGTATTTCTGCCCGTCACCATAGGAAATTATACGTGATGCTGAAAAGGAAAGTTGAAACTTTGTGGACAAAAGACTTCACGGAAGAACTTTTTGACTTAATCGGATTGCGAGCAGAAAGCTCAACTGGAAATTCGTAAAAAATTGAGTCGAGTATGATAGCAACCTTGAATATGTCAAACTGGACAACTGGTCTCATTCCAGTCGTTGCCACGATAGTTTCACAAACTGGCATGTTCCAAATGGCATAAAAGAACATGAATTTATCGGTTATAATGCGCTCAGGTCAGTGTATTAAATCGTAAATTAATGGATAATCCTCGGTCATGTGAGCATTATTCTACGAATTATCATTCTGTACTGCACCAAAAATCTACAGATACTAAGCTATCAGTCCTATAACAATTCAAGCCCCCAACCACTGATCCGTTTCCAAGGTGAGCATCATTGATATATTGTGAAGTATCGTGTGATTCTTGAAGGAATCATTGGGTTCATCACTCTGGATTTCACGGTTTTAGAATCCTGTTCCTACTAATATCACAATGGGTCCTCGTCGTACTCGGCTCTTCCTTATCTACTGTCCTCAAGGGTAATCCTCAAATGAAAATTGACCAAGTTTTTTCCGGATCTTGTCTCAAATGTACTTACTGATATAAAAATACACACATGCAGCAAAAGCCTTTTCGAAGGAAAGCATACGAAAAGCTTCTACCTAAGCTGCGAACACTACTATCTTCTGAGGAAACCAACACTTTAGGTGTGAACTTTTTTGATTACTTCAGAATTTGTTAAGTGTGCCAAATAAAAATTTATCAAAACGTTTTATTCATCAGGGCCCTTTTTTCTGTCGGTCGGTCAACTTGCTGTTCGCAACATCCCCTCACGACACTGCATCAGCACACGAGTAGAGATTAAATCATCGAAATTTTGACGATCGCAACAGAATCGACTTCACAAAGGAATACTTGAAAAACAGAAATTCTCATTTGCTTGTACTACATTTTGGTGTACCACTTACCCACACCTTTTATCCCGTTTTTTCGTGCACTGTATACTTTCCTTCATGAAAAACAAAGCTGAAGGATCAACGCTTGTCTCCAACATCTCACCATCTTGCCCCCATAGATAGTGTCAAATGTGCCGTTGACTTGTAGTTTGCAAGGATCAGCACTATTCCGCTGAAGGGGGGGGGGGGACTGTTTGCTCGTATCGATCTGAAACGACAAAAAAACAGAGAAAACTCCTCGAACTCAAAGCTCAGTAAGTG